>CM060903.1:343404523-344654523 GCA_030737815.1 Allium fistulosum | reverse complement strand
AGGAACTAAGCGGGTTAACGACCTAGGGAGTTTGGGTCGTTCGAGCGACTTAAGGAGTTGTTGTAGTTAGGTCGTGAGCGACCTATGGGGTGCTGTGCTTAGTTAGGTCGTGAGCGACCTAAGTTTAGCAGTTGAGTAGTTAGGTCGCGACCTTGGTTGAGTCGTTAAGTCGCAAGGATGATGAGTCGTTGAGATGATGAGTTGTTGAGTCGTTGAGATGATGAGTCGTTGGATCGTGAGTGCAGTTAGGTCGCGCACTTGCGTTGTAGTTAGGTCGTTAGGTGGGCATCTCAATTAGGTCGTATAGCATTTAAGTCGCTAAGCCGCCTATGTTTGTTAATTCGTAGGATTAGCTGAGTCGTAAGTCGTAGGTCGTGGGATTTTCTTAAGTCGTGGACGACTTAAGGGGGCGGACGACTTAGGGATTTCAGCCTATAAATACGGGGTTTTTCCTCACTTTTTGGGATCCGGATTTTAAAGCGACGAAGTCCTGCCATTTTGAGAGCTCGAGTGCTGCACTTCTTCACTTCTTTTCTCCACTCTAATCTTGTGATTCCTTCCATCCAAATCGAAGATCAAATCGAAGATCCAAGAGCTTAGATTGAAGATCTTCAACCATCGAAGAGAGATTTCATCGTTTGAAGCGGAATTTTGGCGGATCAAGTTAGATCCTTCGCTGTCCAGATCTGAAGTGTGTTGCTTTTGAGGTGTTTAGGTGATTTGGTGAGTGGTGGTTATCTCTCACATGGATCCAAAGGAGTATATCCGATTGATGGCTTGATTTGGTGTTAAAATAGTGATTTCCATGCATTTTCGTAAACTTAAGTATAGATCCATTGTTCATGATGATTTGACATCCATTTTACTACATGTTAATCTATGCAAGTTCATTCATCAAGTTATAGAGATATTGCTCATGATTCATGCTTGTTAGATTTGGACTCTTTATTTACAAAATTGCCATTTTAGTTATAATTGATTTTAGATCTTGTTTGCATGATTGATTACTTGGATTAATGATTGATTTGATTGATTGTTATAAATTAGTTGATTAGTTGTTGTATTTAGACAAGATGGTCGAAGATGATTCAAAGGCTAAGGGAAAGGCTCTTGAATTGGAAAAGCTGCTCGTGGCGTATGTGGCGGATGACGAAGCTCATATGGATAGATTTGATGATGATGTGAGATAGCCTTGGTTTAATCCAGACGGGATCATTCCAAGCATGTTGATGACTCGGTGAGATGGTTCGAGTTTGAGGATAATGGTTGGCTCGAGAGGCGCTTGAGCTAGTATGAGATTAGTCGTCGAGGAGGATGACTAGAAGGCTGAGATTTCATCGTTGTTGAAGGTTCTAGCAGGCTCAAAGCAAGAGTACGCTGGGCAGATTCGATAGTCCCAAAAGACTACAGTTGGTGGTCGAGTACTCTGGGCAGATTCGATAGTCCTAGGCACGGGCTGCGACGACGTGCGGAGTTCTGTCTAGAACCGGGGTTACCATTGGCCCTTGACGGACGGCTGAAAGAATGTGTCGGTCATTCAATTAACGGTGGTATCGAAGCAATGATAATAGTGATAGCCAGAGTCATGGATGTTTGGTTGTATCGTCATTCGGTCTCAAGAGCGATATTTTCTGGGTGCTTATCTGATCTTGGTTTAGGCCTTGGGGGTTTGTGCTTGGAAAATATCGACCTTGACTCGAGTGATAATTGCTTTACTTTAAATGTCTGCTTTGCTATGTTTACTTCTGCTTAGTGTGTCTGGGGGCTATCACTATAGAAAGAGGTGGAGTGGAAGGGTTGGGTTCCTATTCCTTTTACCTTTATGCTCTTTTGGTATATTGTTAGTTAATTTACCGCTCATTAAGACTGTTGTCTTACTCAAGGTTTTATGTTCAACTCTTATTACCTTGGGCTGTTCATCCATTTTGGGATGGGCAGACTAGGTAGCAGGTGACAGGTGCTGTTCTTAGTTACCGACGATGCTGATGACGAAGACGAGCTGGAGGCTTGCATATTATATTCTTACTATATGTACTGGATGTTCCGCTGCTTGTATAATTCTCTAAGTGATATGTAGTGAGGCTTGATGTATTGACTATTCAGATGTTTGTATTCAACTATTATGAAGCTTAATTGATGAGATTCTATTTTGTGAAGCTTCACTATATATATTCTCTATTGTATTTTATCCATGCGCTGTGAGTAATACGATAGATTCTGCTGTTTTAAACTTACCTTGACGGTCGTCCATGGCTGCCTGGCACACTTTTTAGCGCACCATTTCTATGTTTAGTGCATGGGTCATGGGCGGTCGTCACAATTGTAAAGTGGTAATTATAGGAATTTAAAAATAAAATATCTAGACTTGAAGAGAATCTATTAAATAATAGTAAAGCGGAAGAATTTTAAGCTCTCTGATTAATTATAGGAATTATCTTCATTCCCCTTAATTCTCTCCAACTATAGATATTTTATTTTTAAAATATTATAATTTATCACTTTACAATTATTATACTAAACTTCTCATACTATTTTATATTCAAATACCTACTCTTTTAATAAGCCTACAATTATTTATAAATATTTCTCTATTCTCTTATATTTTACATCAAAGCCCACATATTTAAATTAATTACATAATCCAAATTTTAAATTAATAGACAACCTTAGTCAACTAATATTTATTAATAAATTCTAAAAAACTAAAGTTTCAATATATATGCTAAAGGCGTATCAACAAATTGGTATAAAAAAATATATTTTTTTATTTAGATATGTGTGTTTGTGTACGTATATAAATCACATAACATAAATTATATACATTAGCGATAATAACAAGTTTATTTTATAATTTATTTACTGAACGAATTTATCATACAATACATTATATAATTCTATTAAAATCAAACACTAAAATTTCAATTTTTTTTTACAATTACTTAGAAATCATTCTCAATTCTTTTCTAATATTTTACACTCAAGTCCATATATTTAACTAATTGTGTAATCTTAAATTTAAACTATTTAAATAAATTTGATTAACTGATATTCATTAATCAATCCAATAAATACTAAAAATATAAGAATTTCAATATATACAATATTCATTTATATGTGGAAAAAATGATATAGTTATTTATTTATTCAGACATAAGGATACATAAATCGCATAACATAAAATGTGTACATAAATAACAATAACTCTTTTAATTTCTAATTTAGTTATCTTTAAATTTTTATTGTACATTATGTTACATAACATAATTTTATTTTTAACAACCTTTAAAAGATAAATTTATATTTTACAACATTACTATGTAGACGCACAAATTACATCAATAAAAATTAGATTATATAAACATTGTAAGTGTGACTCTCCTATAACAACAGAAAATCTATGATTAACTATGAAATTGTTTAAAAATGAAAACTAAATAATGGATCAAAGTTCACATGTAGATAAATGGGTATAAAATGCTCTTCTCAAGTACAAATACGTACAAAGCTCTTCGTAATTTTCTATAACTTTACACATTCAACTTCTTATATTTGATAGTTATGTTGATTATTAATTCAAATTATTTAAATATATTAAATTAAATTAACATTCGTAAATCTATTTATAAATCCTTGAAAAATAACAATTCAATATATACACATTAATTAAAACAAAAATGGTAAAGTTATTTATTCACTCATACATGTAAAAAAAAAATCACATGACATAAATTATTTATAGTGAAAATTAGGGTCACATCCCTAAAACCAAACGTAATTCACAAAAACTCCTTCCGTTCGAAACTTTATAAATCCGGTCCCTATTTTTGTTTCGGCTTAATTCTTTTTCATAAATACCCTCGTTTATACCGTGCTCCATTTTTTCTATCTGTGATTATTTGGTTTATATTGAACGATAAAATTATCTTTGCTTAATGATTTATCTGTTTGCAATAAAAGATTTTTACTGAAATACCGTGTAAGTTCGTTTTCTGCAACTATTTGCAATAGTTGCAGAAATGTCTGCAACTATATGCAATAGTTGCAGACATTTCTGCAATAATTGCATCTGCAACTATTTGCATTTCTGCAACTATATCATATAGTTGCAGAAATGTCTGCAACTATATGTAATAGTTGCAGACATTTCTGCAACTATTTGCAATAGTTGCATCTGCAACTATTTGCATTTCTGCAACTATATGCAATAGTTGCAGAAATGTCTGCAACTATATGAAATAGTTGTAGACATTTCTGCAACTATTTGCAATAGTTGCATCTGCAACTATTTGCAATAGTTGCATTTCTGCAACTATATGCAATAGTTGCAGAAATGTCTGCAACTATATGAAATAGTTGCAGACATTTCAGCAACTATACCATATAGTTGCAGAAATATCTGCAACTATATGTAATAGTTGCAGACATTTCTGCAACTATATCATATAGTTGCAGAAATATCTGTAATTTTTATATATTTGAAAAAAAATCGAAAATGTTCAATATTTGCTGAATTGTCTGCAAATATTTGAAATAATTGCAGATTTAATACAAATTTAAATTTTTGGTATCAACAATGGATCTCATTTTAAAGATCATAAAATTTGCGATTTTTTGGTGAAAACGTTATGTTGATCCGGTTTTTGTAAATAAAGTTATACACGTTTGAAAAGTTAAAAAAATAAAGGGTATTTCGGTCTTTTTGCGTGCGTGAATTTGAAAACAGGGAGCGGAAACGTAAATGTTGATTGGGAAGGATGTTTTCTCTATTTTAAAACTTGTTAAGGATGTGAGCCAAACTTACCCTTATTTATATCTATAGTATTAAAAAAATTATTTTTTTAGTAGGACATTAATTGCTACAAATATATATATATATATATATATATATATATATATATAGAGTTAGTTAGTTAGTTAGCGAGGATTGAATCTTTAACCTTACATTTGAACATCACATGTCATTTTAATTTATGATTTATATATCACAATAAATTTATCATAAATTACATAATAAATTTCTAATTTTAGCAATAATTAAAATATAAATACTATTTTTTATTAACATCGCCGTGTGCAACGCACGGGTTACACACTAGTTAAAGGGGATAGAGATAACTTCTACTATTAATGTAATATTTTACTGTTATTTATAGATTACTTCAAAAAAATCTTAATCCAGTACAATTAGAACAGGAGGCGACCAAGACCTTGGACGAACGAAACTCTCTTTGATACAGATCTCTGTATCAAGGTATTGCCCTGGATAAAGTGGTATAAAAAAAAAAGAGTTTAGAAATCCTGAGCATCTAGAAATCATTTGTAATTTACAAAAGGAAACGAATCGAAAAACAGAGACAGGCCAACGAAAGCCAACAATAATCGCTTATGGTTTTCAAGTCAATGTACGGTTTGTATGTATATTAGACTTGCCTGATTTTATAATCTTCCTTAACAGAAAAAAAAACTCTGTTGTTTAATAATAAGACCACGCATTACTCCATGACATGTGTTCACAAATAAAAAATAAATAAGCTTACATCGCGGAACGATTCACACTAAAAATTCTGGAATACTAACTAAAGTTGTGGCATACCTAACTAATTTAGACCTTTTACCTCCACCATTGATTATAATACAAGTTAAAAACGCTAGGCTTGAAGCCACGAAATTTAAAATACGACTGTAGGACATGTTACAAAATTTTAAAGTGAAATTCAGGATTTGAAATGTGAAAACATAAGAAAAGACAAGGGAACAATATAATGAAGACCATATATAAAGCAGGAATTCAGAAGTATATAAATGATTGTATCCTTTACCGAATAATGAAAAAGAAGAGTAGAAAGAGGGTTTGTTTGTCTATCTCTATATTCAAATATGCACATGTAGTCGTGTACTTTATGATTCAGTTCCTTGAGATTAAAGAAGCAGGTCCACCATGGTCCATATAGCCGGCTAAACAAATTCTACAGTAGCATGCGTTGGAAAGTGAAACGCTTGAAACATCTCAATAAGGCGTATAAATGGCGTTTCGATTTAAGCATTTGTTGAAATGCTACTGGAATTTCAGTTTAACATTTGTTGAAAGGATTCATGGCATTTCGATTTTGCAACATCACTTTTGAGCACAAAAAACATGTTGTTTAATCATTACAAAATCACTCACTAACTAACCACAACATAATTAACACATGACATGTCCGATGCAAAAAAACAAGTAACTACTTTACCCATACTTGCCATATGATTGGACGAGCATTTACATTGATGCATAACAAAAATATGAATCCCACCAATAATAATTCACTACAACGAAACTATCCTTTTACCACGTCTGTTTTACAACGGCCATTAAAAACCATTGTAAGAATATTTTACAACGGTTTTCTTGAGCCCATTGTAACAAGTGCAACTTTTCATCATCTAGTACACCTATTTTAGTTCTATTACAACGGTTTTCTGTCCTTGTAACATAGTCATATTATAACAGTTTGTAATATAGTTCTATTACAACGATCTTCAGTCCGTTGTACTAGATACCAGTTTTCATCTCTATTTGTCTGTTGTAATAGATGTCTATTACAACTATTTTCTTTTGCCCATTGTAATATATATCAACTTTCACAACTCTTTGTTTTTTGCTAGTTGTAATAGATACATATTACAAACTTTTTAACTTATCAGTTGTTATAAAAGGTTGTAAAAACATTATTAATTTATAATTTTTAACCAATGATTATTAATAAATAATTTATAATTACTAATTATTATCTATAATCAATAATTATTTTATATTTAATACAACAACACCAACTCTAAACCATTAATTCCAAACAAGTCGAGGTAGTCGACTAGAGATGAAACCCAAAACTAAATGACAACGTCAATTTAAATGTAATAACAACAATAATAATAATATAAACCATGATAATAACAATAAAATAAATATAATCAATGATTAATTTTAAATAACTACTATTGAATAAACTTATTAATTATAGTTAATATTTATAATAACTACTACTAAATAATTAATAATTAATAATTTATAATAGTTACTGTTAAATACTTAATAAATAATATTTAATAAATAATAATTGATAATAATAAATTCAAAATTATAATAAAAAATTAATATTTAATAGTTAACAATTACTATTAAATATTAATAATTAATAATTACTATTAAATTATTAAGAAGTAATGATTTTAAGGTATTTGTCCAAAGTATTAAACATTTTTCTTTAACCAGTTCACGTTACCGTATTTTTCAACCAGTAATACAAGTTCACGTTACAGTATTTTTCAAGGAATTTGTACAAAGCACTAAACATTTTCCTTCAACGAGGAACTAGTCTTTTCAAAATGTTTGCCACAAACGGAGTCCGGGGAGTGGCAACCCACTAGGCGGGGGTTGGGGGGGCAATATTTTAAAGCTTAGTACGTAATAATATTTGCTATTTCTCTCATTTTGCTCATCATATTCTTGAAATTAAAGCTTAGTAAATTATTTTAAATTAAAGCTTAGCACGTGGATGTGTTGCGTGACACGAACATGAACTAGCCATTTTTCATAGTCAAGTGCACCCTAACATTTTTCATTATTAATTATTAATAATATAAATTACATGCAACAAATTTCACCAAGTCATGAAACAACGCGACAATGCCTATTACAAAAACCAACCCGACCCGAATTCTAAAAGCTTCAAATTAGAAAACCCTATCCCCGCCTCCTTCATTCCATACGAGTAGCCAAATCGAAAAAAATTAAGAAATCCTTAGATCTAAACCCTAAATGACCTCGTGCTCCATCAAAAGCCGTCGCAGCCCCCTCCGCACTTCACCTTCATCTCCGCAACTTCTAGAAGCAACAAACTATGAAGGAATTAAAGGACCTGCATTTTTTGTTCGGTGAGGTGTCACGATGGGTGGCAGGTAGTCACGGGTTTGGGTTTCGGCTGTGGTGGTGGTGCGCGTAGTTATGATGTTGGGAAGGTGAAAGTGGGTTTGGGTTTAGTCTAGAACAGAGGTGGTTGGCAGTGAGTTACGAAGTTGGAGATGAGGGTTGTTGTGGTAATGATAGAAGTGTTGCAGCGGACTATGGTGGAAGCGGTTGCGATGTTGGTTTGCATTAAATGTTGGTGCCGGTGAGTCTGGTTGCGATGATGTAAAAGTTGTTCAAGGTGGTTGTGGGTGTCGATGAAGGTTGGAGTCCAGTTATCACGGAGTCTAGTTGCGGTGATGTGAAGGTTGTAGTGATGGGACATCCACATTGCTTTTCGCACTTGCGGGCAAACTTGACTCAAATTTGAAGGTAATATTTTTTAACCATAACCATATGCATTGAAGAAATTTTAGCTTTTAAAATTTATGGACAATGTAGATAATAAATTATGTTATACATCTATTATTGTTTGAGTGTTTAAAATTGTATGAAAAGTCTTTAAAGATGTCGTAAGGGGTGGTCATGTGGTTAAACACCAAATTCTAAAAATTACAAGGAGAATGTGAGCACAGTAACATAGGTTCCTCGGGTCTATTCATAAGTCTTTCATTTCTATGTAAGATGGACACACAACTAGTTTGGGATATGTATTGGTTTGGTCATGCAGCTGTTTAAAGTTAATAATACAATGCAATTTGTCTTCAAAGTTGCATTATTAACAATGTGAGATTACTATTTGTATTATTACATTGCCAAATTTTTAACGGGAATAAAGAAAAAGAAATGCATGGAATTTAAATGGTTGTCTTTATAATGTCAGTTGTTTTTGTTTTTTTTTTGTTTTCATTTTGTAACAACTCTAACAGTTTAGTTAGCATAGAGTTGAAGAATTGAGTACATTTGGATTAATTACGCTTAAGTACTCATTGTATGTGCTAGGATCATAGGCGTTCTTTTTTCAGAACTTTAAATTACTTTGTAATCAAAAAATTGTCTTAATTTGATTATTGTTCGTTTGTATAAATAGTGTGTAATATGGAATATTTGGTGTTTTAACTTCGATATTTTATTTAAAGGTTTAACCATGCGACTCGGCAAGATATAAATGAACTTAAGGCGGCTTCTTGCATCCGCTCTTTGGCAACAAAATCAGACAGTGCTTATACATGTGAGTATTTTTTAGCTTATACATGTGTCCATATTTGTTTTCCAAAACTTCAGTCCTCAAACGCAAATTGGAAAATGAAAACATCAAAATGCAATCAATTTTTTTTCATCATGTTAAAAGTGGATCAAATTAATAATGAAATCTTTAAACCATCAACATGAATATCTTGTTATATCTCCAGTTTTTGCTTAAGCTTGTCCTCTGCATCATATTCTTCAGTTCTAGATTTATTCTACTTTTGATTTTGTGATTTATACTTTTTAGGGTTTCAAAAATTGGATCTATTTTGGAACCACAAGGGGCATACTCAAACCCGAGATAGATGCTCATGTCCTACTAGAGAAATCCATGAATTTGGAAGTCTAAAAGGTTTTTTTTCTCTGTTTTCTGGGATTGCAACACCATTTGAGCACAACTTTTGATAAGAGCTGAATTAGGAGCCGATTCTTATCCCAAATGAAAGACCTCATCGACCTTTTATCCTTAGAGTGACCATAGTAACGATTTGGCTTAGTCGTTTGAAAGTTATGATTAGTTTAAGTTTTCAATCTACAGTAATCAGCAATTGACGAGTAATTAACTAAGGCACAATAACCATTTTGGTAATAGCCACCTTAGTTAGGTGTTCCAGTAGCCAAACATCATTTCCTATGTGTTTTCTAGCTTTACGGCCAAGCCATATTTGGACGTGTCAGATTGATCGAACAGGAGGACAACCGAGCAGAAATCCAGAACGATAACTTCTAAACTCAAAAACCAAGCGAGATCAATGGATAAAGCCTTTAACTTGCCAAAAATCTTCAAAATTGCCTACATGCCAAGCTAACTCAAAGAACCAAGGCCAAAAATCAAAGGTCCAAGATTAAGTCTTGGATCGGTATTGATCCATAGCCATGGATCGGTACCTACTCATAATATTTGCTTAAATTCATTACGTGATTCGTGCCATATAAGGTTAGAGTGTTTATTAGTCAAAGCACGCCATATAGGATGGTTTGCTAGCGATCCATGACAAAGTGATCATAGACAAATTCAAGCTTCAAAACAACTAAACCACATGTGTGACAACCCGCACCCCTCGACACACCGATCCAAAGCTTAGGATGACTTTTGGACCCGCATCATTGCCAAGAAGTACGAACTATCGAGTTTTTATAACATTATAGAGAAAAAGAATAAACAAATATGATCTATATATACTACACTTTTAGAACTCACAGCGGATGAAACAAACACTACAAGAAATTTGATTTTTAGTGGCGCACAAAAAACGCCACAAAAAGTTTTGGTGGCGTTTTGATAAACGCCGCTAGAAAACATGCGACTAAAAATCCATGATTTTTTGTTGCATTTATTTTAACGCCACTATAAATGCATTTTTGGCAGCGTTTTTCAAACGCCACCATAAATCTTTTTGTAGCGTTTAAAAAACACCACCAAAAGATTTTTTGGAGCTACTAATAGAATTTCCAACTTTACCTCTGTTTTACGGTTGCATTTACTCAACGCCACTATATATATTTCGGTAGCGTTTTTGAAACGCTACTAAAAGTTGTTTATTATTTTACACCATTTTTTCATGCTATTATTTCCTGTTAATGGTCTATTTCGGTTCTATTATATCAATCAACAATCACTCACATAATCATCATATTCAAATAAGTTAAAAAACACATTAATCATATAATCAAATAAAATATCCATAACCATTCCAATACAATAGTTTTTCGACAAAATGACCTAACTCACATACAATAACCATTTGTATACAAATTTACACATCGGGTACTAATAAATGTTATATCTAACTAGTGCTAACAAAACGTTTGATTACCCATAATTCTTTGTTGCATACACAAGTGAAAGCTAGCATCATCAAGTCCAAATTTGCTCTCTTCAAAAGTCCGATGCCTACACAAGTGAAAGCACAACAGATAGTCAAACAATTACGTTAACTCGTAGGACTTCAAATATGAGATCAAACATCTACAACATTATACGAGTATATCCTACTATAAATGATGTCATATAAATTATCAAAGTTATAAAAAATGAAATAAAGTCCTTTCTTGAGCTTAAATAGTAGGAATCAATTTTGCACACTTACAAACCCTCCTTTGATAGAATGGTGAATCCAACAACCTGAGCAAGAAAAAAATGACAATGTAAGCACCTAAATTCATAATACTTTTGTAAATTGTAATTTAATGCATAATATGTAAAGCAATTAGTTAACAGTAAAGCAATTAGTTAACAGTTTAGTTGAAGGTACTAAAATTTTAAGTTTTAAATTTAATTTAATTTAAAGTTCTAAGTTAATTTAAAATTAAAGTTAATTTAAAGTTTAAAATTAAAGTTAATTTCAAATTAGAGTTAATTTAAAGTTAATTTAAAGTAAAATTAAAGTTAATTTAAAGTTAATTTAAAGTAAAATTAGAATTACTATACTTGCATAGCTTCAGCATCCCTATCGGTTATAGTAATAATATATACCCAAATCCGATGCCGCATCTCTATCGAATGCAAATTGACTCGACATTTGACAAACAAATCAAGACCCAAAAACACTGCCTTTGAACTTCCAAATCCAGAATTGAAACCATTTAGTTATCAAATGCATCATCATCATCATCTGGAAGTGGTTGTGTTGCTGCTTCAGCAATCTCTTTCTCATACCTGACCCTTTTCGAGAACACAATTAGGTAAAGAACCATTATAAAAGTACAGTTTATTTTAGGTTTTAATCCATATCATATCAGATAATATGATTTGTTTGCTTACTGTAGTTGTGCTTGAATGTCGATTTGAACTTCTGGAGGAGCAAGGGCTGGGGATTTGACAAAGTGAAGATTCATATCACTGCCCAAGACATACATTAAAAATTATTAACAAATATGAGTGAAATATAATGTATGGTGTTGATACATACATCTTTCAACATATTATCGAATACTTTGCCAACCTTAGTTACAAGTTCTTGAGGAATTTAACGGCTATCAGTACCAAAAAGAGCATAGCTGCATGCTTGAATTAAAATTTAACATTAAGCATACTTATTTGCATCTTTAAATGAATATGATTTCTTTATGTACTAAAATAACCACTTACTTGGCAAATGTTAACAATTTTAATTTAGCAATATGGGCACTACTCCCCATCCAACACCACTCGGTAAGAAGCTTCAGATTCTGCATTAACTACGTGACTGGTTATGAATGAATTGAGTGATCAAATTAGTTATAGTTATTAAATTTATTGAAGCACAAAAGCGAAAAAGAAAATTAACAAATAGAGAACTATTTAGAGACCGTCAATATCGAGTAATTTCTTAATGGATTTCAGAGACTTAACTGCAATCATGATATGTTCGCTAAGAGCATCAATGATGGCAGGAAGTGGATTAGCAACAGCTTCTTTTCTTATATGGTCAACCGAACTAGACAGCTTCACATTGGGATACCTCTCAAAGGCCTTAGCTTGCTTAAGGTACGCATTCATTCATGCAGTGGCAAACACATGTCGGTTTTCAAAATCTGCTCTTGCAGCGAAACGTTGCAGAGAGTGCAAAGTCTTTGTAGATAGTGCGTAAGGCCGACCAGACTTTTGATAGGTGTCTTGATCTATCATATAATCGAAAATTGTTGTAGTTGTGATATATGCAATACTATCAATGCACTATGTTTGTTAAGAACAACGTTCTTAAGCTCCTCCTGCATCTTAGTGAGTTCCTCTCGTGCTTGGCTTATCTTCCTGTCATCACCCAACTGTCTTGCTTTTCTTATCGTCCTTCCCACTCTCAAACGTTTCAATTCAACAATCACTTCATCCTTCTCCTTCTCGACAAAAAACTTTGTTCGATTCACGGTTGCAAGTATAGGAGGGGCATTCAAAACTTTTTCCTTCGACCTGCACACATATTTTTATCATTGGTTCCTCTTGATTAGTTTGCTAACATTCAAGTGACCATCATCAAATAAACTAAACAAGTAGAAAAATGAGAGCATTATCATACTTGTATGTGAGGGAAACTCGGAGAACATCCATACCGATGCGAGCAGTGGATTTGGGAAGAAGAAGTTCTAGCATGACCTAACCGTTGGGTCTTGGCCTTCGCTAAAACCAAATGTCCATGGGTAGAAGACAATCTCTAGCAAAAAAAGTTTCAAAGAAACTCACTGCAGCAACATCTTGCTCCTGTCTGGTGACATCATACTTATTTGCAACGTTTTCAGAAGTGATGCCCATGGGTAGAAGACAATCTCTAGCTTGTTGATATAGTTGTGCCTAAGAAATAAATAATATATTATAACAAATGGAAAAGGCTACTACAAGAATATAGTTTGATAATAAATTACACATACTCTTGGATTAAAAGGTCCCTGTAATGCAATGGAATTAACAGTCATAGATTCCAAACCAGCTGCGATGCCTGCAAAGAAAACATATCGAATGTGTGAGGCATCAAAAACAGTACCATGCTATCAGTAAACAAAATAATCATATTCAAAATTGTAATAAACATCAGCAACTGCAGCTTTTATAGAAGCAGCAACATCAGCAACTGCCTGAAGGCCAGAAGAGCATTGGCGATTAATGGTTCTTAATGGAACATTCTCTGGGTATTCAAAATAAATGAACAAAAAGAGTATGTATTAATATAAATGGATAGTGCTCAATCATATGTAAATAGTAATTAATGTATACCAGGAAAACCAGCATAAAACGCAGCCATTCTACACTCGATTGCTCTTTGTGACCCAGGAGCCAAAACAGTACCAACAATAATATCACCAACTTCACTAGGATTCAACTTAGTCTTATCCAACAATGCCTATAAGAATCCAAATGTATTGTGTTTTAAAGTAGATATTATGTTGGTAGAATGACTGAAATGTTAGAAAGAAGAAAATGATACCTTGAGAACAGGGGCTAGCAAGTCTTCAGGATGAGTATCCTTGAATGCCCCACGCTTTGCCTTGCAGACTGCAGTTCTGTAGGCACTGGATAGCACATAAAGGTGTAAACAAATTTGAGCAAAACAAATTGATAAACTAAATTTCATAGGAAACATATTATTATTTGAAGATATGATCGAGCGAGTGACTGTCACCGTACGATATAAAGTGCCAAATTACTGCAGCAACATAGAAATCATGATAATTGGAAATAAAACTACTACTATAACTATAGCGAGGCATCAAAATAAATGCCCACTAATTTACATACATAAGAGAAAAACACTTACGCGACGATAACAACATCATCTCCAAAGGGAGCCTTCCCCTCATAATTTACACCTCTACAAACAGATGCCTGGTCAAATCGAAAGCAATAGAAAAATTAATATATTTCTGTCATGAATCACAAATCTAAGAAATAGAGAGTATTAATTACTGAGACAATACGAGAATCGCTCGGATTTGGTGAAGGATTCAAGTGCCGGTGCAAAATGTTCTGCCTAGCTATCGCCTTCTCCATATTTTTGAATTTTACTTCTGTTTATTTGAATGCGAAGGGAGGAGACATGCAAGGAGGGTTTTAAATAGAGGAGAACGTACTTGATTTAGGGTTTTAAATTTGGATTGGGGAACGTACTTGATTTAGGGTTGCTTATTTTGGGGGAAAGAGTTGAATTTTTCTAAGTAGCAAAGGAATAATAAGGCAGTAATCTTTTGGGTTACGTTTATTTGGGCAAACGTGGAATTTTTTTGTAAAGGCGGGAAGTGAAATATTTTTTGTTACATTTATATAATAAGGTGAAATATTATTAGTTGCATTTACATTCAAACGCCACCAATTTTTGCAACCAAAAGTTTATTTTCTTGTAGTGAAAACATAAATATAGAAAATAACCATCTCATAAAATATCTCAAACCACAGTCTTAGAAAAACAGTACGAATTTAGTTACGGAGTACATAGAAATACAACCTATAGTCTTATAAAATACTAAGTACTGAGAAGATAGACAGTTACATGGAGAGTAAATAAATGGATAAGCAAATCCTATTATGAGCTTGTCTCTCCACGTACTGAAATCGGGTCAATCACCTGTTGCCCTGTCCTCATGTGGTGAGGAAAAGAAATGAAAAGAGTGCGTCGGTGAAAAGTTTGGTGAATGGGTACATGTTTAATATATGCTGATCAAGTGCAGTTGACTTTAATTCTACTATATGTGATGTAGGGTGCTCTACAAGTGTCTGTGTATTCCTAAGGTCCTTTACGTAAGAATTTTTATTTAATACGCACCTACACTAACTACTAGTGCAGGCTTCTACAGGGATCGAATTACAGATCAAACCTCGATAACAAACGATCGACCACCGCCACTAGAGCAACTCGACATAGGGTCATCCTACAACTTTCTTGTATGGGTCTACATCTCATATTACGACTACCGCAACTATCTTGCATAGGTTTCTCTACTATTTCCATATGGGAATAAATTTCCCACAATTACGACTATACATACCCCAAATACACAATGAGGGGGTAAACCGAAATGCTGACTCGTCGGTGTGCCTCATCGTCTACATCCATGTCCACCTCTCAATGGTAGTTTACGCCTCTTATTGCATGCATTGAGATCCATGAACAACACAGTATGATGTTGCATACTACTAATATTTTTATTTTTAACCTGGGCCATAGGCCGAGGTTCAGATTATGCATCTGGGTCTTTACGATTGACCGATATACCCTACCGGTCAACCGCTCAGGTTGAACGATCGACTTGTCATTAAGTAAATTTTAGGGTTTTTGCTTATAGTTTATTCGATTTTAAATCTGTTATTAGTTTCATTAGTTCTGGGACATTGACAGTGAACCCTAACTTTCAATTTACAGTAATACAATCGTTGCAATTTTACCCTACTTCTTATTCAATTTAAATTCATAGATGTAACGGTCCGGAATTTTATTGATTTTTTTTGGGAATATTTAATTTATTTTAAATATTCAGATAGTGGATTTAATAATTAAATAGACTTTTAAATTTATAATTTGTAATAGAAAATTTTATTTTTGAACTTTATTTACAAAAATATAGTTCGGCGAAAGACCAAAATTGTGACCGAAGACCGTTTTTAGAATTTCAACCTTTTATTAAACTAAAAATTTGTGAGAGGCTGTAATACCTTTAGTTATATATTTAAAACAACATTTTATGTTAAATTAAGTTAAGAAACATATTTTGGAAAGGTAGAAAAGAATAAAAATAAAAAATATTTAAAATTAAAATTAGGAAAAGATGGATTGGAAAGCTTAAGTGAAAAGTTAACAAGGGTACATAAACTCTCCCTAATATCCCTTATACTTTCCAGTGGTGGTACCATGGAGACTTGTGAAGTGATAGGTAAGTTGAAAATTGTGATTTTTGGTTACTTAAGCTTTTTGCTTAACTTGGAAAGGAAGTAACAAATTTTTTTTATTTAAATATGTCAACACTTAAAGAAAAATAGGATCTCACTTTCATTTGCTTTCATTTTCAACTTTACCTTCATCCTTTTATCTCAGTTAAGCAAATAAAAAAAACAGTAAAAACCATAAGGCAAGAAAGTGTTCAAAATTCAAAATCCAAAATCAATTTATGTACTTCATTAAAATTCATGAGATTAATAGCATTTAGCCTCTTTTTGCAAGACGTGACTTTTGAGATAGGTTTGGAGTTGTTCGCACTTGATTTGGGAAGGTTGGATGACCATGGTCGAACCCCTGTGAGCTAGGGTTATGGTTTTCTTAAATCTTAGGCAGTGTTGGGTAAATTTGAGCTTTGGGATGTGTTCCTAATGTCGAGGTGCACGTGTGGTTAGAACTTGGTGGAGCTCGGTCGTGGTATGCGGAGTGCGACATTTACAGGGAGGGTGATCGGCCTGGGTGTCTTTTTTTAGCTCGGATGGTCGAGGGGTAGGTTGCAGGGTCGAACGTGATAAGCTTGTCGAGAGGAGTGTGTCGGCGGGGTTTGATGGTCATCTCGATGGGTGGTTTGGTGGTGCACGTGCACCACCGTGCAAGCTTGCTTCAGGAATTTAAAAGCAGAGGGAAGGAACGAAGAAGAAGGAATAGAGTTTGCGGGTTTAGGCGTGATCTGGTTGGGCCGAGTCCAGATGGAATTGGAGTGAGAAATATATTATATATGTTAATTTATTTAATTATAATTAGTGTATGTTAACTTGAAAATTGAATAAGTTGCTCATATAAAACCCGATTGACATGCGAGTTTTTGCATTATACTCGTATTGAGGAGTACAACGTTTTAGTGGAACTTGTTGATAGATGATACATTAAAACAGATAGAATTTAATTACATTATTTATAATAATAACGTCGTTAAATTTATATACCTTAATTGATGATAGTTATTTGGCCAAATAAAAACATTATTAAGTTAAACTGAGTTATATAGATTATTATGGACACCTATTGAGTAGAATAAATCCCCGTTCTATGCTTTCCAAGTAAAATGTTAATTTGTGTAATTAATAAATATATGGATTAATTAACATGGATTGAAAGGGTAATTAACTATTGATTGTTAATTGTTGAGTGTCAGAAACTTGGTAGTCTAGTCTGACCGTATTGAATATGACATTGACATATGAACCCTTTTGAGATATGAAAAAAAATGGTAGCTTGTTTAAGTACCATTGTGATTGTTAAGCCTCAAACTGCATAATGTTTTAAGTTTGCTAATTATCTCAGTTGGTTAAAGTAAATTATATTTTATTTAACAATGTTTTAAAGTTAATTATATTTTATTTAATAATGACTGCTATTTTATTAATGACATTTTAGTGTTAATTATATTTAATTAAGGATGTTTTTAAGTTTGTTAAATTATTTTAATTAATAAGATTTAAGTAAATTAATTATATTGATAATGTTTTTTAAAGTTAATTAATTATTTATTACTATGCTAAATAAATTATTTATTAAAGATGTTTTAAGATTAATTAATTATTTTATTAATATGTTTTAATAGATTAATTGTTTTAATAAAAATGTTTAAGGTTGATTTATTTACATTAACTAAAGTGGTTTAAGTTAATTAATTA
Organism: Allium fistulosum; assembly: GCA_030737815.1. NCBI lineage: Eukaryota > Viridiplantae > Streptophyta > Magnoliopsida > Asparagales > Amaryllidaceae > Allium > Allium fistulosum. The sequence continues at coordinate 344,636,356 of CM060903.1, read as the reverse complement.
ATGAGGTTTAAGTTGATTATTTTGATTTATGAGGTTAAAGTTAAATATTTATTTACTAATGATATTTTTGTTAGCTAATTATTTAATTAATGGTATTTAAAGTTAATTAGTTAGTGTGATTAATAATGTTTAAAAGTTAATTAAATGGTGTAATTAATTGTGTTTAAGTTAATAAAGCGATTTATTAAAAGTGTTTATAAATAATATTTTATAAATAAAGGAGATGATTTATAAAGGATACTTTGTAAATATAATGAAAAGGATTTATAAACGATAGTCGCTCTGGATGCAGTTTTGAAACTCTATGATTTCTTTTCATTGAAAAATTATCTATCTTAGACATTTGGGAACTCCTTCCAAGTACCATTTAGAAAGTTATAAAATCAATTTAAGAAGGATTCGCAATTATTAATATGTTAATAACTATTTAGTAATTGTTTAAAAGAATTGTTTCGGATAACGGAAAGGAGTTTGTAAATAATAAGGAGATTTATGAAAAGGAGAAGTGTTTTGGGTTTATAGTAAATAATGTTTGAAATAACAGTTATTTTTGACCCAATCTAATATGGTTTGGAAAGTATGGTATCTCCCTTAGTTTTGTGAATATACCCATCCCATTAAGATAAGTATATGGTTATATTTTCTAAGTATTGAAAATATAGTGTTTTGTGAATATACTTATTCCGTTGAGATAAGTATATGGAAATGGTTTCCGAGTATTTACAAAGTGTGTTAATTACTAAAAATATTAATTAAAAAGGCTTAGTAGTTGTTTATGGGCTTAAGCGAATCTAGTTTCCTATGAAATTAAATCTATGATTGATTGTTGTTTATTTGATTGTTAAATAACCAACTATCAAATCTTGGCCTAGATAATCCTTCTTAATTTTGGTGGTATGGAAACTCTTCATACTTAACACTGAAGGATATAACTTTGGAGATATCTAGGGGAACCGCGTGAGTTATGGTATAGTCATCATCGCTGATGTTGTACTGTACATATAAATCTCGTTCCGTTCTCCTAGCATAAATGATAGGGAGATCCGTCCACTTAGACGGTTAGGAGGTGATCCATGATCCTATGTATTGTCTGATTATTTCAAAAAGAATTAGAGTTGAGGTAACTAGAAAATCGTTGATTGTTTCTTGGAGCGACCGGTAAGTGGGGGAGTGTACTTATATGAGATGACTCAAAACCATAACCACTCCAAAACCATATACATATTCGATGCGTTGGAAGAGGTTCAAGTTTGGTTCGAGATGATGGAATCGAAGATGGAGCTCTTTAAAGTGCAATGGATACTTGCTACTAATCCCAAGGGTGATTCCAAAATGGATGTAGTAAAAGTAGTGCCTTCGGCATGTTCATATCCTGAACAACTTGTATGGATGAATGCTAGCATTGCATTTCTGCCTGGGGGCAATGTTAGCATTCCAAGCGTGAATTACTTAGAGAGGAAAAAGGTAAAACATGACCTCACAAGCCTCACAACCCAGTAAATAGCTATAAAGGATAGATGCAACAGAGCTATATGGTTCGCTACCATTAGGAGCATCATTCCTCGGATCTAGAGCGGAATTCTTGGATTTGGTATGTGTACGAGCAGCGAGGCCAAGGAGGGTGTAAATTTTTTTGTGCCTTGGTCCTGGGGAATGACGTAATCCGTTTGTAATGTTAAAAGGGCAGTCGACACTGTGTTGGCAGGGGGCCATTGGTTGCCCCTTGGGTACATTTTATATAGAGGTGTACTGTATGGAAGGTGATCCCTTACCTTGCCATGTTGGAATCCAATCTCCGATACATGCCTTTATGAATTTAGTTGTATACCTATTATGTTGGAATTTAATTAATGTAATAATTTTGGCTATGATTAATATTTGTTTTACCCTATACATTATTATAATATCACTGGATTTTTGATAAAAATGGTTTGGTTACCGAAAGGTAAAACCCGTCCGTGTTTATGTGTTGTGTGGTCTTATGAGATATCATTATTTTAAAAGGTTTTATAACATTAAGCAATCCATTTGATTGTGTTTCTCATGCTAGTTTTACCATAGTGACTCGGGCATTGTTTTCCTATAATGCTAGGGTCCGCCCGAGAATATTTTACAGATTTAGTTGGACACCTTGGAGCTTTAGAAGACGATCTGGATCATCCAAGACGTATTTTCATATTTCCTTTTTTCATTGCATTGTTATTGTTTTGTATTTATAAGAAAGTTGTAAGAACATGTTATTATAACTGTCCATGCTGATGATATGTTAGTGTTGTACTTTGATTGATGTATGTATATTAAAGTTTAGTTTTCTATTGTAAAGATCATCTTTGTATTATATGTTACTCGCTGTGTTTTTATGAGATTCTGTTCTATCTTTCCTTTCTTTCACCCCTACGATCTGTCTTTTCGGCACTTTGATGTTCGGCATGTGAATACCATGCATGTATTAGTATCGACTTCTAAGGATCAAAACGGCAGTGTAACGACCCGTATTTTTAACGAATGGATATTTAAATAAATTATTTAAATATTGAATTGTTAATTAATTAACGGTCCCAAAAATGTGATTTTTGCATACGATCGAATCAGGACACGAGACCACTTCCTTTGAGTTCGTATCGATGTTGCAAATTAAAATAAGTATATGGATCACTAAATTTAGAGATCGGATGATCCGATGGTCAAAACGGTCCCGAAAAGCATGAAATTATCATCCTGGAGTGCAATCTCAAATAGCAACAAAATTTGTACCATTGGGAATGGAAAAATGAGGTAATGCACGGAGATGAGTTTTATCAATCCACTCAGCTAAAAATCACGAGATCAGTTTCATTAAATCCATATCGACGAGATCTTTGCGATGACCATGGCGGAATTTTGATCAGTTGTGTTTGGCGATGTTAACCTCCTCATGGCCGAAACTAGGGTTTAGACTCGCCGGAGCTATGATCGACTATAGGTGGATTCGTTTGTGAAATTAGACTTCTCTTCAGAAATGGCACCTCCTCATGAAATTTGGCGAGATTCGACGGAGTGGGACAAAACACGTCTTGTAGAGGATGGGTGCGGCATGGTCAGGTTGTATTCTGATTTAGGGCGGTGGGCTTGGGGTTTTTGACATCGGCAAGTCGAGCATGTAGAATACAATAGCCTATGATTTTTGTTTGATGATAATATATATATATATATATATATATTCATTTAAATGTATTTGTTATTGTACTAATTTATTTTTCGACATAATTAAATAAATATTTGTTGAATAAAATAAATAACTCGGAATTCATATTTAAACAAATATTTTATTCAAAAAAATATTTTATTACAAATTCAAATAGTACAAATTTGAGCTCTCACTACATTTACACATTTTCAATTACAATACAATTTCAATTACAACACAATTTTCACTTTACAATTTTCACCTCACTACATATATTCACTCATCACTCGTATTTCATCTTCAACTCTGTTCCAGCCTGTATTCAGCATCTGAACTATCTGCAAAAAAAACACTGACGCGGTAAAATTGAAAAAGAAATATTTTGCAGTGCACAATGAAGTGTGTGTTTGAAAATATTATTTGCCTCGGTTATTTGGGTTGTTTGTCATCATTTTCTTTTAATTCATCTTACACGAACAACTTATGACATGCACAATGTATCACTGTACATGTCTCAAGGTCATGGACACCGATATACACTTGCTTGTTAAAATTCCAGGGACAGGTGAGCACAAGGTCAAACCCAAGCCTTGACTGGATTCAACTCAAGTGCAAAAGACTCGAACAAAACAAAACACAAAGTATACATGCACTGTTACATGTGCAAGCACAAGGAAGGACAACTGCAAGTTAAGTTACTACATGACAAAGTGGTGAACCATATCAACATACAACCAGACTCGAGTGAACCAGAGGTGAATATATCAAAACAACAACAAGGCAACAAAACTTCAAATGCCAAATTGTAAGCAACCGTCATTCAAGCAAACACAGACCATCATAACACAAGAGCCACACAATGCAACCAAACCTCAAGTGGAGCAAGACATGCATGCATAAAAATCAGAGTAAAGGGCCAAGTACAAAGCAAAAAAAATGAAGTACACGGACCAAAACAACAAAACATATTGAACCAGACCCCAACCAAATGTACAAAGACATGTACAGAGAATCAAGTGCAGACTCCAAATGTACAAAGGCACAAATGCAAAGCGCTTGAATAACAAGTGCATATGCAAGTTAAGTTTTAGACATGTACAAAGCTTCAGACTTGCTCACAAATGGATTAACATGAGCACAAAGCTTCAGACATGCTCATGAATGGGTCAACATGAATGCAAAAACATACAACCAGACAAACAGTGGTGAACACAATGCAACCAAACTCAAACCAAACAAGTGAACATGTTCAAATGTATATGAATATGCATGTATACACATATCAGTTCAGAAGCAAGCAATCAGTTCAAATACAAGTTTAGTTTCAATCAACACGGTGTGGATGTGTAGTGCAAAATAACATGAATGTAATGCAACCAGATTTTGAAAGGAACCAGACCAGATTACATGTATAAAGCTCAACTTCAACATGGACCAAGCAAGCAGTACAATCAATTTCTGTTTCAACACGCACAGTGGACAAAGCATAGCCATCACACACATATATACATACATACATACATACATACATATATATGTATGTATGTATGTATATACATGGAGTAACACACAAATATACAACAAAAACAGTAGCAGTTCGAACAAAGTCAAGGAGCAGTTTCAAAAAGAAATTGTCAAACAAAACTGTGTTGAATTTTTTTTTTTAAAACAATCGAACATTATCTATTGCAATGAAGTCAATCAGAGGAAACGAATTGAACAAGTCAAGCTTCATAAAGTCTAGATCATCTCAAAATTCAAACGCCGAAGTCATAGGAGCACAGAACGAAACCGACCCAAAGCAATTCAAGCAAATTCAACAATGAACAAGTCAGAGGTCACAGAGTTAGTTCGATTAAAAAAATCAACGCAGGAGATAAAATCACGAAAAGTTCAAACCAAAATATACGAACGTAATTATAGGGTTTCGTTCCCTATAAATTCCCAAACTCATATTCGGCACAAATCATTCGAGTTCGAGACAAAAATCCAGACAGCATACTTAGAACAAACCACAAACAAATCCAAAATTTCAATCAAGTCGAGCATAATCAAAAATCGAAAAGGGGAAAATCACGTACAAATTCACAACATCCATTCTAGCTCGACAAAATTGAAGCGACCGTGTGCACTCAAGCTAGGGATTGATTGACGAAGAAAACCAGAGTTGAAATCATCACTTCAATCAATCTAATTTTAAGCGGCGACTTCAATTTGAAATACAGCCCTAATTTTACGAAGCCCTAAATTCCAGTTTGCAAAAGAAAGAAGGCGGCCGAAAAACAAAACAAAAGGGAGACTGTTGTTCTCAAGTTATATTTTATTTGGGCCAGTTTTAAATTGTGTTGGGCTTTAGTTTTAAAATAGGGTTTTGTTATTTTTTCTCTTTTTTTTGTAATCAGCTCTTTTAAAATTTTGTAACTTTCTAGTTGTGTAACTAGCTACAAACCACGGGGCGTAGTTTGAGAATTCGCAACTCGGTAGCTGAGTTGTGGTAGGGTTTTGAGCTTAGAGTTAGGTTAATCAAGTTAGCAGGTATCACAAGTTTACGTGTGTTTGTAAGCGTCTGATTACTAAATTTCTAGTAGAAACCTTGGGGAACCACGTAGGCAGTTTTTTGCCGAAGCTGGGTAAAACTGTGTGATCTTTATTGCATTACTTTCTGTTATTATTTTATTTCCGCATTAATTTGAAGTACACCCTATTCATCCCCCCAGGGTGAAAACGATCCTACAAGTGGTATCAGAGCTAGGAACAAAAACCAATTTTTTTTGTTAAAAAATTTTGATTTTTCTTTTAATAATGCTTTTGCTGAGGGTTAGTCCATAGTTAGACCACCCATGTTCAATGGTGAATATGCATATTGGAAAAATAGAATGAATTTTTTTTTGAAAACCATAGATGCATGGAATATATTTGAAACATGATATAGCACACCAACAGTAATGGTAGGTAATCAAGAGGTTGAAAAACCGATGGATCAATGGACAGATCTTGAAAATAAACTGCAAACTGCTAACGATAAGGCTATGAATTCTATTATCTTCTCATTAGATCAAATTGAATTTAATCATGTCTCACATTGTCTAACTGCGCATGAAATCTGGCACATGCTTTAAGTGACTCATGAAGGAACCTCCCAGGTCAAAGAATCTCGCCTTGCCATGCTTAGTATGAGTATGAGAACTTCACAATGGCAAAGGAAGAAAGTGTCAAAAAAATGTATGGACGACTATCTAATCTAGTATACAAATCAAAATCCCTTGGAAAACCATACACAGAACTGGAAATAGTCCGAAAGATCCTTAGAATTCTTCAACAAAATTTTGAAGCAAAAGTGACTGCTATCCAAGAATCAAAGGATCCGAAACAAGTTAAAGTTGAAGAACTCATCGGAAATCTCACCACTTATGAGCTAGAAATCAAATTCAAGGAAGAACATGAAGGAGGAGATACGCAAAAGAAATCAATAGCTCTCAAAAGAACGATGGAAAGTGAAGATGATGATGGTGATGATGAAGGAGCAGCTGAACTGGCACTGATAATAAAGACATTCAAAAGGTGGAGCCACAAATATGGAAATCCTACCCTAAATCAACAACTGAAGAGCAGAATCGTCAAAGTTCTAGACAACTTAGATAAGCAGGAGGTAATTTGTCACAAGTGCAATAAACCTGGTCATATCAAGCCAAATTGTCCTCAAAATCGATTCAACAAAGGAAAGAAATCGAAAAGAAGAAGTTTTGCAGCCACTTGGGATGAAATTGATGAAGATGAAGATGAAAGCACTGGTAGTGAGAGTGAAAAAGAAAAACTGTATTTTCTAGGAGAAACAAGTGACGGCGATGATGACGAGCCAAACGAGGTATCAAAACTTACTCACTCACAATTACTAATATATTTTCATGAAGTAAATGGCTGTTTTGAACGACTTAGGGAAAAGTACGCTAAAATTGAATCACAAAAGGATAGTTTGATAGAACTAAATAAGCAGCTTGATCAAATGGTTAAAATCTATAGAAATAAGAGCCCTAAGTGTGATAAGTGTCCATCATTAGAAGAGGAAATTATAAAATCAGAAACTAAAATTAAATCGCTTGAAAATGAAATTCTGATTTTGAAAGAAAGTGAAAATACTAGGAGAGAAAATTCTATTGAAAAGTGCACTTTGTTATTGAATGAAAATGAATCTCTCAAGTCACAAGTCCAAAAATTGTCTACAACTTTAGAAAAATTCTCTAAAGGAGAAAGATCACTAAATATGCTATTAGAGAAACAAACTGTTAATACTAGTAGACAAGGACATGGGTATACTCAATCTGAAAGAGTTAGAAGTGAAACTAATCATGTCAACTCCAAGTGAACGATTTGTAGAAAAATTGGACATAATCAAAAAAATTGTCGGTATAGATCCAAATACACGAAAACCATACCAATTTGGGTTCCTAAAGGCACGAATGTAAAATCCCTTAAAGTCAAACAAATCTGGGTGCCAAAAGGAACAAACATAGATTGTCTTTATTCTACACAAACTTGTTTTTCAAAATCTTTTGTCACTAACAATCATGGACCTATAAAACATCACAAAAATCTTTTCACATGTAGGTATGTTGGAAGGCTAAGGAACAACAAGATGGTACCAAGATTCTGGCTATTCCAGGCACATGACGGGCGACAAATCAAAGTTCCTTAGCCTAGAGAAGTACAAAGGTGGCAAAGTCATAATGGGCAACAACGATGTATTGAAAATCTGCACCATAATTTGATTTAAATTAGCCAGTGATCAACTGGGAAAATTTAATAAATCATATTTTCATGCCAAGAACACTGTAAGTACTTCTAGAGTCCTTGAACTAGTTCATATGAATCTATTTGGACCTAACGATATTGCAAGCCTAGGTGGTAAGAAATATTGTTTTGTATTGGTTGATGATTACTCTAGAGACACATGGGTATACTTCTTTATCTTACTGCTTATAGACCAGACATTATGTTCTATGTTTGTTCATGTGCACGGTTTCAGTCAAATCCAAAGGAATCTCATTTAAAAGCTGTAAAAAGTATTATAAGGTATCTGTTGCACAAGTCATGCTTTGGTCTATGGTATCCAACTAATGATAACCATGAGTTAAAAGGGTATTCAGATGCAAATTATGCTGGTAGTTTAGTTGATAGAAAAAGTACTAGTGGAACGTGTTTTATGTTGGGACATTCGTTAGTTGCATGACATTTCCAAAGAAAATATCTACATAAATTTCATTTCAACTAATTTTCAATTGACAAACATTTTTACAAAACCCATTCCAGAAATAGATTTTGTCGACTTCGTCTCAGTTTAGGCATTTTAGAAATTTGATTATATATTTTTGGATTTGATCTTAAATGCCTATGTTAACTAATCTGACTCCTTATTGATTATCGAAAAGATAAATAGTGACTGAAAAAAAGTGATGAGTGTTGATCTTAATCATACATTATGACTTGAGACAGTATATTTAGAAATTTTCTTTAAAAAATTTAAACAAAATTTGTAATAACTTTGGTTGGTAAAAATTCCATGGCCATCTCTATTCCTATCATATTTCTACGACATCACTCATCAAAATCCAATATAGTATGTCAAATTGTGGTATTTAAACAGGAAATTATTCATTTTTTAAAATTAGCAATATAATCATCCAAAAAGTACTCACCCTCATTTAAAGTCCATACAGTTATGCATGGGTGAACTACTTGGAATCTTTAATTATGTGCTTTTATGCTCATTTAAAAGTCCTCACGGTTATGCATGTATGGAACACATATCAAAATTGATTATTAATAGGCGAGTTGATTCTAATCCCATTTAAAAGTTCTCATGGTTATGCGTGGTTAGAATATGTTTGGAATTTTTTTTAATAAAAAAAAGGAAGACTACTAATCTCATTTAAAAGTCCTAACGGTTATTCATGGTTAGTTAGTATTCAAATTCCTATCAAAAATATACTACAAATGGACACGACCATATGGTTTTTTATGCCGACATCACCCCTATCACTCTAAAATGGAATATGCGCCAATCAGAGTATTTATGATTTTTGTTTGATTTTTTATCGAAATTTACTATTTATACTCGATTAGGTATTAATGTTGTATTAATGTTTATCACTTTATCACTCTTATCTAACACTATTACTCTTTTGGTGATAACAAAAGGTGGAGAGAAGTTAAGACTTTGGCAAATAGGTTCGAATTTTTTGTTTGCATATTCCCATCTAGGTTCATTGCATTTTTTATTATTTATTTATTTTCATGCATATGTGAAGGGGGAGCTTGTTGTAGGGGGAGTATTCAAATAGGGGGAGCTAATAGAATTCATCAAGACCAAATACATTTAATACAGACAAAATCTTAATATATGTTTGTTATCATCAAAAGGGGGAGATTGTAGAATACAATAGGCTATGATTTTTGTTTGATGATAATAAACATATATATATATATATTCGTTTAAATGTATTTGTTATTGTGCTAATTTATTTTTCCACATAATTAAATAAATATTTGTTGAATAAGATAAATAACTCATAATTCATATTTAAACAAATATTTTATGCAAACAAATATTTTATTACAAATTCAAATAGTACAAATTTGAGCTCTCACTACATTTACACATTTTCAATTACAATACAATTTCAATTACAACACAATTTTCACTTTACAATTTTCACCTCACTACATATATTCACTCATCACTCGTATTTCATCTTCAACTCTGTTCCAGCCTGTATTCAGCATCTGAACTATTTCCAAAAAAACACTGACGCAGTAAAATTGAAAAAGAAATATTTTGCAATGCACAATGAAGTGTGTGTTTGAAAATATTATTTGCCTCAGTTATTTGAGTTTTTCGTCATCATTTTATTTTAATTCATCTTACACGAACAACTTGTGACATGCACAGTGTATCACTGTACATGTCACAAGGTCATGCACACCGATATACACTTGCTTGTTAAAATTCCAGGGACAGGTGAGCACAAGGTCAAACCCAAGCCTAGATTGGATTCAACTCAAGTGCAAATGACTCGAACAAAACAAAACACAAAGTATACATGCACTGATACATGTGCAAGCACAAGGAAGGACAAATGCAAGTTCAGTTACAACATGACAAAGTGGTGAACCAAATCAACATACAACTAGACTCGAGTAAACCAAAGGTGAATATATCAAAACAACAACAAGGCAACAAAACTTCAAATGCCAAATTGTAAGCAACCATCATTCAAGCAAACACAGACCATCATAACACAAGAGCCACACAATGCAACCAAACCTCAAGTGGAGCAAGACATGCAGGCATAAAAATCAGAGTAAAGGGCCAAGTACAAAGCAAACAAAATGAAGTACATAGACCAAAACAACAAAACATATTGGACCAGACCCCAACCAAATGTACAGAGAATCAAGTGCAGGCTCTATTTTTATTTTTAATCAACTCTTTTAAAATTTTGTAACTTTATAGTTGTGTAACTAGGTACAAACCACGGGGCGTAGTTTGAGAATTCACAACTCAGTGGTTGAGTTGTGGCAGGATTTTGAGCTTAGAGTTAGGTTAATTGAGTTAGCGGGTATCGCAAGTTTACGTGTGTTTGTAAGCGTCTGATTACTTAATTTCTAGTAGAAACCTTGGGGGCAGCACGTAAGCAGGTTTTTGCCGAAGCTGGGTAAAACTGTGTGTGATCTTTATTGCATTACTTTATGTTATTAGTTTTATTTCCCCATTAATTTCAAGTACACCCTATTCACCCCCCTCTAGGGTGAAATCGATCCTACAGAGCGTTCAAAAAGGAGTTCAACAATGCAGATGGCGGTCGCTTTCATCAACTATAGCTCCGTATCACTCAGATTAGTGCATGGTGTAGTTGGGTTCATTTTGTGCCCGTATAGGAAAGGATTAGCGTTTAGATAGATAGGCCGACAAGGAAATTAGTTTAAATTAATTGATAGTTAAATTAATTAATCGTTTAAATAATCCTTTATCTTATATTATGCATATCTTTTGCATACGAGGTCCATTTTGGACATCGTTTCTTGCATTGCGCTCGTGACGGAGAGCTCTTTGATTTGGCATTAGTTTAGGTAGATTTGGATGGGGTAAGTAACATTGTCTCTCACTATACTATGATGGTTGTATAGTATTAGATGGACGTTCGGGGATGATTTTTGATTTTAAAATGTGATTTTCCTATACTTATATATCTACTAGATTTCTATAAAATAAAATAAAATTATTTTGAAATGATTTATAAAGAATATCACATATTTTCCATCGATGTGCCATAGTTTGAGAATTATTGGATATGAGCTATTATTGATATGATTTCTCACATTGGTTGATATGAATGGATTGTACATATTATACATATACTACTATGGACATTTATATGCTTGTTGGATGCATGTATGTTAGTTTGGTTGTTAGGTTGAAAAAGCCAATTATTGGCGATCTAGCGTTAGAGAACATTCCGTGTGTTAGGTTTTCGTCCCCTTGATCTGAAACCTAAACAAATAGGATAAGTTGTAAGAGAACGCTGTAATGCATATCGACGGATCTAAGGAAGGAATACGATGAATATATTCGTGTGTTAGGGTGGACGTCGGACGTTTTCAGTTGGTTAGTACTTATCCATTTTTAGCTAAGTACAGGACCAGAGTGGTTGGTATTGACCATAGTGGAGTGGTTGCTACCATCATTGTTTATGTTGGTCGACTTAGTTGACCTTTGACATTGATGGTGAGGAGGCTTCGAGGAGCACGATAGGGTTGTTCGTATAGTGAATTCTATATCTTGCTTTTCGATGAGTGCTTTCGATGATCATGACGATTTGACGTTTTCGACATGATGGTCTAGTTCTTCGGCTGAGTAGCTTGCTTGATATGGAGTTAGATTCTGATGTTGAAGGCTTGGTGTCGATTGACTGATGTCATGATGAGTTCCACATGGGCGGGTTCTTAGAGGTGATCCATGGATAGAATGTATAATGGTTCTACCTTGGAAATGGATAAAGCCAAGAAAGAGAATGGAGATGCATGCTAGGGGTCTTTAGTACTCGGAGTGTTTTCTTTTGTACTCAAATAGGGTATTTGTAGGGATGCTCATTGTTCAGTTGATTGGATCTTTATACCCTGGGCCGGTAGATTTAGGCCACGTATCCAGCTTTAGGTGCGAGATACGAGATTACATCTATAAATCGGGATTCTTATTCATTAATCCTTGGCAGAAGAAAGGTCATACGAGTTATCATAGATATAAAGCACAATGAGTGATAGTTAGTATTGTTTGATGAATACTATGTTTGTTTTGGTTTCACTAGCCACCTGTTAATCAAGGGATGTCACACGAGGTAGGTATTGAGCATAGGGTTACCTAGATAGCTGGACTGTTACTTAGTATGGAGTAGGTATTGTGGATAGAGACACCTAGACACCCAGTATATACTGAGTATAGAATACCTTTATGACACTTATAAAGTAGCATATTATCGATGTTATGTGCTAACTCTTTTGTTGCAGGGATAGGTCAGGTATGATTAGTATACCCTATGTTCCATATGCTATATCGACCTTTTTTATAGTATTTTGAGATTGTTTATTGCTCACACCAGACTGTTGTCTTACTCATGGTTTTATGCTTTGCTTCTTATTTTCTCGGGTGCTCTTAAATGAGTAGACTAGATAGCAAGTGTAAACAACACTTGGAACTATACGGACAGACTAGCAGGGGACACTTTTTCCTATTTATATTTCAGACTTATTATTTTTATTCCACTGTGTGACATTATGGAGCCTTGACAATGTTCATTTACAATTATTAGAGATAGTGTATCAGTTGAGTTTATTTACCAATTGTATAAACTATATTACTGTTTTTATATTTGTACAAGCCTGTATACTATGATTCAGTGATTCATTCATTTGTTTACTGTCTCGTCTATTTTATATCTATGTTGGCTATTATATTTTATCCGATGCGATGTGAGATATATGACAGTTTATCTGATTATGTGGCATTTTATTCCTTCCCCTTTTCTTTTATTCTCTTCTCTTCTTTTCTATTCCTCAACTTTACTTCTATTTCTTTCCTTTGACAACCATTCTGCATCGTAGGTGTAGGGCAGTCATCGCATTTGGCATCAGAGCTTAGGTTACGCGATTAACTTGAGTTGATACCGTGATTCAGTAGAGATAGGGTAGGAGTTCTCATTCTAGACTAGATTGGGTGTATACTTATATAGGAGAGAATACGTAGTTGTTATATATTTTGATTTTCAAAACTACATAGTAGTATATATAGAGTATATGAGTATATTGCACACACAAGCACTATTGATATCACTTTCTCTATGAGAGGCTGATCATTCTCATCATAGATTAAGAATGATCTGGCATATGTGAAAATTGGCAATTGACTGCATCTCCAAAGTTGAGGAGTAGGCTGGATTGGAGACCACTTACCCCGATTTACCAATATGTTCCCAGAGATGGTGCAAAACAATTATTCTGGAATACTTTAGTTACTCTAAATGATTATGGTGCTAACGTGCAAACACCTAGAGTCGACTTTGCTGAGATGTATAAAGACTTCATGACTCTAGGAGACAGACTGTTCCTTGAAACAGATTCGGCTATTATGGTGCAAGACAGGGTGATATTTGTGAAAGGATCTTTGATGACTTGGAGTTAGATAACACTGTGGGGTAGAAGTTAACCTCCAGATGACTCTAGGGATGAACAATGAACCGGTGGAACGTCCGTATAGCTCCGATTCCTAAGGACCATTTCACTTGGGAATAGTTCATAATACGCATCGAGGAAGTTTATCTTGACTTCTCAAAAGTCGATGATGTTTGGGAAGTTCAGCGACTAGAATTATGGCGACATGTCTATGTTGGAGTATGTGGCGAATTTGATGCGATGTCAAAGTACGGTCTATTTCCCATTGATACTATGCATACAAAAGATGAATTAATTATCATTGGGTTGAGTGATCATCTTGGGAAGTGGCTAACTAGTTATATTTCTAGAGCTTTGGAAAGTTGATCGAGAAGGCTTTATGATGTAGGAGCCTGCACCCAGTGTAGAAGGACTATCCCGAACTAGTTAAGTAGGGCAAAGTAATGGAAGCATATGCATTGGATGTTGTTCCGATTTCGTTTGTTGCTCCATAGATGAAAGAGAAGTGAAAGGGCACCACCACCCAGGGTATGCTTTCCATTTATGGTGTTTCCATACGTAGACGTTGAGGTTTCATATTCCTTCATACCCAGTGATTTGTTGATAGATTGAGATTGAGCCCCGAAATTGTTAACCGACCTCTAGATTATGACAAACTTTGTTAAGGGCTCAGTCGGATTATACATGTGCAACATCCTATATTTTGTCATAGAAAATTAATACTGTAGATGATTGCAGCATCCCTAGCGCTTTGTTTCAGGTCTCAAAATGGGGGAGTGTTACAACATGGGTTGTCTACGCATGGCCTACGCATGGTTTGACAAACTTGTCCTATACATGGTTTGTCTAGACCTAGCCTTAGCGAGTCATGGATGTTTGTTTGTTATTGATTATTTTGGGTTTAATTGGGTTCGACATTATGGTCTAGAAAACGACTGGCTGAAGGGGTATGGAGTAGTGGTGGATTGTGAGAGGCTATTGGTGATGACCGAGGCTGTGGAGGGGTGGACGATAGTGATTGGCTACATGTTGGAGGATAAGGTTATGGTTAGCTTTCTGTATTCGCTTGAGACTCCACAAGGTGGATTGTCATCTATGCCTGTAGCTAGAGAGTTTCCGGACACATTCGATGTAGTGACCGGATTTCCACCATAAAGAGATTGATTCTGTATCGATCTGGTTAGATGTACTTGACCAGTAGTCATTCCTTTAAAGCACATGATGTCCAAAGAGCAGAGGATACTACTGGTGTGAACGGATGACCTATTGATGCTAATGTTTATCCATATGACTATATTTGAGTGGGATGCACCTATAATGTTCGCTACGGGGACAGATGTCTCTTTGGAGATGCTTGTTAACTGTCGTGAGCTGAGTGAGATGACGAACAAGTTTCTACTTCCCTTTGTTGATGACTTATTCAATCAGCACTATAGTATGAGATGTTCTCTTAGTTGGACCTTGCGGTGAGGTTTCACCAACCGAGAGTATTTTAGGAGATTTTGCATTTTATAGTGTTTTGTACATTACCTTGATTTCTGATTAGTTGGTCATGTTGTTTGGGCTAACCAACATGTCATCATATCTTATAGATCTTATGGACCGTGTTTCGAGAGATCACTTGAGTGGGTTCGTGCTTGTGCTTGTTGATGATACTTTCGTCTGCCCATGGACGAAGGAGGAGCACAAGACACAATTGGTGATTGTACTATAGGTGTTGAGAAGACACCGATTGATGAAGAGATTTTATTAGTATCACTTCGAGAGGAGGAAAGTGAGAGGTTTGAGCCATGTTGTTTCAGAGTTGGACATCGCTACATATCCTGTAGTTACGGTAGTCCAGAATTTGAATAGACCCAAGGTAGCAGCATTGTTGACCTGTTTGATGAGAGAGTATTAGATTTTTATTTGAGACGCGAGGTGCAAACACGCATCAGTAAGTCTGATAAAGGGGTTGACGAGTGCACATATGTTTCTTATTCCGACAGGGAATGAGAAGTTGATAGTACACACATGCTTGTGGTACTTGATCAGGTGCGATATTGATGCAGTACAAACTTGACCGAGATGGTTGGCTCCATAAGGATGAGACGTTATTTATCTTTTCGATGTCGATGGGTCGAGGGATGAGGCACCATGAGAGTGCTCTCATTCGAGATGGACTACATATCCCGATGACAATAAAAAGCACCAAGATACAAGGTAGACATTTTATTAGGAAGGGATGAGAAAGACGTCGGACACTCATTTTGAGATGAATGATTTGTCAGCTAGTAAATGCTGAATAGAAGAAGCGAAGTGGTCATTAGGTTGATGGATTTCATCTATGGAATTCCAAGGGTTAAAAGAGAGTATAATGACATTTGAGTCAGAATCGATAGATTGACGAAGAGTGCTTGATTTATATTCATTAAGCCCGGTAGAATGGCATCCAAATTAGTCGAGTTATATATGGAATGAATAGTGAAATTCCATTGAGTGCCATGACCATTGTAAGTGGTTGAGACCCGCTATTCACTAGTGGGTTTTAGGAGAACTTACAAAAGGCATTTAGAAATTTGACACCAAATTGATTAGATAATATCGAATCTGAACTAGGGACTCCGAGACCTCGTAGGCCTATTCGTACCGATAGACATGATATGAAATAGGTTAGGAGGAAGGCAATGGCATAGTAAAGGTTCAGTGGAGTGAAGGCGATGGCGATTTCCATTTTTCCGTCGGCCTTCATGCTAGATATCACATTTAATGTTTTATACTAGATGGTTTAGTATCGCGCATGCTAGGATAGGAATGGATGTTACTTTTTATGTTTGATCGTATATGTGCCTATTGATGTTTGATTATTGGTATTAGACACGATTACTTTTGGTTATATGGTTGTTAGGCATGCACGGTAGTTGTGGTTTGAAATAGCACATTTATTTGAGACCATTACCATATATATGATCTAGTATGCTATTTATATCATGATGTTACTATTGTGTTTAATCATCTCTGTTGAGTACTTGATCAGGTACATGAAAGCAAGTGTTGGCTATTTGGATGCTTATCCGCTGATATTCGTGTTGGTGCCAAAAATAGTCACAAACACCTTGTTGTATGTGAAAGCACCAATATCCAATATTTAGATCCAAATAGAGAAATATAGATTCATAGATCACAGAATAGATTGTAGAAAAGTACATGAACACGCAAATTTTATAGTGGTTCGGCAAACTCCGGCCTACGTCCACTCCAATAATCTTTTACTTATACTGTAAGATTACAAGTACAGTTGTTTTTGCCTTAGAAAAATAATGGAGGAAGAGATAAGAAGTAATGAAGGAGAGCCAGCTGAAAAGTCCTTTGCAGTGAGCCAAGTCCGTTATATTTATAGGTGAATACATGCAAGAATTGGAATGAAATTTCGCCAAAAGAACCTCCAGATCTGTACGACCCGATCCACCAATTTTCAGATCGATCGCACACCATACGAAAAATCGGCGACGATCATTTGTATTAGCTCCAATGGCGAGTATGATTGTTTTTATGGGTCCTCTATGATGTTAGCTACTTACTATCCAAATTTTATGCCATTTCGACATACCGTTTGTGAGATATCGCGTTTTCCGTGAAGTTGGGATCGTTTTGACTAAAATTATACAATCGTTCAAGAACGATTAAGGCCGATCATTCAAGTTTCTCACAATGATGTGCGATCAATATGGTAGGGTCCTTTACATAATATTTTACTATTCCCAAAGTCTTGTGTTGATTGCCTTTGTAGATTTTGAGTTATAGATCAATCATCATCGAAAATCACCAAAACGATCATCGAAAACCTAGTTCAGGGTTGACTTAAAGCGAGACCCGAAGTAATCACCAATCTGACTCGAAGCAGGTGCTCAAAATTATGACGCAGGGTAAGACTCAGGTTAAATCCAATTTTCTCCAAGAAAATGTGATTCTGACTCTAAGCACGAAAAACAATCGGTGTCGATCGTTTTTCTCCAGAACGATCGGTGCCTATCGTTTTTCTCTAAGAAATGTCCAAGCAAACATACATCCGACTCCAAGCACGATCCAACACTTCAAATTTATATGACTCCAAGTGAACCATACGCCGACTCCAAGCAAGTAGTAAATTTTCCCAGGTCCGACTTCAAGATAATCACCACTGATCTGTCGATACCGATCCATCTTCTTTTATCCATAACTCGAGCATACAAACTCAGATCGACATGAAATTTGAAATGTAGCCTTATGGGGCATTCCTTGTCATTCCACATTAATCACACCTTGATTGGGTCAGAAATTGGGGATCCGATCCGATCCGTTGCCTAGGTGAAGTGCCAATTCCATACTTAGCCATTTTTTGAGTGTCGTTCATCTGAATCCATTCAACTAACGTCCATAGTTTCAAATACAACCGATCTTTAATCCTGATAACCATTCGGTTTAGCCGAATTCATGGTATCCCGGCCTGACCAAAAGGCGGGATAACATGTGCCCCCCAAAATATGTCTTGGGGTTGGAAGGTATGTTTTGAATTGTTATAAAAACAAAATCCATAATCCATTGATAGCCGTATTCCTAACCCAAAATCCAATCCAAATCCACGGCCTCTCCGGATCGTTTTATCCGAATTTGCATCCATCCAAAGCCAAATCCATTGTTGCTCGAAGCTGATATCCAAATCCATGACCTCTTCGGGTTGTTATCCTAATCGAAATCCTCAACCTCACCGGATCCTTGCCGAGCACAATCCGTAATTGACGACCTAAGTAGGTCAATCCATCATGTTCGAGCGAAGCGGCCTACCCCTTGCCAGGTATAGTCCATACTTGATGACCTTGATCTCTCCGGATCCTTATCGAGAACAATCCATACTCAACGACCTGAGTAGGCCAATTCATCGCGTTCGAGCGAAGCGACCTACCCCTTTTCAGGCATAGTCCATACCTTACAACCTTGATCTCTCCGGATCCTAGTCGAGCAAAATCCATACT
Organism: Allium fistulosum; assembly: GCA_030737815.1. Taxonomy (NCBI): domain Eukaryota; kingdom Viridiplantae; phylum Streptophyta; class Magnoliopsida; order Asparagales; family Amaryllidaceae; genus Allium; species Allium fistulosum. The sequence goes on along the minus strand of CM060903.1, from coordinate 344,617,477 downwards.
CGACAACCTAAGTAGGTCGATCCATCACGTTTGAGCAAGGTGACCTACCCCTTGCTAGGCATAGTCCATACCAAAAGGCCTGTTTTGTTCATCGTATTACTGCAAATCCAAGTGTTTTAAGATCATTTGTTATGGTGGTTCATCGCCATCTCAGAGCATGCTTAGGGACCATCCTCAATCTCGTACAAGTGTAAGTGACTTGGCCATTTTAGTGTAGAATTTATTTTTAGTTCATGCCATCCCGAGCAAGAGATGACGACCAGTGCCCTTAAGCCGGGCTCGGTTCCATTTATGGTGGATGATGGCTGCTCCTGTTCCATCACCGTTATCTGATTCCTTCCATAGTCAATTAGATATGTTCCCCCGGTTTCATCGGGAGCAGTGCTAATCCACTCTCCTTGGTCGGGGTTTGCCCCCAGTTGCTCCAATCCATATCCAAGTCTGCTAATTTCTGCTCCATGTACTGGATTCCAATTTTCAACTGTTCCAGCATGTGTAAGTGGTCTTCGATCATCATTTCCATCCTGCCCCTCGAGTCTGTGAGGGTATCCCAAATTATCCTCTTCCAGATGTGCATCCAAGTTTCGATTGACACCAAACTGCTCAGCATTGTCCAGCATCCCACTTGGGATCGATCCAGCATAACTCAGGGGCATGCCCATGAGTCTAGATCGATCGGCCCCGATTGTTCTGGAACAATCTATACTGATCATTATGTGTCGACCGGGGACTGCCACCGGCTGTGCTAGTCCATCCTGCTGTCTATTAGCTTCATTTCCTTGGTCCTGATTCTGGTTTTCCTCGGCTCCTGCTACTCCAACTCCATGATCCATTTTTTCATTATTTGCTGCTACTCCATTTCCTTGGTTTTGTGCTCCAGCTTGTCCCATCTGCCTGAGGAGATTCTGGATCATTACCTTTTGTCTCTTTAGCATTCTTTCCTGCATAGCATCCATCATCGTTTCTGTCTTATCTCTGGTGATGTAGACTGAGGTTTGATTAGCTCTTGAGGAAGCCTCCTGACTCCCTTCATGATGGCTCCTATCTGTTATCTATCTCCTTGTTGATGGTTTCACCATTGCTCTAATTCAAAGTTCTCTAGTTGATTCCAAATTCACGGGGGCTAGCTTTCTCAGTGAAAGCACCAAAATGTTGGCGTCAAAAATGGTCACAAACACCCAGTTGTATGTGAAAGCACCAATATCCAATATTTAGATCCAAACAGAGAAATATGGATTCACAGATCACAGAATAGGTTTTATAACAGTAAATGAACATGCAAGTTTTATAGTGGTTCGGCAAACTCCGGCCTACGTCCACTCTAATAATCTTTTATTTATATTGTAAGATTACAAGTATAGTTGTTTTTTCCTTAGAAAAATAATGGAGGAAGAGATAAGAAGTGATGAAGGAAAGTCAGCTGAAAAGTTCTTTGCAATGAGACAAGTTCGCTGTATTTATAGGTGAAGATGTGCATGGATCGAGCTAAAATTTTGCCAGAAGAACCTCCAGATCCGTACAACCCGATCCACCAATTTTCAGATCGATCGCACACCATATGAACGATCAGTGTCGATCATTCGTATTAGCTCCAATGGGGTGCGATCATTTTTGTGGGTCCTTCATGGTGTTAGCTACTTGCTCTCCAAATTTGTTCCATTCCGACTTACCATAAGTGAGATATCACGTTTTCCGTGAAGTTGGGATCGTTATGGCTAAAATGATACGATCATTCAAGAATGATGTAGGTCGACCGTTCAAGTTTCTCCAAATGATGTCTAATCGATATGGTAGGTTCCTTTACATAATATTTTACTGTTCTTAAAGTTTCGTATCGATTGCCTTTTTAGATTTTGAGTTATAGATTGATCATCGTCGAATATCACCAAAACGATTGTTGAAAATCCCACTTCAGGGTTGACCGGAAGCGAGACCCGAAGTAATCACCTTTCTGACTCAAAGCAGGTGCTAAAAATTCTAGCCCAGGGTTATACTTGGGTAAAATCCAAATTTTCTCCAAGCAAATATGATTCGGACTCCAAGCACGAAAAACGATCGATGCCAATCGTTTTTCTTCAAGCAATCTCAAAGCAAACATGCATCCGACTCCAAGTACGATCCAGCACTTCAAATTTCTGTGACTCCAAGCAAACCATGCACCGACTCCAAGCAAGTAGAAAATTTTCCCGGGTCCGACCCCGAGAAAATTACCACTGATCTATCACTACCGATCCACCTTCTTTTGTCCATAACTCGAGCATATGAACTCCGATATACTTGAAATTTGAAATTTAGCCTTATGGGGCATTCCTTGTCACTCCATACTAATAGAACCTTGATTGGGTTTGAAATTGGGGATCCAATCAGATCCGTTGCCTAGGTGAAGTGCCAATTCCATGCATAGCCATTTGTTGAGTGTTGTCCAATCCATTCAACTATCGTCCATAGTTTCAAATACAACCAATCTCTAATCTGATAACCCTCCATTTTAGCCTAATTCGTGGTGTCTTAGCCTCACCAAATGGAGGGATAACAATTCGCATCTAAATAAATGACCTTGCTATAAAAGAGGTATGTAACACTTATAGTGTAGATTTGGCTATATATATTTGGTTGTCCTCGGAAATGAGATGCCACAGATATGAGATGCCTCAAATATGAGATGTATATATGTCTATTGTTGTGTCGAGATTTTTCCCAAACCTAGCGCGCAAAGGAGGTGCTACAAAAAATTTATGTGACATAAGCCAAAATTAAGAGAAAAGTCAACTTATAGCATATTATACATTTTCGATAGTTGAGAGAGCCGGTATTGTATGAGATTTAGTTGACTTGTCTTTCGATTAGTGAGTTAGCGCTTTTGTTTTCCACTATCCATTTCTTTAGAAATAAGTGCATAACTTAGAAGGCTTTGCCACATTGATTTTGGATTCGATAGTGATTGTACTCAGGGATGAGGATGATGACTCCAACTGATTCTGAGTCAATTCCCTTTGTTGTGATCACTTTCAGTGACTGTTGTTGAGATCACTTCGGATTGAGTTCGTATCGATGTTGCAAATTCAAATAAGTATATGGATCGCTGTATTTGGAGATCGGACAATCCGACGGTTAAAACCGTCTCTAAAAGCGTGAAATTACCATCCCAAGGCGCAATCTCGGATAGCGAGGAAATTTATACCTTCAGGACCGGAAAAATGAGATGATGCATGCAGACGATTTTTATTGCGATCAGACGCGTCGTTTGATCGTGCGAGCCCAAAACGCACGACCATTTTAATCGAGAAATTGAATAAATTGATTATATTGGTATTATTATCAAAACTATATTTCTCTTATCTAAATAGAGACTACTATCCATTGCTTTTCCATCTCTAGGAAAGAAAAACATGGTCGCCTCTTACTTTCCCACTTCAAAAATTAATTCCCGTCAATCCACTCAGCAAAAAATCACGAGATCGGTTTCATTAAATCCATATCGATGAGATCTTCATGATGACCATTGTGGAATCTTGATTGGTTGTGTTTGGTGACGTCGACTGTGACGACCCACAAATCCGACCTCGTTCGAGCTGACAATAAACCATATACGTCCAACCCAAACTGAATGGAAAGATGGATAGTCATGAGAAAGAAAGAAGAGAGAAGAAGAAGAAACTAAAAGAAAATGAAACTAAAACAATCACAGAATCTCACAATCGCAGCGGAACAACATATAATATAATATCAATGATCTTTACAAAACAGAAACTGTAATATACATATATATATCCATCAGAGTACAACAATCAATCACTAATCATCAGCCTGGACAGTTATAATAACCTATCCTTACAATTGCTGACAATTTAAACAACAATGCAGCGGAAAATAACATATACGTGAATACGACCAGAAATTTAATCAAAACAAAGGTATCTCGTAAGACCACGCCCACACATAAACACGCACGAGTTTTAACCTTACGATAACCAAAACATTTCATATCAAATCTTATATATTAAACTAGTGTCTAGTATGCAAATAATATTAATCATAGCCGAAATTGTTACATTGATTAAATTCCAGCATACTAGCCACAAATGCGGGTTCTACAAATAAAATGGAAGGCACGTAGTGGAGAATGGATTTCCATACAATTGACCAGGTGAAGGGACTACCTTCCAGCAGTACATCTCTAGAGGAATGTACTGAGATCAACAGAACATCTGCACCTCTACCAACACAAGACCGGCCTACCTTTCTCACTAGATAGTACCAAATATGTCATCACCCCAGTCGTTGCCGACCAATCTGAGGGCCATCATCGCATACATCCATAATAATTTCAAATCCGAACATCATAGTGGGAATAAATATATCTAGAAGGGGATGATCAAATTCTAATGGTTGTGAACCACATAACCTTGCTACATCTACCCTATTTCGGTCATTTCTGGGTGTGAGGCCTGAGGTAATGTTTACCTTTCACATAGCACATCATCTCTGAATGCCACATTGCCATTCCTTCAATCACTATTGACTTTCACGAACATACAACCTCTGAGCTCATATGTATCAGAAAAGGGTGTTAAGCTAAGAGAAGTTGCCTTCTCCGCCACCAAACATATGTACGTTTATAAAAGTCAACGATGTAATCCCAAAAATGCAATGTCAGACATCCATCCATACAAGTTGTCCAGGAACAGGACAAACTGAAGGCACTCTCCTACCACATCCTGTCGGGAATTACCCCTAGGATTAGTAGCGATTAGTCCTTGCATTGGATATTTCATAACGAAGAGACCACTGCTACTTTATGTATATTGGGAGTTTATCCCAAATGATCAACAAATAGTCCTTCATTATGAAAATCCCAAATATCAAAGTCTTCCAACACCTGCATATTCGAACGCATATACGTTGTTCCGAAGTGGTTCTCGAATAAATCCGGCCCCGGTCTCTCTGGATCAACAAAGATAAAGAGGCCAATATTCTATAGTCGGTTATTTAACTATCAAAGTAAAAAAAATATCTAGCACAAAAAACAATCACTAGGCCCTTTTAATCTTTTATTGCTTAAATCAATTTCCAAATATTTACTACAAATTATCTTTGAAAAGATATATTCTCAAAACCATTTAAAATTTGATAATGGAAAACATTTACATATACTTATATTAATGATATAAGCATATTCACAAATCATTTCATTTCCAATACTTAGAAAGTATTTCTATATACTTAAAACAGAAATAGGTATATATACAAATCTTAAGGAAAGTATTCTTCAAAACGCACATTATTTAGGTCAAAACGAATGTTGCGTAAAACACGTTACGACAACCCAAAATATTTAGTATAGGGATTTAATTATATATATATATATATATATTAATCCCATATACTATATAAAACATTTCCTTCCGGAAATCATTTACTATAACAACAGTGTTATAGTCCATGTCTTCTATACTTCTCCGAAAATGTCTATTACAACAATAAATGTTGAAATCTATGTTCCCGTTACTTATCACATTTTAAAACATTTTTCAAAACCATTTAATTCCATTTGGAATTATTATTTACCAAAACCTTTACTTCCAAAAGATAAATTACTTTTTAAAACCATTAACTCCATCAAAATATTTCTTTCAAACATTCCTTTAAATAAAAAATCCATATTTAAATCTCAACATAAGTCATTTCATATTTATAAACTACATTTATAAATTTCACTTCTATTTTATAAAACTTCTATTTTATAAAATTCCTTTATTTATAAAATTCTATTTATAAATCCATTCTTTTTATAAAACTAATTTTACTATCAAAATCCATTTATAAATCCATTTCTGAAATAAACTTCAAAATCATTTACTAAATATCTTCAAATCCATTTACTTTATTTATAAAATAAAATTTTATAAATCCTTTATATAAATTATATAAAAACCTTTATTCGAAGTATTTCATAAAACTAAAATCTTATAACACCAAAAATCATAACTTTTTATTTATTTAAAAACAAATTCATTTCCTTTTAATAATTTAAAAATTATTAAAACACGTATACTTCCAAAATCATTTCGAATTAAAACAAATTCCTCATTTTTAGTATTTCAAAATACCAGAAATAATGCCCAGTGCTACTAAAGCACTAAATAAGTCACATCATATCACATACATCCACATGGCATCCAATACATCATATATCGGCATATATATGAAAAGGAAAATCAACATTGTAAGGAATCCTGTTGGATCCCTCCAACCTATCCCCCTGCATCACAGACAACATATAATCATAAAATTATAAATTGACCGCTTCGAGGTGGGATTCGTATACAAAGGGTCATCCGCTCATACACGGAAATGTAATAGGGTCTCATCCGCTCCAATAGACGGGAATATATCCAAACCAACTAATATATATACTATATCATCCAAACAAGCAAAAAACAACATAAATAAAATTATGCCTACTTATATAAAAATATAAGCAGGCCAGAGAGGTGAGTTTACTCACAAAAATGCCAGAAATCGCAAAGTGCTCCGATTTGAATTAAAATTGAACGGTCGTTCAATTTAACTCAAAATACCTACTAGCTCCGAATTCGTCCAATCCAACTCCATGGCATAGTGCTCGCTAATACGATCACAAAGCAACTTGTCGCGCTCGAAACGGACCTCGTACGAGAATGTTGCAGATTAATTAACATTTGAATATAATTAAATTCATAATTAACATAGTTAAATTTAAACTTAGCTTAACCTTTCCCTTTCACTTCTCATTTACCCCAAGCAACCGTGCTTTTGTTTTATTTTTTATTTCTAGAGTCGATCGTGCCTCGCCCTCGATGCTGAGCTGCCACCGCCTGTAGGCGCGCCTCGTTGACCTCCACTACCACCGCCCTCCATCGCGTGCGTATGCGCAAAAATTGCGATTTTCCAAACCCAAAACTGTAGCGAACGGGGGCACCTGGCTCGCACCTCGGCTCGTCGTTTGACGATCCAACCGTTGGTTAAGCTCGTATCGATGCTCTCTACATTTCTCTAGTTGAAGTCGAAGGCTAATTCAGTCCCTAGAGGCTTTGATCGACAAAGGCCGTTGGATAGTTTAATTTAATGGTGACTGAGAATATTAGAAGCTAGGGTTTTAAGAAAATGAAGGAAGTTGGGGCTATTTATAGAAAATTTTCCAAAGTATTATTCGTCCATGAAAATTTTGAACTCCAAACGAAGCGTGTCGCCTGGCGTTCTATATCTTATACCCCTATTCCAAACACAATGGAGCCAATTCCAACATATTCAGAAGATAGCTTTTCAAAATCAAATTATATTAATTTAAATTCCTTTAATTAATTTCTACGTGTTTCGAACTCGCACGACTAAATGATACGTCCAATCACCATGGAATTCGACAGCATATAATAATTCACTATTACGGATCCAATGAAACTAGTTTCATCAAAATCCGAGACAGTGCTCAAAAAGACTATTTTTACACGTTAATTAAAACAAGTAATTTCCAATTTCTATTTATTCACTTTTAAATCAAATTTAAAAAATGACTATCTTCCTTCTTATTTAAATAGAATTTAAATCAACTACAGAAATCATTTTCATTCATATTAAACTCAAGATTCAATTTATTTAAAAAATTCAAATATTAAATTTAACAACTTAATTATCCAATAAATCGCTATATTTGACATATTAGTTATTTAATCTTATAAAAATAACTTTTCAATACTTTAAATCGATTAAATATTCCAAATTCGGATGACTGAAATTCTGGGTCATTACATCGACCTCCTCATGGCCGAAACTAGGGTTTAGACTCGCTAGAGCTACGGTCGACAATAGGTGGAGTCGTTTGTGGCATTCTACTTCTCTTCGGAAATGGCACCTCCTCATGAAATTTGGAGAGATCTGGCGGAATGGGGCAAAACGCATCGCATAGAGGATGGGGGCAGAATGGTCAGGTCACATTCTAATTTAGGGCGGTGGGCTCGGGGATTTTGACGTCGACAAGTCGAGTGTTCGACAAGGAGTTCAACGGCGTAGACGACGTTCATTTTCGTCGACCATAGCTCCGTATAACCTCAAATTAGTGCATGGTGTAGTTGGGTTTATTTTTGTGCATGACCAATAAAGGATTGGCATTTAGGAAGATAGGCTAGCAAGGTAATTAGTTTAATTTAATTGATAGTTAAGTTAATTAATCGTCTAAATAATCCATTATCTTATATTACGCATATCTTTTGCATACGAGGTATGTTTTAGATGTCATTTCTTGCGTTGCACTTGTGATGGAGAGTTCTTCGATTTGGTGCTTGTTTGGGCAGATTTGGATTAGGTAAGTGATATTGTCTCTTACTATACTATGATTGGTTGCATAGTATTAGATTAACATTCGAGAATGATTTTTGATTTTAAAATATGATTTTCCTATACTTACGTGTCTTCTAGATTTTTATAAAAGAAAAGAAAATTATTTTAAAATGATTTATAAAGAATATCACATATCTTCCATTGACGTGCCTTTGTTAGGGAATTGTTAGATATGAGTTATTATTGATATGATCTCCCACATTGGTTGATATGGATGGATTATACATATTATACATATACTTCTATGGACATTTATATGCTTATTGGATTCATGTATGTTAGTTATGTTGTTAGGTTGAAAATGCCGATTTATTGGTGATCCAGCGTTAGGGAATATTTCGTGCGTTAGGGTTTCATCCCCTTGATCAGGAACTCAAACAAAAGGGATAAGTTGTAAGAGAATGTTGTAATGCGTACCGATGGATCTGAGGAAGAAAGATGATGGATTCGGACGAGTTTCGGACTTTAGGATGGACGTCGGATGTCTTCAGTGGTTAGTACTTATCCATTTTTAGCTAAGTACAAGACAAGACTGGTTGGTGTTGACCACTGTGGAGTGGTCGGTACCCATCACTCTTTATGATGGTCGATTTGGTCGACCTTTGACATGGACGGTGAAGAGGCTTCGAGGAGCACGATAGGTTTTTCATGCAGCCGACTCTGTGTCTTGATGGTATTGCTCTTCGACGAGTTCTTTCGATGATCGCGACGATTCGACGTTTTCGACATGATGGTCTAGTTCTTTAGATGAGTTGTTTGGTTGATATGGAGTTAGGTTCCAAGGTTGAAGCCTTGGTGTCAATTGATTGACGTTGTGATGAGTTCCACATTGGCGGGTTCTTGGAGGGTGATCCATGGATAAAATATAGAATGGTTCTATCATGGAAATGGATGAAGCCAAGGCAGAGCATGGAGATGCCTGCTAGGGATCTTTGATACTCGGAGTGTTTTCTTTTGTACTCGGATAGGGTATTTGTGGGACGCCTATTGATCGGTGGATTGGATCTTTATACCCTAGGCCGGTAGATTTGGGTCATGTATCTAGCTACGGGCTGCGAGGAATTTCTTTTAGTTTTAAAAGAAATTCATTAATTTCTGAAATGCCCATGTAGTCCCCTGAATATTCAAAATTGTTATACTTTCTTCTTGATATGTATGTTTTTTATTTGATACATAAGGAAAGTCGTGTGCAATGAAAAAGCAAGCACGATTTAGGGAGGGGTCTTTTTCCTCTATTGCAACAAGAAAAAAAGGTCTACTTCATCCGAATAGTTCCGAGTTCGAGTCCCGGGCAACCCATACAGAAAATTAAAAAAGAAAGCTTTCTTTGTTGATTTTCATCCATTTCAATTTTAAAGTTTTATGTTGCATTTAAATTTAGTCAAATAGATATATATCAATTGAGATTAAATGAGAGTACATCTAAAAATCAGGATTTTTTTCATTAATCCTTGGCAGAAGAATGGCCATACGAGTTATTATAGATCTAGAGCATAATGAGTGACAGTTAGTATTGTTTGATGGATGTTATGTTTGTTTTGGTTTCACTAGCCACCTGTCACTCTAGGGATGTCACATGAGGTAGGCATTGGGTATAGGGATGCCTTGACACCCGACTGTTACTTAGTATGGAGTAGGTATTGTGGTTGGAGATACCTAGATAACCCGTTATATATTGAGTATAGAGTATCTTTATGACACTTATAGAGTAGCATATTATCGATGGTATATGCTAAATCTTTGGTTTCGGGGATAGGTTAGGTATGATTAGTATATCCTTTGTTCCATATGCTATATCGACCTTTTTTATAGTATTTTGAGATTGTTTATCGCATACACCAAACTGTTGTCTGACTCGAGTTTTTATGCTTTGCTTCTTATTATCGCGGTGCTCTTAAATGAGTAGACTAGATAGCAGGTGTAAACAACACTTGGAGCTGTATAGAGGGACGAGTAGAAGGATGCTTTCTCCTATTTATATTTTAGACGTATTATTGTTTATTTCGTCGTGTGGCACTATGGAACCTTGACAGTGTTCATTACTATTATTAGAGACAATGTATCACTTGAGTTTATTTACCAGTTGTATAAACTCTATTATTGTTTTATATATTTGTATGTGTCTGTATACTCTAATTCTGTGATTCATTCAATTATTTACTGTCTAGTCTATTTTATATCTGTGTTGGCTATTATATCTTATCTGATGCGATGTAAGATGTATGACAAGTTATGTAATAATGGGCATTTTATTCCTTCCTCCTTTCTTTTATTCTCTTCTCTTCTTTTCTATTCATCATCTTTATTTCTATTTCTTTCCTTTGACAATTGTTCTACATCGTAGGTGTAGGGCGGTCGTCACAGGCGGGTTGTTACAATTGTTATCGGAGCTAAAGGTTAAATGAGAACCTTGGCTTTGGTGGGGTTAACTCATTAGAGATAAGGTAAGTGGCACCATAGAATAAGTTTGAGTGTATTATATATAAGAAAGCGTATTTGTAAGTGCTATATATAAAAATGCTTTATATTTTATAGATGGCTCTGTTGAGCGGCTTATGACTTCTGGTCGATGCGTCTGATCAACATTATCGATGAGGTTCTTTAAGCACTTAAATAAGACGACCAATATAGTATTGTTTTAAATTTGGTAAATGAAATAATTTTACCAAGACTTATATTTTATATATAAAGGAAATTTTTTCAAAAATCAATATAGTTGTTAGAGAATGTTTATTTATTAGAAAATGATAATGCTTGATTATTATCAATTATTGTTTGATTGGTTATGCTCACCCAGTTAATGAGCAGTCTTGCCTTTCCATTGCATGGATTGGGTAGATAGTAAGTGCGGGAACATTGAATACGAGCACCTAATGAATTTAGTTTCACAATTCGATCATAAGGCATTCAAGGTTAATGTTGGGTTAAAAATTAATTTTGTTAAGAGTTGTTTATTTTAATAAATAAAGAGATACAATTGTGAAATGTTTTTACATAAGAAAGTGAAATTTTATAAGTATAATGGACTTAAGTTGAGAATTTGAGAATTTAAAATCCTAGTATTTTGGAAATTGTTTTTCAAAGTTTTTGGAAAGTAATAATGTCAATATTATTTGATAACATTTATGAATATAAATATTTTAAACATATTTTAAAAGGTATAGAAGCACTAAACCCACTTCGGTCGTTGGAAAATAATTCCGACGATGACTGCAGCATCATCAGTGTTCATTTTATAATTTCTAAGTGGGGATTTGCTACCATAGTAGTTTTGTTTCAAGTTGTTTTGATATATAGATTTTGATTTAGATTCTAAAAGTACGATTTAATATACTAAAAGTAAAAGAGAGTGTGTGTGGGTGTGTATATAAATATGTTATTTCAAAATTTATTTGAAATAAAACCCAGGTGTTTAATTCTTAAGTTTTTGGTTAAATATTATATGGACTCATGTAACCTATGCATTAGGGTAGGTTGGTTGTGCATTTTTCTATAATAAATTGTTTGGTAGTTTTGATTTGTCAAAATGAAATGGAATTTTCGATGATTTTGGATAGTCGAAAACTTCCGGATTGAAATACAGATTGAAACTAAGTGTTTGTGAAACTATAAGGAAATAATACCTTGTAACTTATCAATTTGAATGGGTAGAAAGTTAAAACCAGTTTTATTTTGTTGAGCTTCTAGTTAAGTAAAACAATTATGACATTGTATATATGCTCTTAGGGTATAGTGGGGTATTATGCAAGTTTTGAAGTTAAAGCTTTTATGGAATAATTTTCATAAATAAAAAGAAATTGGTATAGGGATAACCAAAAAGAGTAAGTACATAAGTTGTACTTAGATCGTTTGTTCACATAATTGTTCTCGATCCGAGATTCGAGTACACAACTTTGAGGTGTTTCACACCAATCCAAACAAGGATTTATTACTTAATATCTTGGTGAACACTTGGTGAGGGTTCTTCAAATGGAACCAAAGATTTCTATCATAGTATATGGTTATGCAAGGAGAACAGAGGTTTCTAATCAAGAAGCCTGATTAAAGTCTGCACTAAAGAAGTCAGGAGAGTGATACTAGTTCGGAAAAAGTTATGTATTCAAGCAAGTGATCGAATCAGGTATTACGTATGGATAATCTATGTTTATCATACAGACTTATGAAATGTTAAGAAATTTTAGGTTTGTTTCTAGGCTGAATAGGGATGAAATTTTGGGGATGAAATTCTTTTTAGGGGGAAGAATTCGACCCGGAATTTTATCGATTTAATTTTGGAATATTTAATTTATTTTAAGTATTCAGATAATGGATTTAATAATTAATAGACTTTTAAATTTATAATTTATAATAGAAAATTTTATTTTTGAATTTTGTTTACAAAAATATGCAGTTCGACGAAAGACCGAAATTATGACCAGAGACCGTTTTTCGGATTCCAACCTTTTATCGAACTAAAAATTTGTTAAAGGTTGTAATACCTTTAGTTTTATATTTAAAACAAAATTTTATGTTAAATTATGTTAATAAACATATTTTTGAAAGGTAGAAAAGAATAAAAATAAAATATATTTAAAATTAAAATTAGGGAAAGATGGATTGGAAAGCTGAAGGGAAAAGTTAACAAAGGTGCTTAAAATCACCCTAATATCCACTATACTTTCCAATGGAGGTACCATGGAGACTTGCGAAATGATAGGTAAGTTGAGAATTGTGATTGTTGGTTGCTTAAGCTTTTTTGCTTACTTGGAAAGGAAGTAATAGAAATTTTTATATATAAATATATCAACACTTAGAGAAAGATAGGAGCTCACTTTCATTTGCTTTCATGTTCAACTTTACCTTTATCCTTTCATTTCTAGTAAGCAAATAAACAAAACAGTAAAAACCATAAGGCAAAGAAAGTTAACAAATCAAAATCAATTTATATGCTCCACTAAAATTCATGAAATCAATGGCATTTAGCCTCTTTTTGCAAGACCTGACTTTTAGGATGGGTTTGGAGTTGTTCACACTTGATTTGGGAAGGTTGGATGGCCATGGTCGAACCCCTATGAGCTAGTTTAGGGTTTTTTTGAATTTCAAGCGGTGTTGGGTAAATCAGAGCTTGGGGATGTGTTCCTGATGTCGAGGCGCACGTGTGGCCAAAAGATGAAGGAGCTCGGTCGTGGTATGGGTACGTGTGGGAAGTGCGACATTTACCAGGAGGTTGCTCGGTCTGGGTATCGTTTTTTGACTCGGGTGGTCGGGGGAGGTTGCAGGGTCAAACGTGATGAGCTTGTCGAGGGGAGTGTGTCGGCGGGGTTGGATGGTCATCTTAATGGGTGGTTTGGTGGTTCATGTGCACCAACGTGCATGCTTGCTTCAAGAATTTGAAAGCAACGAGAGGGAACAAAGAAAAAGAAGAAATAGGGGGTAGCGTGTTTGGGTGTGATCTAGCTGGTCCAAACACATATGAAGGGGGGTGAGAAATATATTATATATATTAATTTATATAATTATAACTAGTGTATGTTATCTTGAAATTTTAACTTGCTCATATAAAACCCGATTGACATGCGAGTTTTACGTTATACTCGTATTGATGAGTAGAACATTTTAGTGGAACCTGTTGATAGCTTCGGCCACGTATAAAATTATGAAACATTAAAACGGATTGAATTTATTACATTATTTATAACGATAACGTCGTTAAATTTATATACCTTAATTACTGATATTTATTTGGCTAAATAAAACACTATTAAGTTAAATTGAGTTGAATAGATTATTATTGACGCCTATTGAGCAGAATAAATCTCCGTTCTGTGCTTACCAAGTAAAATATTTATTTATGTAATTAATTAATATATGGATTAATTAGTATGGATTGAATGAGTAATTAACAATTTATTGTAAATTGTCGAATGCCAGAAGCTTGGTAACCTGGCCGTATTGAATATGACATTGACATATGAACCCTTTTGAGATATGTTCAGATGGATTTTCTATCGGTTGGAAAACTGCCGAATTTAATGAAATAAAATACCACAAGCGTACGGTGTACAATCGTAGTATGTATGTGAGTATGGGTTGATCCCACGAGGAAAGCACTAATTTCAAAATTATTCGATCAAATTATTCCAAGAGTTTGAAAATGTGTTAACTAAAAAGTGTAAAAAGAACTAGAGAAAAATTGGGATACGACTATGAGATTAAAAGGAAATGTAGTGGTAAAGCTACTTTCACTTTCATATAAATCAATAAAAAATAAATTTATAATCTCTCTTTTCTATCACATGTAGAATTAGTTGATGTATTTATTATAAGTATGGTCTATTTGTGATATTAACTAACACAACTTAAACCATCAAACTTTAATACATCATCCAAACCGACTTGTCAAATCCAATGAAAATGTTTATGAAATTAAAAATAAAATCTAATTTAAGCATGATCTATTTACCTTTTTTATCAAATAACATAGAACATCAAATTTTGATTCTATTTTGACTTTCATTAACAAAATCAATTAGTTTGATTAAAATGTAACTTGTATTTATATTTGATAGTGTAGCCTATTTGTAATTAACAACATAGGCCATCAAATACACTAATAAACAACAAAATTCCATTAATATCAAAATTTACATTAACCACCAAAGAAGAAATCATAAATGAAATCATCATTTTGATTTTACATGATTCATGAGAGCTTCATTACCCCTTAATTAAAGGGGTTTAGCTTCTCATACTTGAATTCATTTCAACGAAAATTGATTTCAACATTAAAAAGAAAATGAAAGGAAAAACTCATAAAAAGAGAGCTAACTAAAAAGAAGTGGAGAACTAACTAATTGCATAAAAATAAGTCTACACTAATTGCATAAGATAAATCTAATCTACTAACATGAAATAGAAAGAGACATGAAAACAAAATAGCATAGAAAAAGAGCATGAAATAAGAGTGCATAAAATAACATAAAAGGCTAAGAAGCCATTAAAGATAAGAGAACTTTTATTTCTATTTGGTGGCTACAACCATGCATAAAGATTCAGATCCATTACATGAAACATATGAGGGTATTTATAAAAGTTTAAAACCCTAATCTCTTTTTAGGAAGCTACCAAAAATGCCATTGACTTTGTGTGGCCTCTAAGTCATCATTAATATTTACTTAATCTCCCACTAACATGTGCTTTTGCTTTTAAATGTGGTCCATTAACAAGTGGGTAAGTGGGCTTCTCCATGTTGATTTAATTCCTTCTTTTCTTCATTCTTTTGCCTTCCACTATTTGGGCATTCATTTATCCATGATCCTCTTCTAATTTGCACTCAATTTTCTACAAAATAAAATAAATTTGTGCAAATAAATTTTCTCTAAATAAATGCACACACAAAATGACTATTTTGCCTAAATGTAGATGAGTGAATGATGATTTGAAAAAACTTTTGTATTTTGGTTAAAACGTGTAAAAATACCCTAATATGTCCTTTATTTTAATAAAAGAAGATTAAGCATAAGAATAAAAGTATAATTTTTACATGCACATCAAATTTGGTTATAACCAAAATAACGGGAATAACCATCAAGAAAATAATAGAATTTGTGACCGGCTAATCATTCAAGCATTTGGTCAATGAAAGGAAGAGGAAATGATCTTTACGTGTTGTAGAATTTATTTTTTGATAATCAATGCAAAACACCAACCCGTTTGAGTACTACTTGGAATGAGTTCGTTAGCGTCATTCATAATAATAGTGAGTCCAGATTTTTTAAGCATGACATGAATTGGGCTAACCCATGAACTATTGGAGATGGGATATATGATACCGTTATCAAGGAGTTTGAGAATTTATTCTCGAACCGCATCTTTCATTTTAGGGTTAAACCTTCATTGCACATCATGAGTAGGTTTGGCTTTGTCAATTAAGTGAATGCGATATTAAATAATTGCAGGACTAATTCCCTTAATGTTGGTGATTGACTACCCAATCACATCTTTGTTTTCTGAAAGAAGTGATGCTTCTTGGTCAAGGGAAATATTAGAAGAAATTATGATAGGAAACGTTTAATTTTCACTTAAGTATGCATACTTAAGGTGAGAAGGAAGAGATTTTAGCTCTAACGTAGGAGGTTGCTCAATCAAGGAAATCGGTTGAGTTTCAGACTCAACCGTGAGAGGTTTGAAAGGAAGTGCGTGTTTGATCTCGTTTGGCATGTCATGAAACAATTGTTCATACTTGGCCTCGCGTTCATCATTAAGGTAAATTGTTTCATTTTGAAGTTTTCTTGAATATCGCTAACTTCCAAAGTGTTGTCGAATGGTTTGTTCGATTGATTTTTTAAATTGAAGATGTTAAGATCTAAGGTCATATTACCAAAGGAAAGTTTCATCGAACCATTTCGACAATTAATCAAGGCATTCGAGGTGGCTAAGAAAGATCATCCTAAAATCGAAGGAATTTGACTCATTGGATTGTTTATGGATCGTGTTTCAAGGACGATGAAATCGACTGGAAATATGAATTGCCCGACTTTAATGAGTACATCCTCGATTTCTCCTACGGGATTCTTTATAGAAGATCGGCAAATTGTAGGGTAATTTTTGTCAGATTAAGCTCACCTAAGCTTGATTGTTGATACATGGAGTATGGAATCAAATTTGCACTCACACCTAAGTCTAACAAGCATTTATTAATTGTCTTGTCTTCTATTGTACACAAGATTGTGGAAGCAACCAGGATCTTTGTATTTCACCAGGATAGATTGGGACAAGACTTCACTTAGACCAGCAGTTAAGAAAACTTTTTTAGGTATTTGAGTGTGTCATTTTTGAGTGTACAAGTCCTTTATAAACATAGCGTAAATTGGGACTTGTTGGACAATATCTAAGAGAGGAATGTTCACTTTGACTTGCTTAAAAATTTCTAACACTTTTTCCACATTTTCCAAATGTTTCTTAGCATGAAGTCTATGAGGAAATGGAGCTCGCAACTCAGTAGGTCCGTCTACTTGAGTTGGTGAAGGATGAGATTCAGAATTTGATTCAAAGTTCGGGTTGGACTAAGTCGAGGGTGTTGGAGATTTGGAAGAAATTTCCTATAGGTCATTAAGATTGACAATTTGGCTATCGATTTGCTTACCGGATTGCAAAGTAATGATAGCGTTCATTTGATTCAAATTGCTACCTTAAATGACATGAGCTTAGTTTGTGCTTATGTTTGATTTCTAGTGTTTTGAATAGGTTGACTCGGGAACGTACCTTTTTTCCGTTTAGTCATAGAAGTGGCTAACTGGTTCATTTGCATTTTGAGTTTAGCAATCAATTGACTCGTATTTGGCGTGTAAGAGGTTAGCATATTTTGCAAATTATCGATCGATTGAAGATTTTGAGTGGCTGCTTTAGTCAAAGTATCCAAACTTTTCTCAAGTGATGTTATTCGTTTGTCATCTTAAGGAACAAAAAATTATTGCGCTTGGTTTTGAGAAGGTGGCACAAAGATTTGTTGACATTGATTTGGTTGAAAAGGAGGATTTGAGGCATTGTTTAGAAATGCTTGAAAAGATGGTTGAACCAAATTCATGTTTGAATAGTTTTAGTTCCAAGCGAAGTTAGGATGATTTCTCCAAGCGGGATTGTATGTTGGAGGGAACAAATTATTCCTAACTTTGTTAAAAGCATTGATGTTTTTCTAATGAGTAAGGACATCGATCGACGATGTGATTTGGATCATAACATTTATAACACAAGACTTGAGAAGCTTAGTTCATTTGATTAGATGAAAGAACATTATCAAATTTGTTTATCATCGTCTCAATTTTCACTTCTAAGGCTAATGATGATCCTATCGAATGTGTGCTCGATCGAATAGATTGATTTCTTGTTAGATTGTTTCCATTGAGATGATTTTTCGAATAGGTTTTCAAGAAATTGTCAAGCGGCGTCATGATGTTGTGCTAGAAAATTTCCTTAGCAAATTAATTCATGCATCGTTTGAGAGCGATTTTCAAGTTTATCGTATAAAATTTGGCAAAGAGTCTATTTTTCGAAATTGTGATATGGACATTTTATTAGAAGTTTCTTTAATCTTTTAAAATATTTTCTAAAAGATTTACCCCCAAATTGATGAAAATTTATAGTTTCATTTTGAATTTTGGTTGTTTCCCAAGGGGTAAAATTTCTTTAAGAAAACTTTTACAACTTCGTCCCAAGTTCTAATCGAATTCAAAGGCTAGCTACAAACCCATTTTTCGAAGTAGTTGGTAAGTACGAATGAGATTAACCTAAGTTCTATTCCATCGTCGCAAAATTGTTGAAGTTTTATAGTTGCACAAACTTGTTCAAATTTCGTTAAAAAGATATAAGGATCGTCATGTTAAAAATTGCTAAGTTTTGGAAGTGTGTTAATGTGACTTGAATTGATTTCAAAGTGATTACCTATTGGGGTGGGTAATGTTATGCAAGAAGGGATGAAAACTCGATCAAGGAAAATTATGTCCATGAGAGTACGAGGTGGATTTTCGTTCGCCATTGTGGAAAGATTTTTTGTTCGAGTTAAATAGTTTTTTGACGTGTCACAAGTCCAAACACTCATGCACAAGGGAATAGATTAAGGAGAGAAAGAGGTGAAAACAAGAATAAGAGAGTGGGAATGAAGTAAAAAAAATTCCTTTTTCTTTGTTTTTATTCTTTTTTTTGGGTTTTTTCTAGTAAAAGAAAATGTTTGTTTGTTTGTTTGTTTTGATTTTTTTTTTATATATGCATGAAACTAATGCAACTAAATGAATGCAAGGACTTAATCAGAAATTTTCTGTTCTTAATGGCTCCTAACCTAAAATTGTATGATCACACTTTATCTTAATTCAACAAAACAGTTCTTAGCTAGGCAACGGAAATGGGTTATCAGCACACCACGAATCACCGTAGAAATGTAGTGAAGGTTTAAGTACATTCATAGAAACAATCACTATAATATCTTGCGAATCATCGTAATAATTATAAATGATTATTGCTCTAACGTTGCTTTAGACACCAAGAAATAGTTTGTTAAAAGAAATCAAATTATCAAAATGTAAATTTACCTTAGATGAGCTTATGACACCCTTAAGTCCAACATCTAATCTTTATTACTTAATTAAATTTTATATAATGAAATGCAATTTGTTGGCCAAAGAAAGGGTAATAAAAATACCCACTTTATGTGAAGTTGGGTGTTGCCCTTAGAAAACAAAAACAATATGAAATGATGTAAAACTGAAATTAAACATGCGTTAACAATGCAATTACAAATGAAGTTTTTGTTTTTTTATAAATGTAAGCAACCAACAATGCAAGAAAAATAAAATAGAAGATAAGAACATGATACTAGAGCGTGTGCAGAATTATTAGCAAATTTATTTAAAAGCAGCAAAAAAAATTAAGTGTGGATTTTCGACAAGCAAAGTTGGTCGGTTTTTATAGCTAGCAATTCTTCTTCTACTGCTTTTGGAACCTGTAAAAAGTAAAATGATTTTTTTAAAACAAAATCTTCTTTTTTCTGAAAAGTATTTTTTTTTAGAAAAGAAAATCAAAGATTCACACAAGGAAACTTAAAATCAAAAGAAAACAAAAAATGCACAATACATAAGTTTTTTTAGTGAAAACTAACAGAAAATAAAAGAAAACAAAAAAATATTCGAAGAGTAAATTTAAAATTAAATACCTTTCCCTGACAACGACTCCAAAAACTTGTTCGGATGGATTTTCTATCGGTTAGAAAACCATCGAATTTAATAAAATAAAATACCGTAAGTGCACGACATACAATCGTAGTACATATATGAGCATGGATCGATCCCACGAGGAAAGCATTAATTTCAAAATTGCTTAATCAAATTATTCCAAAAGTTTGAAAATGTGTAAACTAAAAATTGTAAAAAAAAACTTGAGAAAAATTAGAATAAAAACTATGAAATTAAAAGGCAGTTTATAGGTAAATCCACTTTCACTTTCATATAAATCAAAACAAAATAAATATGATGCCCCGCCTCTATGCTCACAATAACAAAGAGTATTAAAAGAAATACTGTCTGTTATTACGAAGAATAAGGCTGGATAGGAGCGGCCATCCGTAGTTAGGCCTTACACTAGTATCGGTTACCTCGATAGGAGCGGTATATTTATTTTCATCTCTGGTTATTACTTCCATCGACATACCCAATTCCAGTATAAAACGAACTACGATGGTTCATAATAGTTTAGGACAACATATATAAAATAATGACACAGATAAACTAAATGCGGAACACAGCTAATATCAAATCTCATATATATAACTGAAGGCAGTTACAATACATTTGATACAATACATATGATACAACTACAACTGTCAACTCTGGAAGTTATATATACAAGTACATTATCGAATAATATACAAGAATACATATCAACCTAGATCAGATACACTGACTACTACAAAATGACGACGACTACTCCAAAAGATATGAAGATACTTCATAGCTCAAGCAGCAACCCAAAGCAAGATATCTACAACCTGGGTCTGACCCGAGTATTAAATTCAAAAGAAAATAATACACGGGTCAGTCTAATTCGAACTCAGTTATTAATGCACAGAAGCAATAATAATTAAATAACCAAATAGACGACAGTCACAGAAATCTCGTCTATCCAATCCTTTAACAAGGAAATCGGATAACGGTAGATATAACACTAAATAGTGTTAAACAACAAATCAGCAAATTCAAATCATCAACAAAGATAAGAGAAAGGATTCTCAGTGAAGATAATATGAAAACCACAGAATTGCCTAAACAGCAATTAACAACAAAATCTAATTATTAAATAAATAATTAGAAACTCATAATCTAATTATCAAATAGATAATTAGACAACAACAAAATGATCAAATCAAATCAAATAAGAATACAATTTCAAAATATTGAATTGAACAAACGAAACAATTCAAACAATCGAAACATCACTTAAAAACATCAATACGGATTGGCTGCAGTACACGCTCACGCGTACTGCCTCGCCAATACAGCATATGAAATACGCAAAAGATCAATGAGTCAGATGACAACAGTGGTGCAGAGGACCACACTGAAACCCAAGGCAACTGAGAAACAATAAAACACTAAATATAGATGCAACCAGCTACACGAATGCACAATGGCAAAACGTATACATACATGAACCAGAGCAATTAGGCTCGGCGTGGCAAAATGCAACAAAATGAGACTGCAGCCACCACATGAATACAAGGGCAGAACTACAACGAAACTGCAGCCACCTCAAGATTACAAGGGTGAGACTGCAACAAAACTCAGATGCAAGCACACTCAAGGCGCACTGCGCATCAACCCAGTAGTATGCTCAACGAAAATACAAATCAAGTTCAATATGTCGTGCACCTGAACCAGTGAACACAAAACCAAAATGCAACAGAACTCACAAACCAGGCATAACACCAGTATACACCAGGTGGCCCAGAGAAAGAAGATACAAAACAGCAGCAAACCAAAAGTGCACAAGAGAACACAAATTTGTTCAAAATCTCAAATTTAAACTAGAATAATTGATTGATGAACCAGGGTGCATATAATCAAATGAACATTATGACTTCAGGTGTGAAGTGAAGGTCCACCAGAGAAACCATTAAGTGTAGAAACACTTCAGAGAGCATGAAAATGGAACAAGTATATACATATGTAAATGCATATATATAAGCACAACAAAAATAGAAAGGCAACTCAACTCAAATCAAAATGAACGAAGTGCACAATGAAAGTTCACAACCGAGTACAAGGTCAAACCCAAGTGTAACAACCCGTGATTGCAATTACCAAATAATAAATTAAAATTTTGATTTTAATTTAATTGGAGCTATTAATGAATTTTTAATGTGGCTAATTTGTTCAAAAGTTAGTTATTTTGAATAAATTAATATTTTGGGCTTAAGTGTAAAATGGAGAATTTAATGGAAATTAATTAGGGAAAATGGAAATTTATAATATTGCAAAATTTTGTATGTGTAAAATAGTGCAATATTTGAATTGGGAATTTAATTTACAATTTAATTGCAAAACGGTGATTTTTGGGAAATTTTGACTAAAAGATGTTTTGGAATAATTAGGGGTTAAATTGTAAGTTGGTAAATATTGTGATGTAAAATTTTATAACTATAGCTAAATTATTTTGGTAACATATTTTAAAATTTTATGGGTAAATAATGTGTAGTTTGTATTTAGAGAAATTAGCTAACTTGAGATATAGAACATATTCCAAGTCCTAATGGGTATTAGGCCCACTAACCCACTTCCATTAGCCTATAAACCATCTTCTACCCATTTGTTTCAGCCAACATCTCATTCCATCAACCCTTAAACCCTAGAGCAAAACCTAATTAATGGCATCCATTGGGTAGAAGATCCATTTTCCTCTCCACATAGCTAATCTAGGTTAATACAAGTAAAAAGGTAAAGCAATCCTTCTCTAATCACTCTCTAACCTTCATTCTAATTTCTGAAATTAATTTTTAATACATGGTTTTTGGTTTATTTTTGTTATGAAGCCTCTTGATCTCCTCTCTCTAGCTTTTGGAGTGCACATCAAGTGTATGTGCATATTTTTCTTGCTTGGGAAAGAGGTAATACATGCTAGCTGAAATTATAATTAGTTTATTGTTGTTAGTAAATTAGGCATATCTCATTCATCTTAAATCGGAATTAAGATTTTCTTAATGTTCTGGAAAGCTTATTCTGTAGGCTATAATTTTTATGTTTTGAGCTTTGCCTAATTTTGTGTTTTGAATGGTCGAAATCACGTTTGTTTGTCGCTGACCTGACAACAAACTACAGGGTTGATAAAATAAAAACCTGAAATTGATTTGACCATAAGTTACTCGTTTCTTATCAAAATCTAATAATTTTGGATGTTCTGGAAATCTTATTCTGTAGGCTATAACTTTTATGTTTTGAGATTTGCCTAATTTTGTGGTTTGAATGGTCGAAATCAAGTTTGTTTGTTGCTGACCTGACAACAAACTACAGAGTTGATAAAATAAAAACCTGAAATTTATTTGGTCATAAGTTACTCGTTTCTTATCCAAATCTAATA
Organism: Allium fistulosum; assembly: GCA_030737815.1. NCBI lineage: Eukaryota > Viridiplantae > Streptophyta > Magnoliopsida > Asparagales > Amaryllidaceae > Allium > Allium fistulosum. The sequence goes on along the minus strand of CM060903.1, from coordinate 344,594,002 downwards.
ATTTTGGATGTTCTGGAAAGCTTAGATTTAGGGCTAAAAATTTCATGTTTTGAGTTTCATAAAATTTCGAAGTTAATTTGGTCAAAACTGTGCATTCTTACTACTGTCCTGAGAGCACATTGACAGTGATATAGAATTTAGATCTGAGAATTGTTTTAGTCATAAAATTTTCATCCCCGATCGGAATTTGACGATCTTGTTCATTCCGGAAAGCTTAGAAACTAAGATACAACTTTTATTTTATTCATTTTGTCAGAATTGGAAGTTTACTATGCCAAAATTGTGGTTTTTCATCTCTGGTCTGTTAGTGCATAATTATAGGCCTTAGTCTCTTTTCTCCCGTTGTTTTCAATACAGAACCCTGACTTTGCGACGCCATCCCGGGCTCGTCCTTTGTTGGATTTCATCGATTTCGGTCTCGTTGGAAAGCTGGAGTTCCGAACTTGTGTGAGTGGTGGCTTTGTACCCACCTTATGATATATTTGGATCTGTATTGACGATGTATTGTTCTGAGACTTTATGCTGTTATGTGATACTGTTCTGTGATGCTATTTCATTATGTTATTATGCTTTGTTCTGATAGATCTTTAGCCATTTGTAATTTAGTTATAAGTATTTATCGAATATGTCGAACCACCTTATTGAGAAAAAATTAAATAGATTCCACCTTTCGACGTATTCTGTAGATAGTTATAGCATAATTACATTTGGTCGCTCCTATTATACTCTATTCTCCGCATTAGCAGATGGAATCACCTCCGTGATTCTCTTTGCTAATGAGGGTCTTGGAGTGGGGCGTTACATCTTGGTATCAGAGCTTGGTTCAGAATTAAGCATAACAAACACATAATAGACACGTAGTACAATACGTTATAATACGATCCAAATTGAACATATCCACCTTTAGATAAATAAGTTAGGAATATGTGTAGGAATCTATTATATTCCGTAATATTCCTTAATGAATTATCTATCTTTGAATCATGCTAAACTAAATCTTAACTTAGCTTTCAGTATGATTGGGAGAGGTAGGAACCTCCGTTCTGCTGATGCTGGACAGTCCAGCAACCCTCACCCAGAGGGCGTATACATGACCACGGACCAGATCATGGAGCTGGTTCGTAACTCTCAGTCACACTCTCAGTCTCCTGCAACAGTTTCTAATGCACCGCGCAAGTCTGCTTTTGCGCGTCTATGCAGCGACTTTATTCATCTCGGAGGGAAGCCGTTCAGTGGCTCCGAGAATATTCTGGAGGTCCAGGCTTGGATCAGAGTTTGCGAGCGTAACTTTACTCGCATGGCTATCCCCGACCACGATAGAGTTCTTGTTGCTTCTAGCCATCTTGAGGGTCGTGCCTTGGATTGGTACGAGCTGCTTGTATCCGAGACCGATGAGGCCTCACTCACTTGGGACCAGTTCCAAGAGCGCTTCTTGCTCAAGTTTGTCCCCGAATCCGAGAAGATAGCCCTTGCACGCCGCTTTATTGACCTTAAGCAAGGGAAGGCCTCTGTTGCAGACTATTCATCATCTTTCGAGGCCCTGTCCAAGTATGGCCTCGAGTTCATTAGCTCTCCTTATAAGAAGAATCTCAAGTTTGTAGAAGGCCTGAAGAAATATTTGAAGAAATAGCTTATGCTCCAGCTTAAGCTCCCTTTTGATGAGCTAGTTGACGCAGCGCTTCACCTTGAAGCGGTTGAGCGTGAAAGAGACAGTGATGGGGATGGTGAGGGCTCCAAAAATCCCAATCAAAAGCGGGGCCCATTTCAGAAGTCCAAGTCTTAGCATAAGAAGAAGAAGACAGGCAATTCTACTTCTCAGACTCAGCCTCAGTCTATTGCTCAGCTTAGTGGAACACCTTCCATTCGGAAGTGTTTCAACTGTGGATCTACCGATCATATGGTTAAAGAGTGTCCCAAGCCTCTTTTCTGCCGCTATTGTAAGAAGGAGGGTCATCTTAATTCCACTTGTCCCACTGCACCTCCTAGATCTGGCAAGCTTAATGCTGCCAAGGCTCCTACATCTTTAGCTCAGCCTCGAGGTACGCATCCTTCCGTTCTCGAAGGTTCCATTTTATTTCATGGTAGATCTTGTAGAGTTCTCTTTGATATGGGTGCCTCTCACTCATTCGTATCAAAGGAACTAGTTGATACTTTATCTTTGGATGTTACTTGTTTGGTTTCTTCACTAAGGATTGTGAATCCCATCGGTGGATCCACGACCCTTAGCTTGCTTTGTGAGGATATAAATATCGATCTTTGTGGATTTTCTTTCCGTACGAATCTGCATGTTATGGAGTATTTGGGCTTTGACATGATTCTTGGCATGGATTGGCTCGCTCAGTACGACGCCAAAATCATTTGTTCGGAGCGGATATTATTTCTTCGTCATCCTGACTCATCCGCTCCGTTAGCTATTCCTCTTCAGGATGTTGGGATTTCTGATATCACTTTATTTGCTCTTGATTCATGAGATGAGAATGTGGACATATCCCGTATTCCTGTTGTTCGGGATTTCCCCGATATATTCGAGCCAGTATCAGGCCTGCCGCCAAAGCGGGCCATTGAGTTCCGCATCGATCTCATTCCAGGCTCCCACCCAGTTGGGCGTCCTCCCACGAGGATGTCTACTAAAGAGAATGAGGAACTCAGGAAGCAGTTAGTAGAGCTTGAGGCAAAGCAGTTCATTCGGTTCAGTTCTTCGCCATGGGGTGCTGCTGTGGTCTTCGTTAAGAAGCCCGATGGCTCTCTTAGGCTTTGCATTGACTATCGCAAGCTTAATGAGTTGACCATTAGAAATTGTTATCCATTGCCACGGATAGACGATATGTTTGATCAGTTGAGCGGTGCGAAGGTCTTTTCCCAGCTCGACCTTGCCATCGGATTTCATCAGCTCCGAGTTGTGGAAGATAGCATTCCTCTTACCGCTTTCCGCACTCGTTATGGTTCTTTTGAGTGGTTGGTCATGCCATTCGGCTTGACGAACGCACCGGCTTTCTTCGTCGATCTTATGAATCGAGTATTTCGGGAATACATCAATAGATTTGTTCTGGTTTTCATTGACGATATTCTTATTTATTCTAGATCCGAGGCAGAGCATGCTCATCATTTGCGGATCGTCTTGGATACTCTTCGTCAGCATCAGCTTAAGGCCAAGCTCTCCAAGTGCCATTTTTGGGAGAGCAAGGTCAAGTTCTTGGGCCATATTGTATCATCTGAGGGTATTTCTGTCGATCCTGCCAAGATCGAAGCTATTCAGAATTGGAAGCAGCCCGAGAACGTTCATGATATTCGCAGCTTCCTTGGGCTAGCGGGTTATTACCGTCGGTTTATCAAGGATTTCTCTCGAGTTGCACTTCCCCTTACGACGCTGACTCGTAAGGGTGTTCGCTTTATTTGGTCTGATAAGTGTGAAGCTTCCTTTCAGCGACTGAAGGAACTTCTCACTCATGCTCCTATTCTAGTGGTTCCAGAGAGTAACCATGATCTTGTTGTTTACACCGATGCTTGTGGTAGCGGGCTAGGTGTTGTGCTTATGCAGAAGGATCGGGTAGTTGCTTATGCTTCCAACCAACTGCGTCCGAATGAGGTTCACTATCCTACTCATGATCTTGAGTTAGCAGCTATCGTCATTGCCTTGAAGACTTGACGTCACTTTCTATTAGGCGAACGCTTCATTCTGTACACCGATCACAAGTCGCTGAAGTATCTATTCAGTCAGAGGGATCTCAATATGAGGCAGCAGCGATGGCTTGAGTTTCTCGCCTCATATGATTTAGATATTCAGTATACCCCTGGCAAGGGTAATCGTGTTGTAGATGCGCTCAGTCGCAAGCACTCGACGGTAGTTTCTATGATGATTGCCGAGTGGGATATTCTTGAGACCATATCTTTGTGTGATATTAGAGATCGAGCTCCATCTTCTGATTCTCCGGTCTTATTATTCGGCTTGGAAGCTCGTCCTATCTTATTGGATCGCATTGCCCATGCTCAGCGGCAGGATCCAGACTTATTGCATCTTATTCATCTTCTCGAGTCGGGATCCAGTGATGAGACATTGCTGGATTATTCTCTTGATTTTCATCGGTGTCTTCGTAGGAGGAACTGTATTGTTGTACCATCTGATTTATCACTTAGGCGGGACGTCCTAGACGAGTGCCACTGCACTAAGTACATTATACATCCCGGATCGAGTAAGATGTATGCCGATATGTGCCGGCTATATTATTGGAAGGGTTTGAAGAGAGATGTTGAAAGTTATGTGAGCGGTTGCATGACTTATCAACAGATCAAGGCCGAGCATCAGCGTCCATCTGGTCTTCTTTAGCCTCTAGAGATTCCATTATGGAAATGGGATCAGATATCCATGGATTTCATTGACGGTCTGCCTCGATCGAGGTCAGGCCATACTTCTATCTGGGTTATTGTTGATCGCTTGACCAAATCGGCTCATTTCATTCCGATTAAGTCCACTCGGACTGCACCTCAGTTGGCGAAGCTCTATGTAAAGGAAGTCGTACGACTTCATGGCATTCCTAGCTCTATCGTGTGTGATCGAGACACTATTTTCACTAGTCACTTCTGGAAGTGCCTACAGTCAGCTTTGAGCACAAAGCTGAATCTCTCTACTGCTTATCACCCTCAGACTGACGGTCAGACTGAGAGGGTGAATCGTGTTTTGGAGGATCTTTTGCGCTGTTGTATTCTGGATTTCGGGGGTAGTTGGGAGGATCACTTACCTCTCGTAGAGTTCTCCTACAACAACAGCTATCAGTCTAGTATTGGCATGGCACCTTTCGAGGCTCTATACGGAAGGCCATGTCACTCTCCTGCTTGTTGGTTAGAATCTGGCGAGAAGCTCATTCTTGGTCCAGATTCAGTTTGGGAATCTTCTGAAAAGATTGTTCTCATCCGTCAGAGAATGAGAGAGGCACAGGACCGCCAGAAATCCTACGCGGACAACCGTAGGAAGCCTCTTGAGTTCTCCATTGGTGATTTTGTCTTTATTCGGATTTCTCCCATGAAGGGGGTTGTGCGTTTCAGCTCTATAGGGAAATTGGCTCCTCGCTATGTTGGACCATTTCCTATCACGGAACGCATCGGCCTCGTTGCTTATCGTGTGGCTCTACCTGCTCACTTTTCTGGAATGCACGACGTATTCCATGTGTCTCAGCTTCGCAAGTGTGTGCGCGATCCTGATTCTATTATTGAGCCACATATCGTGCCTGATTTAGAGATCTCACCTGATTTATCATTGGAGCAGCTACCTCTTCGTGTTCTTAATTCGGAGGTCAGACGCCTTCGCAACAAAGAGGTTCAGCTTGTGAAAATTCAATGGTCACCGAATCCTAAGGACTGCACTTGGGAGACCAGAGAATTTATCGAGCGTTTTTATCCTGGCTTACTTCCATCTTCTAGTACGGGTGAGAATCTCTATTTGATCTTCTAGCATTTCTTTTGTGGATTAGACGTTATAGACGACGTCCATCTTAAGGAATTGCGGGGACGCAATTTTCTTAAGGGGGGGAGTCTGTAACAACCTGTGATTGCAATTACCAAATAATAAATTAAAATTTTGATTTTAATTTAATTGGAGCTATTAATGAATTTTTAATGTGGCTAATTTGTTCAAAAGTTAGTTATTTTGAATAAATTAATATTTTGGGCTTAAGTGTAAAATGGAGAATTTAATGGAAATTAATTAGGGAAAATGGAAATTTATAATATTGCAAAATTTTATATGTGTAAAATAGTGCAATATTTGGATTGGGAATTTAATTTACAATTTAATTGCAAAACGGTGATTTTTGGGAAATTTTGACTAAAAGATGTTTTGGAATAATTAGGGGTTAAATTGTAAGTTGGCAAATATTGTGATGTAAAATTTTATAACTATAGCTAAATTATTTTGGTAACATATTTTAAAATTTTATGGGTAAATAATGTGTAGTTTGTATTTAGAGAAATTAGCTAACTTGAGATATAGAACATATTCCAAGTCCTAATGGGTATTAGGCCCACTAACCCACTTCCATTAGCCTATAAACCATCTTCTACCCATTTGTTTCAGCCAACATCTCATTCCATCAACCCTTAAACCCTAGAGCAAAACCTAATTAATGGCATCCATTGGGTAGAAGATCCATTTTCCTCTCCACATAGCTAATCTAGGTTAATACAAGTAAAAAGGTAAAGCAATCCTTCTCTAATCACTCTCTAATCTTCATTCTAATTTCTGAAATTAATTTTTAATACATGGTTTTTTGATTATTTTTGTTATGAAGCCTCTTGATCTCCTCTCTCTAGCTTTTGGAGTGCACATCAAGTGTATGTGCATATTTTTTTTGCTTGGGAAAGAGGTAATATATGCTAGGTGAAATTATAATTAGTTTATTGTTGTTAGTAAATTAGGCATATCTCATTCATCTTAAATCGGAATTAAGATTTTCTTGATGTCCTGGAAAGCTTATTCTGTAGGCTATAATTTTTATGTTTTGAGCTTTGTCTAATTTTGTGTTTTGAATGTTCAAAATCACGTTTGTTTGTCGCTGACCTGACAACAAACTATAGGGTTGATAAAATAAAAACCTGAAATTGATTTGACTATAAGTTACTCGTTTCTTATCTAAATCTAATAATTTTGGATGTTATGGAAAGCTTATTCTGTAGGATATAACTTTTATGTTTTGAGATTTGCCTAATTTTGTGGTTTGAATGGTCGAAATCAAGTTTGTTTGTCGCTGACCTGACAACAAACTACAGGGTTGATAAAATAAAAACCTGAAATTTATTTGGCCATAAGTTACTCGTTTCTTATCCAAATCTAATAATTTTGGATGTTCTGGAAAGCTTAGATTTAGGGCTAAAACTTTCATGTTTTGAGTTTCATGAAATTTCGAAGTTAATTTGGTCAAAACTGTGCATTCTTACTACTGTCCCGAGAGCACATTGACAGTGATATAGAATTTAGATCTGAGAATTGTTTTAGTCATAAAATTTTCATCCCCGATCGGAATTTGACGATCTTGGTCATTCCGGAAAGCTTAGAAACTAAGCTACAACTTTTATTTTATTCATTTTGTCAGAATTGGAAGTTTACTATGCCAAAATTGTGGTTTTTCATCTCTGGTTTGTTAGTGCATAACTATAGGCCTTAGTCTCTTTTCTCCCGTTGTTTTCAGTACAGAACCCCGACTTTGCGACGCCATCCCGGGCTCATCCTTTGTCGGATTTCATCGATTTTGGTCTCGTTGGAAAGCTGGAGTTCCGAACTTCATCTCTAGAAAGTTTGATTAGTATCCGAGTTCATCTGACTCTTCGAAATTGCTGTCGAAGAGGGACCCGGATCTCAGCCTGAAACAGTGTATTCACTATTTCCGGGTCTGACTTTGGAGCGTCGCTGCGACTTCGTTTCAAGTCGGAATCAAGTAATTCCTTTTGCGTTCTGAAGTAGGAATGTCGGACTACGTTCCTACTAATTTTCATGCCATTCGGATTCAGTTTGCTGGTCCGAATAATTTTCCGAACTTGGATTCGCGTCAGTTTTGGACTATTTTCCAACACTTGGAATATTTTCAGTGATTTTCTGGTTTTATCGATTTCTTTGAGATTTGTCGCTGGATTTTGTACATGGGCCTTATAAAAAGGTTTTAAAAGGATTTTTCACTTCGAAATGGCTTTCGAAATTATTATATATTATTTTTAATTAATAAATTAATTACTCCATAATAGGGGAGTTGTCAAAGGCCGTTTTAAAGTGATTTCAAACCAATTATAAATCTGTTTTTCGTAATTATTTTCTATAATAAAATCTCACACTCACACTTTAGCACTTCGAGCGAAGTGGAAAGGTGCTTAAACGGTTGGGAAAAACTCCGGCCTATGAAACCGTGTGTATTTCCTTTCCGGTTAATCACCGACCTATTCGATTGATCGTTTTGGCCTTTCGGCCTAGTTTACCGATGACATGAGGTGAACTTTGTACTTTTTTCAGTGTGGAAGCTTACGATTGGTTAGTAAACCGTTTAGTGCGAACGCGGGGTATGAGACTCACGTTAACACTTTACGGGTTCCTTGCTAAAAGTTCATGACACACTCCGTGTATTACCTTTGGGATAGTGTCTTCGGACTGTCTCCCTTAGAGGTATCGTTTTGGCATCTCTACTTAGATGGCCGTTATACATCTCTACATAGATGTATCGTTTTTGGCATCTCTACTTATATGGCCGTTATACATCTCTACATAGATGTATCATTTTTGGCATCTCTACTTAGATGGCCTGTTATACATCTCTACTTAGATGTATCGTTTTTGACATCTCTACTTAGATGTTTTTATTTTGGCATTTGCGCTTACGTTATGCCGATGATATGAGGCTTATTATACATCTCGACTTAGATGTTTTTGTTTTGGCATTTGTGCTTACGTTATGCCGATGATATGAGGCTTATTATACATCTCTACTTAGATGTTTTGTTTTGACATTTGTGACTATGTTATGCCCATGATACAAGGCTTGCTATACATCTCTACTTAGATGTTTATTTCTTCTCTATGTGAGAGTTTGTGGTCTATAGTACTATGTTATATATCGCCTCATTATCTATCATGTTTATCTCAGTTTATTAAATGATTGTTTAGTTAGCCTGACCCGAGTATTTTTCGCTCGGGTCAGACCGAGATGTTTCAGGTTAGGTCTCTAGACTTAGCTTTCTGTGCTTCCGCTTGGACATTATCTGTTATGCTGATAGATAGCTCTTTATATTTGTCCACTATTTTGATACTCTGATTATTCAATCTCTTATGTACATATTTTTGACTCACTTGTGTGAGTGGTGGCTTTGTACCCACCTTATGATATATTTGGATCTGTATTGACGATGTATTGTTCTGAGACTCTATGCTGTTATGTGATACTGTTCTGTGATGCTATTTCATTATGTTATTATGCTTTGTTCTGATAGATCTTTAGCCATTTGTAATTTCGTTATAAGTATTTATCGAATATGTCGAACCACCTGATTGAGAAAAATTTAAATAGATTCCACCTTTCGACGTATTCGGTAGATAGTTATAGCATAATTACATTTGGTCGCTCCTATTATACTCTATTCTCCGCATTAGCAGACGGAATCACCTCCGTGATTCTCTTTGCTAATGAGGGTCTTGGAGTGGGGCGTTACACCGAGTCTTTGAGACTAGATTCAACTCAGGTACAACTCTACACATGTAAAACATGAAATGATCCAGTTCAAGATAATGAAACAAGCAATAGTGCTACAGCCTCGACAGCAAAAACAGACCACATGAATGCTACAGAGCTCGAGGATACAACCCAAATATGCAAAGTCGACATGCACACATCAAGTATACATAAGGAACAATGCACAGCAACCATCAAGTGTACAAAACTAGAGAACTAGCTCATCACCAACACACTACAACCAATTACAGTGACAGGAATGCAAACAAATGTCACTGGGTAATGCAAGTGTCAGACTCGAGCACAAAGGCTACTATGCATCGATAAAACCACACTGCAGATGCAGCATAGTTCACATCAACACCCAACACAAATGAACTACATGATGTACAAGTATGCAGTGACAACATTAATGAATATATGCAGTGTCAAGGCCACACTGAAATCAAGTGCAGTCTTATAAAGTAACTCGATAACAAAGTAAACAGCCTATGCAGTGATACATAAAGAACAATATGAATGTGTGTGCATATAAATGATGTATGTAGTGATAACTAACATCACATCTCGAATGGTACATGTGCAGTGACCAGAAGCACTACAATGACAACCCAATCTACTATGCAACATAAACAGTATGTTGTAAAATCAAGACAGAGGAGATTACAAACTGTAGCTCAAAAACCCAAAGTGTCAATGACCACTCAAACCAGTTCAAACATGAAACAAGACCAACTACAGACCAAATGCCAGTTCAAACACTACAACACCAACATCTACAACAGCAATATATGCAAAAACAAGATGAAGGTGCAGTAATGTATCAAGACACAGTGCAAAAACGAGGCTACAACTTCAAATGAATCAGGTGAAGCAACCCGAGCACGGCCGAAGCCAATACACGAAGTGTATGAAATGCTCAAGTACAAGCCGAGGCAAAAATCAAGTTTAAATAGTCAATGTCGAAGCCACAAAACAACAGATGAAATCGAACAAGGTCGAAAGTCGACAAAACCAAAATCGTCACAGCGTAATCATCAAGCCAAAAATTCATCAAATCATACGAAATCAATAAAGTCAGGTCGAAGCCAACGACAACGCAAGCAAAATCAAACAGCCGAGAATACTTAAGTGAGAATTAGAAGATGTGAGTGAATAAAATCACTCAGTTTTGTCGAAGAACTCAAATCCAATCGCAGCCGGAGCAAGCTACAAGGAATCGGTCGATCATCAGAACAAGGGGCGAAATCACTCATTCAATCGAGAAATCAAAGTCGATAGCCCCAATTTATCGAAGCCCTAATTTTATCAAAGGAACGCCATTTTTTCTTTTTTTTCGTTTGTTTAGTTTAGGGTTGCGAAAATGAAAATGAAAATGGGGAACGGGTTATACACTTTTGATAACACAGCACCAATAAACAAAAATAAAGCATGGGCTAGAATTAATTTTAAAGCCCGCATAACTCCTTTAACAAATTATTGAAAAGAATTTCAACTTGCTTGAACTCCCAACAACAATCAGCTATCACCATTAATCGTTTAATGACGATTATTAACAGGTGCAAAACCCCGGGTTGTTACAGACTCCCCTCCTTATAAAAATTGTGTCCCTGCAATTTTCATAATTAAAGTCGTCAATAACAATTATTTTTCTAACATAAACTGGTTAAGCTAGAAAAATAAAGGTCAAAAACAAAAACACCAAAGAAATCTTTTAATTTCATAAAAGAAATTCATAAATTCTCAACAAAATCAAATTATCGATAGATAATCAGAAAACAACAAAACTAGATAAATACAATTATCAGCAATATTTATTAGAAAACACAAATCAAAGATCGCAAAACCCTAAATATCTAGTCATCAACCAGATAGTAAAGAACAACAAACATCCAATTACCAAAAATGATACTCAGAAATCTCAAATCAACAAATATCTAATTATCAAAAACGATAATCATAAATCTCAAATATCTAATTATCAAAAACGATAATCAGAAATCAAATCAACAAATATCTAATTATAAAAAACTATAATCAGAAATCTCAAATCAACAAATATCTAATTATCAAAAACGATAATCAGAAATCTCAAATCAACAAATATCTAATTATCAAAAACGATAATCAGAAATCTCAAATATCTAATTATCAAAAACGATAATCAGAAATCTCAAATCAACAAATATCTAATTATCAAAAACGATAATCAGAAATCTCAAATCAACAAATATCTAATTATCAAAAACGATAATCAGAAATCTCAAATATCTAATTATCAAAAACGATAATCAGAAATCTCAAATCAACAAATATCTAATTATCAAAAATGATAATCAGAAATCTCAAATCAACAAATATCTAATTATCCAAAACGATAATCAGAAATCTCAAATCTCTAATTATCAAAAACGATAATCAGAAACAACAAATATCTAATTATCAAAAACGATAATCAGAAACAACAAATATCTAATTATCAAAAACGATAATCAGAAATCTCAAATCAACAAATATCTAATTATCAAAAACGATAATCAGAAATCTCAAATTAACAAATATCTAATTATCAAAAACGATAATCAGAAATCTCAAATATCTAATTATCAAAAACGATAATCAGTACTCAAATCAACAAATATCTAATTATCAAAAACGATAATCAGAAATCTCAAATATCTAATTATAAAAACGATAATCAGAACTCAAATCAGCAAATATCTAATTACCTGCAGATAATTAGAAACAACAAATATCTAGAAATCAATTAAGATACTCTAGAAAATCAATATAAAAGGTTGGATCGATCCCATCAGATGGCGAGTTTTAGCTACACCGCACGTGCAACAACATATGGCCGAAGCCTACCAAGTACTATAAATTTTTGGCGCCCATCAGATGACCCGAAGGTCCGCAGAGTGACCCGAAGGTCTAGTACTGGTATTTGACCCGAAGGTCCTCAGAGTGGCCCGAAAGCCCAACAAATGACCCGAAGGTCCAGCAGAGTGGCCCGAAAAGCCCAACAAATGACTCGAAGGTCCAGCAGATGACCCAAAAGTCCAACATAGTGGCTCGAAAGCACACAAAATCATCAGAATCATCAAACAGCAGATGTTTCAATTAACGAGTCCGGAATTAACCGAAATAGCAAATGCACATATCCCATACCACGTGTTTTACTAAATCATTTGATTCTCTTCATCGTTTCCTTGAAAGTGCAAAATTGTGTATTTTAAATAAATACATTTTACGTTCTCAAACGGACAAGTCTAGAATTAAGCGAATCAGTAAAAGTGAGGGTTCATAGTCCTCAATTTTGCTAAAGCGTTTAAATCGCTTCCTCATTCTTTCGAAAGCGCAAACTGTAAAAATTTTGAAAATAATTTTCAAAACACGTGATTAAAACAGTAACATCTGTAGCAATTCCGATAAGGAAATCGTACTTCTCAAAACACCGTAAAAACGGGTATCAAATCAGCATTGCGGAATAACCGCTTGAAAATCCACTTTAAAATTTGACGGTTACTGAAGCCAAAGCGACAGTAATTTTTATACGTCGAAATCTCATCAAAATAATTCACATCAAAATGTAATACCAGTGAATTTTCATTCATAAAAAAATGTCAACAAAACACCGTGCTTCAAAAATTTAGCAATGGTGTAAGAATCCCGTTATAAAAATAACGGCAACAAAATACGTTTAAACCAAACACCGGTTCAACGTAAAATTTATGCAGTAACGTGCAACTCAAATTTGCACGCACACTACAAGATGAACAACAGAAATCACTCGATTATATCTTCAATGAAGATAATTCAAAACAGCAAAAATCTCAACAAAATCACATAACTGCAATCGCTTCGGATCCTCAAATCGGATTCGAAACTTTCAAAGATAACAAAAATAAACACATCTATGTAACAACACAATGAATTAATTTCATTTTTATATTTTGATTTTTAAATCAAAAGGGTTATCAGCTGTATTCAGCGAAGATAGTCTCACTGTTTCCGCTGCGCACTCTGATAAATAGAACACAAATTACTCAATCATCAAAACACAGTTTTACTATTATTTTTAAATAAAGATTTAAAAATTTCATCATAATTTCAAAACTTTAGTTTTGACTCAAAGCACAAACAAAACATCAACAATAGTTGTAACACATGTTCCATCTAAGTTATGTTATATATTATGTCCATAAACCCCTAGCTCTGATACCAACTATGACGTCCCACCTCTATGCTCACAATAACAAAGAGTATTAAAAGAAATACTGTCTGTTATTACGAAGAATAAGGCTGGATAGGAGCGGCCATCCGTAGTTAGGCCTTACACTAGTATTGATTACCTCGATAGGAGCGGTATATTTATTTTCATCTCTGGTTATTACTCCCATCGACATACCCAATTCCAGTATAAAACGAACTACGATGGTTCATAATAGTTTAGGACAGTATATATAAAATAATGACACAGATAAGATAAATGCAGAACACAGCTAATATCAAATCTCATATATATATAACTGAAGGCAGTTATAATACATTTGATACAATACATATGATACAACTACAACTGTCGACTCTGGAAGTTATATATACAAGTACATTATCGAATAATATACATGAATACATATCAACCTAGATCAGATACACTGACTACTACAAAATGACGACGACTACTCCAAAAGATATGAAGAGACTTCATAGCTCAAGCATCAACCCAAAGCAAGATATCTACAACCTGGGTCTGACCCGAGTATTAAATTCAAAAGAAAATAATACACGGGTCAGTCTAATTCAAACTCGGTTATTAATGCATAGAAGCAATAATAATTAAATAACCAAATAGACGACAGTCACATAAATCTCGTCTATCCAATCCTTTAACAAGGAAATCGGATAACGGTAGATATAACACTAAATAGTGTTAAACAACAAATCAGCAAATTCAAATCATCAACAAAGATAAGAGAAAGGATTCTCAATGAAGATAATATGAAAACCACAGAATTGCCTAAACAGCAATTAACAACAAAATCTAATTATTAAAAAAATAATTAGAAACTCATAATCTAATTATCAAATAGATAATTAGACAACAACAAAATGATCAAATCAAATCAAATGAGAATACAATTTCAAAATATTGAATTGAACAAACGAAACAATTCAAACAATCGAAACATCACTTAAAAACATCAATACTGATTGGCTGCAGTACACGCTCACATGTACTGCCTCGCCAATATAGCATATGAAATACGCAAAAGTTCAATGAGTTAGATGACAACAGTGGTGCAGAGGACCACACTGAAACCCGAGGCAACTGGGAAACAATAGAACACTAAATATAGATGCAACCAGCTACACGAATGCACAACGGCAAAACGTATACATACATGAACCAGAACAATTAGGCTCGGCATGGCAAAATGCAACAAAATGAGACTGCAGCCACCACATGAATACAAGGGCAGTACTACAACGAAACTGCAACCACCTCAAGATTACAAGGGCAAGACTGCAACAAAACTCAGATGCAAGCACACTCAAGGAGCAGTGCGCATCAACCCAGTAGTATGCTCAACGAAAATAGAAATCAAGTTCAATATGTCGTGCACCTGAACCAGTGAACACAAAACCAAAATGCAACAGAACTCACAAACCAGGCATAACACCAGTATACTCCAGGTGGCCCAGAGAAAGAAGATACAAAACAGCAGCAAACCCAAAGTGCACAAGAGAACACAAATTTGTTCAAAATCTCAAATTTAAACTAGAATATTCGATAGATGAACCAGGGTGCATATAATCAAATGAACATGATGACTTCAGGTTGTAAGGTCCACCAGAGAAACCATTAAGTGTAGAAACACTTCAGAGAGCATGAAAATGGAACAAGTATACACATATGTAAATGCATATATATAAGCACAACAAAAATAGAAAGGCAACTCAACTCAAATCAAAATGAACGAAGTGCACAATGAAAGTTCACAACCGAATACAAGGTCAAACCCGAGTCTTTGAGACTGGTTTCAACTCAGGTACAACTCTACAAATGTAAAACATGAAATGATCCAGTTCAAGATAATGAAACAAGCAATAGTGCTACAGCCTCGACAGCAAAAACAGACCACATGAATGCTACAGAGCTCGAGGCTACAACCCAAATATGCAAAGTCGACATGCACACATCAAATATACATAAGGAACAATGCACAGCAACCATCAAGTGTACAAAACTAGAGAACTAGCTCATCAACAACACACAGCAACCAATTACAGTGACAGGAATGCAAACAAATGTCACTGGGTAATGCTAGTGTCAGACTCGAGCACAAAGGCTACTATGCATCGATGAAACCACACTGCAGATGCAGCAAAGTTCACATCAACACCCAACACAAATGAACTACATGATGTACAAGTATGCAGTGACAACATTAATGAATATATGCAGTGTCAAGGCCACACTGAAATCAAGTGCAGTCTTATAAAGTAACTCGATAACAAAGTAAACAGCCTATGCAGTGATACATAAAGAACAATATGAATGTGTGTGCATATAAATGATGTATGTAGTGATAACTAACATCACATCTCGAATGGTACATGTGCAGTGACCAGAAGCACTACAATGACAACCCAATCTACTATGCAACATAAACAGTATGTTGTAAAATCAAGACAGAGGAGATTACAAATGTAGCTCAAAAACCCAAAGTGTCAATGACCACTCAAACCAGTTCAAACATGAAACAAGACCAACTACAGACCAAATGCCAGTTCAAACACTACAACACCAACATCTACAACAGCAGTATATGCAAAAACAAGATGAAGGTGCAGTAATGTATCAAGACACAGTGCAAAAATGAGGCTACAACTTCAAATGAATCAGGTGAAGCAACCCGAGCACGGCCGAAGCCAATACACGAAGTGTATGAAATGCTCAAGTACAAGCCGAGGCAAAAATCAAGTTCAAATAGTCAATGTCGAAGCCACTAAACAGCAGATGAAATCGAACAAGGTCGAAAGTCGACAAAACCAAAATCGTCATAGCGTAATCATCAAGCCAAAAATTCATCAAATCATACGAAATCGATAAAGTCAGGTCGAAGCCAACGATAACGCAAGCAAAATCAAACAGCCGAGAATACTCAAGTGAGAATTAGAAGATGTGAGTGAATAAAATCACTCAGTTTTGTCGAAGAACTCAAATCCAATCGCAGCCGGAGCAAGCTACAAGGAATCGGTCGATCATCAGAAGAAGGGGTGAAATCACTCATTCAATCGAGAAATCAAAGTCGACAGCCGCAATTTATCGAACCCTAATTTTATCAAAGGAACGCCATTTTTTCTTTTTTTCGTTTGTTTAGTTTAGGTTTGCGAAAATGAAAATGAAAATGGGGAACAGGTTATACACTTTTGATAACACAGCACCAATAAACAAAAATAAAGCATGGGCTAGAATTAATTTTAAAGCCCGCATAACTCCTTTAACAAATTATTGAAAAGAATTTCAACTCGCTTGAACTCCCAACAACAATCAGCTATCACCATTAATCGTTTAATGACGATTATTAACAGGTGCAAAACCCCGGGTTGTTACAATAAATTTATAATCTCTCTTTTCTTCACATGTAGAATTAGTTGATATATTTATTATAAGTATGGTCTATTTGTGATATTAACTAACACAACGTAAACCATCAAACTTTAATACATCATCCAAGCCCACTAGTAAAATCTAATGAAAATGATTATGCAATTAAAAATAAAATTTAATTTAAGCATGATCTATTTACCTTTTTTTATCAAGTAACATAGAACATCAAATTTTGATTCTATTTTCACTTTCATTATCAAAATAAATTAGTTAGATGAAAATGTAACTTGTGTTTATATTTGATTAAATGTAGCATATTTTTAATTAATAACATAGGCTATCAAATTCATCAATAAACATTAAACTTCCATTAATATAAAAATTTACATTAAGCACCAAAGAAGAGATCATAAATGAAATCATCATGTTGATTTTACATGATTCATGAGAGCTTCGTTACCCCTAAATTGAAGGGGCATAGCTTCTCATGCTTGAATTCATTTAAATGAAAATTGATTTCAACATTAAGAAGAAAATGAAAGGAAAAACTAATAAAAAGAGAGCTAATTTAAAAAGAAATAGAGAGCTAACTAATTGCATAAAAATAAATCTACACTAATTGCATAAGATAAATCTAATCTACTAACATGAAATAGAAAGGGACATGAAATAAAATAGCATAGAAAAAGAGTACCAAATAAGAGTGTATAAAGTAAAAGAGAAGGCTAAGAAGCCATTAAAGATAAGAGAATTTTTATTTCTATTTGGTGGCTACAACTACGCCTAAAGATTCAAATCCATTACATGAAACATATGAGGGTATTTATACAGGTCTAAAACCCTAATCTCTTTTTAGAGAGCTACCAAAACTTCCATTGACTTTGTGTGGCCTCCAAGTCATCATTAATGTTTAATTAATCTCTGATTAACATGTGCTTTTGCTTTTAAATGTGGTCCATTAGCAAGTGGATAAATGAGCTTCTCCATGTTGATTTAGTTCCTTATTTTCTTCATTCTTTTGCCTTCCACTACTTGTGCATGCATATATCTATGAATCCTCTTCTAATTTGCACTCAATTTTATACAAAATAAAATTAAATTGTGCAAACAAATTTTCTCAAAATAAACACACACAAAAAAATTGTTTTGCCCAAATGTAAAACGGTGAATGATGATTTGAAAACACTTTTGTATTTTGGTTAAAACATGTAAAAATACCCTAATATGTCCTTTATTTTAATAAAAGAAGATTAAGCATGAGAGTAAAAATATACATTTTTACGTGCAAATCAAGATATGAAAACAAATGGTAGCTTGTTTAAGTACCATTGTGATCGTTAGGCCTCAAACTGCACAATGTTTTAAGTTTGCTAATTATCTTAATTGGAATTGTTTTAAAGTAAACTATATTTTATTTAACAATGTTTTTAAGTTAATTGTATTTTATTTAATAATGATCGTTATTTTATTAATGATGTTTTATTATTAATTATGTTTAATTAAGGATGTTTTTAAGTTTGTTAAATTATTTTAATTAATAAGATTTAAGTAAATTAATTATCTTAGTTATGTTGTTTAAAGTTAATTAATTATTTATTAAAGATGTTTTAAGATCAATTAATTAAATATTCTATTAAATTGTTTTAGTTGATTAATTATTTTAGTAAAAGGTTTAAGGTTGATTTATTTACATTAGTCAAAGTGGTTTAAGTTAGTTAATTAATTAATTTGGTTTATGTTGATTATTTTGATTTATGAGGTTAAAGTTAATTAATTAGTTATTTGCTAATGATATTTTAGTTAATTAATTATTTAATTAATGGTATTTAAAGTTAATTAGTCAGTGTGATTAATAATGTTTAAAAGTTAATTAAATGGTGTAATTAATTGTGTTTAAGTTAATAAAGCGATTCGTTAAAAGTGTATATAAATAATATTTTATAAATAAAAGAGATGGTTTATAAAGGATACTTTATAAATATAATGGAAACGGTTTATAAACGATATTTTATAAACAAAGGAAATGGAGTTAAATACTATTTAGTTATAAACAAGTTTAATAGTTATGGTCCATATAGCGATGGTCGCTATGGATGCAGTTTTGAAACTTTATGATTTCTTTTCATTGAAAAGTTATCTATCTTAGACATTTGGGAACTCCTTCGAATTACGATTTAGAAAGTTATAAAATCAATTTAAGAAGGGTTTGAAATTATTAGTATATGTTAATAACTATTTAGTAATTATTTTAAAGAATTGTTTTGGATAACAGAAAGGAGTATGTAAATATTAAGGAGATTTATGAAAAGGATAAGTGTTTTGGGTTTATGGTAAACGTCGTTTTAAATAACAGTTGTTTTTTACCCAATCTAATATTATTTGGAAAATATGATATCTCCCTTGGTTTTGTGAATATACCAATCCCATTAAGATAAATATATGGTTATATTTTCTATGTATTGAAAATATAGTGTTTTGTGAATGTGCTTATTCCGTTGAGATAAGTATATGGAAATGGTTTCCAAATAATGACAAGGTGTTTTAATTAATAAAAATATTAACCAAAGTGGCTTAATGGTTGTTTACGGGCATAAGCAAGTTTAGTTTCCTATGGAATTAAATCTTTGATTGATAGTTGTTTATTTGATAGTTAAATAATCGACTAACAAATCTTGGCCTAGATAATCCTTCTTAATTTTGGTGGTATGGAAACTCTCCATACTTAACACCAAAGGATATAACTATAGAAATACCTAGGGAAACACATGAGTTATATGGCATAGTCATCTTCGATGATGCTTTACTGTGTGTGTAAATCTCATTTTGTTCTCCTAGGACAAATGATAGGGAGATCCATCCACTTAAACAGTTAGGGGTTGATCCCCGCTCATATGTATTGTTTGATTATTTCCAAAAGAACCGGAGTTGTGTTTACCAAAAAATCATCGATTGGTTCTTGCAGAGACCGGTAAGCGGGAGAGTGCACTTATATGACATGACTTGAAACCGTAACCACTCCAAAACCATATACATATTCGTTGTGTTGGAAGAGATTCAAGTCTGGTTCGAGATGATGGAATCGAAGATGGAGCTCTTTGAAGTGCAAGGGCTACTTGCTACTAATCCTGAGGGTGGTTCCAAAATGGATGTATTCAAAGTTGTGCCTTCGGTTTGCTCATATCCCGAACAACTTGTATGGATGAATGCTAGCATTACATTGTTGCCTAGGGGCGGTGTTAGCATTACAAGAGGGAATTGCTAAGAGAGGAAGAAGGTAAAACATGACCACACAAACTTCATAACCTCGTAAATGGCTCAAATAGAATAGATACATAAGAGCTATGTGGTTCACTATCATTAGAGCATCATTCCTTAGATCTAGAGAAGAATTTTTGAATTTGGTATGCACGTGAGGAGAGGGGCCAAGGAGGGTGCTCATTATTTTGGGCCTTGGTCCTGGGGAAGGACATAATCCGGTTGTCATGTTAAAGTTGCAGTCGGCTCTGTGTTGGCGGTTAAGGGGGTACATTTTATCTAAAGGTGTACTATATGGAAGGTAGTCCCTTACCTTGCCATGTTGGAATCCAATCTTCGATACGTGCCTTTATGAATTTAGTTGTATACCTATTATGCTGGAATTTAATTAATGTAACAATTTTAGCTATGATTAATATTTATTTTACCCTAGACATTATTAAAATATCACTAGATTTGTAATAAAAATGGTTTGATTACCGTAAGGTAAAAATTCGTCCATGTTAATGTGCGTCATGGTCTTACGATATACATTTATTTCAAAAGGTTTTATAACATTTAGTAATCCATTTGATTGTATTTCTCATGCTAGTTTTGCTAGACAGACCCGGGCGTTGTTTTCCTATAACGCTCGGGTCAGCCCGAGCATATTTTCCAGATTTAGCTGGACACTTTGGAGCTTCCGAAGACGAGCTGGATAGTCGAAGATGTATTTCTGTATTTCGTTGTATCTGCTGCATTGTTATTGTTCTTTATTTATTAGCAAGTTGTAAGGACAGGTTATTATGACTGTCTAGGTTGATGATTTATTAGTGTTATACTCTAATTGATGTATGTATATTAAAGTTCAGTTTGCTTTTGTAAAGAACATCTTTATATTATATGTTACTCATCACATTTTTATGAGATTATGTTCCGTCTTTCAATTCTTCACCCTTACGATCTGTCTTTCCAGCACTGGACCTTCGGTACGTGAATACCGTGGATATATTAGTATCGACTTTTAAGGATCGAAAAGGCAGGTTATTACAATAGATTTACACAAGTTTAAATAGATTAGTTTAACTTACCAGTAACAAATTATAGGGATTTCTGCTTGATTCGAACAAGAATTCAATCTAGGTCAATTCCTATTGAACAGGTTTACTCTAGCTAATTTAACCTCAAATACAGACATGAACAATTAGGGTTTACAATTTAATTACTAACTCCTAGATCAGATAGTGTAAACAATAAAAAAAACTATAAAAACTATACATTTAATGTGGTATAGTATAGCGTTTCGCACTCATAGATCTAACAATTATTCCTTATTTCTCCAATGCATATGAGTACAAGAAGTTATGTATAAATACAAAGATTAAATGTTCAAATTAATTATGAATAGAACAAACAAAGAGCAATTCAAACAAATTAATCATATGAATTAAACAATAACAACAACAATAAAATATTTGACCAAAATGTCATGGAGTACACGGAATTTAATGTTCAAATTAAGTACAAATAAAATAAACAAAAAGACCAATTCAAACAAGTTAATCATCAGAATTAAACAATAACAACAACAATAAAAACTATATGTTTAACGTGGTATAGTATAATGATCCTCATTCATGGATCCAACAATTGTTCCTTATTTCTCCAATGAACAAGAGTATGCGAAGTTATGTATAAATACAAAGATTAAAAATAACAATGGTAGAGATACTTGTTAGTAACCACAAGTAGGATGAACAAGTTCACAAATTGGCCTACTACACTCAAAAACCCCAATTTGTTTTTGCTTATGATATTTGTTTATTAGATTTATTGTCCCTAAGAGAATCGTTTAGTTGAATCTCTAATCAAATAACGAAATGTAGGATAGGTCAATTTATAATAGTCGGAATTAACCTCAACGATTAGATTAGAAGCCAAGTAAGTCAAATAATGAAATCAAATTGAAACCTAAATCCTGAAACTTTGAAAACCACAATTCAACCTCAGTTTATCATTGAACGATCGACCCATGGCCTCTAGCAGGTCAATTGGTATGGAAGATGTCTCGAAATGCCATTTGTGCATAACCACTTATTAACCCATGGACAATCTTCTAATGGTGCTATGATAACCTTATTATAATGACCTACATTTTTACGGCGAAAAACATAGAGAAATTATAATTAGTATATCTTAACAACCTTGTTTTCAACTAAAAATATGTAGAAATATAAACTACACCATTTTTGAATTTGAAACAAGTTCGTATAAATTTCTAGGACTGCAACATTATTTGACCACAACATTCGATAGGAGCTGAATTAGAAGCCGATTCTTATCCCAAATGAAAGACCTCATTGACCTCTTATCCTTAGAGTAACCATGGTAACGATTTGGCATAGTCATTTTAAAGTTATGATTAGTTTAATTTTTCAATCTGCAGTATTCAGCAATTAGCGAGTAATTAATTAAGGCCTATTACCTCTTTTGGTAATAGCCACCTTAGTTGGGTGTTCCAGCAGCAGCCAAACATCATTTCCTACGTGTTGTCCAGCTTTATGAACAAGCAATATTTGGACGAGTCGGGTTAATTGAAAAGGAGGACAGCTGAGCCGAAATCTAGAACGATAACTTCTAAACTTAGATATCAAGCGAGATCAATGGATGAAACCTTAAATTTGCCAAAAATCTTCAAAATTGCCTACATGCCAAGTCAACTCAAAGAGCCAAGGCCAAAAATCCAAGGTCCAAGATTAAGTCTTGGATCGGTATACCTACCCTTAATATTTGCTTAAATTCATTACATGATTCGTGTTACATGTGGTTAGGGTGTTTGTTAGTCAGAGCACGCCATATACGATGGTTTGCTAGCGATCTATGACAAAGTGATCAATATTGGACAAATCCAGGCTTAAAAACAACTAAACCACATGTGTGACAACCCGTATCCTTTGACACACCGATCCAAAGTCTAGGGTGACTTTCAGACTCGTATTAGTGCCAAGAAGTATGAGCTATCGGGTTTTATAACATTATAGAGACAAATAATAAACAGATATGATATAAGATATACTACACTTTCAGAACCACGGTAGAAGGAACCAAATATAAATATAGAAAATAACCATATCAGAATATCTCAAAACACAGTCTTAGAAAAATAGTACGTAGTCAATTACAGAGTACATAGAAATACAACCCATAGCCTTATAAAATACTAAGTACCGATAAGATTGACGGTTACATGGAGAGTAAATAAAAGGATAAGCAACTCCTGTGATGAGCTTGTCTCTCCACGTATTGAAATCGGGTCAATCACCTACTGTCCTGTCCTTCTGTGGTGGGGAAAAGAAAGGAAAAGGGTATGTCTGTGAAAAGTCTGGTAAATGGGTACATGTTTAATATATGGCGATCTAGTGCAGTTGACTTTAATTCTACTCTATGTGACATAGGGTGCTCTACGAGTGTCTGTGTATTCTGTGGTCCTTTACTTAAGGATTTTTATTTAATACACACCTACATTAACTACTAGTGCCTCCTCCTACAGGGATCAGACTACAGATTGAACCTCAATAACTAACGATCGGCCACCACCACTAAAGCTACTCGACATAGGGTCATCCTACAACTTTCCCGTATGGGTCTACATCTCATATTACGACAACCGTAAATATCTTGCATATGTTTCCCTACTATTTCCATATAGGAGTAAATTTCCCACAACTACGACTACACATACCCCAACTATGCATTGAAGGGGTGACCCAAAACGCTGACTCATTGGCGTGCTTCATCGTCTGCATCTGTGTCCACCTCTCAATGGTAGTTTATGCCTTTTATTACATGCGCCGAGATCCATCAACGATACAGTATCATGTTGCATACTACTAATATTATTATTTATAACCTGATCCATAGGCCTAGGTTCAGATTACGCATTTGGGCCGCTAACCGGTCGACCACTATACCCTACCGGTCGATTGCTTGCAGTCGACCACTCGGGTTGAACGATCGACCAGTCGTAGAGTAAATTTTAGGGTTTTTGCTTACGGTTTATTTGATTTTAAATTTGTTATTAGTTTCATCAGTTCTGGACTTGGATAGTGAACCCTGACTTTCAATTTACAGTAATACAATCGTCGCAATTTTACCCTACTTCTTATTCAATTTAAATTCATAGATTTACACAAGTTTAAATAGATTAGTTTAACTTATCACTAACAAATTATAGGGATTTCTGCTTGATTCAAATAGGGATTCAATCTTGGTTGATTCCTATTTAATAGGTTTACTCGTGCTAATTTAACATCAAATACAGATATAAACAATTAGGGTTTATACATTAATTACTAACATCCTAGATCAGATAGTGTAAACTAAAATTAAATACAATTAATCAACTTATTAAAAATGTTTCCACTCACCTCAGATCCAAGCTCTAACTATATTCTTCGTTTGAAAATTGACACCTGATAGCTTGGCCACTCTTTGATCCGATCTACTTGTATTCTTCTTATTTTATTTCATTGTTTTTGAAGAAATGTTATTGGTGGAGGAGAAGAGATTTTGATAGAGTTTCACTATACTAACAATTTTCTAATGAATTAGGATTTAGTTAGGTGTATATTTATAGGGGTTTAGGTTTATACGGGGCATTGATTTTCCTTGGTAGAATATCTACTTTACACGTAAGAAAAATCTTTCAGTCAATCACATTCATCCATTCGTTGCTCAGATCTATGATCTTCAACGTCAATTGGTCGACTTCTTATATGGACAGATTGACCACTATCGGTCGACCTGTCAACCCTAGTGGTCTACCATTGAACGTATTTAATTAGGGAAAGTTTTGGTATTTTAATTTATTTTATTCTCAATTTTTTAAAATGCTCGAAACTTCTTCATACTAACTCCGATTTGAAAGTGTGATGTATGAAAATTGTCCAAAAATTGATATGAATGCAATAGTGTAAGTTTCGTAACCAAACTCAGACATTTGTGTAAATTTTATTTTCTCCCTTGTTATATTAAATTTAATTCTTTTATTAAATTTTTTGCTTAAATTTTCGAGGTTTTACATTCTCTCCTTAAAAGGATTTCATCCCCGAAATCTCAAACGACAGAAAAAAGTAACTCGTATGTGAAACAATCAATAGCTACAACCATCTATTCGTCTATCATCCACGGGCAATCATTGTCCTTAGTAAATTTCTAATCCAATATATGTATATGCAAGCATGAAATGCATGTGAACCAATACTAACATAAAGAGTAGGCGGTCTCCTGATCTAGTCGACCTCCTGTCATGCAAGTGCGCATGCCATGTATCCAAATGAGTTCAACACCCTAAGTAAATATACTTATAATTCTACATGTATGCTGAACCATTTAATCTACATGCAACATTCATATGCACAATACTTAACAAGATAAAACAAGTAATAAGGGATGATGTGTATGTGTGTACTATCTAGAGAGTATATTTTCCTAAACATGGAAAAAAACAATCAAAATAATACATCCACTGGCATCCATCATCCATAACATGTCCTAATGACATGTTTGCAACCATTCCTACCATCCAATGGTCTCTACCTAAAAAGGTATAACAAACTAAGTCCTAACGCATAAGTAGTCTACACTTATGAAATTTAAATCCAAAATGTACTAGAAAAGAGTTATGGGTGGGTAGCTTGGTTCTTTTCCTCATGCTCCCATATACTCCCCGCTGGATCGTTTCCCCATTGGACCTTAACAAGTTTGATTTATTTGTTGTAGAGTTGCTTTGTACCATGCTCAAGAATACAAGTGGATGCACGAAGACTAAGTGACTCCCTCTCTACATCCACCTCCTCTAGCTGACTCGGCTCGACGACGGTAGCTTAATCATGCAAGCACTTTTGCAAGTGCGACACATGGAAAACTTCATGTACTCCCACGAACTTCTCATGAGGATCTACTCTATATGCCAACATCCTTATCCTACCAGTAACCGGGAATGGTCCTACAAACCTTGGTGCTAGCTTCCCCAAACTATCAAACCTCATAATGTGCTTAAGCGATGAGACTTTCACAAATGCCATGTCACACACTGTAAACTGTAACTCTTTACGTCTCCTGTCAGGATAAGATTTCTACCAATCATGCCTAGTTTTTGTTCTTCTGTGGATCAAGTCTACTTTCTTCGATGTCTCCCTCATCATGTTTAATTCAAGAATAATTCTATATGTGGTGTCCCACTAACACGACAATGATCTATAGAGTCTCTCGTATGGCGCCTCGTATGGTGCCATCCTAATGTTCATCTGACAGCTATTATAGATAAACTCTACCAATGGTGAATGATCCTTTAAAGAGCCTCCAAAATCCAAGAATCACATTCGAAGTAAGTCCTCCAATACCCGATTCACTCTCTCCGTCTTTCCATCCGTCCGCGGGAGATAAGCGGTACTTAAGCTCAACTTGGTGCCCAAAGCCTCCTATAGACTCCTCCAAAACTCATTAGTGAAAACCGAATCTTGGTCATTAACATTACTAGTAGGAACTCTGTGTTACCTAATGAACTCTCTTATGTATAGAGTCGCTAAAGATGTTGATGTCCTTGTACTCCTAATTGGAATAAAATGAGCACGCTTGGTTAGTTGATCAACTATAACCCAAATACTCTCATTCCCTCTCCCACTCCTTGGTAAACCATCGACAAAATCAATAGAAATTCTCTCCCACTTCCACTAAGGAATATCCAATGGCCGCAACAGTCCTCCTGGCTTCTTCTGGTCTGCCTTTACCCTTTGGCAAGTCATACATCGAGCTACATACTTTGCTACATGCTTCTTCATACCAAACCAATAAAAGAATCACTTCATGTCACTATACATTTTGTCTCAATCAGGATGAATGGTCATCCTCAAATGATGAGACTCAGCTAGTATAATATTAATCAACTCCATAATAAGAGGAATGCATAATTTACCATCTCTCCATAAGAATCCCTTCGAGTCAATGGCATAATGCCTCAAATGACTCGACTGCTCTCCTCTACCAAGCTTCTCAAAAATATCAACTAACTCCTTATCTCGCTTTTGACTGGACCCAATATGTTCCATAAGTGTAGGCTACACATCTAAAGCTACTAGCAATCCTAGGGTAATTTCTGACAATGGTCGGAAATTAAACGTAGAAGTGAACTCCAAATACCTCCACTCGAAGAACAAAGGACTGTATAATAAATGGATTTTCTATTGAAAATGTTTTGTTTATCTTAAGATAAAACCCGTCTATGTTTATGTGCGAGGGGGGTCTTACGAGATACCTTTATTTGAAAGATTTTTGATAAACATTAAATTCCATTTGAGGTGTGTTTTTCTCACCCTGGTTTACCAAACTGATCCAGGCGTTATTCCCTTTCAATGCTCGGCTCAGACCGAGCATATTTACAGATTACTTAAGATGCATTGCAGCCCAGGAGACGAGCTGGAGGCCCATGACGTATCGACGTATTTCTTTGTGTTCCGTTGCATTGTCTATTGGTTGTATTTATCGACAATTGTAATAACAGGCTGTTATAACTGTCCAGGTTGAAATAGGTTCGTGTACTCTGATTGATGTGTGTATATTACAGTTTTTTTAAATTCTTTGTGTAAAGAATTATTGTATATTATATATTATTCACTGCATTGTGAGATTCTACGTTGTTTAGTTTTCTTCCTTCTCTTTCTTTCTTTCACCCCTAATGATCAGGTTTTCCAGCATTCGATTGCTCGGCACGCAATACAGTGAATGTATTAGTATCGATTTTCGAGGGTTGAAAAATATGGTTCGTTACAACAACCAACTAGTTGACTAGTCATGGTCTACCGATTGACTTATGATGTTAGAACTGGGCTATCTAGCAGCAAGTAAAATAGGTAAATTTTAAGAAAATTCCTTGTTTAGATCTTAATGGATCTACGAAAAATTATAATCATATTTCATTTTAAAATATTTTATATTTATTTAATTAATTGTGTCAATCGCATTTATTTAATTATAGTTATCAATATATATATATATATATATATATATATATATATATGAGCTAGGATCAATAGCCCCCTTTATTTAACAGCATTTGTAGTCCTTTGATATCAGCCACAAGTTTATATTTAAATATTTGGTCCATGTGATAATAGAGAGAAAAAATAAATATTTAAATAGGAACTTTTGGCTCATATCAAGGGACTACAAAATGGTGCTAAATAAAAGAGGCAATTGATCATATATATATATATATATGTGTGTGTGTGTGTATAAACACACACACACACATATATATATATATGCATATATATATATATCTGTAGGTGTAATTTGATTATGTGTTTTATGTTATATCATTCAGGCATGTAAAAGGTCATATTGTTATTTATGGGCAATAAGTTAATAGATCATAAATGTGACATGTGTGTAAGTAATTAGGAGTTTATTTTATCATGTTTGGGTAAGTGAAAGGTTACATGGATATATAGGGTGTATATTGCTAAGGAAGACATATATATGACACGATGACATAATGATATATAAGCATGTGTACGTATAATTTTATAAAATTAGAATTTATTTATAAATATAAATGTATGTATAGTAAAATTTAGTAAAAACAATTTGGCCATGTGGTATTTTTAAAATATTTATTTTTTTTGTATGAATTTTTTTTATATATAAAACATATATGTATTTATATATATATCTAAAATTAATTTTAAAATACTTATTAATTGTTAATTCATGGAAATAATTTAGAAAATTTTAATTTTTTTAAGCCATAGACATATATGTATAATAATAATTTTAAATAAAATTAGTATTATATATATGTATGTATATTTAATATGTTGTAAAATTATTTTAATTAATAAAAATAGTTCTAAAATCTAAAATTATTATTTGTATATATGAAATGTCATGGCTGAAATTATATATTATGAACATTTTTTCAAAGATTGTTTATTTCTATGTTAGCTTATTTATATGAATTGAATCAGACAAAAGAGGCACAAATAAATTTAGTGTAAAGTACAATAGATCTAATCAACAGATTCATGATGATGGATATGATTAAAAATGAGATAGTATATTTACCTAAAGAAGTCGCCTGTGCTTTGCAACTTGAATGAATGAAAGACTCCTTGATTCAATTGAATCGTCTCCAAAAATTGCATTGATCTGAAGTACCACCTTTGTATTGTTCTTATTTGATTTTGTTTCATTTTTGCCCTTGAAATTTTTTGGCCATATACCCATGAAACTCAAGGCCATACCATGAAAATGATAGATTAAAAAATGATGTGTAGGGAGTGGTTTTAAATGGCATTAAGAAGAGGTAAAAGAGAAGGAGATGTCTCAATTTTTTTACTCATTCTTTGTTTGCCTTTTTAAAACAGTTTTGAACACTTAAAAACCCCTCTTCCTTACACCATATGGCTGGCCATCATTATGCCTAGACGGACCATCAAAAGTCCCAAGGCCGTTTAATAAATAACCCTGTTTGAAAGTTAAGCGGGGTTTTATAGAGGACCCTTGCCTCTTTTATTAAAATATTTTAAAAAGAGATGCTATATGAAAAAAGGAGACAAAAGAAAATACAAAACAATGCATATAATATAGCTAAACGGAGATATTAATAAGAGGGGAAACAAGGTTATGAAGCGGCCCATTTTAGTTTGAATTTCTCTTCCTCTTCAGATAGTATCTTCCCTCCACACCAAGTTTTGATTTTCCAATGTATATCTTCTACAAACATCAAATAAGGCTCATGCATCTCTTTCCTCATTTCTGAAGGTTCCGAAAGTCCTCCCTTTCTAGATTTCAGCTAACATAACCTTAAGGTAGCAAAGCAGTGAGTTAGACTTGAGCGTTCTCCACCTTGTCCCCTTGAAGATGTTAAACCATTCAGTGGGGGCTATGCTCACTTGGTGAATGGAACTCTCCTAGAGGCGGAAGCTTTTTCCAGATAAGGAAGGTAAAGCGGCATTCTAGATACAAGTGAGTTTGGATCCTTCTCTACTTTCACAAAGAGGACACGAGGAAGAATTCAACATGCCCATGTAACATAGTTTCTCTTGGGTTAACAGTGCGTTTTTGAGAACTCTCCATTGCAGGAGATTCTTCTTATGCGTGTTTATGGTATCCCAGAGTTGGAGCTGTCAAGTAAGCTGTAAATTAAAACCCCTTACCTCCATTCAATAAATAATTGTTTTAACTTTTAAATCAAATTTAAATTTCCATCCATATCATATTTTGATACCTTCATATGTAAAATTTATATACGAATCCAATTAATTGCCATTGGCTTCCAAAATCAAACAAAATATAATAATTAATATTTCATAAACTTCAATTAATTTAATTAATTTACAACAGTTATATGTTAATTATATCGTGTGGTATTTCGGAGTATTCATCATTACAATTTTGCAGCACAAAGTGTAAATTCAACCAACAATTAAAATCGAACAATTCAAATATTAACGTTCACACGTCGCCTTAGTTATGACCATTTTGCCAAATTTAACATTTACGCGTCTTTTTATTAAAGCTCTATTTCACTATTTTAAGCAAATCCAGTGGTAACGATTATTTACACTAATTCTCTTCGTTAAAACGGTATCACTTTAGGATTTGTGCAATATGATTTTGGCCAAAATTCTAATATCGTTCACAGTCAACTCGATTAAGCCTGTAAACAGATACTTTTGGATACGGATATTGCCATATCCGCATCCACATCCGAAATCATTTTCGAATATCGGATATCTGCACCCGCGGACACGGATTGATATCGAATACTTATCGTATCCGCTAACGATCGATAAATCAAGAAATATAAATCGGAAATTTTGATTTAGCATAAACTTTTTTCAATCTCATTGAATATAAAAGTGTGAAAAACAAACAAATAAAATAATAATAATAATAATAATAAGGAGTTTAAGCTATTAATATGCATTAAATTCATATAATACAAGCAACTAGCATACTAAAAATATAAACACACGACTATCGTTGTACTAAATACACAAAATATAAACAATAATCATGATAAAAATCGGACAAATAATTTTCGGATGCGGATACCTTCGTATCAGCATCTGCATCTGTTTTTTCGGATATCGGATATTTATCCTCTTTTCGGATGTGGATGCGGACGCGGACGGATTTCGAATATTTCGAGTACCCATTGACTTGCCTAAACTTGATTTTTCGAAGCATAAAGTCCTTGGTTCTAACAATTATTATTAACCGTATTACTCTGACTAGAGATTTTGACTTTGAGTTGACTACAGTTGACCGTGATACTAACCTCATATAACTGAGAAGTCAAATTATCTATTGAATAGAGTTTCACTTCCAATGCTTCAACTAAGACTCAACCATAGTCGTTCGAAAGACGTCATGCCACGGTTTAATTATAATCAAATCAAAGCATCCACAATGAGGTTCCACGGTATTCTCATGCGGAGAGAACTGTGTAATGTCGTCTTGAGATTTCTTCTTTGACCTTAGTTATTACTAACCAACATGAAACCCTCGAGTGGGTCATTCCATAGTTATCCAATAACTATCAATACGTAATCCATTGGTACCTACAACGGCCAAGAGTAATACACCATCCAACGTAAGGATTTTCTTATTTATATACTTTGAATTAATTACTTAATTAATTATATCTTTTTGTAACAAAGTATACAATAGAAATCAAATACATGTATTAAGAACTAGATCGTTCATAGAGTTGGATATATGTAACAAATTACATACTTTTCCTTAAAGCATACCCCAATCCCTATCCATAGAAACACCTAAAACAACATGAAAACTAACAAAGTGAAATCAGTCTTACTTTTTATCATCTAGCTAATTGTTCTAAAACCTAATTCATACAAGAAAAACCCATAAATGGCTACCAAAATTGAAAAGGTGTTACCACACGGTAGATTTTATCTTTTGTGTCCTCTATTCAATCAAATAACGCATTCAATAGAACTTAGTACACTAGAAATACCTAAGGTGAACCGATGCGAAAATCTTAATACATGTATAAAAATCAAATTGAATGGATTGTGTGACAAAGGATACAAGTTACTTAATCAAATCATTGAATTTACAGTAAGAAAGAAATTAAAGCACTCAAAAAATACAACGAGAAACTAAAATCGACATAGTTTAATCGTGATACCAGATAAGGTTAGGAACTATGAAACATGGTTAAATCATTGAGAAGCACGGTCATTTAATTAGTCATATAATTAATTATGGGTTTTGTTATCATGTGCCCTAAGGGCATATGTTAACAATGATTGTTTCGGACTAAAAAGCAAAAAAAACTAAGTTAAATATCTATTTTATCCTCAAACAAAAGAGAATATATGGAATTCAAGGGGGCTACTTGGATAAATTCACAATCTTAACATGTGTTCTAAGGGCACATGATAACATTTCCCATAAAGAAATGCACATATTTTGAGTATTTTAAAATAGTTAATAGCAAGTCCATGTAAGTTATAATGTGTTTATGTTTTTTAGTTAAGTAATAGATTAGTTCTACATCTCCCTTAATGAAACAGCGTAAATCAAGTCCTTTTTCTATATTTATAAATTGTTGTTCTAAAGTATATTAAGACCGATGTTGTGTGATTTTTTTCAATCATTACTGGATTCTTAATTTTTCAAAGTTTACAGATGTTAAACTTATATCAAAAGTACTGAAAAATCGTTACTTTTATGTTTAAAAAAATATTTCCAGTCTGCATGGAAAAAATTAGTACTGCATAATTATTACTGTGCCATGTATAATGTTTGTCTAGAAAATATTTGTTGCCAGTATTTGCAATGCAAAAGAATTACAGTGTACATTTATCAGTGTTGTTGCACTGCAAATATGTGCAAAATATTTGCACTATAATATACATATCGGTGTTTTTATGTATAAATTCGTCTTCTCATTAAAAAATTACTTGCTAAATAACTATTCGGTAACTACCTATAGTTCAAATGTTAGCCTTATCGTCCTAGATCCTTCGAGTTCCAAATTTGATTGGATTTTGTCTTCACGCAACCATCGCCTCCGACCAAATACAGTTTATTCTACATCAAATTATGCATCTAACTGTCTCACCACTCCTGACTTCTCCCATCGTCTCTACCAAAACTCTAATTTTAAGATCATGTTGAAACCATAAATCTAATCATCAAAGGTGGATTTTGAGTCGATTCCCAATACAAATTGATCCTTCTCATCGATCCAGTCTATCAACATTAAATTCAACCCCTTCGATTTAAGTGATGCAAGATTTTTTGATAATTTGAAGGATTTGATGTGAAGACGTAAAATGAAAGTATTGTTTTAAAGAATATTATTTACACATAGTATTTACAAGTGATGTGGGATTAATTTTTTACTTCTGTAAACGCTAAGGATTGTATCTTAATTTACTCGACATATGTTAGGGTTTTTCCTAGGATCTCTGCACAGTTAGATTTTAGAAGAGTAAGAAGTGAAGAAAAAATAATGATAAACAAATTCCTCCAAACAAAACCTTTATTGATCCACCAAAATATTATAAGAAAATTTTAAAAATTGAGAAGATGTCTCAATCCCTAAAATCTAAAAAAAATAAACTTTTCCCACACATATCTAATGTACCCTCTACATGTTTATTTATAATAGCCTTGACAAAATATCTTCTTTGAAAAACTATTGAATTCTTCCATAAATCTTTCTCATGTAGATAATTTATTAACTTCTTTAATGCAATAAAAAAGCAATTAATCACCCTCCAACATCTATAAAAGAGTCGATGCATTTGATTCATAATTCCACACAGACTCAAATATCTTCAAAATCTACTTAAATTTGGAATATTATATCACCAAAATCTAACAATCTTCACGTTGATATGATATTCCATAAATGTCATCAAAACTCCATCTAGAAACTCAAACTCCAAACAATCTCTAATATTACCATGGAAACAAAAAACATCATTCCAAAAACTAACTAACCTACAAACCGCCTAATCACGCATGCCCCCAATTGAACATGCATATCATTAATAAATCAGAACTGTTTATAGTACCACAATGACCTCTTTGCGGTCTTTGTGGATTTTTGTTGCTGGCTCCACCTTAATTCAAGCAAATTTTCCTTTTCAATACTACTTTGAGAAGTTCATCCATTCTCCACTGTTATCCAAGCAATTTGCATACATTGTTGTTTCCTCTTTTTGTACGCAACACTTTCCTATTACCCTTTCAAACCCTTGTAACTCCACCTCCAGTCGAAAAGTCGCATTATTTTCCTTCCAACTATCCTACTGAAACAAGATTCTTCTTAATTTATAGGACATGTCTAACTCTCCTCTCCTACATCATACAATTCGGCCTAACCGAACATATACCCTTCACCTCAATATCTCCACCACTAGTGGATTCTACCATATCATCTTGCTCTTCATAATCGATAAATTCTTCCTTTTGATTGCATATATGGAAGCAAGCGCCAAAATAAAGCACCAAATTTTTTCTTTTAACTTTATCCACACAAAGGACGTTCTCATTAAATTCCTCACCAGAATACACCTCACAAAACCTATTATCTTTTTGTTTCTTCTGGTCTTCTTTCGATGCCTTCATCTTCTCCTTGTCCTTTTAAGCTTCTTGCAAAATCTTAGCCAATGACCATGTTTTTAGCAGTAACAGTAGGTGAAATCTGTAACACCCATAAAATTGATAAGAAATTAACAAATTAATAAATTAATAATAAGGATAAAAATGAAAATTTTGTAAATGTCGGAGTTCAGTCACGAAAGTTATGCTGTTACGTTCATGGCGATTTTCTGATCAATTTAAGTTTCGAAAATGGAGCTCAAATGAAAAAGTTATGGACGTTTGAAGTTTTCGAATTCAAAATAATTTAATAGAAATTCAAATTCAAATAAATGATTTATTCTTAAATTTGAAATTTAAAAAGTAACAGTAATTAGATTAAGGGGTTAAGTAAACGTTAATGTTAAAAATCAATTAAGGTATTAAATAAATCAATGACAAGGAAATAACGTTCCCAAAATAGACCAACCGATCGATCGCTCAACCGGTCGATGTTGATGACAGTTAGGGTTTTGTGCATTTGAATGGTCCGGATTTTATTATTTTTAACCAACTAAAATCTGACGGTTCTGGTGCTTTCTAACCACTATAAATAAGAGTCTAGCCCCCTCACTTTTATTAACAAATTATTTTAGGAACTAAGCGAAGCTCTTTTGGTCTCTCTCTTCAAAGATTTAGAAAATTCTCTAGGGTTTCAAGTAAGAAATTTTAGGCGTTTATTATTTAATTATTCTCCTCCAATTTCAAAATTTCCGAATCTAATACATATACAATTTCCTTGTTGGATATTTCTAAAAGGAGAGATCGGTAATAGATTAAAGCTGGTGTAAACAAATCCAAAAGGGAAGAGCTAAGAACTTTTTATGGGTGGAAATCTTAGTCTTTCTTATTTTAGTAAATGTATAATCTAATTTGGATTTGATATATGCCTTGGGAATTTTGTTTACGAAAATATCATATTGAAACCCCTAAATTTCCTAAAGCAAAATGTGAACTCTTAAGTTAGAGTCTCAATTATTTTATAATAAAATAATGGTATTGTATAGATATTGCAATTTCAATGTTTACATTCTATTCCACTTCTTATCTTTTTCTTTGAATCTGATTAAGGGTTTTGAAAAGAATAAATTAGGAAATGGTGTGTAAGGTACGGACTTTTTATTCTTAGTTTGCACTGCCTATTTCCGTAATTTAAATAGAAATTCCTTTCTTCAATTTATACAAAGAAGTTGAATGGAGCGTAAAATTACTTGAATTATAAGTTTCTATTAATGTTAATTTCGCTATTTTGGTATAAAATAAGTTTGGTATGGATATTTTCTAGGCAAGTCAGTCGATTGAATTGTGGATATTGGATATATGGTATATTTGTTTATATGGAATTGGACTTGTATAAATTTGAAGATTGATGTTTAAACGTTAGTTTAGGGCACAATCTTCGCACGCTTAGAAATATTTTAGGCATATCCACATGCATATGTATATTAGCGTAAATAACGTATAATTGTAAGGTAATAATTACGTAGTT
This sequence comes from Allium fistulosum, assembly GCA_030737815.1. Classification (NCBI taxonomy): domain Eukaryota; kingdom Viridiplantae; phylum Streptophyta; class Magnoliopsida; order Asparagales; family Amaryllidaceae; genus Allium; species Allium fistulosum. The sequence goes on along the minus strand of CM060903.1, from coordinate 344,557,773 downwards.
AATAGGCTATTAATTATCATAAATACCCTTAGGAAAGAAGTTAATTGTAAAGGCAAAGTAAGAGTTCTCTTATAAGGCCTTGATATGGAATGCGGTGAGATGTGTGATAATATGTTAAGAGAGTGTTATGAATTATGACCAAGTAATAGGGATGCGAGGTCAGTCAAAAGCACACGGAAGCTAATCTACTACCAACAGAGTGACTTTGGGGCTGATGTGAGACATCGCCTATAATAAGTACGTATGGAGGACGCGAGGTTAGTCCTAAATATAGGGTAAAATTGCTCAACTAATCTGGCTATCAGTACCTACGAATAATTAACTGATATGAGATGTCACAAATGGGTTATAGGTCATAACATGAAGGACTTGCTTCAGGGTTGAATGTATTAAGTGACTGATTGAGGGCATGCTCCTTCCCTGTGTAAGAAGTATTAAATGGTCAGGGTTGGTGATTAGGCATGGTAGAGGATATCTCGGGGAGGGTCCGCTTCGGGTTTGAGGTATTCGGTGGATATTGTGGGGTCTGTCTCTCACATAAAAGGGAGTATTAAGTGGCCTGAAGAGATTTCGTGCAATGTCAGCTAGATAGTACCGAAGATGAGTCCGCTTTGGGATAGGTATTAAATGATGGGGACCAGCCTTGAATGAGGTATTAAATGGTCAGAGTCTGCCTAGTTCCCATTAAAAGATATTAAGTAACTTAAGTGTTATCTCTTACATTTTTAGGATATTATTAACGATAGATACAGGTTATTGGATTGAAAGAGTAATGGTTATGGAATTGGATTGGAAAAGCCTGAGGGCTTATAATTGGAAGACTTACAATATAGTTAGGATACATAAGACATATTCTAATTTAAATATTACTACCTAAGTACTATTATAGAAGGACTCGAGATTTTTAGTCACGAGACATTGTTGTTCTGACTCTTTCCTTGTTACAGTACAAGTTAGAGATGATGATGCGGATTTTTAGAGATGGTTACGAAGACGCAGACTTGTTGCTGTTATTTAGATATCTATGTTTTTATATTTCCGATGTACCCATTGAGACATAATGTATTTTGAGATATTGTACCATGGATATTTCGTTGTTATGTGGGATTATGTTGTTTGTTTTTTACATTTGAATTTATAAATAAATGGGTACTGTTTTGATACTATATTTTATCCTTCCGCTGTAAGATTCTGAGTGTGTAGATAGATAGCTCTGTATATTGTTCTTTAAATCTATTTTACCAACAACCAACTTTATAATGGGTCTAAGGTTCGATGGGCTTTTGTTGGGTCGAAAATTAGGCCCGTTTCAAGGCGGCTTGTTACATTTGGTATCAAAAATTAGGTTACCCGATCAACGGATATAGGTATATGTATGAGTGGCATACTTGTTATTTTTGGAAGTATTTTTATACTATATATACAATTATTATGAATATACGCCATTCCGACTGTAGAAGTAGTTACGACCATATTTCGAAAGGATGGACGAGGCGACCATGAGTTGGAAAAAAATATGGCTAAATTTACACTCCTACCCTAATTACTCCATGGAGCAGGGGTCATATCGTAAGGAGTGTACCAAGAGCAGCATGACCGCGACATATAGAAGCACCCAAAAAGCTAAATGGTACTTGAGTCCTTTATTGGGCCTAGACTGCCTTATGGTTTTGGATTTTAATGGATTGGCGATTGAAGGCACAGATACATCCAGACAAATGAGAGATAAGGACCTATATGTTGTGAGCATCCAAAAGTAAGGAATGATAGGAGTGAAGCAAGATGTGAAGAAGGAGTGGGGCAAGTTCCCGCAAGATGATGTACATTAATCACCATAAGAAGATAATCAGATTTTTATGAAAAGTGGGTAGGGAAGAAGGAAAGTTCAATCGAAAGAATAATTAAAGTCAATTTCTAAATCCAACCCCATGGGAAAGAATTTGATAAAAGGATTTTGGAAAATTCCTTGAAATGTTTTGAATGGGTCTTTCAAAGGATTAATCGGGAAGTTGTTATTTTGAAAAAGTAAAGAAATCTGGAAATTCATAATTAAAAATTTTTGTTGAGTCAAAAGTCTCTGATTAAAAAGTTTTTGGTAAAAAGAGTTTTTTTCAGTTTTGAGATTCTTAGTTTAAAAATTAGTTGAGTCAAAAAAAATTCGATTTAAGGGTTTTCGATAAAGGGATTAAATGGGGACTGATTAGGAAATTTAATATGGCATTTATGGGGATGCACAATTTATCCCATAATCGTGTATATTAACTAAGGAAATGGATGGACCACACTAATTAAAAACCAAGAAGGAGAACTAAGGAAGGAGGGTGATAATATACTAGAAATGTCCATCTTAATTTAATGAGTGTTAGGACCACAACATCATTAACACTAGTTGAGGATGAATGATAGCTTCCAGCAAAATGTTCTTTTAGAGTTTTTGGATTGTAATCGCTAGTTGTCTCCCTGAGGTTAATGGAAAAGCGTATGATATGGTATAAGATATGTTCTTGTTTTGTCATTGGGTTAATCTTATGGATGGGATTAGAATTGTAGATAAATATATACATAGTGAGAAACAATGTAAATAAGAAAATTTCATGAAGACACTTAACTAGGGATAAACTATAGGTAAGACTGGAAGTTAATAAAAAAATTAGGATAGTAACTAGGAACAAAGAATGCTTCAATCCCCAAAACTTCAAGGTTTTGAAAGAAAAAAAAAATTTAGCTTGCGGAGGGTCACCATTCAAGAATGACCATTCACCCAAGAAGAGATAAGATGTGTATGGATATGAAGAGAATTTTCTATTAGCCAGGATTAAAGAAGAGAGTAGTTGAATTTGTTTCAAAATGTTTAACATGCCAAAGAATTATGGCTGAACAAGGAATGCCCGAAGAATTGTTATTACCATTAGAGATTCCGACTTGGGAATGGAAGCATATACCGATGGACTGCATAGATGGGTTTCCTAGGAGTCAAAATGGAAATGATGTTATTTAGGGAGTAGATAGGCTCACTAAAAAGCGCTCATTTTATTTTCGATATAAGTAATAGGATCGCATCATCTTTAGCGCAAAATTTATATCAAAAAAGTGGTTTGACTTCGTGGAATTCCGATTAGCATGGGACCCCTTATTTACTAGCGAATTTTGAGGAGTTTGCTAACAGCTTTAGAAACTTCGTTGAATTTTAGCATTGCTTACCACCCATAGACCGATGGTCAAACTGAAAGGGTGAATAGGATCTTAGAGAATTTGTTGAGAGCTTGCATTATGAATTTTAGAGGACACTAGGAGCAGCATCGACCTTTAGCCGAATTCGCTTATAATAATAGTCTCCAATTGATGATTGGTATAGCATCCTATGAAGCACTTTATGGGAGGTCATACAAATCGCCAAATTATTGGAGAGAAACCACCGGCAAAGTCCTACTTAGACTAGATTTAATTCGTGAGACTTCAGAAAAGGCAGAGTTGATTAGGCTATGTATGAAGGCCATGTAAGACCGCTAGAAATCCTACGCGGACAAGCAATGAAAGGAGTTGGAATTTGAGGCAAGAGGCTTGGTGTTTGTTAAAGTTTTCCCTCTTAGAAAGGTCGTGAGATTGGAAAGTTGGGAAAGTTGGCATCAAGATTTGTTGGGCTTTTCCCAATTTTAGAAAGAATAAGAAGACTTTCTTATCATGCAGAGCTACTAGATAAGTTGGCAGGAGTCCATGATGTTTTTCATGTTTTGCATTTGAGGAAATGTTTTCATAGCACAACCACCGTGGTAGATCTTGATCGGTTAGTAGACATTGAGTCGGAGTCGATAGCATCCCATGCCACGATAGGCATTGTGGAGTATGGAACTAGGAAACTCCATGACAAAGTAATTTGGCTGGTTCGAGCACAATGGGGAGATAATCCGATTGAAAGCTCATGGGAAACTAAAGAGACGATGATGACTTCTCATCCTGAGTTTTTCTCTAGTAAAGTTTTCTCTCCAAAATTAGGTTTTGGTTGCATCGTGGTTGCTAGAATTGATGGTAGAGATGGTTGCCACACTTTTTACTATCACTTTTGTACTTATATAAAAAACTTTTCCCATGTTTAGGATGTTTGCATACATGCTTATATGTAGGCCTGTCAATGGGCAGGGTTCGGTCCAAGTATTATAAAACCCGGATCCGAGTCCAATTACAATAATTAAAACCCAAGCCCGGCCCGAACCCACAGGGTATTTCAACCCAATATCTGAGCCCGGCCCGTCGGGCTTTTTAAGCCCGCTGGGTAATAACTATATACCTAACTCAGAATATTTATGTTAAAACCATATTTTAAAACTGCGACTTTGGGTAAAATTTGTATACAAACAATGTTAACATATAAATTGGACGGTGATGTAGTCAAGCTCATAACAAAAGTATGCAAAAACATCTACATTTAAACAAACAAAATGGTAAATAAATAACATACGCACTCATGTTTTGATACGACGAAAAACTAATAGTCGGGTCGGGCCAACCGGACCGGGTTTTGATAAAACCATACCCGACCCGGATCGGGCCCGAGTCGGGCTTGGGTAGTAAAATGCAAAACCCGTACCCGCATAAATAGGGCGGGTTCGGGCCGGGCCCGGGCCGAAGCCCGTACCATTGACAGGCCTACTTATATGTCACGACACTCGCATTCACGCTAGGATTGAGCTCACCTATAGTATGTCTGCATATATAATCGCATTGCACTTCTGGTTGAGTAGATTGTTGTATAGATAACATGGTTGTATAATATGGATGCTTAGTGCGCGTTACGTTGTCCGTTCCATAGGGATTTCGGAGATGAAAACTTTTTTAAGTGGGGAGAATGTAACAACCTATAAAAATTAATAAGAAAGTAACTAATTAATAAATTAATAATAAGGGAAAAAATAGAAATTATGTAAATATCGAAATGGCAACGAAAGTTGTGTCATTGCGTTCGTGGTGATTTTTTGGTCAATTTCCATATATAATGTTTTGAAAACGGAGTTCAAACGAAAAGGTTATGAACGTTTGAATTTTTGGATTCAAAATAATTTTAATGGAATTCAAATTCAATTAATTAATTAATGCTTAAATTTGAAATTTACAGAGTAACAATAATTAGACTTGGGGGTTAAGTAAACTTTAAAATAAATGTTTAACGTTAAAAATCAATTAAGATATTAAATAAACAAATCAACGACCAGAAAATAACGTTCCCAAAATAGACCAACCGTTCGACCGTCTAGGATGGCCGGTCGACTAGTCGATGTTGTTGGTGGCTAGGGGTTTGTGCATTTGAACGATCTAGGTTTTACTATTTTTAACCGACTAAAATCTAACGGTTCTGGTGCTTTCTAACCACTATAAATAAGAGTCTAGCCCACTCACTTTTATTAACAAATTATTTTAGGAACTAAGCGTAGCTCTTTCGGTCTCTCTTTTCAAAGTTCTAGAAAATTCTCTAGGGTTTAAGGTAAGAAATTTTAGATGTTTATTATTTTCTCATTCTATTCTCCTCCAATCTCTAAATTTCTGAATCTAATTCATATACAATTCTCTTATTGTATACTTCTAAAAGGAGAGATCTATAACATATTGAAGTGGGCGTAAACAAATCCAAAAGGGAAGAGCTAAAGACTTTTTATGAGTGGAAATCTTAGTCTTTCTTATTTTAGTAATTGTATAGTATAACTTGGATTGGATTATGCATTAGGGAATTTTTTTACGAAAACATCACATTAAAACCCCAAAATCCCCGAAATGTCAATTCTTAAGTTAGAATCTCAACTATTCTATATTAAAATAACAGAATTGTGTAGATATTGCAATTTTAATGTTTTACATTCTATTTCACTTATTATCTTTTTCTTTGGATTTGGTTAAGGGTTTTGAAAAGAATAAATTAAGAAATGGTGTACAAAGTACGGATTCTTTTATTCGTAGATTGCACTACCTATTTCTGCAATTTAAATAGAAATTCCTCTTTTCAATTTTATACAAAGAAGTTGAATAGAGGTAAAAGTATTAGAATTTTAAGTTATTATGAATGTTGGTTCCACTATTTTAGTATGAAATAAGTTTGGTATGGATTCTATTTTATACAAGTCTGTTGATTAAATTGTGGATATTAGATATATGGTATATTTGTTGATATGGAATTGGAGTTGTATAAATTTGAAGTTTTGACATTTAAATGTTAGTTTATGGCATAATCTTCGCATGCTTAGAAATATTTTAGGTGTGTTTATATATATATATATATATATATATATGTATGTATGTATCTACGTATGTGTGTGTGTGTATATATATATATATATTAGCGTAAATAACGTATAATTATAATGTATTACGTAGTTAATAAGCTATTAATTATCATTAAAACCCCCATAGGGAAGAAGTTAATTGTAAAGGGAAATAAGAGTTTTCTTATGAGGCCTTGATATGGAATGCGGTGAGATGTGTGATAATATGTTAAGAGAGTGTTGTAAATTATGACCGTTACAGGGATGCAAAGTCAGTCAAAAGCACACGAAAGTCTGCCCAATTAATCGGACTACCAACAGTGTGGCTTTGGGGCTGATGTGAGACAGTGCCTATAATAAGTACCCAAGGAGGACGCGATATTAGTCCCAAATTCTGTAGGGTAAATCTGCCCAGCTAATCCGGCTACCGGTACCTGTAAATAGTCGGACTAATGTGAGACGTCATACTTGGGTTACGGGTCATAATACGAAGGACCTGCTTCGAGGTTGAAGGTATTAAGTGGCTGATTAGGAGCCCGCCTCTTCCTTATGTAGGAAGTGTTAAATGGTCAAGGTTGGCGGGTAGGCACGGTAGAGGATATTTCGAGGAGTGTTCGCTTTGGATTTGATGTACTAAGAGGCTATTGTGGGGTCCGCCTCTTCCATAAAAAGAAGTATTAAGTGGTCTAAAGAGATTCCATGCAATATCAGCTAGATAGTGGAGAGAAGTCTGTCTTAGGAGAGGTATTAAATGACTGGGACCAGCCCTGAATGAGGTATTAAATGGTCAGAGTTTGTCTAGTTCCCATTAAAAAGGTATTAAGTGGTTGGATGATATCTCTTACATTGTTAGGACATTATTGACAATATATACAAGTTATTGAGTTGAAAGAGTAATGGTAATGGAATTGGACTGGTAAAGCCTTAGGGCTTATAGTTGGAAGGCTTACATTATAGTCAGGATACGTAAGACATATTCTTTTTTAAATTATACTATCCAAGTACTATTATAGAAAGGATCAGGATTTTTATTCAGTAGACATTATTGTTCTGACTCCCTCCTCATTACAATACAGGATAGAGATGATGATGTAGATTTTCAAAGATGGTGGTGGAGACGCAGACTTATGGTAGATATTTAGCTATCTATGTTATTTTTATATTTCTGATGTACCCATTGAGACATGATGTACTTTAAGATATTGTACCACGAATATTTGGCGTTGTTATGTAGGATTATGTTGTTTGTTTTTTACATTTGAATTTTTAAATAAGTGGGTACTGTTTTGATATTATATTTTATCCTTCTTCTGTGAGATTCTAAATATGTAAATATATAGCTTTGTGTATTGTTCTTTAAATCAATTTTACCAATAGTCAGCTTTGGAATTGGTCTAAGTTTCGATGGGCTTTTTCTAGGTCGAAAATTAGGTCCATTTCAAGGCGGGTTGTTATAAAATCCCTCTCCATGTTTGATCTATTTGATCACCTATCCATGTTTAGTCGGTTACCCCTCCTTGCAAGATGCACCTCCCCAATTGGATTTTCAGTTTCCTCTTTTTCCTTATCTTTTTCTTCCATTTGGTTCATCCTTAAGAAGACTACTAATCGCTAATCCCATTAAAAGAACTCCATTTGAATTTGAGTTGTTCAATGCAACCACAAGTGTTTTCCAACTCTTCAGTAATGAACTTATTAACATCAAGGCCTATGTCTCATCATTCATTTTGTAATTCACGGCCTTCAATTGGTTCACAATTGTTTGAAAATTGTTAAGATGCTCTCTAATTAACTCACCTTCCTTAAGTTTTAGATTCACCAATCTTCTCATAAGAAGAGCCTTATTTGTTGTAAAGTGCTTTGCATAATTCCTTTCAGTTTCCTCCAAATTGAAATAAGTGGATGTTTCATTAGCAACAATACGAAACACTGTATTCTTCAAAAAAACATCGAATAGCTGCAGCGGCCTTTCTATCCAAAGTATCCCATTTTTCTTTAGATATATTACTAGGTTTCTCCCTTTTGTTTTTCAATGGTTGGTAAAGATCATTGAGATATAAAAAATCCTCTATCTTCGCCTTCCATAACCCCCAATTCCGCCCATTAAAATTTTCAACACTTATCTTCTTCATAACCAAAACACTTTTCAAAATATTTATGCAGTAGTCTCTGATACCAATTATTGGGGTTTTTCCTAGGATCTCTACACAGTTAGATTTTAGAAGAGATAAAAGGTGAACAAAAAACAAAGAAAAATAGATTCCTCCAAACAAAACCTTTATTAATCCACCAAAATATTACAAGAAAAAACTAAAAATTGAGAAGATGTCTCCATCTCTAGCATGTGGCGTACGCATATGAGTTAGCATACACTTTACTGTACAAAATGAATTCTCAATATTACATGCCTACCAACCTATATTTATGCACCACTACTCCAAGTTATTTAGCAATGTAGAACTATTTCAATTCCAAGCCGTCGTTCCTCCTTGTAACAACCCTAACAATATATGACTTGAAATTTTAGAGCATTATTACAATACATTTTGCACATCTGTTTTGCAAAACCCCATTCCCTTTTTTTGAAAATGTTAAATTAGCCCAAGGCCCAACAAAACCGGGAACATAATTCAATTTACCGTTAAAACGGCACTTTGCATATTACAACTCCATCTCAAACCCTGGTCGCTCTCATTTATCACAATCTCTCTTTCCTCTTTGAAAGAAAAATGAAAATTCTCTAACCTTAGAAAATTAGGGCTTATACGAATTGGAGAGATTCATTCAAATCTCCAATTGATATGTCTAGGGCTTTCTTCAAGGGGATTTCCAGATCCTCTCCTTATTATTTTTAGCTACCAAAAGCTTTGAATATGAGATTTTTTTTTCCCCTGGAATTGTTTAGGATTTCATGTTCGTTTGTAATTTACTTCTCTTGTCCTTGAAGTTTGCTGCTTTCTCCCTTCTTCCATACAAATAAGTGATATATTTGGTTGTTGAGCTTGCTTCTGCAGTAGCTTTCGCTTAATTTCTGATTATTACTGTCAAGATGCAAATTTCTATCTTGTTATAGGAATTGTAGCTCCTCGTGCATGAAATTGGATGCGCGGTAGGTTCTATTCAAATTTAGTGACAAAAAATCATGATTAAAATTTTCATTTAATTTATAAATCGAATTATATTTACTAATTGAGTTTTGACCTCGCTTGCAGAAGCTTCTTCTGGTATGGGCATTGGATCGGCCACCTCTAGTGGTCATGCCATTGAGATTATTTCCACACCAACCTCCTAACCTTTTCATCAAATGATTAGCACCGTGTTGTATTATTTTGCCTCGAAAAATGTCTAAATTGACCTTTCCACTTTGTACATATGCCTCCACTCTTTCTTCATAGCTGTCCAGATCGTAAATGCTTGGGTTTTGACTTTATGATTCAATTTACTTTTTTCTGGCCTTGTGGTTTAGTATTTGGTAATCTGCTTTAATAATTTTCCATAGTTGAATGCTTTTTGTTTCTTTTTGTGTGCAATCTAGCATTTCTCTCTTTCAAGATGTGATAAATAACAGTTATTAATAAAATGCAGGCTTTGCCAAACTCTTTAGTTTTGATTTTGTACTTTTGTTGAATGTGTTGAATGCTTATTCTCATGTTGTGCAATGATATTAATTAATTTAGTTTAAGCTTTCCTTTTGCAATAAACCATAAATGCCTTAAGAAAATGCAATTGAAGCATAGGTGCTCTATTGTTTCTGGCTCTTTTTTGCAAAGAAGGCATTTAGTTTCGTCATTTTTATTCCATTTACATCTGTCTCTTGTAGGCAGTCTATTTAACAATGAAAAGTAAGCACAATGTGCCATTTTTGGGTAGTTTGTCGTATTCCAAATTGTTTTATCCAATCACTTCAACTTCTACACCTTTAATGTATTCTCATGTATTTTTGAAAGAAAATTTTCCTTTAGAAGATAGTTTCCAACTCCAAATTTTTTTATGTAAGCTTGGATCTATTTCAGTGCTTTCTATGGCTTCTCTGAATGTAGAAGCTGCTGGTTATAAATTTGTATTCCCTTTGTGATTTTGTGTGATGCTTTCCACTTTTGCATTTGTTCTACCAAATTGCAGTGTATTAAATCGGCCTAATTAATTGACCAACGAATTGTCATTGATCCAAGGATCAAACCAAAGGCTAGTTTGTTTTCCATCTTTGGATTTCCTTTCAATCAGTTTGATGCCAATTTCTCTGCTTTTTAAAATGGTTTTCCAAGTGTGAGAATAATGATTTTATATATGCATTGTCTAGAAGTTTTTATTTTTGACATATTTTTCTTCCAACCACTTTGACCATCAAGAATCACCTTCAATAAATTTCCAAAATAACTTGAGATTGCATGCTTCACTTATGTCTTTGAAATTTCTTAAGCCTGGATCACCTTTCTTCTTTGTTTTACGGATTATATCCCATGAAAATTTATGTATTTTTCCCCTCCGAATGAAATTTGCACATATTTTTCTATTTTGTGTATTGCTTTTGTTGGTACATTATGAGTCTGAATCTAATACATATTGATATTTGTGATGACGGTGTGTGCAAGCACTAGTTTGCCAGCAATAGATAGTAAATTACTTGACCAGCTCCCTAATTTTCCTTAAATGATGTCAAATAATCTAGTACATTCTTTGTCTGCAATCTGATTCATACTTAGAGGGAGTCCAAAATACTTGACAGGCAGTTTACCCTCATGAAACTTCAAAATTTGAAGAATTTCCTCTTTCTTTAGACAGTTTTTGCTAAAATATGCTTTACTTTTGCTTTCATTAATTTTCAACCTTGCAAAATCTTTTAAATTTTCAAAAGCTTTTGCAATAGAAGTTGCACTATAAATGTCAGCATTTATAAATAACAGCAGATCGTTGGCATATTAGAAATGAGAAACACTAAGAATGATTCTATATTTTGGTTTTAGATTTCCATTAATCTGCTCTATTTCCATTTGTAAAGAAAAATATTCCACTGCAATAGTGAATAGAGAAGGAGAAAGTGGGTCTTACTGTCTTATTCTCCTATTACTATGTATAAAACCATAAGGGAATCCATTTACGGGAACTGAAAAAGTAGTAGTATTATTGCATTTCTTTGCTAAATTACAAAAAAGTTCATGAAAACTCATTTGTGTCTTCATATGTACTGTAAACTATCTATTTATTTTATCAAAGGTTTTATGTAAGTCAATTTTGATGCACACTTTGTTTTTGCAACCTTTATTAAAGTTCTTAATTATTTCGTGAGCTAATAATGTGTTTTTAATTACAATCTTCCTAGTATAAGGCACTTTGATTTTCAAAAATCAGGTATTTTAGAAAGATTTTAATTTTATTACACAATATATTAGCTATGATTTTGTAAACAAAATTACAATAGACAATGGCCTGTAATCTCCTAAGTCATAGGGAATTTATTCTTTTGGAATAAGAGTAATAAAAGTATTGTTTAAACTGTTCAGCAATTTTCCAGTCATGAAAAATTCATTTACTGCTTCATATAAATTTAATTTTATGTTCTTCTAGTGTGTTTTATAAAACTTAGCCTCCAACCCATCTGGACTTGGGCTTTTGTCTGTATTGAAATCAAATACTATATATTTTATTTCTTCCAAACAAATAAGAGCAACAAGAATTTCTTCACTATTTTCATTAAGTAAATATTTGGTAGCAATGTTTGGAAAATCCCTCTTATATGATCAGATATATAAAGATCAATAAAGTACTTGATAGCATTTCTCTTTATTTGAGAAACATCATTAATTATAGCCTCTTTATAATCTGGCAACTTTCCTATGTCATTTTTAGATTTTCTATTTGATATTTTGGCATAGAAAATTTTGTTGGCTTCAATTCCACTAGTAAGCCAGTCAATTTTGGCTTTTTGTTTCACGTTGATTACTTGCACATGCAATTCTTTATTCAATTTATCTTGCATTTGAAAAAATTCAGTAACCAAAGATTTGTCTGAGCTATCAAAATCAATTTTATTTTGTAGAAGCTCACATTCATTTCTTATCTGTTTAATATCACTTTTATTTTTGTTTTCATTCCATATTTTCAAATATTCCTTTGTACTCTTAAGAATTGCTAAATTTATATTGAGCGGTACCTTAATTTGCTATTGCTATACAATTGCTCGCTGTTTCTAAATAATTTTTTCCCAAAGTCCAGGCATTTACAAATCTAAATGGAGTATTTCTCCTAAGATTGTTTTTCTATGAGAGAACAATCTGAATGGCGGGATGATCACTAGAAGCTTGTGGTAATGTTAAACATTGGAAATTAATAAAACTATTTGCAAATTTTTGATTAGTTGATACTCTATCTAATTTACCCTGAAAATTTCTATATTCATCGATTTCCAAGTGAATTTATTTCCATTATAATGGGTTCAATCAACCCTATTTTAAAAATAAAATTATTGAGGATTTCCAATTTTTTAAAAGGTATTGGTACTCACTCTTTTCTCAAAGGAGTGTAAAACTATATTGAAATTCCCAAACATTATCCAACGTTTAGACTTTTTTTTTAATTGTTCCAAAGCAGACTTCTTTCTGTTTCACTGTTATAAGCATAAAAAAATGTGATTTAAAAATGAAGTCCATCTTTATTTATAAATTTACAATGAATAAATTTCAAATTTATAAAATGTTGACTTAAATCCCAAATATTGGGATCCCGCGAAACAATGATTATCCCATTTCCCCCCATAAGATTGTTATTAATAATACTCCAATTATTTAAGGATCTGCACTACTATTCTTCTATTTTAGAGTTATCAAGTTTATGCTCAAAAGTAACAATTATGCTTTGTTTGTTAGTAAACAATAAGTTAGCTAGATATAATTTTCTTTCTAGAGAGTTTAATCCCCTAACATTCCAAGCAATAATCGACATCATGTATAAAATAAGACTATAAAGGGTACTAAAAGGATATCTTTAACAGCTACATTGAAAATCTGGGATTGTTGTCTTCCAGAATCTCAAAATTCTTGCCCACTTCCATGTATATATAGAGTTCTTTATTCCCTTTCTTTTGAGTGGCTTTTTAGCTTGAACTCTGAGCTGTTCCTCCCACTTTGGGTTTTTGATAATATATTTTTCTTTAAATTCATTTTGCTCTTTATTCTGTTCACTATTTTTAGACATAATCTCCTGCAATTTTTTATCGTGCTCTTTTTTCTTCTGCTTCTATTAATAGGAGAGGAAGAGGTTGGTAGAAGTTTTATTGCCTTCTATACCAAATTTTCCAAAATACATTGAGAAGTAGAAGATATTTCAGCAGCATGAGTGTTGAGTGCTTTCAAAATAGCATTATTTAGGTTTTCTGAATTTGTGCATAATTCCATATTTGAATTGCTTGCTTCCACATTTAATTTTGTATTTTCCTCTAAGGAGGAGTGTTCAGTGACCTGAATACCATGAACCCCTGTGAACTATTGCAAGTTCGTTGCTTGTTTTCTAATTGAGTTACCTACTTCATTCTCCTTAGCAGGGTTTTGCAAAGAATTTTGTTCAGCTTTTTGAGAATTTTCAAGTATAATATTTACTTGACTGTTATTTTCCGATTCTGTTTGGATCTGAGTTATCTCCATATGCTCGACTTCATTGAAATTTTGCAAATTTTCATCCATACTTTTTGAGATTGCCTCATTCCTTGTGCTTTCAAAGAACTATATTTTTCAAATATTGCACTGTTTTCTAAATCATTTAAAATGTCCCTGTTTTGCTCGGAAGTACCTTTTGATATGTTTATCTCACTTGAACCAGAGCCATGATTCTGACCTAAAAGAGGTTCAGTTTCTTTATTGACCATGTTTTCATTAGTTTTTTTCTCTCCAAACTTTTTTGGTCGAGCAACTTTATGTAAGATGCCCAAAACAAGCACAAATTATACTTCTTGGTGGTGTCCACTCATATTCTATTTTCTGAACAAGATTTTCCACATCGTGCATAGTAATATATGCCTCATCAGAAAGGTTTGCATTTGCTTTGATTTCAATAAGAATTCTTGCAGAACTTAAACATGTTTCTTTTGTTGTTGGTTCATTTAATTTTAGGGGAATTCCAACAACACTTGCAATGACACTAAACGCCACTTTATCCCACAGTTTTAAACTTAATTCAGGATGTCGAATCCAAATAGGAAGAGTAGATAAGATCTTTATCAAATGCTAGTTTGTTACTCCATTTTTTCAAGATAATAAATTTTACATTAATAAAGTAAGACCCTCCATTAATTGCTTTATCACAATAGCTAGCATTTGCAAATCTAATTATAAAGAAACCATTATTCCTGTTGTAAATTTCAAAATTACCGGTGGGATTCCACGTTCATTGGACAAAGGCTTTGAAGTGATGATGATAGGGCCTATTGTTGAGCACATATGCAATAACCGAACTACTCCACTTGGATTTAGTCCTCATACTTACACATTTTTTCACAATAACCTTTTTCTTATTGCTGGTATTTATCGGTGCTACATATTCCAGATCAAAGTTATGATTTAAGCCACCAATTTTAATTAAATCATCCCAAGAAGATGATTTATACACTAAAGAACCATTATTGTTTTGATTCTGTGTAGCCTGATTCGAATGTGATTTGATTGTATTCTGAGCAGCTTGATTTGAGTTGAAGATGATTGGCTTGTTTCTCGTATTTTTTTGTTCTCTTTGGCCGTTTTTGATGTACTGTATTTGAATCTTGATGAAATTTTGAGTATGATTTGATTGGTGATGGAGGTTTAACCTTCTGCGGGGGTTTGAGAATTGGTGGAGGATCAAAATTGGTGGAGAAAGTGCATGTCCGTCATTTTTAATGTCGTGTGTTTTTTAATGAAATCGAATAACTACATAAAAATAAATAAATAAATAAGAAAGCAAGCAAGCATTCCCTTATAAGCACACGTTGATAAAGAACCAGAAACACAGCTAAAGCGAAAGGGTGAGAAGGCTTTGTTCTTTGTGCTTTGGGAAAGAGAGTGTTGGTGAATGAATGACTGGTTTATACATTTGGTAAGGCCCCCTTTATCTTTAAACCGGAAATCCACGTGAACGTAATTTAATAAAAGGCCACAACAAGAAGCACGATTTGGTGTCCCAAGACTGATGGACACCTATAGTCTGAGTTGGAGCTTTAACTGGGATTTCATCATTTGTCTCCACAATTAAAGCATCGATTTAACAATAATACATGTTATTCAATTTATGTCGGTGGCATGAAAAATTCGGTTCGCACCGATTTGTTAAATAAACCTTTACCGTGAAAATCGGCACGTTGTTCCCAGACAACTTTCAGTCCTTTGCAGAAGAACTTCTACGGATAAGCATCATTTTTTGTATCTGTGATGCGTTCTCAGGTAATTACAAGGACAAAACAGTAACTTGATAGCAAATATGTTCCTCACTTAGTTATGAATGTTGTCTTATGGTCGATAAAATACATAATAGTAGCGTTCGCATCCGTTTTTTGTCAAGTCATGTTGCCGTCCGACCATCTGACCCATCAGCAGTGAGTCCATCCACATTAATGTATAAACCAGATTCCTTTTCATTTTCCCTCCGTCTTCATTTCATCGTCTTTTTTATCTTCACTCTAGTTTCGATCAAAATCATCATTTTATCTTCACTCTCGTTCCAATCAAAATCTGATTTAGTTCCTAAAGAATTTCTATAAGAGAACTATAATATTCGAATGTTCAGAAATAAAGGTCATTAACCAGTGGAATAAAATGCAACAGATTATACGCTTCAAAATAACATACAAAAAGAACTAGTTACTGCTGACTACTTTATGAACTGTTGGTATAACATTAGTAATTTATATTTTACAATTGCACTTGTATCTTTATTGTATGTAGTCTAACCATACTTAATATTACTGTTATTGAATATCAAATTTTCGGACCAAGTTTCATTTTCAAAGTACATCTATTTTAAAACCTACTTTAAAAAATATAATTACTACTGACAAAATCAATAATCTCCTTTTATGCACCTTCCAAATGTTGATTTTTAGACACAAGAACCCATTATCCTTTCATTAAAGGATCTCAAATACCCCTTTAGTTTAACAAAAGAACAGACGACCCATGAATGCACAATGTGGAAAGTAACACCAACTAATCAAATATTTTGTAGTTTGGTCCACCGTATCCAAGCATTTGGTAATTGTAACATGATACCAAATTTCATATCCGTGCGGCTTTATAACTAAATAGCAGTAGATGGTTTGTAGTTGATCAAATCCTTTAACAAACATAATAATATATTTTTTATCATTAGTAATAGGTACATCAAACTAATACATTGAGACGGATATAAGTTTTAAAATAACAAACGAATCGGGCTCCATATAGCAAACCTATTATACAAGAATAAACAATTGCTACGTAAAGAATAATATATAATATACTGATGAGGTGAAGAACAAACTTGTTTGGACAATCAAAGGCCAGCTGAAACTAGTCCATGCAATGTAATAATCCCAATGACAACGTTGTTTTCATCAACCACCGGTAAGAACTGTACTGGAGATGGAGGAGACTCCATTTTCTTCATTGCTTCTGCCGCCATTGATTGAGGGCCAATTGTTCTTGGGTTTCTGATATCAACCATGATCATAAATTTAGGATAAATTTATATGAAATTATCTTTTTACATCAAAAATAAAAACTAAAAATAACAAGGGGTTCATCGAACCAAATTAATCATTGTGATATTTTTAAGTAACAAGTCAAGGATAACAGATCTAGCCATTTAATTTCATAAGCTGCTTGTATGATTTGGCCTTATGCAGTAACAAATTTATTGAGCACTGCTTTGTCAAAATAATTCCAAGTTATATCAATGTGCCAAGGTTGATGTCAAATAAAGAAACAAATTCATATTTGGGTAACCACTTCCCATAACTTCTTAGAGTTATATACAATGGAAGAATGATGATCGGATTTCTGGGTAAAAAGGACTACTGCATCTGTTTGGTTTCAAAATTTGAGTTTTGTATTTTACGTTTCTAAAATGTACTTCAAAAGGTATGCGAGAGGATGAGGGAATCCTAGCCATTACATCAAAGGAGAAAAGAGGAAGAAGGTAAATAGTTTTTGTTATTTTCCAAAAGAGGGAAAACAAGTAAAATCATTTCAATTCTTTTATATTAGAACCATTCTCTAAATTGATCGTTTTCCGCTTCTCCTCTCCGATGCTTTTAGAAGTACAAGTTCAAACCGCAAAACACAAAACTCAAAATTTGAACTCAAACTGGTCCTCAGGTTTTGATAAGACAAATGAAAACCAACTGCTATTGCAGCTAAATCAGCTTCAAACTTGTTTTGTTCCAAACATGTATAGCATACAACCATAAGACATGAAGTATGTTGTGAGTGTAACATGACATAGGAAAGTTTGAATTGCTGCTATATCGTTAGGTCGTTGAAATATGGTAGCAATGCGTGGGTTTCACGAGCTAATCTAATAACATTTCCATATTGATAATGAGTGTAATGCTGTCTGGCTAGCCAGAAAGCTAATGAAGAATGCATTTATCATCAAATTTGTGTACATGTTCAAGTGTAACATTATCATACTAACAACAGGCTATTATAGAGCATCATCATAGTGTGTTGATGGTTAAGGACACCTTGATTTCCTTTTATTAATACCACCTCTAAAAAATACCAGTAAATTTGTCTACCATTCTTCATGATGCCATTAATAATCTAGGGACTACCGATTCTTGCAAAAGTTCAACAAACATTCATACAACAGCAACAATAAGCCATTATTCTCAAACAAGTTTGGATCGGCTAGAGATCGAACCTAAAACTAAATGCCAAAGTCAATTTAAAAGTCATAACAACAATAACAATAATAAAAACCATGATAATAATAATAAAATAAAGTTAAATAAGTAAACAAATAATAATACTAATAACTAAGTACAATAAAAATAAAGATGAAAAAAAACCATGAAGATAATAATAATAATGGTACTGATATTGACCGAAGACCAAAACTACGTCTAAGGCTCATATTCACTAGTCTTATAATCTAAAACTTATAACGCTATCTCGAAACCAACCATAAGCAAAAAAACTCTTATCTCATGTGCTAACTTTCATGCGCTCATGTTCGACACCAGCTCTTCGGATATATTCTAATCCTTCGAGTCTTTTTTTACTACTTCCTCTCATGTCAACCTTGATCGACATCTACCTCTCTTTGAGCATTCAACGCGGCCTATATGTCCAACGCGCACAGGTGCCTCGGAAGGCGTCCTTTGAAGATGTCCAAACCATCTTAAACGCTGTTGGACTAGTTTCCCCTTAATTGGTGCTACTCCAACTTTATCATATATATCAACATTTCTAATTCGATCTCTTCTTGTATGACCGCAGCTCCATCGCCACATACACATCTCTGCTACACTTATCTTCTGGACGTGTTGGCTTTTAGTATGTCAGCATTCTGCACCATACAACATCGCAGGTCTGATTGCCGTTCTGTAGAACTTTCCTTTAAGCTTCTGTGAGACTTTCTTGTCACAGATAATGTCAAACGTTTGTCGCCATTTCACCCATCCCGCTCGAATTCTAAAACTAACATCTTCATCTATCTCACCATCATACTGCAACATTAATCCTAAATATCGAAAGGATTCCTTCTTGGGCGCTACTTGTCCGGCCAGAGTGACATCTTCATCCTCTGACCTGACACCACTGAACTCACACTTCATATACTGTCTTAGTTATGCTAAAGCCTAAAACCCCGTAATTCTAAAATCTGCCTCCACAGCTACAGTTGTCTATCAACTACAATCATACTTTCGTCAATTAGCACAACAACATTAGCAAAGAGTATACACCAAGAAATCTCACCTTATATATCATTCATAACCTCATCATCACTAGGGCAAAAATATAGGGGCTCAAAGCTGACCCTTGATGTCATCCTTGTTAATGGAAAAGTCACAGATTTCACCATCGCATGCTCCGACACTAGTCACAACATCATCGTACATATCATTGATAAGGGTAATGTACTTAGAACTTTTTTCTTTTTCAGAGCCCACCACATAACATTTCTCGGTACTTTGTCATAAGCTTTCTCCAAATCGATAAATATCATGTGTAGATTCTTCTTTTGCTCCCTAAAGCTCTCCATAAGTTGTCTTATCAAGAAAATCGCCTCTGTGGTCGACCTCTCAAACATGAAACCAAATTGATTTTTTGAAACACTTATCAACCTTCTTAATCGATGTTCAACGACTCTCTTCCAAAACTTTATTGTATGACTCATAAACTTAATTTCTCTGTAGTTTGTGCAACTTTGAATCTCTTTTTTATTTTTAAAAATTGAAACTAATATGCTTCTTCACTCATCATTCATCTTGTTTGATTTGAAAATATTATTGAACAACTTAGTTAGCCGAACTATTCCTGCATCTCCAAGGCATCTCTACACCTCAATAGGGATGTCATCAGACCCCAATGCCCTGCCCGCTTTCATCTGTTTTAGCGCATTTTTTACCTCGGACTCTTGAATTCTCCGAACAAAATATCTACTGATGTCATTAAAAGAGTCGTCCGGCTCGATCGTAATGTTATCACTTTCTTCATTAAATAGTTTATCGAAATAATCTCTTCATCTATTTTTTATCTCATCGTCCTTCACCAAAAGCCTATTATTGTCATCCTTGATACATTTAGCTTGGTTGAAGTCTCTCGTCTTCCTCTCGCTGAGCTTAGCTATCCTATAGACGTTTTTTCCACCCTCCTTCGTACTTAGCTTTTGATATAGATCTTCATACGCCCGACCTCTTACTTCACTCACCGCTCTCTTTGCGTTCTTCTTTGTCACTTTGTACTTTTGCATGTTGTCCTCGCTCATGTGATGATGTAAGCACTTATAGCATTCCTTCTTTGATAGCCTTTTGCACATCATTATTCCACCACCATGAATCTTTAGGTTCGCGTTTATTCCCTTTTGTTATCTCAAACACCTCAATAGCCACTTTCCAAATGCGTGTTACCATCTCATCCCACATGTCATTTGCTTCTCCTTCCATGATCCATGCTCTTTCTCCCATTACTCCATCCTTAAAACACCCGTGAGGCGTCTCCTTTGAGTTTCCACCATTTCGTCCGACTAACCTTGACTCATTTATCTTGTCGCATACGTATTCGAAGACGAAACTCATATATTAAAAGATGATGTTTTGAAACGACAGATTCTTCAGGTATGACTTTGCAATTTACACAAACTCGTTTGTTATCTCTTCCAGTAAGGACAAAGTCAATTTGGTTAGAGTATTGGCCACTACTGAAAGTAACTATGTGTGATTGTCTCTTTCTAAAGAAGGTATTAGCTATCATGAGGTTATAAACAATAGCGAAATTCAATATTTCTTCTCCTTCTTGGCTCATATCGCCATATCCAAAACCATCATGCACTCTCTCAAACACCCCACTAGTTGCGAAAAGTCAACAAACATTCGTAAATGTTCAAAAAATATATCTAATTTGTTAATAATAAAATCCATAAGATCCGTCTACTCAATTACTAATACGTTAATCAAGTCAATGTTGGCATAATTATGAATAAAAAGCTTAAGAAAATCTCCCAAATCAAGTTGTTGTCTAAAAAGTTACTGAAATTTAGAAAACTAAAATAATATTTGCAAAATTTTGCAATTTTCAAAAATGTTGTTTTAAAGATGTTGGGATTGATGAATATTTATGTAAAATTCATTTCTAAAATTTACTTCCAAAAAAAGGAAAAGAAAAAAAGGTGGAAATCGTTAAGCAATTACATTGTTATATCAAGGATGTTGAACCTCGTCGTGGTAATCTTCCGTTCAACAAAAATTAATTGGTGTATTTGATTTGCACAGTCATGCCTCATATTTAACTATTACTATTATAATTAATTGTTGAAATAAATAAACAATAAATATACCTGTTGCACATTTCTCCAACTGTGAGCTTGAAGATGCCTTCACCACTGGCCTTAAGAGTCCTACGAAGATCACCATCTGTGAATGTTCCTATTAAATGATAGCTATCATCGACTACAAGAAGGCATCCACAGCCTTTAGTCGTGAGCTCTGTGAGTTGATTCATAATCATATCTCCCTCCTTACAAAACGGAAGCTCCTCTTGCTTCTTCATCACATCTTTCACCTGCATGATAATGACGGTGTTCTGAGTCCCAACAGTTCGTAGGCAGCAATGTATTCAGGCTTCAATAAATACACCAGCACAAACTACTGCACTTTTATCAAAATCCAATTGTCTGTCCTCTTATATCTCCTAAAAGTTACCTTTTTAAATTAAAATATTGGATTACAATTATATTTTTCAAACTGCCAGTCTTCAACCCATGTAGGTAACCTAAACACAAGAATGTCATGATAGATATACCATATGCATTGCTTTCCGTATTCTACCAGTCTTGCTCAATTCATAAGCAAAGAAGCTCTTGGTGCTCCACAGTTAGTGGCAAGATGATCAATTTCTTTAAAGTCATGCAAAAAAAATGTTGTTTTAATAATAATAATAATAATAAGATACTTGTTCAAGTTACATTGTACAGGTCTACTAAAATCAAATCCATATGGAATTGAAGTGTAGATATAAATAAAAAAAATTAAAATAAGATGGAGAAATCATATTTAAAGATAATGTAAGATAAATTAGTATATTCAGTTACATGGCTGCATGCATAGTACAAATTTTATTTATAGTCACAGTAATAATAAATCAGTCAGGTGTATGAGGATATTATACCCGTAATACACCTTAGAAAATAATGATATATGAAGTAAAATTTCTTCACATCAAAGTATATGTTGTCACATTTTCCCTAATTATCTGTCATCAACATAATTAAACTCAAGAAATTTAAACTGAAAGTAGTAGTGTTTTATGGTGATAAATAACAAACACTAGAGTTACTTTATCACTATTTTAAAATAAAGGGAACAAAAGTTCAATGTCATAGCAAGCTTTATCTCTTTAGCTCAACTGTAGCACAATGTGAACAAATTCCACATACCTTAAAAATTAGACTTTTACCAATCCTCCCAGCGGGATGATTGGATGCATACTGCTCAATACTTAACTGTCTAGCCCTCATAATTGCAGCAACAACAGTATCACCAAACACCATCTGCACCGCAGCTGATGTAACAGGCGCCATCCCAAATGGACATAGCTCTCCTTTTAATGGTAAATGCACATTCATATCACACACTTTCTCCAATGGATTTCCCTCCACTGATGTCACCGATATCAACCTAATTTAACAACATTATTATAAAACTTATAATCGTAATTGATTTTATAATAGTCCATCATTATGCATAATTAATACATATGAATTGCACCGATTAATCTCAAAGGTATTTACTGTTGAATTGGATAATGTAAATATAAATCGCTTTGGAATTATGCAACTGACCTCGCGCCTTTAGCTTTAGCACAGGGCACCAAATTGAGCAACTCCTCGGAAGATCCAGATTTAGAAATCAAAATTAACAAATCGTCGGGAAAAATACAGCCAATGTCGCCATGTAACGCGTCGGTAGGAGACAAAAAAGAAGATCTGAGAAAGCCGAGAGAAGTTAAAGTTTGGGAGAGTTTGGAGGCAACGAAACCGGATTTTCCGACACCAGTGAAGAAAATGGAGGAGTTAGGAGGCATGGATAGGAGGGTTTGGGTGAAAATAAGGGTTTGGGGAAGAGAGAGATTGTCGAAAAAGTGATTTATATGGGATTGCTGCAGTTTGAAGAGGCGTGAGAGTTCGGTTTCGGTGATTTCCATTGTTGGTTGTATTGGAAGGGAACCCATTTTTGGATTTTTATGTTCTTGGATTTTTCCTTTTTTAGTTTGGAAGATTTTGATTTGAGAAGAAGAGGATGGAACGCTGAAAGTGGAGGGATGAAACGGAATGGTTTTGAGTCTTTTGACCTATGAACTTTCTTTTTCTGTCTTATACTTGCCTTGCTGGTTGCTACAAATGCGATTTGTGCACCCTAAAAGTTGTAATAAGGATTATCATAATCATCATTTTAACTTGTGGGTAATAAATGGACCTGGTTTCTGATTCATTTGTTTAATCTGCGTGACATAAATGACCGATATTAAATAACATTAACAAAATTGGAATACTGCAAAATCAGGAGAACAATGCTTTCAACTACCATTCATTTTTCGTTCATGAGCCAAAACGTGAGTCGTGTGGAAATATACAAATGAAAACGAGAATAGTGATGAAAATGATCAATCATAACAACGAGCATAATATCACTCGAGCATTGATTGGACCAAATCCATATCTATTTCAATTTTCATTTAATGCAAGTAGCTCCCACATGTTTGTTAGAGGACCAATGTAACATCCCATACTTTGAAGGGTCCATAACATGAGAAATGAAATTAAATTAATAATAAGAATATATTATTATAGAAATAAATAAGATAATTTAATTGCAAGAATTATCTAAGAGAGATTTAATTAATTAAGCGTGTTTCACTTTATAAACTCAATTGAATGGATCAAGAATAATTAGAACAATTAAGGTTGGTATTGTTATTGAAAATAAATGTAAATTTTTGATAGAAGGGTTTGTGGTAAAGGAAATGTAATAGTGCGACTTTGGCTAGAATGAGATATTAACTAGCCAAAAGCACTAGCCCACTTTCGTTAGCCCTAACTCCTCATTCATTCCATTTTCATTATCATTTCATTTCACAAAACAAAACCCTTAAAACTCAAGAACCAAGACCGGCCATATTTTCAAGGAAGAAGAAGAAGATTTCAAAGCTAATATTAAAGCTCTCAAATTTAAGGAAAACGAAGATTAAAACAAATTTTCCTAAACCAGGGTGGGTAAAAGCTTTCTCTAAAATCTATCCTAATCTATTGGGTTCAGACTTGATTCTTATATGAATGTTTTGATGATGTTAAACATTTTTGGATGATTAAACATTATATGGTTGTGTTTAGAAATTGAAATGAAGTAAATTTGTTCATGTTTTAGACTAAAACATGATTAAATCATATTTAAATGTCATGAAAATTTAAATACGAAGCTTATAATGATGAAATAGAGATTGATTTTTAATTTCATAATTTTTGGAATTAATTTGCAATTGCTATGAATTTTCTAAGTTGAGAAAAAGGGTTAATTTCAGGAAATGAATTATTTTAACTAAAAAATGATTATTTTGACCTGAAATTTTGGAAAAAGATAAATTTTTGAGATTTTTCTCATCTGCTTTCGATTTCATATGAATTAATTGGCTAAGAAAAGAACTAATTAATTAACGATAATTAATTAACTAATGGAAGTTATAGTTAGTCACTTCTGAAAAGTAAACTGTAAAGATAAATATTAGCCAATGAGAATTCGACACCAAATGAGATTTGATGTAAAGTTAATACTTAATAAGACAAAGAACCGATTTTCCATATATCTACAAAACTGCCACTTAACCTACTTAATTCTTGAATAACCCATGAGTGCTACGGTTAAATTAGCTCACGATGGCATTAAGCTAATCAATGCTCAAAAACTTTGATTGAGTCATATCATGATGGCATAGGAAAGCTGACTAACGTTAGCTCAATTGAGCTTAACACACGATGACTATGGATGGATTAAGGCATGATTGCCAACGATGGAAGTGATGCATGAAGGCTTTAAATGGGATAGCTCACGATGGCTTGAATGGAGTTAGCGCGTGATGGCTTTGGTGGAAATAGCACGCGAATGTTCAAATGGAATAACACATGAAGACAATATAACATGCGATGACTTTATGTAAGTTAACTCGCGATGGTTATGAGGAAGATTGCCCCTAATCGCTCTTTGGAGTGCAATACGAGTTAGTTTGGGAAGCTATCTATCCACGACTTTTGAGAATGTTACTCACGATAATTAGATAATATCACTATGTGATGACCTAGAGTAATTAACCTGCGATGGCTATGGGATAGTCATTCTACGATAGCTAGGCTAAAACATTCAAAAACTATGGGATGGCTAATTTGTGACAACTAATCATAACTCACAAAAGCATGGGATGCAATATTTTCTAAGTAAAATGAGAAAATTCTTAAGGCACTTTGAAAGACAGTTTCCAAGTGTTATTGAACTATTTATAGAGATGATATGTTGGACTACGAGATTTTGATTCATGACGAGGAGCTCAAGTCTTATCAAACATTCGACAAAAATGAGTTTATAGTTGGTATAGTTTTAGTGTTCATGATAAAATCTTTCCTCAAAGTTCAAACTGAAAATTTTGGAAAACATAAGGATTCAGTCGACTAAACCCTTGCACTTCATTGACTAAAAACATATGTTCTATTTTTTTTTAAAAAACTTCAAAGCTTTAATCGACTAAATTTTTAAGTCAGTCGACTAACATTTTAAATTGGAAGGTTTAGTTGACTAAACCAATTATTTAGTCGACTAAATACTGGAATTTCAAACTGTTTATTTTCTGTTTGAACTTAGTCGACTAAATTACTATATTCAGTCGACTAAACCTGCTTCAACTGTCATATTTTTAAATTTTATGAAGAGATGTCTCTTCTTCCTGAAAGGAAATCACTTCCAAGAAGAGTTGTAATCATTCCCAATTCAACAGAACTATTCGCAAGGGTTGTAAATTTTCAATCACTATATATATATGCATGTTACTCAAGATCAAAACAACTTAACTCTCTACTCTCTTCTATCTTGAATATTCAGTTGTTGAATTTGCGAAATCAATTTAATATTCTTTCAATTTCTAAACTAATCTCTACTTCCTCTATCTTCACAAGCAAACATATATACATACATCTTACTTGAGGAAAGATTATAGGAAGGGTGTACTTCATTTGACAGATCTGTGTTGTAACAAGAGCACTCAAAGTCAAGAAAACATTTCATTTGTATCAAAGTCCTATTTGGTTGCTCAGGCGGGAAAATCCTATTCGGTTGCTCAGGCGGTCAAAGTCTTGTTCGGTTGCTCAGGCGGTGTAAACCTATTCCTTCGGGTTAAATGAGGGTTGCAAGTTTAAATCCAGAAGAAATCTGGGACTGGACGTATAACGGGAGTTCGAACCAGTATAAAAATATCTGGTGTCATTTTATTTTACTGTTATTTACTTACTTTATATTCCGCACAAGTAGTTTAGATAATATCCATATTACATGATCCTACAATCACTTTCATTATAACAAAATTAGATGATATTACTAAAAATTTCTCTAATTTTAACAAAGGAAGAGAGAATCTTTCTAAAATTATAAAAAATTCTCACACAGTTTCAAATAAAAGGGGACTAGGATATAAGCAAATATCAAAAGGTATTCCTAAGAAAAAGAACTTTTATATAACAATTTCAAAAGGAATAATGATACTATTGCAAAATCGCTTTCAATAACTCCAAATCATTCTAAAATAATTAAGATATGGGTTTCTAAAACCAATAACTCTTTAGTTAAAAACAAATACATAAAATCTTTTATAGAAACTGTTCACAAAAATAAAGATTTTATTTTCAAAAGGAATTCTGAACCCTCTTGGGTTTGGTTTCCAAAGACCTAACTTTTAGGACCCAAACAAAAAGGTGTGAACCAACGTTAATTCTCTATTTTGCATGTACCACTTAAAAAGAGAGGAAAATGGATATTGGATATTGGTTGCTCAAAACACATAGCAGGAAACAAAGATATGTTGACTAACATTAGTTACTCAGATGAAGGTTCTGTCACTTTTGGAGACAATTCTAAAGGATACATCATCGGCAAAGGTGATGTGAGCAATAACGGTATATCTAATTTACCTCTTATTACCAATGTTTTTCTAATTAAGAATTTCAAACACAATTTACTTAGCATCAGCCAATTATATGACAAAGAATTCAATATATCTTTTTCTGAAGATAAGTGTAGCATTTTTTATCAAAATAAAAATCTTATTTTTGAAGGTTTTAGAGATAAAAATATATATGTATTAAATATGAATATAAATCACAAAACTAATATGTGTACAATAACTAAATAAAATGATCCTTGGTTATGGCACAAAAGATTTTATCATATAAATTTCAAAGCTATAAACAAATTATCTAAAAATGAATTAGTAAAAGGTTTACCAAAATTGAATTTTAAAGTAAGCAATATTTGTGATGCTTGTCAATTAGGTAAATTATCAAAATCATCTTTAAATCAATGAAAAATATTTTTACATTACAACCACTTGAACTATTACATTTAGATCTTTTTGGTCCAACTCAAGTTCAATCTATAAAGCATAGCAAATATGTGTTTGTAATAGTAGATGACTTTTCAAGATATACTTGGACTATTTTTATGAAAAATAAAAGCGATATTTTTGAAAATTTCAAAGTTTTTGCTAAAAGAATTCAAAATTTCGAAATTTTAAAAATTAAAAACATTAAAAGTGATTATGGAGGTGAATTCGAAAATGAAGCTTTTGAACATTTTTGTAATAAAAAGGGAATTTAGAATAATTTTTCTTTTCCTAGATCACCGTAACAAAATGGAGTTGTAGAACTGAAAAATAGAACTTTAAAAGAATGTGCAAGAACTTTATTAAATGGAAGCACTCTATCAAAACATTTTTGGGCAGAAGTTGTAGCAACTGCTTGTTATGTTCTGAATCATGTTTCCATCCGACCACTAACGAAACACACTCCATATGAACTTTTTCATGAAAGGAAACCAAACATTTCATATTTTTAAAGTTTTTGGTTCAAAATGTTTTATTTTAAACACAAAAGATCAGCTTGGAAAATTCGATCCAAAATCCGATTAAGGAATTTTCATAGGATATTCGGAACGAAGTAAGGCTTATCGAATTTTTAATAAAAGAACTAAAACAAAATCGAAGAAACACTTCATGTTTCTTTCGATGAGAATTTTAAATTTAATAATAATCTTAAGGATGATGAGATAATAACCAAGACGGCCACAAATACGGTTACTCAAAATAATTTTGAAGAAGATGAAAACATTGTTCATAATGAAAATGGATTAAGATCTCCTCTTAGAATTTTACGAGATCACCCAGTAGAAAATGTCATTGGAGAAATTGATTCATATGTCAGAACTAGAAATCAACTTAATCAAATGGGCCATGTAGCATTTATTTCTAACATTGAACCTAAAAATGCTAAAGAAGCCTCTATTGATGACTATTGGATTATAGTTGTGCAAGAAGAGCTAAACCAATTCGAACGAAACGAAGTTTGGGACTTAGTTCCTAGACCTAGTGATCAAACAGTCACTGGTACTAAGTGGTTTTTCAAAAATAAAGCTGACGAACAAGGAAATATTATTAGAAATAAAGCTAGACTAGTTGCACAAGGATATAATCAAGAAGAAGGAATTGAATACGAAGAATACGAAGAAACATTTGCTCCAGTCACACGACTAGAAGAAATACGTATCTTGCTGGCCTTTGCATGTTTTCATAATTTTAAACTTTATCAATGGATGTTAAAAGTGCTTTTCTAAATGGATATATAAAAGAAAATGTTTATGTTGACCAACCTCCTCTATTTTTACATGAAAAATTTCCAAACCATGTCTATAAACTCAAAAAGGCTTTATACGGTCTAAAACAAGCACCTCGTGCTTGGTATGAATGTCTTAAAAGCTATCTTATAGACTCGGGTTTGAAATTGGAAAGGTTGATCAAACTCTTTTTATTAAACGTACTAAAAAGGATATTTTAATTGTTCAAATTTATGTTGATGATATTATTTTTGGTTCTACAAATCATAAGTTATGTGAGGAATTTTCTAATATAATGATCAAAGAATTTGAAATGTCACATATGGGAGAATTATCATATTTTCAAAGATTACAGATTAAATAATTAGACAATGGAATTTTTATTAATCAAGAAAAATATCGTAACAATCTAATTAAACGCTTTGGTATGGAAAATACTTCTGCTAGACCAACTCCAATGAGTACAACAATACATCTCGATCGAGATGAAGATGGCAAAAGTATTGACCAAAAATTATATCGAAGTATAATTGGATCGTTACTTTATCTAACAGATAATAGACCTGACATAATGATGAGTGTTTGTTTATGTGCTCGATTTCAAGCAAATCCTAAAGAATCACATATGCGAGCGGTGAAACAAATATTACATTATCTAAGCAAAACCGAAGATTATAGACTTTTTTATCCGAAAGAATGTTCTTTCGAGTTAGTATCATAAAGTGATGCTGACTTTGGAGGATGTCGGACATATAGAAAAAGTACGAGTGAGACTTGTCACTTTATTAGACAATCCCTAGTATCTTGGTTTAGTAAGAAACAAAATTGTGTCTCCCTCTCGACTTGTGAAGTAGAATATATTTGAGTTGCTTTAGCATGTGCTCAAGTCATTTACATGCAACAAACACTTCAAGATTTTGGAATTAATTTATCAAATTCAACTATTTTCCGTGATAACACAAGTGCTATAAACTTATCTAAAAACCCTGTCAATCATTCACGAACCAAACATATTGATATTCGTCATCAGTTTTTTCGTGATAATATTGGAAAAGGGATAGTCACTTTAGAATTTGTATCCTCTGAAAACCAGCTAGCTTATATTTTTACAAAACCGTTAAATGAAAATAGTTTTATAAAACTACGAAGAGAATTAGGAATTTTATCTTTATAAGATTTATAAATTTTTAGATTTTATTTTAATTGAATTTTTTACCTACTAAGGACTTGATTGTTTAATCTCACGAGTAAGAAGTTAATGTATTTCAATGTTTGCTATTAGTTTTAACAGACTAGATTCTTTCTCTTATTTTTATATTTTAACCATCTCCTTTTATCCACACAATTTTTTAGGAAAATTGTTTGATACCATTCAAATTTTCTCTAGTTATTTCTTATTCTCCACTATATCCTTTTCTTTTTGGCTATCATTTCAACTATAAAACCCCTACCTTTTTCGTTCTCATAATCAACTTTCAAATTGATTTATTTTTTTCCTTTTCTTTTCAACCGCCTCATAATTGTGTCTTGTCAAGAAAGTTCCCAGTATTCCTCCATTGATTTTAGCTCTCCATCATCAAATACTTTAAATATTTCTACTCCAACTCTAGTGTATGAACCTGTGCCCATAGTACCACCCTTAAATTACCATACCGGTTACACACCGGAAGCTAAACGAGGTCGGAAACTACACTTTAATTCACCTTCTGTTAATGACATGATATATGCTATTCACCACTACCAAAGGGAAACTCTCAATCTGCAATGAGAGATGTACTACGAATATAAAGTTCATGCTCGGAGACTTAGTTTTTTGGAAAAATGTGCATTAAAATTCTGTGGTGCTTCACCATCGAACACCAATGTACATGTTCCATTACCTGAAAGGCCTCCATATTCTCTGAATTCTTGGGATCGCTCAACCATTCAACCCGCTCAAGAACATACTAGATTGAGCCGGACGAATATGAGACTCCAAAGAATTCTTCCTCCTCATCTTAATTTTTCCTTTTGTTTTGTGTTTGTTGTTTTTGTTATCTTTGTTTTAATAATATATGTATATATACTTGCATTTGTGAATAACATTAGCATATATTATTTTTCTTTTTACTCATCAGTTGACTATCCAATACATTCAATCGACTATATTCTATCATCAAATTTTTTTAACCTATTTAGTCGACTTTCAATTCACTTCAGTCGACTAAATCAATGCAGAAATGAACTATAAAGTCTCTGTAAATAACCAGTCTACTGAACCATTCAAGTTAGTCGATTAAATGAACCAGCCTGGAAATTTTTTGTTCAAAACCAACATTCAGTCGACTGACCATGTTCAACCAGTCGACTAAGTACATTTTTACTTATAATTTTTTTTAGTTCAGTCAACTAACTCTTTCCCTCAGTCAACTAAATTGGTCACAAAATGAACTATATTTTTTCTGGAAGTACACAGTCGACTAAACCATATTATTTAGTCGACTAAACCCAAGTTAAAAAAAATTTTCCTCGACCCTTGATTTAGTCGACTGACCATTATCCTTTAGTCGACTAAATCAGTATAACCTAGTTTTTAAAATAAAAGGACAGCCCCTTTTCAATCTACCTATTCACTTTTTACTTTCCAACCTTTCACTAAACCTCCATTACTACTCTCTCCTTTAATATTCTTCTTCAATTTAATCCAAAGATCCTACATTTTTCATAGCTTCTCCTTCCCAAAACCTTAATCTACAATGACTCTGAAAATATATAGACCATTTTCCTCTTCAGCCGGTCCATCTGAATCTCAGATTCGAAGTTGGTTACACAACGAAAGAGCTGTTCAGAGATTTCATAAGATGAAGAACTCGAGAATATTTGAAGGTTTGTTTTTTAAATTTCCAGAATTTGCTTCTTATGGGATACAAGATTTGGCAAGATGAAGTGTTTTGGAGTCCTTGCTAGATTTTAATGCAAATAGCTTGAAGATAAACCATCTCCTTATCAAGCTATTCTACAAAAATCTCAACTTAGACCATCATACCATCCATAATCCCGATGATTGCGTTTGGACGCTTGTATGTGGTGTAAAAATACTGTTACCCATCTCCCGAATTGGGTCAATTCTTTAGTGTCCATCGAAGGGCGAACATTTGGAAGAGATTGAAGTCGACATGGAGCATCGTGATAGAGAAAGTCATCTCTTTCTCTCCGACGATATAAAGGAGCTTAAGGCAATAGGGCTTCGCCCAAAAGCTAGACTTATGCATCATATCCTAACACACTCCTTTAATACTTGTACCGTAAGTTATGAGAAAATCTATAAACGAGATTTCCAATCTCTGTATGCCATATGGGGTCAACATCAAGTGAATTAGGCAAAGGTCCTTCTCGATGAATTTCAAACATTCAATCAAGGTCGCATCAGGACCATTCACTATGGGACTTTTATTATGAGACTTATTTGTCATTTTCTAGTACCGCTCTTGGACTCGTATTTTACAACGGTTGGCTCCTTCAACACTAGGACCTTAAGCCTTATGGGTCTTCCCCAAGAACTACCAAAACCATACCATCATCACTTTCGAACATTAGAAAGAGATTGAATCATCGGGACAATCTCAATCTTCTTCACAACAACATCCTACCGGAACTAGCTCTTCTACTCAACCTCCTCGACAAGTAACTGAGATTGTAGAAATCGGGCCGGATACTCCTTCACGCCAAGCATATACAATTATATCAAGAAACCAAACTATTCTAGATTGACGACTATCTTGGGTTGAAAGTATCGTCACTAAAATGGATTCAAAGCTCGATCGTATTAAAGGTTTCTTGAATAACATATGGGATGCCATAACTTGCGGACCATCCTCTCGACATCAGTTCATGTTCCTACCGATCCAGGGAAACGACCACAACCATATTTCACATGGTCATCCTCTGGAGACCAAGAAGAAGAAGGCGATGAAGAAGAATCGAGAGGTGATGATGAGGAAGAAGACGAAGAAACTTCAAGTGGTAATGGGGAAGAATAGACTTCTTTCTATCTTTAGTTTTAAAATGCTCGTTTTATTTCTTTAGTTGACTTTCCTACATTTGTTTATTGTCTGTCCTACTATCTTGTGTTGTCAAGTGCTACATTATGTTGTTAAGTAATCCCTTGTGTTGTTATTTATTGTTCTTTATTCTATGTTATTGCTGTTTACATTAATGGTTTAATTTTTTTTATATACTTGCTGATCATATGTATATGTTACCTCATGTCTATCTACTTTTCGTCGATGACAAAGGGGGAGAAGAAATATCGCAATGCACTAACAAATTTTGCAGGTTTACAAGAATACCAGTACAAATTCAGGGGGAGTTATAGTCTACAAAATTTTGTCAAAATCAATCTCATGTGAAGTTGTCATCAATCAAAAATGGGGAGAATGTTGGACTACGAGATTTTGATTTATGACAAGGAGTTCAAGACTTATCAAACATTCGACAAAAATGAGTTTATAGTTGGTATAGATTTAGTGTTCATGTTAAAATCTTTCCTCAAAGTTCAAACTACAAATTTTGGAAAACATAAGGATTCCGTCGACTAAACCCTTGCACTTAGTCGACTAAAAACATATGTTCTATTTTTTTTTAAAAAACTTCAAAGCTTTAGTCGACTAAATTTTTAAGTCAGTTAGAGTCAACTAACATTTTAAATTGGAAGGTTTAGTTGACTAAACCAAACATTTAGTCGACTAAATACTGGAATTTCGAACTGTTTATTTTCTGTTTGAACTTAGTCGACTAAATTACTATATTCAGTCGACTAAACCTACTTCAACTGTCATATTTTCAAATTTTATGAAGAGATGTCTCTTCTTCCTGAAGAGAAATCACTTCCAAGAAGAGTTGTGACCATTCCCAATTCAACAGAACTATTCACAAGGGTTGTAACTCTTCAATCACTATATATATGCATGTTATTCAAGATCAAAACAACTTAACTCTCTACTCTCTTCTATCTTGAATATTCAGTTGTTGAATTTGCGAAATCAAGTTTAATATTCTTTAAATTTCTAAAGCAATCTCTACTTCCTCTATCTTCATAAGCAAACATATATACTATATCTTACTTGAGGAAAGATTATAGGAAGGGTGTACTTCATTTGACAAATTTGTGTTGTAAAAAGAGCACGCAAAGTCAAGAAAACATTTCATTTGTATCAAAGTCCTGTTCGGTTGCTCTGGCAGGAAAATCCTGTTCGGTTGCTCAGGTGGTTAAAGTCCTATTTGGTTGCTCAGGTGGTGTAAACCTATTCCTCCGGGTTAAGTGAGGGTTGCTAGTTTAAATCCAAAAGGAGTCTAGGACTGGATGTAGAACAGGAGTTTGAACCAACGTAAAAATATCTAGTGTCATTTTATTTTACTACTATTTACTTACTTTATATTCCGCACAAGTAGTTTAGATAATATCCATATTACACGATCCTACTATCACTTTCATGATATATTTATAAGTTAAAATGGTGTTAACTTATTTTAAAAAGTATGAAAGCTTGGTGAAGCTAATAAATGATAGGGTGTCATTTAAATGAAAGATAAAGATGTTTTATCTAAATGTTTAGGGTATACTGAATGAACGAAATGGGTTAAACTATAATCGTAAAGATATACAGGCTCATGGAGTTATTGGATGGCATGATGTCATGACTATTAATATAAAGTCCAATGGTATATGGCAGGGTTCCACGATAGGGTAAGGTGTTAAAACATCAGGGTGATGTTTAACTAAAATGAATAAATCGGGAACGTGAATGATACTGGTTCAAGGACTACGAGAGGCTATTGACATTTAGTAAGGACACTTACTAGAATATATTCATGATGCTTACGTTCAACATCTTAGGAGAGTCGGGGTGGCTGTCGTTAGGGTGGCTTCCATTGGTGGAATGAGTGACCATTTCATCAGGTGATATTTTTCGAAAAAAGATGAAATAGTGATAGATAGGCTTGGGGAGGTAATCACTAAATAAGTAATGATAACTTGATGATGAAAGCCTAAAACAAGATATTAGGTGATGATTGAATACGTGACGAATGATTGTAGGACATGGTTCTTGACTGATGATAAGTATAGAGTATACTTAAATTGAATTGATATATAACATGGTTCATAAATGGATGATAAGTATATGTCACTTTTCTTGATTTGATATGCACATAGTTGCCTTTTATGGAATATTTGTTTACATGATGTGATATACTATGCTATGATGATAAAGTGAAAGGAAAACCCATTATGCATTAGTGGTGTGGTCTCCTAGGGTAAAGATTGTTGATTCATGAGTTTTGATTCATGACACAAGCTTCAGAGATCATACGACGAGAATACTATACGAAAGCGACAAAAAGGAGAATAACCATATATTGCACACTACAAAGGAGATAAGACTACAATTTAGATTTTAGTATGAATATTTTATTTTGAGTCTTAAAATATTGTTAAAATCATTCCTCAAGTAGTCACACATACACACAAAATGATTTATACAAAAATAAGTGTACACTGTGCAAATAACAGGAGGTCAGTCGACCGACCAAAATCTTCGGTCGACCGACTCTGTGTCCAGTGCACAGATATGCACCGTTTTATTTATATTTGTAAACTCAGCTGACCGGCCCAGGTTTCTCGGTCAACCGACCAGAACATAACGGCTAGTTTTCTGAAGAGGTGCAATTGTTCATGAAGAGGAATGTTCTTTAATCCAACAGATATGGACACAACTCTTGATTGAAACTCTTCATGAAAGATTGTAACTATTCTACAACTATATAAACATATTCAATTCACTTCTACAATCACCGATTCTTGTTTATAATTCTGAAATCTATTCTCTATTCATTTCTGCAAATAAAAGAATTCATTCTTATTTAATATCACTAGAATCCTTGATTTAATTCATATACTTCGATTCTACGTGATTATCTTTCTTCTAAATCTTCACACACATATATACTCTCGAGGATTTGATTATAGGAAAGTTGTACTATCAAAAGACAATCAGTGTTATTCAGAACACATTCATCAACAAACTATTTGTATTAAGTTGAAGTCCTCTTCGGCTGTTGAGGCAGAAAAATTCCTGTTCGGCTGCTCAGGTGTCGTATACCTATTCCTCCGGGTTAAGTGAGGGGTTTAGTTTAAATCCAGAGGGTATTCTGGGACTGGACGTAGAACGGGAAGTTCGAACCAGTATAAAAATTCCTGGTGTGCTTACCTTAATTTTTATTTTACTACTATTATCAGTTTCCGCATTTATATATCATATTACACGATCCTTAGTACTGCACGTACACTTTCATTTGGTATCAGAGCAAGGTTATCCTATAACCATCACAAAGTTATTTGATATTTATTTCTAGTAATATGGCAACTACACAAACTAACGATGTTAACACTAACACTAATTCTAGTTTCACAGAAGGTCAATCGACTTCACGACCTCCACTTTTTAATGGTATAAATTACAATTATTGGTCAACTAGAATGAGAATCTATATGTAATCTAGTGGATTTGATATCTGGAATATTATACAAAGAGAGTACACGACTCCTACTGAAGAATACTCAACTTGGAGTAACACACAAAAACTAGATGCTACTTCAAATGCAAAGGCTATGAATATTTTATTTTGTGCATTAGATAGAAATGAATTCAATAGAGTTAGCATGTGCACTTCCGGTTTTGAAATTTGGAGAACTCTTAAAGTTTCGCATGAAGGAACGAACAAAGTTAAATTAAGCAAAATTTCTATGTTGAAAAATCAATTTCAAAATTTCAAAATGAGGCCAAATGAATCTATAAATGACATGTACTCTAGATTTCAGGATATTTATCATGCTTTATTATCATTAGAACAAAAGTTTACTGATTTTGAAGTTGTTACAAAAATCTTAAATTCTTTAACGGACGAATGGGAACGAAAAGTTCTAGCTATTGAAGAAGCAACTGATTTGTCAACATTAAAACCAGAAGAATTGATAGGTAATTTAATGTCCTACGAAGTAAATTTGCAGGCAAAAAGAAATGGAGCACAAGAAAAGAAAAATGTGGCATTCCAAGCAGAAAAAGATGATTCCGACTCAGATAATGAAGATATGGCAATGATCGCCAAAAATTTCAAAAAGTTTTTGAAATTCAACAGAAACAAATTCTAGGGAAACAAAAATAATTCCAACAACAATTCCAATAGCAGCAAACCATCATCTTCAACAATGGAATGTTATGAATGTCATAAGAAAGGACACATGAAGAAGGATTGTCCAGATCATAAAAAGAATAATTTCAAGAAGGACAAAACCAAACGAAAAGCTTTTTCAGTCACTTGGGACGACACTGACTCATCATCCTCATTAGAGAGTGAAAGTGATAATGAACAAGCAAATGTATGCTTCATGGCTTCGTCAGACGATGTAAGTGATTTTACTTTTGAAGATTTAATTGAAATAAATTCTGAATTAGTAAATTTAGCAAAGCAACTTAAAAAGAAAAATAAGGAGTTGCAAAGAAAGTTAGATAGAACAGTTTTAGAAGTAGATATGTTGAAAGATGAGAAGATAATATTGGAAGAAGAACTTGAAAATTCTCAACAATCGAATTCTAACTTATCTTCTCAAATTTCGTCAATATCTGAAGAACTAGAAATTCAGAAAAATAAAAATGATGTTTTACTTTTCGAAAATAATAGTTTAAACTCTAAGATTAAGGATTTAGAGTTAGAAAAATCTAGTCTTAAAATAAAATTTGATGATATTTCTAAAAATGTATCTAATTTCAATAAAGGAAGAGAAAATCTTTCTAGTATACTAGAAAACTCTCAATCCTCTAACAATAAATATGGACTAGGATTTAAGAAACAAAATAATTTTGCTAAAAGTAGAATTAATAATAATATTAAGAAAGATATTAAGAAAACAGTTTATCCAAATACTAAAACCATCAAGATATGGATTCCAAAAACAAATAATGTTTTGATAAGGAATAAACATATCGAAATGTTTATGGAAACTGTTCATAATAACAAGAATTATGTTTATAAAGGGAATTCTGAACCCGTATGGGTTTGGCTTCCTAAGATCTAACTCTTAGGACCCTAAAAAGATTGAGTACCAATTTTTTATAAATTTTTTGCAGGTACCACATAAGAAGAGAGGAAAATGGATTTTAGATAGCGGTTGCTCAAAACACATGACTGGAAACAAAGAAATGTTGTCAAACATTATATACTCAAATGGAGGAGCAGTCACCTTTGGAGATAACTCAAAAGGATATATCATCGGCAAAGGCAATGTCAGTAGCAACGGTAACTCTAATTTACCTCTCATTACTGATGTTTTATTAGTTAAAAATTTAAAACACAATTTATTAAGTATTAGTCAGCTATGCGATAAAGGTTTTAATATAACTTTTTCAGAAAATAAATGTAATATTTTCGATAAAAATCATAACACTATTTTCGAAGGAAAAAGAGATAAAAACATTTATATCTTAAATATGAATGTTAATAATGATTCAAATTTGTGTCTAGTGGCTAAAGAAAACGATTCTTATCTTTGGCACAAACGATTTTGTCACATCAATTTTAATACTATCAACAAACTAGCTAAAAATAAATTAGTTAAAGGTTTACCCAATATAAAATTCGAAACTAATATATTTTGTGATGCATGTAAATTAGGAAAATTAACAAAATCTTCTTTTAAATCAAAGAAAGTAATATCTATAGAACAACCACTTGAACTTTTACACATGGATCTTTTTGGTCCAACTCAAGTGCAGTCTATTAATCATAATAGATATGTATTTGTTATTGTAGATGATTTTTCTAGATATACTTGGATTTTCTTTTTGAAAAATAAAAGTGATACTTTTGATAATTTTAAAGTTTTTGTTAAAAGAATTCAAAATATTAAAAGTTTGAAAATTAAAAATATAAGAAGTGATCATGGAGGAGAATTTAAAAATGAAGCTTTTGAACAATTTTGTAACAAGAAAGGTATTAACCATAATTTTTCGTTTCCTAGAACACCACAACAAAATGGAGTTGTAGAAAGGAAAAATAGAACGTTACAAGAATGTGCAAGAACTTTATTAAATGGAACCACTTTATCGAAACACTTTTGGGCAGAAGCTGTAGCTACTGCTTGTTATGTATTGAATCGTGTTTCTATTCGACCATTAACTAAGAATACTCCATATGAACTTCTAAATGGAAGAAAACCAAATATTTCATATCTTAAAGTTTTTGGTTCTAAATGTTTTATTTTAAATACTAAAGATCAGCTAGGCAAATTCGATCAAAAATCCGATGAAGGAATATTCGTTGGATATTCGGAACGAAGCAAGGCTTATCGAATTTATAATAAACGAACTCAAATTATTGAAGAAAGCTTACATGTTTCATTTGACGAAAATTTTAAAAATATAAATCCAATTGTTACTATTGATTCTGATGATGAAACTACACAGAATGAAAATAGTAATACAAATGAAAATTTTGATATTCATGAAACCAATACAAACATTACTCCTAATATAATAAAATCTCCACCTAGAATTTTAAGAGATCATCCTGTGCAAAATATAATTGGAGAAGTTAATACGAATGTTAAAACCAGACATCAACTAAATCAAGTTGGTCATGTAGCTTTTCTCTCTAATATAGAACCTAAAAATATAAAAGAAGCATCAACTGATGACTACTAGATTCTTGCCATGCAAGAAGAACTAAATCAATTCGAACGAAACGAAGTTTGGGAACTCGTTCCTAGACCTAGTGATCAATCAGTCATCGGTACTAAATGGGTTTTCAAAAATAAAGCGGATGAACTAGGAAATATAACTAGGAATAAAGCTAGATTAGTTGCACAAGGATATAATCAAGAAGAAGGAATTGATTACGAAGAAACGTTTGCTCCAGTCGCCCGACTTGAAGCAATACGAATCTTATTAGCTTTCGCGTGTTTTCATAATTTTAAACTGTATCAAATGGATGTTAAAAGTGCATTTTAAATGGATACATAAAAGAAAATGTTTTTGTTGAACAACCACCTCTGTTTAATCATGAAAAATTTCCGGATCATGTTTATAAACTCAAAAAGGCGTTATACGGTTTAAAACAAGCACCACGTGCTTGGTATGATCGTCTTAAAAGCTATTTATTAGAATCTGGTTTTGAAATTGGTAAAGTAGATCAAACGCTTTTTATTAAGAAAACTAATAAAGATATTTTAATAATTCAAATATATGTTGATGATATCATTTTTGGCTCGACAAATGAAAAACTATGTCAGGAATTTTTAACTATAATGACAAATGAATTTGAAATGTCTCATATGGGAGAATTGTCATATTTTCTTGGATTACAAATTAAACAAATTGAAAATGGAATTTTTATTAATCAAGAAAAATATTGTTATAATTTAATTAAACGATTTGGTCTGGAAAACACTTCTGCCAAGCCAACTCCAATGAGCACAACTACTCATCTTGATAGAGACGAGGAGGGCAAAAGTGTTGATCAGAAGCTATATCGTAGTATGATAGGTTCTTTACTTTATTTAACAGCGAGTCGACCCGATATAATGATGAGTGTTTGTTTATGTGCTCGATTTCAAGCAAATCCCAAAGAGTCACATATGAGAGCAGTTAAACGCATTATTCGTTATCTAACTAAAACCAAAGATTTCGGACTATTTTATCCGAAAGAATGTCCTTTCGAATTAGTTTCCTATAGCGATGCTGATTTTGGAGGAAGTCGGACGGATCGAAAAAGTACGAGCGGAACGTGTCATTTCATTGGACGTTCCTTAGTCTCTTGGTTTAGTAAGAAACAAAACTGTGTTTCTTTATCAACGTGTGAAGCAGAATATATATCTGCTGCTTTGGCATGTGCACAAGTCGTATATATGCAACAAACACTACAAGATTTTAATTGTCATCTTGAAAAATCTATA
Source organism: Allium fistulosum (assembly GCA_030737815.1). Lineage (NCBI taxonomy): Eukaryota > Viridiplantae > Streptophyta > Magnoliopsida > Asparagales > Amaryllidaceae > Allium > Allium fistulosum. Next base: position 344,516,957 of record CM060903.1, on the reverse strand, counting down.
ATTTATTGTGATAATACTAGTGCAATAAATCTTTCTAAAAATCCGGTCAATCACTCACGAACAAAACACATTGATATTCGTCATCACTTTCTTCGTGATTGTTTGGAAAAAGGATTAATAAATTTAGAATTTATCAATACTGAAAATCAAATTGCTGACATTTTTACTAAACCACTAAATGAAAATATTTTTATAAAACTTAGACGTGATTTAGGTATAATGCCGTTTAAAGATTTATGAATAAAAATATGCAAAAATATCGAAAAACAAAAATTGTTTTATTTCTGACCAAAGCGGAACTCGAACTCATGACCTCTGACTTGTTTGTTAGATGTTGTGTTATAGCTACTTGAGCTATGGGTGTTTCTTGTTTTAGTTCTCTTTAAAATTTGATTTATCTGTTTTGTTTTCAGAAAAACTATATTTAGCTCTTTAGGTATAAGTCATACATTTACAAACAATTTTATTCTTAAAATTCTGTGATTATAGTTAAAATTAGTTTCAATCCACTAATTTTTCAGAAAATAGATTGTTATATATATGTACTATGCTTATCTTTTAGAACATATACTACGAAAATTTTAAAAACAAAACTTGAAAAATGTCTTCAAACAATGATTACTATAACTCTGAAAATTCTCATCTATCATACACATCTCCCGACGATGATTGTTCCGACCGCATCCTCGAAAATGGCCCCTATCCTACCTTTCCCATGCCTAAACATGTTCTAGACTTCTCCTCTCCAGATAAAGACCCCGACATGGGTGGAAACCATGGGAAGACTCCCATACAGGCTATACACCTGAAAAGAAAAAAGGGAAGAATACGATGGTAATATCTCCAACCACCAAACAAAAAATTGATGAAATACATCACTACCAACGACAACAAATGGATATGCAACGGGAACTCTACTATGAACAAAAAGCCACGGCAAGACGTTTAAGTTTTCTAGAAAAGATTGCCATGAAAATTTGTTCATCAAAGAAGGATGATGTTGCTGAACCTTCTTATAGACCCTCATCTTCGTCAAATCCTGTTCAAACTCCAATAACTCCAATATGGTCACCGATAGAAAATGTTCCATCTCCACACTCATGGGAACGCAGATTTTAAACGGTGGCTAAGCATGTTATATATATATATATGTATGTTGTTGGTATTACAAATAAGATGTATAGTGCATTGATAATACAAATATAGAAATATATATATATAACTGCAAAAAATGCACTTCTAACAGGGTCGGTCGACCGAACATCCTGAGTCGGTCAGTCGAACCCTTCCCGAGAATTACAAACAAACATTCCAACAGGGTCGGTCTACCGAATACCCTGAGTCGGTCAGCCGAACCCTTCCCGAGAGTTTTAGCACCTTTCAGATTAGCAGCTCGGTCAGCTGACCCAGTCATTCGGTCGACCGAACGTATAAATCTGCTACTTCTATTTCTTTTTAACAGCCCATCCATTCACTTTTCAACTTACCTCTTCACTCTCACTTTCCCAATTACAGTTTTTAACCTAGCCCCCATTAAAATTTCTCAAATCTTTAATCCTTTCTTCCAAAAAACAAATGGCTCCCAAGAAGAAATCAAAGACAACCGGTGGCTCTTCTTCATCTACTCCAGTAGATACACAAATTGCTTCATGGCTAGTTAATGATATAGCTCTTCAAAGATGGATACAACTTCAAGATGCCAAAATCTTTGAAGAATCATTTGTAAGTTATCCTGATTTTGCTTCCTACGGTATTGAAAATGCCGCCCTTGAGAGTGGTCTTGATACATTTCTTGACCATAGGAAAAATAACTTGAAAATTAATCATATAATGGTCAAGTTATTTCTAGCAAACCTCAACCTTGTAAATCCACCGAGAAGCACTGAAAATTGTATTTGGACATCGGTTTGTGGCACTTCGATTTTCCTTTCCATTGATCGAATTAACCACATTTTGGATGCTAGATCGGGTGATATCTCATTACACGATGTAGATTGTAATATATCAACTCGTGACCAGATAAGCCATCTATTTTTCGAAGATGATGCACCGGATTTTAGACTAACATCATCGCTTAGACCAAAAGCTCGACTCCTTCATCGATTCATGATGAAATCCTTAGTTCCTAGAGGTGGTTCATATCATCTCGTATATCCCGAAAATTTTAAAGCATTGTATGTTATTTGTAGGAAAATACGAGTTATTTGGTCACAACTTCTTATGGATGAATTTCTCACTTTTAACCAAGGAAAGATGCTTCATATTTATTATGGAGAATACATAATGAGATTGATAAATAGTTTCATCATCAATGCTCTAGAATCCGAAACCTCCAAAGTCCATATGTTTGATTCACGGACCATAAAGTTAATGAAATTACCTGATGTTCCACCTCGATTTATCAGATTTGAGCAATGGAGTAATACTCCGAGAGAACAACTGCGTCGTAGCTATTCTACACCTCAACCATCTACTCATGCTATAGAACGTATAACCCACCAATCCTCAATTCAACGACCAACTCCCGGAATGAGTACGGAAGAGGCCATTGATATTTTGGCACAAAATCAAATAGCCTTGGATAGCCGGCTACGAAAAATTGATGGTTGTTTCAAGAAGATCAAGGGCTTCTTCGTAAATTTATGGGATGCCTTATCATGTACTTTCGAAGCCGGTGCCTCCTTTGTTACTCCCGGAAAAAGACCCGCACCGAATTTCTCTTGGTCTACTTCACATAACACAAGTTCTGGTATATCCGGAACTCATGCTCCTCACACTCAAAGATGTGGTAAGGAACATGTTCCTCTGGAAGAAAATATTCGTCCAGAATTTTGGGATTCCGATGATGAGGAGGAGTAATCGTATTGTTTTACAATTTAATTTCAAGAATCTCTTTATGAACAATATGTTTTTTATTAAATGTTGTGTACTCAGCAAACATCTTTAATTATTCCTATTTTGGTTTGAAGATGTAATATTTACAATTCATTGATTCACATTTCTTTTACATATTACATCTAGTAAGTATTCCTTTTTGTCGATGATAAAGGGGGAGAAATGTATGAAAGCTAAAATATTTTTTGCAGAAAAGTCGCCATATATTTAGGGGGAGAATTATAATATAGATAAATTCTACTTCGTCACATAAGTATTGTCATCAATCAAAAAGGGGGAGAATGTTGATTCATGAGTTTTGATTCATGACACAAGCTTCAGAGATCATACGACGAGAATACTATACGAAAGCGACAAAAAGGAGAATAACCATATATTGCACACTACAAAGGAGACAAGACTACAATTTAGATTTTAGTATGAATATTTTATTTTGAGTCTTAGAATATTGTTAAAATCATTCCTCAAGTAGTCACACATACACACAAAATGATTTATACAAAAATAAGTGTACATTGTGCAAATAACAGCAGGTCGGCCGACCGACCAGAATCTTCGGTCGACCGACTCTGTGTCCAGTGCACAGATATGCACCGTTTTATTTATATTTGTAAACTCAGCTTACCGGCCCAGGTTTCTCGGTCAACCGACCAGAACATAACGGCTAGTTCTGAAGAGGTGCAATTGTTCATGAAGAGGAATGTTCTTTAATCCAACAGATATGGACACAACTCTTGATTGAAACTCTTCATGAAAGATTGTAACTATTCTACAACTATATAAACATATTCAATTCACTTCTACAATCACCGATTCTTGTTTATAATTCTGAAATCTATTCTCTATTCATTTCTGCAAATAAAAGAATTCATTCTTATTTAATATCACTAGAATCCTTGATTTAATTCATATACTTCGATTCTACGTGATTATCTTTCTTCTAAATCTTCACACACATATATACTCTCGAGGATTTGATTATAGGAAAGTTTTACTATCAAAAGACAATCAGTGTTATTCAGAACACATTCGTCAACAAACTATTTGTATTAAGTTGAAGTCCTCTTCGGCTGTTGAGGCGGAAAAATTCCTGTTCGGCTGCTCAGGTGTCGTATACCTATTCCTCCGGGTTAAGTGAGGGGTTTAGTTTAAATCCAGAGGGTATTCTGGGACTGGACGTAGAACGGGAAGTTTGAACCAGTATAAAAATTCCTGGTGTGCTTACTTTAATTTTTATTTTACTACTATTATCAGTTTCCGCATTTATATATCATATTACACGATCCTTAGTACTGCACGTACACTTTCAAAGATTTTACTCATACTCGACTTTATGTTTGACTGTGTTTTTATTATTTTCCATAAACTCACGGGTACTCATTCGAGTAGGCCGAGTTTATGGATTAGGTAAGTATCTTTTGAAGGATGAATAAAGACTCCGAAGACAAAGCATGAGGCTTGATACTTAATAAAAGTAATTTTAAATTCCACTGTGTAAAACCCGAACCTATAATTGGTTATGTACTATGTTGGCATCTTCATATGTCAGACATAATACTACTCTATTTATGTTTTATTTATATTTACCCATGCATGGGCAACGATTTAGGTTAAAATAATGTAATGAATTATGTAATTCAAATTGACGAAATGAAGAAAAAAAAGTTATTTGACTGCTCTGTTTACTTATGTTGTGCAAAATAATATTGAACTCGCTTTGTCATTGGACAATGATTTCGGTGACAACTGCAGCATCATTGGTATCTATTTTAGAGCCTCGAAGCGAGGAACTTTACAACTTGGTATCATATCTTAGGTTAGGGGAACACTTAAGTAAAACCGAGATAATTAAAAACTTGTTCGTAGAAAATGAACACCTTGGGGGGGGGGTGTGTGTGTGTATAACATACTTGTGTATATATAGGAAAATATATCTACCCCTCTACGATTGATCTCACTATATTTACTTCCCTTTCTTACAAAACCTTGCTTATGAAGAAGGCTGGCATGGATCTACATAACCGACGTTTGACCATAGGAAGAATGTGAGCGAATGCTGGTAGAGGAGATAACAGTATGCAAACCAACAACCAAGGAGTGTAGGAGAACCCGGAAGTTCGTACTATAGTCGGTACTAAAATGTCGGCCCTGGTTGAAGGAGAAATGGATGTGAATGCTTGGTTCTGCCAATTTATGACAGAGATGATGAGACAATAGCTAGCTTGAGCTGTTGAGCCAAGACAGGAGGTAGCAAGAGCAGCATACTTTTCTAATAGGAAGCCATCGAGGAAAGAAGTTCACAGGGAAGGAGTCCGCTTGGAGGTGCCGAACTGGCCGAAAGTATGTGAATGTATCTTCAAAGACTTGGGATATAACAATGTTCAGAATAGGAGGTTGGCTTCTCGTCAGGTTGGTGGGAGGCAGTAACTGTTGAGATCCCAGAGGAGGAGATAACTTGGGAGGAGGTAAGGAGCGGTTCAAGACTTTTTTATCTCTGAATCCCAAAAGAGTAATTTGTGTAGTGAGTTCCTTGACTTGAAGCAAGGAGAAATGACTTTGGCAGAGTACATGTAGCACTTTAATGCTTTATCGAAGTATGGAAGGGAGCATATGAATACTCCGCTGAAAAAAGAATGAGAGGTTCATAGAAGGTCCGAGGAAGGGGCTAAATCACAAGTGTTGGCTCACCTATTTGCTCCATTTGATATGTTGGTGGAAATGGGGAGGAGGTATGATCAGTTGTTTCAGAAAGAGAAGAAAGCTAATGTTAAACCCAAGGGTGGGCAGAAGAAATATTCAAACTATATCAAAAGGGTGGAAAGAATCAAAAGGGAGGAAAGATTTCTGGAGGTAAGACTCAAAAGTTGAGTATATACGATGCCACTTGTTTTAACTGCGGCCAAAAGGGGCACTACTCCACTAAGTGTACCTAGCTAGAGAACAAGGACATAGCTAAGTGTTTTATCTATAATATGTCGGGCCATAAGAAGTGGGATTGCCCGAAAGCGAAGTGGGCAAATTTTTATGCTTTGGAAGGACCTTCGTCTAGACCTACTGGTGAGGAGAAATGAAAGGGTGTGTTTGGAGGTATGATTTTGATTACCAGTATATCAGTTAGAGTCCTGTCTGATACTGGCATCACTCACTCTTTCATTTAGAGAGATTTGGTTGATAGGTTAGAATTATACACTACCTATTTTATTACGTGTTTACGTGTGGTTAATATGATCTGTGGGTATGTCACTCTCCGGTTAAGATGCACTGACCTTGAGTTTCACCTATGTGAACATCTATTTGTTTGCAATCCATATGTGTTTGACTTCATAGGGCACAGGGTGATTCTAGGTATGGACAGGTTAGTGCATTATGATGCTAGAATTTATTGTGCGGATAGGATTATTGCCGTACAAAATCCAAAAGGATGAGAAAGAATTACGATAGTGTTGGACGTAATGAAAGAGAAGTTGAACTTGATGGTATATGCTATGGAAGATCAAGAAGAGGAGATTAGAAAAGTATACGTAGTCTGAGAATTTGCAGATGTTTTCAAACTTATAATGAGATAATCGCTAAGAAGTGCAATCGAATTTCAGATAGATTTAGTGCCAAGGGTGCAACTTGTTAGCAGACAGCCTAGCAAAATGTCATCCAAGGAGATGGAGGAATTGAATAAGCAACTAGTGGAACTTGAGGATAAAAGTTTCATTAGGACGAATAATTTGCCGTGAAGGCATCCACGGTATTCATAAAGTAGTCGGATGGATCTTTACTGATGTGTATTTATTATAGGAAGCTGAATGAGCTAACGGTGAAGAATCGTTATCCTTTGCTCATGATAGATGACTTGATTGACCAGTTGAGTGGAGCTCGAGTGTTCTTGCAGCTGGACTTGGCAAAGGGTTTCCATCAACTAAGAGTAGCGGAAGATAGTGTTCCATTGATAGCATTTCAACATATGAATGGTTAGTAATGTCGTTTGGACTAACCAACACCCCTGCGTTTTTCATTGATCTTATGAAATGAATCTTTCGTGATCAATTGGATAGATTTATGTTGATATTTATCGATGATATTTTTGTATACTCTAAGGATGAGAGGGATCATGAAATCCATCTGAGATTGGTGTTGGTGACGTTGAGACAACACAAGTTGAAGGTGAAGTTCTTGAAATGCCATTTTTAGAAACGAGAAGTGAAGTTTCTTAGGTATGTTGTTTCAGATAATGGATTAGCAGTAGATCTATCGAAGATGGAAACTATTAATGGTTAGAAGAGGCCAGAAATGGTCATGGTGGTGAGAAATTTCTTGGGTTGGTTAACTATTACCACAGATTCATTTAGGATTTCTCACGTATAGCAGCACCCTTGACTAAGTTGACCAGGAAGAACGAGAAGTTTGAATGAACCCGATAAGTGTGAATGATCATTCTAGGAGTTGAAGAAGTTATTGACGAATGCTCCTGTGTTGATTATGCCTAAAGGAAACCAGGATCTCTTGGTGTACACCGATGCTTGTGGACCAGGTTTGAGGGAAGTGTTGATGCAAAGAGGGCGAGTGATAGCTTATGCATCAAGACAGTTGAGACTGCATGAAGTTAGATATCTGATTCATGACTCAGAGTTGGCAACAATGGTTTTGCGCTCAAAATTTGGAGACATTACTTTTTGGGAAAACGATTCAAGTTCTATACGGATCACAAATCCTTTAAGTACTTATTCCCTCAGAGGAAGTTGATTATGAGGCAACAAAGGTGGTTGGAGTTCTTGGAGACATGATTTCGGGATATAATATACATCAAGAAAAGGGAACAAGGTTGTCGATGCTTTAAGCAGGATGCATCAAAGTGGAGTGTTGGCCATGATAGAAGAATTGAAATGTTAGAAACGTTAGCCCCTCGTGGAGTGCATTATAGGCAACATATGAGATCAAGTAATGTAACAACCCGCTTTTCGATCCTCAGAAGTTGACACTAATACATCTACGGTATTTGTTTGTCGAACATCTAGGTGCCAGAAAGACAGATCATTGGGATGAAAGAAAGAAAAGACAGAACAAAATCATACAACGTGACGAGTGATACATAATATACCAATGGTCTTTACAAAAGAAAAACTGAACTTTAATATACATACATCAATCAGAGTACAATTTATTCTATCATTAGTCCTTGGACAGTTATAACAACCTATCCTTAGAATTTCTGATGAATATAACAAGAACAAAACAGCGGAAGATAAAATACGGTAATACGTCTTGGATGATCTAGCTCGTCTCTTGAAGCTCCAAGTATCCAGCTAAATCTGAAAAATATGCTTGGGCTGACCCGAGCATTATAAGAAAAATAACGTCCAGATTAGTCTGGTAAAACCAGCATGAGAAACACAATCAAATGAGTTTTACTTAATGATAAAAAAAACCTTTCAAAAATAAAGGTATCTCATAAGACTACGTTGTACATAAACACATATAAGTTTTTAACTTATAACAACCAAATCATTTTTATAGAAAATTTTGTGATATTATGATAATGTTTAGGGTAAAATAAATATTAATCATAGCCGAAAGAATTACATAATTAAATTCCAGCATAATAAACATACAACTAAATCCGCAAAGATATGTATTGAAAATTAGATTTCCATCAATGACTAGGCTACTGGGGTACCATCCATCACAGTACACCTCTAAACAATATGTACTGAGGTCAACAAGAACTTCTTGCACCTCTGCTATACAAAGCTGGTTGTCCCTTTAACGTGGCATATCGGATTACATCATTCTTCGGACCCCAAGGCTAAAAAAAAATGTGCACCAACTATGGTCTCACTCTTTCCGTGAGCACGCATATTAAAATTCATAAATATCAAATCCAGATCAGGAATCACCAGAAGAAAATTTGTTTTTGGTTGCAGCAAGTAAAATAGCCTTTTGTAACTTAGTGCACCGTTGATTTGCAAAACAAAATAAAATAATAAATCAAACGCTACTAAACTTGTCCCGCTAACACTTTTAGAAGGCGACCAACTTTTTTCTTTCCCGCTTTCACCTTCTACCAATTTCATTCACTCTTTCGTCAAGATCACCCTAAACCCTAAAATGAACTTCTCTCAAACACGAATCCATACCTCCTTTTCCTTTAGCTTCGAACATCATCTCGCCATCCCTTTGAGTGTTCGGTCAACCTGCTACCTCCATAATATAGCTTTACTCCTCTGCCTCCCATGCCATTCTACATCGGTGAGCTTTTTGTAGATTCAAATCGGGTTTTCAAAATTGTTCAATTTTGAACGTGAATTCGAATTTGATCGTTTATTTTTACTTGATATAAGATTTGGTTCAATTTTGCTTGCTATGAGATTGCAGTTTAAATTTAGTTCAATCCCCTGTCCTTAAATAAATCAGGACTGATCAATTGTAATGGATGGAACCATTTTTGATGTATTAATTATGAGTGAAGTTAATGATAATTCTGATGTTAACCTTGTGGTATTTGCGCATGAGAAGCTTGGGTTTATGGGGAAATAGATGCTGTAGCAATAGTTCATACGCAGCAAGCAGTTGTGCATATGGGTCAACATCAGGAACTGCGTGAATAGGCTCATTATGAAAAGTGTGTGCATGTGCTTCAAGAGAAGAAGGGAGGTGCGCATGAGTATCAAAAAGCAGGTTTGGTACTTGTGTTTGTGGGACTGCAGCTTTAGGTGATACTGTGTGTGCATCAGGAGAGGCAGTAGGTAGTTTCCCATTGATAAACTTAAGCTTTAGTTTTTTTTGTCAATTAATTAAGCATAAATCGTACATATGTAAATTACAAAATTACTTAATCCAAGAAAAGAAGGATGTCAATTTTCATATTTTTGTCCAGAGTGCAATGTGAAACTCTTCATGAAGATAATTTACGTTTTTGATCTCCGCATGAAAGTTGGTCATTATTGTAAACAACTAATGTGTAACGGTATAGGACTTGAGGTTATCCTCAAGTATACGCTAAAAGCTTTATGAACGTATTGATAAACAATAATTTTCACTGTTTAATGATCAAAAGATAAATTATAATTTCACCAATAGAGGTTAAGAGCGTCTCCAACAGATCGGAATGTGAAAAACCGATTTTCCACACTTCGAAATGTTGGAGGCCTCATTTCTCCAATAGAAATGAGGTCAGCACTACAAAGATAATTCTGTTTAGCGTCGGCCTATAGCCGACTACGGTCGACTCGGCCGATTCGAGCCATCGCTAAAAGTCGATGCTAAACAGGTCGTCGCCAAGTGAAATGACGACGGCAAAAGGGACGGCTACGTCCCTAATTTAGCGTCGGCTAGAGTTGGCTAGCCGACTCCGGCCGACGCTAAATATAGTCCACGTGTAAAAAAAATATGTGACCAATAGACCGATCCTAGCCGACGCTAGTCGACTCTAATCTGTGTAAAATTACGGAATTGTCACCGGTATCCGCAATGGAATGCAAAGCCATTATCAACGGTTATTCCAAATTTAGATACAATGGGACTAGTTTTCTTTTTGTAAGTCTAAATCTAGTATTTTCTTTCATATATATTATTGGCAGAATCTGAAGTAACTTAATATTCACAAGTTCTAATTTTATTGAATCTGTTGAATGTAGAAATTGTTGCAATACGAGCTTGCAAAAAGAATTTCTGCAAAAAATGCAATGGAGCATCCCTATTTTGACAGCTTGGATAAAGCAAACTTGTAACTCAAGCTTCTGATTGTTATCCAATGTTGCTTCACTAAGTCTATTGATTTAATCCAAACATAATCTGTGAAATTATCAATCAGTCTCATCTTTTCATGGTAATAGTAATACTAGTATGCATATGATAGATTATCACTAGTTATACTAAATTATAATATTATGCCAGGGACCCTACTATTGCTCTGCTGGTGTTAACAAGGCATTCCGGCTTGACATTGTCGATGTCCATTACAAAGCGTATCTTTGGGTACAGATAAACTTCTGATATTAGAAATAGATAACCCATAAGAACAAAGTAACTAGAAAATTGATTCAGATGTAAACAGATAATCAAGCTTAACAAAGCTTATTTTTACTAAATCAAAAACCAGTAAACCAACAAGTCGGGAACAAAATAATACAACTAAAGCTTAGCTATATCTGAGATGCAAATTAGAATAGACGTCAATAGCATAATTAAACGCATAGCTTGGAGATAGATTTTTAAAACATTAATCAAAGAAAGAGTGAAAAAAAGACGCAAGGGTTTTTGAGGGCTTGGTTTCATTGAAAAGGGCAAGGCAGGCTGCAGGTGGAGGCTGGCGGTAGGAGAGAGTGTAGGGTGGAGCTGCTGCGGCTGAGGGTGGAGATTCGTGCAGTGCAGGGTATTGGATGTTGGGCGAGTAAAGGAAGGAGGCGGATCTGGTTGGAGGGGAAGAGAGGAAAGCTAGGTGGAGAATGGCTAAAATGAAAACGTTGTCACAAAAACAAGAATAGAAAGTGTGGCCTTAAAACATGAAATGTACAGAAGGCGGCCACAAAAGGAAAAGCAAAAAGAAGAATAGCAGCAGAGAGAAGAACGTGAGATATAACGGTGGGGAGAGAGAGAATGGGAATCCCTATTTTCACCGTTGAACGTCCAAATAAATAAAAAAACCGTTTTACTCGTCGTGTGTTATAGCTAACTCCTAGACAATGACATATTTCTAGGATAATTCTGTAGGCGATGATTTTTTTGCGAATTCATCCGTACGGATTCGATTAAAACACTACAAAGCATCCCTGGTTCAAATTTGGTCTCGTTTGAAGGTCGTTCGGCCTTCGAACGAAAGGTTTTTTGTCCGAAAATCCACGAACGGTCATAAATTTGAAATTCAAGATCGACACCCCAGATTCGTGTATTTTTTAATCATATTCTGAAAACATCTCCAAAATACCTTAGATCGGCATAAGATCCAAAGAATTTATTTTTACGCCGCATAATTTATTTTATATAATTTTATTATACCAAATACATTTAAAAATTCATAATTGATTATCCAACGGTTTAAAAAATTATTTTAATTCTTTAAAATGTTACATATAACCACCTTTATCGAATTTGTATAGCGGATCGACTAAAAGTTGCATCGATTGGTCGTGCGAGTTAGATTTTCAACAACGATAACTTTTCGAATTACACGAACATATATCATCAAAAATACCAATTTAACCTATCACGATCCGTCATTGGGTGAATATTAATAATCATAAATGTCAATTTTATTTTTTTTGGCCATTTTAGTACTGATTTTTCATTTTTTCAAATGAAATAGGTGTATATAAGAAGTAGGTTGAGAAAATAATTAAATAGCCGGCGCTAGCCGTCTCTAGCCGTTACAGGTCGACTCCAGCCGACGCAAAGTTCAATAACATATAATGCCGTCCCCAACCGACTCCAAAAGGAGACGGAGCCGACTCCGGCCGACTCCATGCTCCGTCCCCATTTTAAAGTATTCTAGTTGTGCAGGCGCCTGTTGATATGAAATGATTATTCTTTCCAAAGTACCACTAAATGCATAATGCATATCATAAAAGATTAAGTTGCTACATCTTTATTTAGAGCTAATGAAACCTTTTGAAGCATAGTTAGTTTAGGTAGAAAATCCATAAACTAATTTATCGGACTTGATTGGTCATTCATTTTGACAAAGCAACAGGTTTTGTTTTGCGTAGCACAAACATCATAAGTTATTATGATTCACAAGGAATGATCAATCTTTACTTTAATGTCCCAAAATTAGAAGATTGTTTAACAGTGTAATACATCATACTTTGAAGCTTCTGTAGTTAGTTGATTGTGGGTTCTCCATGTTTACCTTCTCATGTCCAACTAGAATATATGCTCTTTAGATATTTGCTAAGTTGCTCAATGCTATAAGCAACAATGCCCCTGATGTCTTCAAATTTAGCATACCTGCAACACAGTTGTTCCTTTAAAAATGTATCTCTCTTTTCATGTTTCACTGATTTATTAAGTTCTCAAATCCATATATACCTTTTTTAGTATTATTAGTGGGATCATGTGCTTCATATATCTGTAGAAAAAGAAAGAAGTTGCTTGTTTATAGAATCGACATAGAAGCTGTAAGTTTTTCTTATATGTTCATTTTAATTATCATTAGCATGTTATACTTAGAACATCATCTTCAGCAAGGCAAGTGATTTCTGAATTAGTTTAGAGAATTCTTTAGATTGCTGGAGTTAAGAGTTGTAAGTTAGTCATCTTTTTTTTATTATAATCATGTTAAAGCATTGTCATCATGACTGGCATAACTTGTATTTAATGAGCGATGGCTCACAGTTTCCTACGAGCATTGTCGAAATATACTGATCAAACCATGGGAAATCATGGTAATATCTTACATATCAGGCATGTATTAATCAATTAACAGAAGTGGGTATATTATTCATGAACTAAGTCTAGATAGCATGTTACCATGTTTGCCACGATACAGTATTGCAATTTCCGCGATGCCCATGAGAATAATCATGCGAATTAAATTAACTTGATTAATATGATATTGTGTATGACAAAAAAAAAAAAAAAAACTTTTCACTGGTTAATCAATGACTAATTCATCCAAAAAAAGAGAGCAGATTATTAAATATGACTGTGTAAGGCAAAGGAAAACCCTATGAATTGCAGAATAAGAAAACATTTAGTTCATGCATTGCATTTTAAATGCCTTATGAAATCACAGTGTATTATATACACATATTTTCAAGCTTTTATATCTGTACGAAGGGGAAAAAACAGTAAATTTGCTTAGGTAATAGAACTTGCATTTCAGTTCAAGTAAATGTATTCATGATTGCATATTTTTGAAAAGCTACTAATTTTCTTCCATTTTTTCCTAAACATTGATAGAACAGAGAAATAACTAAAACTAATCATCCTCCGCATCCGAATGCCTTTGTGATGCAGCAACATACCTGGGTCGCGAAACAGACCATCACTCTGCTTTAGATCGTGAACGATCTACCAGTATCCGCAACTCAAAATCACCAATACTCCACGACATAACATCAAAGGCCGCGACTTACGACTCATTGATTCCCACGAGTTACGACTCATCAGAGGCCACGACTTACGACTCATCGTTTCCCACGAGTTACGACTCATCAGAGGCCACGACTTACGACTCATCGCTTCCCACGAGTTACGACTCATCAGAGGCCACGACTTACGATTCATCACTTCCCACGAGTTACGACCTAACTCCACCACGACATAAACTCCACCTCAAATCTTTTCCCGGACCTAACCCTATGCCGCAGAATTTCCTCCGAGCTTCCCCTAAATCGCCTGCCGCCTACCTTGAATCGTTTCCGAGTTATCTAAGTCGCGAACGACTAAGTCGTGAAACCCTATTCTATGACGCAGTAGAACTTCCCTTAACTCGCGAGATCTGATAAATCGAAGAGAGGAAGGGGATAACTCGCGAGATGATAAGTCATGAGATAAAATGATAAGTCGAGGGGATAATACTGATAAGTCGCGAGTTGTTTTCTATAAGTCGCGTGAAAGATGTTAAGTCGCGCGTGGTTCTTAAGTCGTAAGATTTTATAAGTCGGAACCGACTTAGGAGTTGATGTAATTTTGTTGTTTTTTTTCTTCTTTCGTGTGAGTTGTAAAATGCTATAAATAGGCCGGTGGTGCCATTTGTAAAAGTTGTTGACTTTTGAATAAAATTTCCATTTTGATTGCTTTGTGCTTTCTTCTAATTGGTAGTCGAGTGAAGTCTCCTATCTCCACTTACGTTATTCGAGTGCGCTCGAATCTTCGTTTGTTGAAGCCGATTCACGGTATCTTGTGCGCAAGATCAACGTTGAAGAATCGTAGATCTCTTTCCCGGTATCTTCGGATCAACGAGTCAGAGATAGCTAGAATTCGGTATCTTCGGATCAACGAATTCAGGCATCGCAGTATTCATCAATCCACCGACTGCTACTTTCATCGATCTACATCGTTTTGTAATATCCGCTGCGTCAGTTTGGTATCAGAGCTTGTTTTAGCCAATCATAGCTAAATCGAGTCTTGGAGCCGAGAATTTGAAGTGTTGAAGTTGTGTTCATCGTGTTCATCATATTTGGCAACAAAGTTGGAGTTTTCGATCCATTTCATTTTGGATTAAAGTTCGAAAGGTGTCTGAAACTTGAAGTGTGAATTTGTTGAAGTGTTTGGGAAGTATTCAATTATGCCGCCAAGACGAGTTCAACGTCATCGCAATATTAATGCTTTGTACGGAAGAGAAGAGGCCGATGAAATGGAGCAACGAATCAACGAGAATTTTAATGAGAAGCTTACTGAAGGGATTGGTCGATTAGAGAGAATGATGCTTGAAATGAGTCAAAATCAAAGAAGGGTTTCACCTGAATCGAGCCATGGGAGAAGTAGAGCTTCACCACATTCAAATCGAGAGAGAAGTGGTGATAGTGATCATAGGAGTGTGGATCGAGATTGTGATAGAAATGTTGATGATCGAAGTCGGGATAGAAATGTGACTGATCGAGATCGGAGGAATGTAGATCGTAGGAATGTTGGTGGAAGAAATGGTGGTGGTAGAGATGTTGGTGGTCAGGATCGACATCGATATACATCGGATTGTGACGAAGAGTATGATGGAGGTAGTGTTCATGGACGAGGACGTGGACGAGGAAGAAATCAGTCGGAGTACGATCACAAGTGGGAATCTGGGATAAAGACTGAAATTCCAGAATTCAAAGGTGGTATGCAAGCTGAGGAGTTTTTGGATTGGGTGGCTAATGTTGAAGAAATTTTTGATTTCAAAGAAGTTCCAGAACATCGTAGAGTGAAGTTGGTTGCTACAAGGTTGAGGGGAAGAGCTTTGGCATGGTGGCAGCAAATCAAACTTACACGTGAACGAATGGGGAAGTCAAAAGTTGAATCTTGGGAGAAGATGAAGAAATTGATGAAAGCAACGTTCTTACCTTACAATTACCAATCTCTGATGTATCAACGTTTGCAGAACTTGAGGCAGGGCACAAAGACTGTTAATGATTACGCAGATGAGTTTTATCAGCTTATTGCAAGGAATGATATTATGAAGACAGAAGAGCAGCTGACATCTAGATTCATTGGGGGATTGAGAATGCAGATTCAGGATATGGTTAATATGACCGATCCAAGATCTGTGGCGGAAGCACATCAGAAAGCGTTGGCTTGGGAGAAGCAGGGGCGACGAGGAGGTGGTGTGTTTACTAATTCCAACAATCAAGTGAAGGGTGTTAGTGGAAGTTCTAATGTTTCTAAACCTATCAGTAAACCAGTGGTGAAAGAGGCTGAGAAGGCAAAGGTTAACAATGGTTTCAAATGTTACAATTGTCAAGAGATGGGTCATAAAAGCAATGAGTGTCCAAAGCCAAAGAAGAGAGCAATGATTGCTGAGGTTGAGGATGAGGATGAGGAGGCTGAAGATTCTAATCAATTACCAGTTGAGGAGGAAGAATTGTTATCTGGAGATGATGGTTATACATTAATGATGAGGAGGAATTGCTTAACACCAAAGCAGGAGGAAGAGACTAGCTAGTTGAGGAGTAACATCTTTCAATCAACGTGCACTATCTTGGGAAGGGTTTGCAAATTTGTTATTGATGCTGGAAGCTGTGATAACATTATCTCTACAGAAGCTGTAAAGAAGTTATCATTGAAGACAGAGAAGCACCCGAAACCGTATAAGTTAGCTTGGTTGAGGAAAGGTGGGGAGGTGAAAGTTAGTCGAAGGACTTGTGTTAATTTTTCAATTGGGAAGAAATACAAGGACGAAATTTGGTGTGATGTTGTGGACATGGACGTATGCCATTTGTTGTTGGGGAGACCGTGGCAATATGATAGGGCGGTGCAACATGATGGGCGTACCAACAGTTACAGTTTCATGTTTGAAGGCACGAAGATTACTCTCGTTCCCAAGAAGCGTCAACAAGAAGAAAACAAACTGGAGGAGATTGAAGAGCTGAAAACTTTATTAACCTTGAAGGAGTTTGTTAAAGAAGTCGAAGAGGAGCCGGAAGTATTCTTGTTAATTGGGCGTGAGAGCAGTGAAGAAGTTGAAATTCCAGAAGAAGTTAAACCAGTATTGAAAGAATTTGAGGATGTATTTCCAGAGGAGTTGCCAACGGAGTTACCGCCGTTGAGGGACATTCAACATCAAATTGATCTAGTTCCAGGAGCTGTGTTACCTCACAGACCACACTACAGAATGAGTCCAAAAGAGCATGAGGAGCTGCGAAGGCAGGTGGAAGAATTGCTTGAACATGGGCGTGTGCAGGAGAGTTTAAGTCCTTGTGCTGTACCAGCTTTATTGGTACCCAAAAGGGATGGAACGTGGAGGATGTGCACAGATAGTAGAGCATTAAATAAGATCACGGTCAGATACAGCTTTCCGATGCCGAGGCTTGATGATTTATTGGATCAAATCAGCGGATCTACTATCTTTTCGAAGATTGATTTGAAGAGCGGATATCATCAAATTCGTATTAGACCAGGTGATGAGTGGAAGACTGCTTTTAAAACCAGGGAGGGTCTATACGAATGGTTGGTTATGCCATTTGGACTTTCAAACGCGCCAAGCACGTTCATGAGAGTGATGAATCAGATTTTTAGACCTTTTATTGGGAAATTTGTGGTGGTGTATTTCGATGATATTCTGATATATAGTGGAAGTCCAGAGGAACATTTGAATCATTTGAGAGAAGTGCTGATGGTACTACGACAAGAGCAATTTTATGCTGCAACAAAGAAATGCGTGTTCATGACGCATAGTGTTTTATTTCTGGGGTATGTTGTATCAGGAGAAGGTATCCAGGTGGACCAGAATAAGGTTGAAGCAGTCAGAAATTGGCCACAGCCGAAGACAATAACCGAAGTGAGAAGTTTTCATGGGCTAGCATCATTCTACCGAAGATTCATTCCACACTTCAGTAGCGTGATGGCACCGGTTACGGATTGCATGAAAGGGAAGCAGTTTTCTTGGTCGGAAGAAGCAGGGGTTGCTTTTGAACGGATCAAAGAACTTTTGACGACAGCACCAATTCTAGTTTTACCAGAATTTCAGGTGTTGTTTGAGTTACATACTGATGCATCCAAGGTTGGAATCGGGGGAGTGTTGAGCCAGAGGGGGCGTCCTATTGCATATTTCAGTGAGAAGCTATCGGGAGCAAAGATGAGATATAGTACATATGATGTGGAATTTTATGCTGTTGTGCAAGCGATTAAACACTGGAGACACTATCTATTTCAGAAAGAGTTTGTTCTTTACACTGATCATGAGGCGTTGAAGCATTTACAAGGGCAAGACAAGATTTCAGCGAGACATGCATCATGGATTGCATATCTGCAGCAGTTTACGTTTGTTGTGAAACACAAATCAGGAGTGACGAATCGTGTTGCGGATGCATTGAGTAGAAGAAATCATGTGTTGACTACAATGAAGGTCGAAGTGCCAGGGTTTGAGTTGCTACCAGAATTATTTGTTGAAGATCCTTACTTTATGAAGTTTGTAGATAAAGTGAAGAAAGGAGAAACGGATGAGTTTGTGATGGTAGATGGTTTCCTGTTCAAAGGAAATCAATTATGTATACCGGATTGCAGTTTACGGTTGAAAATTGTGAAAGAATTGCACGAAGAAGGTCATGTGGGTAGAGACCGTACACTACAGCTGATTTCTCAATCTTACTTTTGGCCATCGATGAGGAAAGAGATTGAAAGGTTTGTGGAGCGATGTCATATCTGTCAGGTTTCGAAAGGAACTGCGACCAATGCTGGATTATATATGCCGTTATCTGTACCAACTAAGCCTTGGGTTGATGTGAGTATGGACTTTGTTTTGGGTTTGCCTCGAACTCAAAGGGGAAACGATTTCATTTATGTGGTGGTTGACCGATTTTCAAAAATGGCACACTTTATTGCTTGTAAGAAGACGGCGGCTGCTGTTCGTGTGGCTCAGTTATTTTTCAAAGAAATCTATCGACTTCATGGATTGCCTGAATCGATTGTCTCAGACAGGGATACTAGATTTCTGAGTCACTTTTGGTTGAGTTTGTGGAAAATGGTGGGAACGAAGCTGAAGTTTAGTAGTGCATATCATCCTCAAACAGATGGGCAAACGGAAGTTGTGAATAGATCATTAGGAAACTTGTTGCGATGTCTTGTACAAGACAATTTGAAGAGTTGGGACTTAAAGTTGTGTCAGGCAGAGTTTGCTCATAATCATGCTGTTAACCGAAGCACTGGTTACAGTCCATTTCAGATTGTATATTCAAGCTTGCCAAAGGGACCGTTGGATTTAACGATAGTGCCACAACCGAAGGGGATAGTTAAGCGGGCTGCTGATTTTGTTAATGAGTTGACAGAATGTCATAGAATCGTTCAGGAACGATTGGAGAAGACGAATGAGAAGTATAAACAACTGGCAGATAAGAAGCGAAGAAGTGTGGACTTCAAAGAGGGCGATTTTGTGTACGCGGTGTTGACAAAAGATCGTTTTCCAGTTGGAACATACAACAAGTTGAAGGCTCGAAAGATTGGTCCAGTTGAAATCTTGAAGAAGATCAATGATAATGCATATCGGTTGAAGCTGCCAGATCATATTCATACGGCAGACGTTTTCAACGTTAAACATCTAATTCCGTACCATGGGAATGATCTTGATAGGGTAAAGAGAGGTACAAATTCGTGGTCGAATTTTTGTCAACAAAGGGAGGATGATGCAGCAACATACCTAGGTCGCGAAACAAACCATCACTCTGCTTTAGATCGTGAACGATCTACCAGTATCCGCAACTCAAAATCACCAATACTCCACGACATAACATCAAAGGCTGCGACTTACGACTCATTGATTCCCACGAGTTACGACTCATCAGAGGCCACGACTTACGACTCATCGTTTCCCACGAGTTACGACTCATCAGAGGCCACGACTTACGACTCATCGCTTCCCACGAGTTACGACTCATCAGAGGCCACGACTTACGATTCATCACTTCCCACGAGTTACGACCTAACTCCACCACGACATAAACTCCACCTCAAATCTTTTCCCGGACCTAACCCTATGCCGCAGAATTTCCTCCGAGCTTCCCCTAAATCGCCTGCCGCCTACCTTGAATCGTTTCCGAGTTATCTAAGTCGCGAACGACTAAGTCGTGAAACCCTATTCTATGACGCAGTAGAACTTCCCTTAACTCGCGAGATCTGATAAATTGAAGAGAGGAAGGGGATAACTCGCGAGATGATAAGTCGTGAGATAAAATGATAAGTCGAGGGGATAATACTGATAAGTCGCGAGTTGTTTTCTATAAGTCGCGTGAAAGATGTTAAGTCGCGCGTGGTTCTTAAGTCGTAAGATTTTATAAGTCGGAACCGACTTAGGAGTTGATGTAATTTTGTTGTTTTTTTTCTTCTTTCGTGTGAGTTGTAAAATGCTATAAATAGGCCGGTGGTGCCATTTGTAAAAGTTGTTGACTTTTGAATAAAATTTCCATTTTGATTGCTTTGTGCTTTCTTCTAATTGGTAGTCGAGTGAAGTCTCCTATCTCCACTTACGTTATTCGAGTGCGCTCGAATCTTCGTTTGTTGAAGCCGATTCACGGTATCTTGTGCGCAAGATCAACGTTGAAGAATCGTAGATCTCTTTCCCGGTATCTTCGGATCAACGAGTCAGAGATAGCTAGAATTCGGTATCTTCGGATCAACGAATTCAGGCATCGCAGTATTCATCAATCCACCGACTGCTACTTTCATCGATCTACATCGTTTTGTAATATCCGCTGCGTCAGTTTGGTATCAGAGCTTGTTTTAGCCAATCATAGCTAAATCGAGTCTTGGAGTCGAGAATTTGAAGTGTTGAAGTTGTGTTCATCGTGTTCATCATATTTGGCAACAAAGTTGGAGTTTTCGATCCATTTCATTTTGGATCAAAGTTCGAAAGGTGTCTGAAACTTGAAGTGTGAATTTGTTGAAGTGTTTGGGAAGTATTCAATCATGCCGCCAAGACGAGTTCAACGTCATCGCAATATTAATGCTTTGTACGGAAGAGAAGAGGCCGATGAAATGGAGCAACGAATCAACGAGAATTTCAATGAGAAGCTTACTGAAGGGATTGGTCGATTAGAGAGAATGATGCTTGAAATGAGTCAAAATCAAAGAAGGGTTTCACCTGAATCGAGCCATGGGAGAAGTAGAGCTTCACCACATTCAAATCGAGAGAGAAGTGTTGATAGTGATCATAGGAGCGTGGATCGAGATTGTGATAGAAATGTTGATGATCGAAGTCGGGATAGAAATGTGACTGATCGAGATCGGAGGAATGTAGATCGTAGGAATGTTGGTGGAAGAAATGGTGGTGGTAGAGATGTTGGTGGTCAGGATCGACATCGATATACATCGGATTGTGACGAAGAGTATGATGGAGGTAGTGTTCATGGACGAGGACGTGGACGAGGAAGAAATCAGTCGGAGTACGATCACAAGTGGGAATCTGGGATGAAGACTGAAATTCCAGAATTCAAAGGTGGTATGCAAGCTGAGGAGTTTTTGGATTGGGTGGCTAATGTTGAAGAAATTTTTGATTTCAAAGAAGTTCCAGAACATCGTAGAGTGAAGTTGGTTGCTACAAGGTTGAGGAGAAGAGCTTTGGCATGGTGGCAGCAAATCAAACTTACACGTGAACGAATGGGGAAGTCAAAAGTTGAATCTTGGGAGAAGATGAAGAAATTGATGAAAGCAACGTTCTTACCTTACAATTACCAATCTCTGATGTATCAACGTTTGCAGAACTTGAGGCAGGGCACAAAGACTGTTAATGATTACGCAGATGAGTTTTATCAGCTTATTGCAAGGAATGATATTATGGAGACAGAAGAGCAGCTGACATCTAGATTCATTGGGGGATTGAGAATGCAGATTCAGGATATGGTTAATATGTTCGATCCAAGATCTGTGGCGGAAGCACATCAGAAAGCGTTGGCTTGGGAGAAGCAGTGATGACGAGGAGATGGTGTGTTTACTAATTCCAACAATCAAGTGAAGGGTGTTAGTGGAAGTTCTAATGTTTCTAAACCTATCAGTAAACCAGTGGTGAAAGAGGCTGAGAAGGCAAAGGTTAACAATGGTTTCAAATGTTACAATTGTCAAGAGATGGGTCATAAAAGCAATGAGTGTCCAAAGCCAAAGAAGAGAGCAATGATTGCTGAGGTTGAGGATGAGGATGAGGAGGCTGAAGATTCTAATCAATTACCAGTTGAGGAGGAAGAATTGTTATCTGGAGATGATGGTTATACATTAATGATGAGGAGGAATTGCTTAACACCAAAGCAGGAGGAAGAGACTAGCTAGTTGAGGAGTAACATCTTTCAATCAACGTGCACTATCTTGGGAAGGGTTTGCAAATTTGTTATTGATGCTGGAAGCTGTGATAACATTATCTCTACAGAAGCTGTAAAGAAGTTATCATTGAAGACAGAGAAGCACCCGAAACCGTATAAGTTAGCTTGGTTGAGGAAAGGTGGGGAGGTGAAAGTTAGTCGAAGGACTTGTGTTAATTTTTCAATTGGGAAGAAATACAAGGACGAAATTTGGTGTGATGTTGTGGACATGGACGTATGCCATTTGTTGTTGGGGAGACCGTGGCAATATGATAGGGCGGTGCAACATGATGGGCGTACCAACAGTTACAGTTTCATGTTTGAAGGCACGAAGATTACTCTCGTTCCCAAGAAGCGTCAACAAGAAGAAAACAAACTGGAGGAGATTGAAGAGCTGAAAACTTTATTAACCTTGAAGGAGTTTGTTAAAGAAGTCGAAAAGGAGCCGGAAGTATTCTTGTTAATTGGGCGTGAGAGCAGTGAAGAAGTTGAAATTCCAGAAGAAGTTAAACCAGTATTGAAAGAATTTGAGGATGTATTTCCAGAGGAGTTGCCAACGGAGTTACCGCCGTTGAGGGACATTCAACATCAAATTGATCTAGTTCCAGGAGCTGTGTTACCTCACAGACCACACTACAGAATGAGTCCAAAAGAGCATGAGGAGCTGCGAAGGCAGGTGGAAGAATTGCTTGAACATGGGCGTGTGCAGGAGAGTTTAAGTCCTTGTGCTGTACCAGCTTTATTGGTACCCAAAAGGGATGGAACGTGGAGGATGTGCACAGATAGTAGAGCATTAAATAAGATCATGGTCAGATACAGATTTCCGATGCCGAGGCTTGATGATTTATTGGATCAAATCAGCGGATCTACTATCTTTTCGAAGATTGATTTGAAGAGCGGATATCATCAAATTCGTATTAGACCGGTGATGAGTGGAAGACTGCTTTTAAAACCAGGGAGGGTCTATACGAATGGTTGGTAATGCCATTTGGACTTTCAAACGCGCCAAGCACGTTCATGAGAGTGATGAATCATATTTTTAGACCTTTTATTGGGAAATTTGTGGTGGTGTATTTCGATGATATTCTGATATATAGTGGAAGTCCAGAGGAACATTTGAATCATCTGAGAGAAGTGCTGATGGTACTACGACAAGAGCAATTTTATGCTGCAACAAAGAAATGCGTGTTCATGACGCATAGTGTTTTATTTCTGGGGTATGTTGTATCAGGAGAAGGTATCCAGATGGACCAGAATAAGGTTGAAGCAGTCAGAAATTGGCCACAGCCGAAGAAAATAACCGAAGTGAGAAGTTTTCTTGGGCTAGCATCATTCTACCGAAGATTCATTCCACACTTCAGTAGCGTGATGGCACCGGTTACGGATTGCATGAAAGGGAAGCAGTTTTCTTGGTCGGAAGAAGCAGGGGTTGCTTTTGAACGGATCAAAGAACTTTTGACGACAGCACCAATTCTAGTTTTACCAAATTTTCAGGTGTTGTTTGGGTTACATACTGATGCATCCAAGGTTGGAATTGGGGGAGTGTTGAGCCAGAGGGGGCGTCCTATTGCATATTTCAGTGAGAAGCTATCGGGAGCAAAGATGAGATATAGTACATATGATGTGGAATTTTATGCTGTTGTGCAAGCGATTAAACACTGGAGAAACTATCTATTTCAGAAAGAGTTTGTTCTTTACACTGATCATGAGGCGTTGAAGCATTTACAAGGGCAAGACAAGATTTCAGCGAGACATGCATCATGGATTGCATATCTGCAGCAGTTTACGTTTGTTGTGAAACACAAATCAGGAGTGACGAATCGTGTTGCGGATGCATTGAGTAGAAGAAATCATGTGTTGACTACAATGAAGGTCGAAGTGCCAGGGTTTGAGTTGCTACCAGAATTATTTGTTGAAGATCCTTACTTTATGAAGTTTGTAGATAAAGTGAAGAAAGGAGAAACGGATGAGTTTGTGATGGTAGATGGTTTCCTGTTCAAAGGAAATCAATTATGTATACCGGATTGCAGTTTACGGTTGAAGATTGTGAAAGAATTGCACGAAGAAGGTCATGTGGGTAGAGACCGTACACTACAGCTGATTTCTTAATCTTACTTTTGGCCATCGATGAGGAAAGAGATTGAAAGGTTTGTGGAGCGATATCATATCTGTCAGGTTTCGAAAGGAACTGCGACCAATGCTGGATTATATATGCCGTTACCTGTACCAACTAAGCCTTGGGTTGATGTGAGTATGGACTTTGTTTTGGGTTTGCCTCGAACTCAAAGGGGAAACGATTCCATTTATGTGGTGGTTGACCGATTTTCAAAAATGGCACACTTTATTGCTTGTAAGAAGACGGCGGATGCTGTTCGTGTGGCTCAGTTATTTTTCAAAGAAATCTATCGACTTCATGGATTGCCTGAATCGATTGTCTCAGACAGGGATACTAGATTTCTGAGTCACTTTTGGTTGAGTTTGTGGAAAATGGTGGGAACGAAGCTGAAGTTTAGTAGTGCATATCATCCTCAAACAGATGGGCAAACGGAAGTTGTGAATAGATCATTGGGAAACTTGTTGTGATGTCTTGTACAAGACAATTTGAAGAGTTGGGAATTAAAGTTGTGTCAGGCAGAGTTTGCTCATAATCATGCTGTTAACCGAAGCACTGGTTACAGTCCATTTCAGATTGTATATTCAAGCTTGCCAAAGGGACCGTTGGATTTAACGATAGTGCCACAACCGAAGGGGACAGTTAAGCGGGCTGCTGATTTTGTTAATGAGTTGACAGAATGTCATAGAATCGTTCAGGAACGATTGGAGAAGACGAATGAGAAGTATAAACAACTGGCAGATAAGAAGCGAAGAAGTGTGGACTTCAAAGAGGGCGATTTTGTGTACGCGGTGTTGACAAAAGATCGTTTTCCAGTTGGAACATACAACAAGTTGAAGGCTCGAAAGATTGGTCCAGTTGAAATCTTGAAGAAGATCAATGATAATGCATATCGGTTGAAGCTGCCAGATCATATTCATACGACAGACGTTTTCAATGTTAAACATCTAATTCCGTACCATGGGAATGATCTTGATAGGGTAAAGAGAGATACAAATTCGTGGTCGAATTTTTGTCAACAAAGGGAGGATGATGCAGCAACATACCTGGGTCGCGAAACAGACCATCACTCTGCTTTAGATCGTGAACGATCTACCAGTATCCGCAACTCAAAATCACCAATACTCCACGACATAACATCAAAGGCCGCGACTTACGACTCATTGATTCCCACGAGTTACGACTCATCAGAGGCCACGACTTACGACTCATCGTTTCCCACGAGTTACGACTCATCAGAGGCCACGACTTACGACTCATCGCTTCCCACGAGTTACGACTCATCAGAGGCCACGACTTACAATTCATCACTTCCCACGAGTTACGACCTAACTCCACCACGACATAAACTCCACCTCAAATCTTTTCCCGGACCTAACCCTATGCCGCAGAATTTCCTCCGAGCTTCCCCTAAATCGCCTGCCGCCTACCTTGAATCGTTTCCGAGTTATCTAAGTCGCGAACGACTAAGTCGTGAAACCCTATTCTATGACGCAGTAGAACTTCCCTTAACTCGCGAGATCTGATAAATTGAAGAGAGGAAGGGGATAACTCGCGAGATGATAAGTCGTGAGATAAAATGATAAGTCGAGGGGATAATACTGATAAGTCGCGAGTTGTTTTCTATAAGTCGCGTGAAAGATGTTAAGTCGCGCGTGGTTCTTAAGTCGTAAGATTTTATAAGTCGGAACCGACTTAGGAGTTGATGTAATTTTGTTGTTTTTTTCTTCTTTCGTGTGAGTTGTAAAATGCTATAAATAGGCCGGTGGTGCCATTTGTAAAAGTTGTTGACTTTTGAATAAAATTTCCATTTTGATTGCTTTGTGCTTTCTTCTAATTGGTAGTCGAGTGAAGTCTTCTATCTCCACTTACGTTATTCGAGTGCGCTCGAATCTTCGTTTGTTGAAGCCGATTCACGGTATCTTGTGCGCAAGATCAACGTTGAAGAATCGTAGATCTCTTTCCCGGTATCTTCGGATCAACGAGTCAGAGATAGCTAGAATTCGGTATCTTCGGATCAACGAATTCAGGCATCGCAGTATTCATCAATTCACCGACTGCTACTTTCATCGATCTACATTGTTTTGTAATATCCGCTGCGTCACTTTGCCTTTGTTGTTGCCAAAGTATTAAAAAACAAAATGAAAATAATAACAAAAAGAATTAGAGAATTTAGACCTAGGTACAAATTTATGATACAAAATCAACAAAATTGGTTAAAAAAGAATCATATATATAAACTATGAGTCAACATTAAAACACAGCTGTTGTTCAACATCAGCACATAGCAGCCTAAAAAGGCACAGCGCTTGGGAAAAAAACAGAAACACGTCAATATAGAAGTACAAACAGTAGGTACAAAAAACATGGAGCCATCAAATCAAACACAACCAGTCTTGTAAGGCACACAATAACAAGGGAAAAAACACATTCAACATTGAGCAAGCACAAACAATAGGCCAGCAATAAAGAAGGAATATAGTGTTATTTGATCTTATCTATACCTTCGTTTTTTATAAATACATGCATACATATATTTATATACATACATATATATGCACACACAAACACATACACACACACAGTAATAAAGAAGAAGGAATATAGTGTTATTTGATTATATTGATCTTTCTTTCTTTGTGCTTGGCATGTTTTAAAATTATATTTGGTTCTTTCCTGCATTTTAAAAGAATACAGTGTTGGTTCTTTGCCTTTTCAATTCAGTGAAGAAAGTGAATTTATGAGAATGTATTGATTTGTGATATATTGTAATGAAAAGATTTTATTGCTTTGCTTTGAACAGATACACAAGTGTAATACAATATATTAAATGAATAAAAACTGAGAGCAATTTATACAGTATGACAATGGGCCTAAATACACCAGCCCATGATCTAAAATAGATCTGGAAATATTCATAGCCGTAGGATGTGATGAATGGACACGATCAGAGAATGGGAGGTATATGGATTGCAACGTATTGTAAAGGTGAAAACACATATCACTTTAACTCCCCCCCTCAAACTCGAGCTAGGGTTTGCTGAAGGACGAAAAGAAATGGCGGCTCCTCCTTTATTTTCTCTACAGAGAGATCTGATAAGAGATTGCGATCGATCCAGTTATTCAGGAATGTAGATGGCTCTTTGAGATCTCTGATTACGGTTAGCTTCGTCAACATTGAGTTCTTCTCTGAATTTGCTGAAGCTTGGTTTAGACAATGGCTTTGTAAGTATATCAGCTTTTTGATGTTGCGATGGTATGTACCCAATCTTTAACTTCTCTTTAATAACTTGTTCTCTGATGAAGTAGAGATCTAGTTCGATATGCTTGGTTTTTGAGTGAAGAACTGGATTTGAAGTTAATGATATAGCACTAACATTATCACACCAGATTGTCGCCTTTTTGCTTTGTTTGATGTTGAGTTCACTTAATAATGATTCTATCCACATAACCTCTGCTGTGGCACTTGCTACGCATCTGAATTCGGCTTCAGTACTTGACCTTGACACAGTACTTTGTTTCCTTGCACTCCATGATACAGGATTTTTACCTAGATAGATGCAATAACCTGATGTCGATTTTCTGTCGTCAATATCAGTACCCCAGTCAGCATCTGCATAAGCATTTATATTGAGAGTGTGACTGGATTTTAAGATAAGCCCATGATTTATAGTTCCTTTGAGGTATCTGAGTATCCTCTTGACAGCTTTCCAATGTTTATCTAAGGGATTTTGCATGTACTGACTCACTTTATTAACACAGTATGATATGTCTGGCCTTGTTATTGTCACATATTGAAGTGCACCCACTATACTCCTGTATTGCTTTTGATTTTGAATTGCCTCACCCTTGTATCTTGATAATTGATGATTTGTAATCATAGGAGTTGGTAGGGGGTTTGCTTTGTCCATTTTAGCTCTTGTTAATATTTCTGAAATGTACTTCCTTTGATTAAGATGTATTTCTGAATTTGAATTTCTTTGGACTTCAATTCCTAGAAAGTAATTCAGATCTCCCAGATCTTTGATTGAGAACTCTGAGTTGAGCATTGCAGTGATTGTTTCAATTCTTGCATACTGCTTCCTGTAATTATAAAATCATCAACATAAATTAAGATATAAGTGGTGGCAAAATCATTAATCTTAGTAAATATGGAGTTGTCAGATTTTAGGGATTTGTAGCCAAATTTCATTAGGGTTGACTTGAGCTTATCAAACCACACTCTTGGAGCTTGTTTTAGACCATAGATGGCTTTGTTGAGTTTGCACACTTGTTGTTTGTCATCTTTCTGTATGAACCCTTCTGGTTGTTCCATAAATACTTCTTCCTGCAGAATACCATTCAGAAAAGCATTGTTAACATCTAATTGTTTGATGCTCCAATTTCTACTTAAAGCAATGGTTAGAATAACTCTAATTGAGGATGGTTTCACAACAGGAGAAAAAGTCTCTGAAAAATCAAATCCATGTTGTTGTGAATATCCCTTGGCAACTAACCTTGCTTTATATTTAGAAATTGAGCCATCTGCATTTTTCTTTAATTTAAAAGTCCATTTGCACCCAATTATATTTTTGTTTTCTGGCTTTTCAACCAGATCCCAAGTGTTTTTGTTAATTAGAGCATTGTACTCTTCCTGCATAGCAGCTCTCCAATTATTGTTTTTAGCAGCTTCTATGTAGGAAGAGGGTTCTTCTTGAACAACTGTATTGTTCACAATTTTTGGTTTATAGATACCACACTTTGCTCTAGTTAACATTGGGTGAGTATTGGTGTCATCCCTGACACCATTGTTGGGATTGTTATTATTGCAGCCCATATTATCATCATTGATAACTTGATCCTGATTTGGGCTGTAGTTGCCTTGGCTTTGATCATCTTGATTGTTGCTGATGTCTTCATTTGCAGCTTGCTCTTGGCTTGACTCTCTGTCAGTTCTGATATGCTGAGAACTTGTGATGGTCTCATTCCTTGTGGGCTGAATTGAGGGCTGTATCTCAATCTCTTCAGGTAGATCAGGAATTATAAATCTAGAGTTCTTTACCTTTTCAGTAGTTTTAATTTCTACACTACTGTAAGGAAATATCTGCTCATTGAATCTTACATGTCTGGATATATAAATTTTTCCTTTGCTGTCTAAGCATCTATACCCCTTTTGTTTGTTGCTGTATCCTAAGAATGTACATGGGGTAGATCTGAAATCTAATTTATGTGTGTTATAAGGTCTTAACCAAGGAAAACATTGACACCCAAATATTTTTAAATGCTCATAATCTGGCTTAACTTTGAATAACACTTCTTGAGGACACTTAAATTGAAGAGTTTTTGTAGGTAGAATATTTATTAAGTGCACAGCAGTGTTAAATGCTTCTGGCCAAAACTTTAGAGGCATAGAAGCTTGTGCTAGTAAGGTTAAGCCTGTTTCAACTATATGTCGATGTTTTCTTTCAATAATTCCATTTTGTTCAGAAGTGTATGGACATGTGGTTCTGTGATTGATACCTTTTTTCTCAAAGTAACTTTTCAGAGGTAGGAATTCACTTCCACCATCTGTTTGAAAAGTACAAACCCTATTTCCAGTCATGTTCTCTACCTTGTTGATAAATTGAATTGTTATATTAGTAGTTTCAGACTTAGACTTTAGCATGTATATCCAAACAAATCTTGAATAAGCATCTATAAAAGATACATAATATTTGTAACCATAAACAGAACTGATAGGTGCTGGCCCCCATAGATCACTGGCAATTAATTCTAGGGGTCTTGTGTAACTAGTGTGTGAGTCTGGAAATGCTAGTTTATGACTCTTTCCCAATTGACAAGAAGTGCAAAAGTAAGAATCAAAACTGTTACTAAAAGAAATTTTATTGCTACTCATTACTTGTTTGACAATCCTTATACTGGGATGTCCCAGTTTGCGATGCCACAATTCAAAGTTACTACAATTTTCACTACTAGCAATATTTAATACATGAGAATTTTTCCTATTCTCAGGGATTTTTGAATTTGAAAAATCAAATCTGTACAGACCATTGTTTTCTTTACCCTGCAAGATAATTTCTTGTGTTAGTATATCTTTTACTATGCATGTGTCAGGATAAAATTCAAAATAGACTTTATTATCCTTTGCAAATTGGGAAACACTCATTAGATTTTTTTTAATTGAGGGAACCCTTAATAAGTTTTTCAGAATAAGTTGTTTGGGTCCATGTAAGCTAGCATTTCCAGTGTGTGTAATGTGTACAGTTTTACCATTACCAACAAAAAGTTTTTGTGTACCTTTATACTCTTTGTTCCCCAAGTTCAGATTGCTGAGATTATTTGTGACATGATTAGTAGCTCCAGAGTCTGGATACCAGCAGTCATCTCCAGCCTCATTATTTGTTGTGGTTTCAGTGTTTAAAACTTCTGCTTGAGTAGTACAGTTGTCTTTTGATACAGTGGCGAGGTTTATATTTGAACTGCTGCCTTGTTGTGAAGGAGTGTAGTCCTTGTTGAATCTGAAGTAGCATTTATTTGCCCCATGACCATATCTTTCACATATCTGACACCTTATTTTATTATTGCTGTTTCTGCCTCCTCTTCTTCCTCTGCCTGTTGATCCACCCCTTTGAAAATTATTATACTGTCCTTTGGTATTTGAATTCTGTTTACCTTTGGAAGTGTAGTTAACAGAGATATCTGTATTCATATTTTTGTTGTGTTCTATCCTTCCTTCATGTGAGAGGAGGGTAGTGTATACAAACTGTAGGGATGGTGTTGGTTCCATAGTTGAGATGATGGCAACCACAGCTTCATATTCATTGTCTAATCCACTGATTATATGTAGTACTTGTTCAGATTCAGGTACTTTGTGACCTGCAGAAGCAAGTTGATCACATAGATTTTTAACTTTAAGCAAATATTCATTCATTGTCATGTCATTTTTTCTGATACTCTGTAGCTGCCTCTTATGATGCATGATCCTTGCAGAAGATTGAGAGGTGAAATTTCTTTCAATTGTAGTCCAGACTTCTTGTGCAGTTCTGCATCCAATAAGTTGAGGCAGAATTGATGCGCTTATGGATGACATCATCCATGCACATACAAGGCTATCTTGCCTTTGATGTGCAGTATATTCTTGATTAGTCACCAGTTTGTCTTCATTATTTTTGACAAATTTTGGTGGGGTGATTCTTGTACCAAGAATGTAATCTTCTAACCCATATCCTCTAATTGATGTTTCTATTTGTAATTTCCAGAGCAGAAAGTTTGATTCATCCAACTGAATGGAGATCATTTGGCTCTGGGGTTTGATGATAGCCTTCATCAGATCATTTACAGAATCGGATTGAGATTGGCTTTGAGAAACTCTTGAGCTAGAGAATTGGGGGCTTGCAGCGTCATCTTGATCAGCCATGATGAACACACAGATCGTAAGATCTGAAGGATGGTATGTAAATTCCTAACTGGAGCTTACTTTGTATTGGGATTTTTTTTCAAGAAAGTCTTTGCGGTTGAATCTTGATGGTTTTCTGAGAACTTGAATGATGATTTCTTTTAATTCTTGAAACTGAGTGCTTTCTGATGAGTTTTCACTGAACTCTTGATTCAACCAAGATTTTATTTCTTGAAGATCTTGATCAGTTTGCTCTTTAAGAATGGAATTTTTACTTTCTTTGGTAAACTGGTGCAGCCAGACTGAGATTCTGGCGAGGCACAGTTTATTTTAAGAAACAGTTGCAACTCTCAAGTGAGAGAATCCTGAGTTCTTGATGAGAGGAGTCCAAATGATGAAAATTTCCTGATGGACTAACAAATTTGATGCAGTTAGCATACAGATCTGCTCTGATACCAAGTGAAGAAAGTGAATTTATGAGAATGTATTGATTTGTGATATATTGTAATGAAAAGATTTTATTGCTTTGCTTTGAACAGATACACAAGTGTAATACAATATATTAAATGAATAAAAACTGAGAGCAATTTATACAGTATGACAATGGGCCTAAATACACCAGCCCATGATCTAAAATAGATCTGGAAATATTCATAGCCGTAGGATGTGATGAATGGACACGATCAGAGAATGGGAGGTATATGGATTGCAACGTATTGTAAAGGTGAAAACACATATCACTTTAACTAATTCTTTTTCTTTTTCTGCTTTTAGATTTGCTAATATCTTATTTCTTGTCATTGCCAATCTTACTGAAATTGTTTTAACTAGTAATTTAAGAGAATATGAATTAAGTTCAGACGTGGAATCATCTGACCTTGAATCTGATGGAAAAATCAGTATGTTTTACTTGAATAATCAAATTAAAACCATTTCAAAAATGTTACTTGTTCCATTATCACATGTATAACTCTATATTTTTTTTTTTTTTTTTTTTTTTTTTTTTTTTTTTTTTTGAAGACCTAGAGAACCAAGCTTTGCTTGTAAACTCTAAGGAAGTATGCACCGAACCCACAACACATACTTCAGGTAATTCACAAGGATATGTAGTTGGTGGGGATTGAACCCTCGACCTTTAAGGTGAGCGCCGCATGTCCTAACCACTACACCACCTCATTTATATCACTGGCAGAGTAGAATTGCCTGTAGAAATACAGATCCCTTGCTCGTATACATATGTTTTTTTTATTTATCCTGTTGGACCTGTTGGTTTATTATTTTCCCAGAAAGGTATATAATTAAGAGCTGATCAAAGGTCAGAAAGATGGCACTTTGGAGGTTGGTTTATCAAGTAACGGTCCAGTACGTAGCTTCTGAACTATTAGAGCTTGATGGTATTGATGATACAACACCACGTGATAGTGGAGAAAGAATCTTTATGTTCAGCATGTCAGTGCCAAAATTGGTAATTGCTTTGGTAGTTGGAAGGGGAGATATGCAACCTTTCATAGCCATTGCAAAAAGACTTCAGGCATGCATTCTTTTGACCAGTAATTTTATCCTTATTAAACAGAATATTATAAATATTTACTGGTCAGTTGATTCAATACATCTAATTCCCATTTTCACGTTTGAAACGATTCCATGTCATATCATTTTGTTCAAGATAGACAGTCTGAAATAGCCTTGTGCTCATTGTTGGAACTCAGTGTATGTATATCACACTAAAATACAGGAGTTTGGACATCGTGTTATGGCTACTCACGCTTATTTTCATAGTTTTGTGAAGTCTTCTGGTGTCGAATATTATCCTTTAGGCGGTGATCCTCGCATCATGGCTGGATCAATGTAAGTAGTTTTGGTTCCATCCGTTTCTTATATTTCATGTTCTAGTTATACTCTTATTTAAAATTTAGCTACATTTTTCCTTTTTATTGATAGTACTATGCTTTATGACATTAACTTTTTTACATGAACATTTCCTCACACTTGCTCCATAGGTTGAGATGCAGATGATATATAACTTTCCGATTTCCTGGTTTACTGCAGCTGTATGATTATAAAGAATCACTTGAAAGCAATATAACATTCAGTTTTCCGATGAACATGTATGGGTATCTAATAAATGTATCACTTGCATCGAAAATGAGTGCAGCAAGCATATTTTATAGTTTTTGTGATCATAAGGAGACATGAACCTAGGCATCTTAACAACTGTTTTACCCTTACATCATGCCAAGTTACAATGTACAAGAACTTCAGTATAATCGGTCATAGGCTACAATTTATATTGAGCAGAGGTTTGTATGGTTTTCTGAAACAAAACCATTTTATTTAATGTGTGATTTTAAATATACGCATTTGCAAGCATTTTATATGAGCAGGTGATGTATTTATCGATAAGAAGCTAGTATTATTAAAAGCAGGTAGTATGGGAGGGAGAGATGGAGCTTTCTCTGCTTGTTTAACTTGGTATAAAATTTATTTGTCACTACCATAGGTAGTACGCGTTCGCCCATGCCGGCGTCCCGATTGGAGATCTTTCATCGTCACCATCGAGCATATAATCTGGTTTTGGCAACATATTGTAACAAAAGAAATCCCCGATGTTACGTGCCACCAATCCCATATATATACCACGATTATTTCAGATATCCTACAATGTGAGACCTTTAACTATTCAATCCACGCACCCACTCCATTTACAATGCGAGCCACACCTAACAAAATTTTGATACGAACATTAACACCTCATGCACTCAGTGATGCAGGATCGGTTGTTAGCATGGTTGATAGAATAACAAGTTCAACACCTGGAAATGGTTCTACGACTGCAGTGGGCGAAGATTTAGTTGCAATGACAAAATGTCGTTTGCAAGCATGCAATTTTATGTTACATGATGTTGGAGTTGCATCAAAGAAAATGAAGCGACATACAAGTGCCATGCCTTTAAACAATGCCGGTTCAGCTGGAAGTGTAAACGACAGTTTCAAGCATTTTCATGGTCTGGAATCATCAGAGTTGGAGTCCATTACCATATCATCACTTATCAAAAGATTCAAATCTTAAGTAAGCAGACTTGCAACACACACACACAAACCCCCCACAACCCGCTCGCTCTGAAGATTATTTAGCTAAGTTATTCATAAAGTTGCTTTAAACTATATTGATCGATTTACAGTAGGCTATTATTGCAGATAAGCTACTGTTTGAGTGAAGAGATAAGGGAGATAATCAGAAGCTAATTGATACCGTGGTTGATATATACGAGGATTGGAAAGATTATTGCCACCGTTTGAGAGAAGAGATGAGAGAGTTATTACTGTGCTTTTCAGGTATCATAATTATCATCGATATTATATAATGCAGTTTAAACTAGTTGATAAGGTGTCAGAACTCCAAGTCAATAGGAGGAATGAAATAAGATTTCCTTCAAGCACTACAGGGCCGAAAGAATCTTTTGAATTGCCTTTTTTATAATGTTACATCATTGTTAGCACTAGTTGTGTAAACTTGATTGTCTTGAAACTACATCTGTTATGAATTTTATGTGAACGTGGTTATTTGTTTAAAATATTTTGTATCTAATTGTTTGTATATTGTATTTCACTATGTGATTAATGTATTTTTCAGTTGTTTGAATGTAATAATTATATTAATGATTGTTGGTTTTGTACGGAAATATGTTAATTATTACTATATAATATATATGTCATGAACAAAATGAAGTAGAAACTGAACGAGCTACCACAGCGGGGGAAAAATGCATAAAAAATTAATAATTTTTAGCAGTTTTTATTAAACGCTAGCAAAATAAATGGTGGCAGACAAAAAACGCTATTATAATATTTTATAGTAGCGTCAACAATACTTTTTAAGGCGTTTATACAACGGTACGATAAAAAATTTTGATTGCGTTTTTAGAATGCTCTAATATGTTACTTTTTGGTAGTGTTTATGAAAACGCAACGGAAAGTTCTTGGTTTTTAGATGTGTGTTTTTTAGCTGTGTTCTCTAGAATGATACTGTAAATTATGGTATCGTTTTTTGTACGCCACCAAAATTACTTTTTGTGTAGTGAATGATGCTCCTAATGGTAACGAACCATATAGCTCTGTTGCATATCTCATGTTTTAGTCATTATCAGGTTGTAAGGCTTGTGAGGTCGCGATTACCATTTTCCTCTCTTAGCAATTCCCACTTGGAATGCTAACAGTGTCTTCCAGACACCAATGCAATGCTAGCATTCGTCCATATAAGTTGTTCATGATATGAACAAACCAAAAACACTATTTCTACTACATTCATTTTGGAATCATTCTCAGGATTGGTAGCAAGTAGCCCTTACACTTCAAAGAGCTC
The DNA here is from genome assembly GCA_030737815.1 of Allium fistulosum. NCBI lineage: Eukaryota > Viridiplantae > Streptophyta > Magnoliopsida > Asparagales > Amaryllidaceae > Allium > Allium fistulosum. The sequence goes on along the minus strand of CM060903.1, from coordinate 344,480,805 downwards.
TACCTTCGACCATCTCGAACCAGTCTTGAACCTCTTCCAAAGTGTCGAGCGGGCATATGGGTTTGGAGTGGTAACGGTTTCGAGTCAGCTTATATAAGTACACTCCCTCGTTTATCGGTCGCTCCAAAGCCAATCGATATTTCCGGTAAACTCAACTTCGGTTCTTTTGAAAATAATTAGACAATACATAAGAGCGGAGATCATTTCCTAACTATCTAAGTGGACGGATTCTTTTATCATTTGTCCTAAGAGAACAAAACGAGATTTATATGCATAGTACAACATCATCAAAGATGACTGTGTCATATAATCCTCATGTTTTTCTTGGATATTTTCAGAGTTATATTTTTGGTCAAGATTTGATAGTCGATTATTTAACTAAACAAACATTGATTTAAATTCCATGTAGGATCCACTAAACCTCTGTTAATTAACCTTTCATTAACTAAAATCCCTTTAAATTATTTGACTCAAAAATTCTTCCCAGAAGAGTATATTAACAACCCACTATACTTTCAATACTTAAAAAATATATCCATATACTTATCTCGACGGTATAAGTACATCAATAAAAGCTTAAGGAAGATTTTCTCCTTTTCAAATTCATATTTAGACGGGCCAAAACAAACATCAATTAAATCATTTCTTACTATTAACAAACCATATATCTTGCGGTGTTAAGTATAAAAAGAATGTTTCCATACCACCATAATTAAGAAAAATTAAATATCAAAATCAAATCTCATTACTTTTTATAAATTTCTCTTTTTTATAAGCCCATTTCGTATTTACCAATCCTTTTATAAAAATCCAAATTAATTTATAAAACTTCTTTTATAAATCTCTAAATGATTTATAAAATTCCTTTATATTTATAAAGCTCTTTTCTATTTATACAGCTGGTTTCTATTTATAAACTCTTTTGTAAATCTCCCTTTATAAGCTCCCTTATAAAAATTCTTTATAAAATCCTTTTATCAAAATATCACTTATAAATCCCTTCCTTTTTTATAATTCACCATTTATAAATCTCTCTTACAATTATTACTTACAAAACTCCTGTACAAAATATCATTTATAAATCCCCTTTACAAAATATCATATGTAAATCCCCTTTAAATAAATCTTTTTATTTAGCAGAATTCCCTTTATAAAACAATTTATCATTTATAAACTCCCTTTATTAAATAAGTTAATTACCTTTAAACACCATAAATAAATAAATAACTTTAAAACATTATTAATAAAATAAGTAATTAACTTTAAACACATCATTAATAAAATAAGTAATTAAATTTAAACAAAACCAAACCAATTAACTAACTTTAAACAACATTTATAATATAATTAAATAACTTAAAATATCATTAATAATATATTTAAATAACTTTAAACATCTTTATTAAATAATTGAATAAGTTTAAACATTTCTAAATAATTAATTAATTAACTTACTTTAAAACTTCAGTTATAAATACTTAACCTCAAATCGTTATAAAATTTTAAGCTATTTTAAATCCATAATTTTACAAATTCGGAAAGAGACTTAGCGACCACAATGGTACTAAATCAAGTTACCATTTATTTCAATTTGACTTTTCAAGTCACATAACTGGTATTTACATAAGCAACATATTTGTAAATAAAATCAATAATTAACCATCAACAGTTAACACATCATTTTTCTAATATTAATAAATCCACATATTGATTAATTGGCAATTGAATAAATGTCTGATATAATATAATAGTCGAACGGGGATTTATTCTGCTAATCAGATGTCATCAATAATCTGCCTAATTTATTTATAGTAGAACGATGTTTTATTTTGCTCAATAGATGTACAAAATAATATATTCAGTTTAATTTAACATAATGGTGTTATTTTTGGTCAAATAGATATCACCAATGAAGTATAATTATATTTAACTACGTTATTATTAAACAACGTAATTAAATTTAACCCCTATATTTTAATCATAAATTTGAAATTCATTAAAACCATCAACTATTTACACTATGATATTCTACTAGTTCATACGAACCTAGTGCAAAATACCGCAGGTCAATCGGGTCCAAAATGGATGAGATATCTAAAATTTAAAGTTAACAACTTATTTTATAAAATTAAAACAAATAATTTAAAATGTTTTTTCACCCCACACTAAAATACGGCCCGGCCCACTGCACTTCAACCCGACCCAAATGGAACAGCTTCCTTCCCAAATCAATTTAAATTCCTCCTCCGACTTTCAAATGCCTGAACCCATCACCATAGTGCACGACATGCACATGCACATGCACGCGACAACCGCGCCACCAACCCATGATCCAAAGCCACTCGCAAGACAAACTCCTTAAGCTCGACACGTTGGCACCACCATCTCCATCTCCGGCCCCACGTAGCAAAATCCGATCACCTCACCCACACATTGAATTCGCGTCCAGGTTAAACATGCACATGGGAAAACACCTCACACCGCCGCCTCGCTCATCCACCTCCGCCACTTTGATCATCTCACCATGACTCACCGCGACACCTCCTAGCCCACCCGCGGCCAATTGGGTAGCCTCCACCAATGCCAGCAGCTCCATTTCCGAACTCAAAGCAACCATAGCCACTAAACCCTAGTTCGCTACGCCGCTGCGGCGGCTGTCGCCACCACGGTCCACCGAACCACCACCGCCCGCTGCCATAGCCTCCCCTCGACCCAAGCTTCCTTTCAGTCACCTCCGCTACCTCCCATGACTATCCCATCGTCGGAAATTGATTTTTGAACCAAAACAGTTCAACTCATCCTCCACGCCCAACCCCTCCATGAAAAATCACGTGATCTCCACTAAAAATCCCAACTTGACCATCCGAACTCATCCATGCTCTCTGTTCGTCGATCCAAGCTCGACGAAAAACTGACAATATTAGGCCATTCATTGATTTTAGTCCATATCTCTTACCCAATTCCACGAATTCACTCATCGCTATTTTTGAAAATATTATGGATCTAAATTAATACTTTTCATGTTGGAACAATTTGCTAAAGGTGAATAAAATGGGAGCTAGGAATTTTTGAAGGTTGAGGGAGGTTTGAATTTCTTTGCTTTTCAAATATACAGAGGTAAGAAATGGAGTCAGGAGGGAAAAAGAAACTTGCAAAGTGGAAAATGAGATTAGGAATTAAGAAGATCGAATGTATATTTATAAGGTGAAATAAAATAAAATAAAAAGAAATAAAATAGAATAAGCAAAAGACCAAAATGCCCTTTAAATCAAGTTTTCAACTTATCCATCTTATCACAAATGACCCCAAGTACAAACCTTTTTGTAATATAGTGAATAGTAGAGTGATTTAGTACCTTTATTAACTTCCTTCCTTAAGGAATCATTTCATTATCAAATCTATCATTTCATATTTTAAAATTAAATATATTTTTATATTCAATAATCCTTATTATTATTATATTAATTTTTACATGTCAAATAAAAATGTGTTTCCTAGACATAATAATGTTGTTTTAAAGATGTAAACAAAAGTTCAACAATTTTCTACAACTGTTGTTTGATAAAAAGCTAAAAATTCGAAAAATGGGTTTCAGTCACATTTTCTGTTTTTCATCGAACTACCTATTTATGTAAACAAAATTCAAAAATGAATTTTCTATCATTAGTTATTAATTTAAAAGAGGGTTATTTGATTATTAAATCATTAATCAGATATTTAAAATAAATTAAATATTCACAAATCAAAACGCAGGTCGTTACATTCTTTCCCCCTTAAAAGAAATTCGACCCTGAAATTTCATCTCAAACGAACAAAGAAGGAATCTGTCACGACCCGACTTTCTATGCCCAGAAAGACGTATCGTGAATTAAGAAAGAAAGGGATAGAAGAAGAAAAGAAAGAAAAGAAGAAAGAACAACAACATCAGAAACTCACAGCGGAACGAATGAAATATAATATATCATATAAAATATTACATAGTATCATATACATCAGAGTTACACAACTTATACAACACATATTAGACAGTTATAAACATCTGTCTAATTCATACAACTCAAGTATCACAGATACAGACACAACATATACACAGCGGAATCATCATATATCTACACGGTGAAGCCTCCTGCTCCAAATCTCCTCCAGAATTCGTCAAAGCTAACCTGAATCCCTCGACTACTCAATACAATATTGAGTACCCAAGAGTTTAATAAAACAGAAAATAAACACTTGGGTCAGACATGGGTCTGGTGTGAGTAAACGGTTAGATTGCTTAACTTTGAAAACTTTTGAAACAAAAGTATCACGTAAGACTTCCCACAAATAAACATGGGTAAGTTTTTACCTTACGCTAACTAAAACGTTTGATAGGAAATCTGATTGTATTATAATAGGGTCTAGGGTTTTCAAGTAAAATACAGAAAAAGCTGAAATGCTTACATCTCACATTCCAACATAGTTGGGCACAACTAATACGTACGGCACTTATTGGAGTTTGGATTCCATACAATGGCAGGGCTACTGGGGTACCGCCCGTCACAGTACGTGGCCTAGATCACCGTACCGAGGAGTACGCCCGCTCCCCTGCAACACAAAGCCGGAACCATCCCTTACTGGATAATTCCGAACAAGATAACCCCGTAGTTGGCGCGACCAACCACACACTAAGCCGAATAAAAAGAAAAGGGACCTCTAGACAGGGATCTATCTTGCTCTCAGTGGGTGCTACCCACGAAGCCTTGCTGCACCTCCCCTGTTTTAGCCATTCCCGGTTGATGAGGCTTGAGGTTACAATTACCTTAAATCAGAACATATCACTTAGAATGCTCATCGTCCGCCTGACGATGTGCTGAAAGCATTCAATCCATACAAGTTCGTTCCGGGTTCGAACGAAACCGAAGGCATTATCTCGTTACACTCGTTTTGGAATCACCCTCAGAGTTAACGACAATAACCCTTGCACTCTGAATCTTCATCTTCACTTGAGATTCACGACCTATCGTTAATTTGGATCGATGTGGTATTCGGGTCTCCAGACCTGGAATACCGGTATACGAAAACCCGATCCCGGTCTCATCGAAATCCAAAACGTATCTTTTAAGGCCAAGTTGTTTAAAGGTTTAAACATTTAAACCTATATTCTGAATGATATAAACAGATAGATAAATAACATTATCACAATAGATAATTCATATCAACATTCATCTCACAAAGCAGCATATATCATATATATATCAGAGACATACAAATCATCCAATATCAACCAATCACCCAATATCAATCATCTATAAGCAGAATTGATTAACTCCAAATCAATTTAATTAACCTTTAATTAAATTAACTACTACCCTTTAATTACTTGGATTACCATAATCCTGCTTACTATCATTAATTAATTATAAATTAATTAATTAAACATCTTAATGATCTTCCTTAATTAATCTTCCTTGATTAATTATACTTTAATTACATTCAAGTAATTATCCTTAACCATATTCAGTAATTAACATTTAATTACTATCATTAATTATAATAATTAATGAACCTTCATTAATCAATTAACTATAATTAATTTTATTAATCCTCAATTAATTACAATTAATTAATCATATTTAAATTAATTACTTTTATTAATCAACCTTGATTAATTTTATTAATTATATTAATTAATAATCCTCTAATAACTTTATTAATTACTTAACCTTTAATTAATTAATCTTTAATTAACTACATTCGTTAATTAACCTTAATTAATCTTAAACAGTAATTAACCATCTTGTAATTACTTACCTTAATTAATTAACTCCTTAATTAATTATATTAATTAACTACTCTTTAATCAGTTATTATTGATTAATTAATTCTTAATTAATCAACCCTTAATTAATTAATTACTTCCTTAATTAATCACTCTCTTTTAATTAATTACCTTAACTATTAATTAATCACATTATTAATTAATCGTAAATCCTTAAATTAATTAATTATTCTTTAATTAATTAACTTCAAACCAATTATATTAATTAATCCTTTAATTAATAACATTAAGTGATTAACCCTTAATCACTTCCATTTAATTACTTTCATAATTAATTATTCTTTTCTTAATTACATTCAATAATTATCCATTAATTACTTTACTAAGTAATTACACTTAATTAATCATAAATGATTATCTTAATTAATTAGACTAATTAATTAACCTAAAATTAATTACATTAATTAATTACTAAATTAATTAATTCCTCAATCTCTAATTCATTTATTTATTAATTACATTCATTTCCACTAATTACTTCATTAAGTAATTATTTTTAATTACAAATAAGTAATTAAGCTTTAATTTATTTTATTAATTAACTATTCTTAATTAATCTCAACATAACAAATTTAGAATAAACTTGTATTTATATTAAATACTTACTCAATCATTTACTTTATTAAAACAAATTTTAAAATCAATTTTGAAATATATTTTATTTTAAATAAAGCAATTCAAACATTTAATTTTAATATACCTAAAATCTTTGAAAAAAAAACATTTCAACATGTTTAATTCAATTAAACAATTATTTATTTAAAACTTGTTTTAATATTTAAAAACTTATCCCTGCTTTAAAAATTTAAAACTAAAATATGGTTTGCTTTAAAATTTCAAACCCAGGTTACTGGAATTAAAACAACCCGAGTAAACCCCTCTAAAACCCCGAGTCACTTGCGAGGAAAACTCTCGTACATCTCTACTTCGAGTCGCACGCCTTTCATATCGAGAACGATCCCGAGTAATCCATCGTCTTCCCAAACCTTCAGATCCCAGATACACAAAAATGCACGATAATGTGCACGTTCACGTGCACAACGATTTCGCCCCTCTCCGATCATCTTTCTGGCCATCAACACGTCGAACATCACGACACCAACTCTTCGACCACACCGATCAACCCAGAATTATAGCAAATGAAAATCGAGGAAGTCGATCAAAAACTGAAGCTAAACATGATCGAAATCTCACCCATCGACGACGACTCTACCCACGATGAACCACGCCGACATGACCGAAGCTTCGCCTCGTCCTCCTGCACTGATCCCCCCCATCGCGATCCACTTTAGTTCACCCACGACCACACAAAAGTCTCGACTACCCCAATGACCAAAACAGGTCATTTAACCCTAGTTCGACGCCGCCTGGTTACCACGGCCATCTAGAAATTCATCGAGCATTTTTCCCTAACTCTCCATCACTTTGGCCACCTCCAGACCAAAACCCGACCTCCCCTACCACGCCGATGACCAGCAATGGCCAAAAGACCCAAATCCGTTCAACCTTGAATTTCTCAATCAATAGATCACTAAAAATTCTGAATTTACTTTTAAAAATCATGATTTTTCAAGACGAGGTGAATGGTATAAGTAAATCAAGTAATTGTAACATTCGAATTTCGACATATTTTGAAATCCACTGTTTATCCTCTACCCAGACAAAATTTACTTCCAGTTTCAACTCAAGATTATTTTTAGAACTTCAATCTTGATTTTTAAAACATGTTTTGTTTAGATTTTTAAGCCTAACAAGAATTATAGGAAGAGAGTTTGATTATAGACAGGGTTTTTAAAACCTGGAACTAAGAACAGAAGCAAATATTTCTTGTTCCAGTCATGCACAGGCAAAATATATACAAATTTGTATACATATAAACATGTTTACTTCAAGCATGGTCACAAACAACAACTATATATACAGATTCAAACATCAAGTATATAGGTTTACTCACAGGTTACAAAACAGAGAACAGAGGCATTTCATTTACATATATATACATTCATCTACACATAAGAACACATGCAACCATATTTTACAGAGATTCATCATAGTCATTTAAGCCAAATCACAAATTTAAAACTGTTTAAAAAAAAATGTTTACTCACCATTTTATAAGCAGAGAACAAACAGAGCAGATTATTTCCAGGCTTTTAAATTTTGAATTCTGGAAACTGTAAACTTGAAATCCTTGCATGCTTGTAAATAGTTGAATCTTTAATTTGATTATTGTTGTGATACTTTGCATGCTTGAAAACTTGTTGCAGGCTTTTGATTTGCTTGAGAATTTTACAGGGTTTGATTTTAGTTTGAGGATTTGTTTTCAGTTTTGAATTTCTTTGCCTTGTAGTTCTTTTGATTTTGGTTTTTAGTTTATAAGAACAGAGGAGAAAGAATTGAACTGAGAAAATAGAAGATCAGATCTCTTACTAATACATAATTATTTAAATTTAAACTTTAACTAAGAAGAGTATGCCACTTGTATTTTTAGATTGTAAAATGCTTACAAATGTCCTAATACCTTTTAATACAAATTCCCTCATGCTTACAAGTGTCTTTAACATGTTAATATGTTTACACATATTACTTAAGTGTTTTTAAATAATTTTTTATTTAATTTAAATGTAAATATAAACTTACTTTTTAAGTTACTTAATTAATAAATATTATTTTACCTTTAAAAGAAAATATGCTAAAACTAATTATAAATATAAATAAATTCCTTATACATGTATTTTAAAATCTAGAACATTTATATAACCATTTAAAATTTAACACTTTAAAGAAAACTAGAATAAAACTTTGATTAAACCCCTTTTTAAACTATCACATTTAAAATAAACAATTATCTTATATTTTGAAAACAATTGAATTAACCTTAAATTAGCTTTTGAAAATATTAAATTTAAAACAAAGCTTTAAATCACAATTCATACATATATAAATTATCAATAGATTAAATTAAATTCAAAACAATTCAAATTATAACATATACATATATTTATATTACAATTTGAAAATTCATCTTTTATTTAAAACAAAAGATATTTCCATTCACAATATATATCAAATATATATATTATAAATAGAATAAAATTTTATTAGCTTTGACAAACAAATCTTATCAATTTCCAGATTATAATTTATTAACCTTTAAAATATTAAATTAACCAATTTAAATTTAAATTATAAAGAAAATTATCAAATCAATTAAATTATCAATACTGATTATTAAATTTATATTGCCCAAAATCCCGGGATATCACATTCCTTCTCCCTTAAAATAATTTCGTCCCCGAAATTAAAAGCAAAGTTAATTTAATAATCCAGCAAAGATTTTTAATTTTAAACAGCAACCACATACTTATCATCAAATTCCTAACAACCAAAGCAACCAATCAAACAATCAAACAAACCTAACTAATCATCCTAATATAAATCAGGATAGATCTACTAACACTATCTAGAGTTTCCCCGGATATAAATCACCGGGAGACTCGCTCTACAAAAGCTCAACAAATCACACCATCATATTCCAGAGCTCCTCCCTTCTCTAGATCCACCAAATCTGAACAAAATATCAGACTATACTCAAGTCTAGCCCAACTTCCAAATCCATCTGAACTGTAGATTCCACAACCAGCGATGAATCATATACGTACTCCCTCAGATATACGTGAAATACAATGAATTCCAGCTATCCAAACTGGCTATTCAATCCTGTAGATCAAAGAACTACTTCTCTCGAGAACACAGGAAAATCCAAAATATCCAAAATACTTCAGTGCTAGCTTTCCAGGCTTACCAATCCTATAGCTCTTTAATCGGAGAAAACTTAAACAACTTCCCATCTCCAATTCCAAATTCCAAACTACGCCTCATATCTGCATAACTCACCAGACGATCCTGGGCTAACTCATCTCTTCTGATCAGCTTAACCCTTGCTGATGCTTCTTGAAACAAATCTGAACCAAGAACAAGATGATCTCTAGATCCTATCAACAAGATGATCTTTCCAAAATCTACTGAGATCCAAACTTGAAAACTAGATCTGACCAATCCATTTCCAAAAATTTCTGAGCTGCTACATCAACTCTTCTTTCTCCAAGAACCATCCTACTATCAAACTAACCATCGGTATTGCTTTTGGAACCAAGTCGATACGGAACTCAAACTTTAGATGCAGACAAACTTCTACTTCCTCGAAGACATCCGGAAAAATTGCTGACTACTTCAGTAGCTCCTACTTCCACATGAGAAACCTCAAACTCAAACAAAAGATTGCCCAAGATAAATTCCCAAACTAATCGCAAGTCACTTTTGCGATCCTACCTAGTTCGGATTCCAAAGAAACTGTTCTCTCTTTACCAATTAAAACAGCCTTAAGCTTTTCCAAACAAGGTTAACCCTTTAAGAAAGACCTCACCATCTACCTGGACTGCTAATAGAAGAACCACAAAGATTCCTGAACCATCGGAGAAATGGTCCACACTGCTGCATCCAAATTCTATCTCTGGGACACTGCTAAACCAGAAAATCTTCTCGACAGCACACCGAACACTTCGAGCTGTACTGCTACCACAGCTAACCAAAAACTTCTAATCCAAAGGCTTCTCAAAACTAAAACCATCAACAAACCTCACAACGGACCTCCAAGATGGCAGATATCCCAAAAGAAACTCGGCTCCAAACCAAACGCCAACAACTTAGTCTTCTTAATCTTGCTCCAAAAAGAACATCTCCTTCAGGAACATTCATAGATACTGCGTCTCACCACACAGCTGCTCCTTCCTGAAGTTGCCAAGATACCATTACTCACTTCTTTATTCCACAGATCCAAATTCTAGAAAATCCGAGCTCAACCAAACTTACATTTCAATAATGGACTCCGAATCTTGAAAAAGATTTCCTTCAGAGATCCGAAAAATCCTTACACCATACTGCCAAATTTAATCGAGACGGTATTAGGTCTACAGTCTCGACAAATACACTTCCAACCTCAAACATTCAAAATCCAACCATTGGTAATTGTGTTACACACACTACCACCTTATCTACCTTTATAACTTATATTGGAAAACCCGAACAGGTAACCCAATAAATAGGTAGAAATACATAAATATATATATATTTAAAATGATATTTTTTTTTATATAGAAATTATTTCTGGGTAAAATTATTTCATCTTCCTCTTTAAAACAATATTGTGTCCGTTGGCCTGGTTCAAGTGTTTAGAGATCCCTATCAATAACGTTAGCTACTCGTATTGACCAGAATCCATATACCACTCAACCGATCAATTAACACAATATAAAACCATTTTTATATAACTAACAATTACGCGCTCTCAAGATAGACACCACTTCAGAGCCTAGGTATTCACTCAACCTACTGCTCTGATACCAACTGTCACGACCCGACTTTCTATGCCCAGAAAGACGTATCGTGAATTAAGAAAGAAAGGGATAGAAGAAGAAAAGAAAGAAAAGAAGAAAGAACAACAACATCAGAAACTCACAGCGGAACGAATGAAATATAATATATCATATAAAATATTACATAGTATCATATACATCAGAGTTACACAACTTATACAACACATATTAGACAGTTATAAACATCTGTCTAATTCATACAACTCAAGTATCACAAATACAGACACAACATATACACAGCGGAATCATCATATATCTACACGGTGAAGCCTCCTGCTCCAAATCTCCTCCAGAATTCGTCAAAGCTAACCTGAATCCCTCGACTACTCAATACAATATTGAGTACCCAAGAGTTTAATAAAACAGAAAATAAACACTTGGGTCAGACATGGGTCTGGTGTGAGTAAACGGTTAGATTGCTTAACTTTGAAAACTTTTGAAACAAAAGTATCACGTAAGACTTCCCACAAATAAACATGGGTAAGTTTTTACCTTACGCTAACTAAAACGTTTGATAGGAAATCTGATTGTATTATAATAGGGTCTAGGGTTTTCAAGTAAAATACAGAAATAGCTGAAATGCTTACATCTCACATTCCAACATAGTTGGGCACAACTAATACGTACGGCACTTATTGGAGTTTGGATTCCATACAATGGCAGGGCTACTGGGGTACCGCCCGTCACAGTACGTGGCCTAGATCACCGTACCGAGGAGTACGCCCGCTCCCCTGCAACACAAAGCCGGAACCATCCCTTACTGGATAATTCCGAACAAGATAACCCCGTAGTTGGCGCGACCAACCACACACTAAGCCGAATAAAAAGAAAAGGGACCTCTAGACAGGGATCTATCTTGCTCTCAGTGGGTGCTACCCACGAAGCCTTGCTGCACCTCCCCTGTTTTAGCCATTCCCGGTTGATGAGGCTTGAGGTTACGATTACCTTAAATCAGAACATATCACTTAGAATGCTCATCGTCCGCCTGACGATGTGCTGAAAGCATTCAATCCATACAAGTTCGTTCCGGGTTCGAACGAAACCGAAGGCATTATCTCGTTACACTCGTTTTGGAATCACCCTCAGAGTTAACGACAATAACCCTTGCACTCTGAATCTTCATCTTCACTTGAGATTCACGACCTATCGTTAATTTGGATCGATGTGGTATTCGGGTCTCCAGACCTGGAATACCGGTATACGGAAACCCGATCCCGGTCTCATCGAAATCCAAAACGTATCTTTTAAGGCCAAGTTGTTTAAAGGTTTAAACATTTAAACCTATATTCTGAATGATATAAACAGATAGATAAATAACATTATCACAATAGATAATTCATATCAACATTCATCTCACAAAGCAGCATATATCATATATATATCAGAGACATACAAATCATCCAATATCAACCAATCACCCAATATCAATCATCTATAAGCAGAATTGATTAACTCCAAATCAATTTAATTAACCTTTAATTAAATTAACTACTACCCTTTAATTACTTGGATTACCATAATCCTGCTTACTATCATTAATTAATTATAAATTAATTAATTAAACATCTTAATGATCTTCCTTAATTAATCTTCCTTGATTAATTATACTTTAATTACATTCAAGTAATTATCCTTAACCATATTCAGTAATTAACATTTAATTACTATCATTAATTATAATAATTAATGAACCTTCATTAATCAATTAACTATAATTAATTTTATTAATCCTCAATTAATTACAATTAATTAATCATATTTAAATTAATTACTTTTATTAATCAACCTTGATTAATTTTATTAATTATATTAATTAATAATCCTCTAATAACTTTATTAATTACTTAACCTTTAATTAATTAATCTTTAATTAACTACATTCGTTAATTAACCTTAATTAATCTTAAACAGTAATTAACCATCTTGTAATTACTTACCTTAATTAATTAACTCCTTAATTAATTATATTAATTAACTACTCTTTAATCAGTTATTATTGATTAATTAATTCTTAATTAATCAACCCTTAATTAATTAATTACTTCCTTAATTAATCACTCTCTTTTAATTAATTACCTTAACTATTAATTAATCACATTATTAATTAATCGTAAATCCTTAAATTAATTAATTATTCTTTAATTAATTAACTTCAAACCAATTATATTAATTAATCCTTTAATTAATAACATTAAGTGATTAACCCTTAATCACTTCCATTTAATTACTTTCATAATTAATTATTCTTTTCTTAATTACATTCAATAATTATCCATTAATTACTTTACTAAGTAATTACACTTAATTAATCATAAATGATTATCTTAATTAATTAGACTAATTAATTAACCTAAAATTAATTACATTAATTAATTACTAAATTAATTAATTCCTCAATCTCTAATTCATTTATTTATTAATTACATTCATTTCCACTAATTACTTCATTAAGTAATTATTTTTAATTACAAATAAGTAATTAAGCTTTAATTTATTTTATTAATTAACTATTCTTAATTAATCTCAACATAACAAATTTAGAATAAACTTGTATTTATATTAAATACTTACTCAATCATTTACTTTATTAAAACAAATTTTAAAATCAATTTTGAAATATAATTTATTTTAAATAAAGCAATTCAAACATTTAATTTTAATATACCTAAAATCTTTGAAAAAAAAACATTTCAACATGTTTAATTCAATTAAACAATTATTTATTTAAAACTTGTTTTAATATTTAAAAACTTATCCCTGCTTTAAAATTTTAAAACTAAAATATGGTTTGCTTTAAAATTTCAAACCCAGGTTACTGGAATTAAAACAACCCGAGTAAACCCCTCTAAAACCCCGAGTCACTTGCGAGGAAAACTCTCGTACATCTCTACTTCGAGTCGCACGCCTTTCATATCGAGAACGATCCCGAGTAATCCATCGTCTTCCCAAACCTTCAGATCCCAGATACACAAAAATGCACGATAATGTGCACGTTCACGTGCACAACGATTTCGCCCCTCTCCGATCATCTTTCTGGCCATCAACACGTCGAACATCACGACACCAACTCTTCGACCACACCGATCAACCCAGAATTATAGCAAATGAAAATCGAGGAAGTCGATCAAAAACTGAAGCTAAACATGATCGAAATCTCACCCATCGACGATGACTCTACCCACGATGAACCACGCCGACATGACCGAAGCTTCGCCTCGTCCTCCTGCACTGATCCCCCCCCATCGCGATCCACTTTAGTTCACCCACGACCACACAAAAGTCTCGACTACCCCAATGACCAAAACAGGTCATTTAACCCTAGTTCGACGCCGCCTGGTTACCACGGCCATCTAGAAATTCATCGAGCATTTTTCCCTAACTCTCCATCACTTTGGCCACCTCCATACCAAAACCCGACCTCCCCTACCACGCCGATGACCAGCAATGGCCAAAAGACCCAAATCCGTTCAACCTTGAATTTCTCAATCAATAGATCACTAAAAATTCTGAATTTACTTTTAAAAATCATGATTTTTCAAGACGAGGTGAATGGTATAAGTAAATCAAGTAATTGTAACATTCGAATTTCGACATATTTTGAAATCCACTGTTTATCCTCTACCCAAACAAAATTTACTTCCAGTTTCAACTCAAGATTATTTTTAGAACTTCAATCTTGATTTTTAAAACATGTTTTGTTTAGATTTTTAAGCCTAACAAGAATTATAGGAAGAGAGTTTGATTATAGACAGGGTTTTTAAAACCTGGAACTAAGAACAGAAGCAAATATTTCTTGTTCCAGTCATGCACAGGCAAAATATATACAAATTTGTATACATATAAACATGTTTACTTCAAGCATGGTCACAAACAACAACTATATATACAGATTCAAACATCAAGTATATAGGTTTACTCACAGGTTACAAAACAGAGAACAGAGGCATTTCATTTACATATATATACATTCATCTACACATAAGAACACATGCAACCATATTTTACAAAGATTCATCATAGTCATTTAAGCCAAATCACAAATTTAAAACTGTTTAAAAAAAATGTTTACTCACCATTTTATAAGCAGAGAACAAACAGAGCAGATTATTTCCAGGCTTTTAAATTTTGAATTCTGGAAACTGTAAACTTGAAATCCTTGCATGCTTGTAAATAGTTGCATCTTTAATTTGATTATTGTTGTGATACTTTGCATGCTTGAAAACTTGTTGCAGGCTTTTGATTTGCTTGAGAATTTTACAGGGTTTGATTTTAGTTTGAGGATTTGTTTTCAGTTTTGAATTTCTTTGCCTTGTAGTTCTTTTGATTTTGGTTTTTAGTTTATAAGAACAGAGGAGAAAGAATTGAACTGAGAAAATAGAAGATCAGATCTCTTACTAATACATAATTATTTAAATTTAAACTTTAACTAAGAAGAGTATGCCACTTGTATTTTTAGATTGTAAAATGCTTACAAATGTCCTAATACCTTTTAATACAAATTCCCTCATGCTTACAAGTGTCTTTAACATGTTAATATGTTTACACATATTACTTAAGTGTTTTTAAATAATTTTTTATTTAATTTAAATGTAAATATAAACTTACTTTTTAAGTTACTTAATTAATAAATATTATTTTACCTTTAAAAGAAAATATGCTAAAACTAATTATAAATATAAATAAATTCCTTATACATGTATTTTAAAATCTAGAACATTTATATAACCATTTAAAATTTAACACTTTAAAGAAAACTAGAATAAAACTTTGATTAAACCCCTTTTTAAACTATCACATTTAAAATAAACAATTATCTTATATTTTGAAAACAATTGAATTAACCTTAAATTAGCTTTTGAAAATATTAAATTTAAAACAAAGCTTTAAATCACAATTCATACATATATAAATTATCAATAGATTAAATTAAATTCAAAACAATTCAAATTATAACATATACATATATTTATATTACAATTTGAAAATTCATCTTTTATTTAAAACAAAAGATATTTCCATTCACAATATATATCAAATATATATATTATAAATAGAATAAAATTTTATTAGCTTTGACAAACAAATCTTATCAATTTCCAGATTATAATTTATTAACCTTTAAAATATTAAATTAACCAATTTAAATTTAAATTATAAAGAAAATTATCAAATCAATTAAATTATCAATACTGATTATTAAATTTATATTGCCCAAAATCCCGGGATATCACAGAATCTAGTTAACACAAAACTTAGCCTCTTTACTTCCATAATTATTTAAGAAAACATTTCCAATAACCACCACTTAAGTTTTAAAACTTGTATAACATCCCACTATATCCTAAGAGTATATACCATTATCTGGTTTAGACTTTTCCCATTTTGAATTTATTTCCATTTAGTAAACTCAAATCCAAATACCCGGTTTTTATTTCAAAACCCCCTTTTGAAATGATACTATATATTTTAACCATAGAATATATATATATATATATATACACCCCGAGTAACCCCAAAATGATATTAAGGAGCTAGGTACTATCAATCAGTATCATACATTCCCTTACCGAAAGGGTAATACTTAAGAGAAGTGTTTACCATTCGAACACGTCTCTTTCTCATTTTTGGAGGGCCACTCGAACTAGTTAACTTAAACATACTTCTTTTATTTTTCAAAATTTCTTTTTTTGAAACAATGTATATATATATATTTCCAAACAAGTAGTTTTAACAAAATAACAATTTCCAATTTGCTTTGGGTTCGTTTGGATTCAAACTCTTTTCAATCATATAATGATAAAGAGAATAATTTACTAAGTGCACTACCACGTTTGCCTTGGCAAACATCCGATTGTCACTTAGAAGATTATTCCAATCATCACAAAACAAACCGATTCATTTTCCGAACAAATAAAAAAACACTTTTAATTTAAAATTTCCTTCCTAAAATATTTATACTTGTAAGAACATTCTCAAGTAAACTATTACTACTATTTCAAAAATCATTTGAAATAATAATATGCATATATCCTATTGTAAATCAAATCATGCTTTTAGGATTAATCAAAATCCGCTTCATCAAATAATTTTATAGTAAAATTCTATAGTAGCATTTCCCCACTTAGAAACTCGAAAATAAACACCAATGATGCTGCATTCATCATCAGAATTATTTTCTAGCAGCAGAAGTGAGTCAGTGCTTTCTATCTCCTTTAAAATCCTTTTAAAATATTTCTATTCATAAATAATTTCAAATAATATTATTATTCCTTTCCCTAAAACTTTGAAAACCATTTTTCAAAAACAACAGGATTTATGTACTTAGATTTTCTACTTTAAATCCTTTTTTTTATAAGCCACATTCTTATAAACCAATTTTATAAAATCAACTTCTTCTATAAAATCATTTCTCAAATATTTATTTCAAAATATTCTCGCTTTCTTTTAATAAATACCTTTTATTAAAATATTATAGTCAACTGCGAAACTTACATCACAAGGTGCTTGTTTTCAATGATCCCACAATTAATCTGCCCAAGCCAAGTTTTAAAAGGGGAAAATTACTTAAAAAACACCAAACAATAGCCAATGCTCAAAACTGAACAAGCATGACTAAACAAACCCTAAATGATAATAATTGAATACTATCATTTCCTAACAACCAAGCACATCAAAATTAAACATTTCAATTTTCGACAGTTTCCTTTATATATACAACATACTTCTAGGTAAAATTATTTCATTTAACAATTTAAAAACAATACTGTGTCAGTGGCCTTGTTCAAGTGTTTAGATATCCCTATCAATAATGTTAACTACTTGCATTTAGCAGAATCTATAAGCCACTCAACAGATCAATCAACCCAATATAATTTTTTTATATAAAAATAACAAATACGCGCTCTTATATATGTATACACTCAAACTCAATTTAGGGTGTCACTTACCCTATCACTAATGAGTTTACCCCACCAGTGCCAATGTTCTCGCTTAACCTTAAGATTTGATACCAGATGTTACGCTCTCCCTTTTCGGAGGTGATTACAATTGGTAACCTCAAATCTGATTTTACGGAAAGGCCTCTCGACCTGTGAACCAACTCGTAAAGGGACATGTAGGGGTAAGAGACAAAGCTTCGTCACATTGTTCACAATGTGAGAACCCCCTATCATGCGTGAACCAATCACCAATTAGATTTGATAGTCGGTTATTTAACAATCAAATAAAACAAACAAATCAAGCATTGATTTAAATTCCATATGGGATCCACTAAGCCTCTGCTAATTGACCTTTCAATAATCAAAATCCCTTTAAATTATTCGATTCAAAATATCTTCCCAAAAGAGTATATTTACAACTAATTATACTTTCAATACTTAGAAAATATATCCATATACTTATTTCAACGGTATAAGCATATCAACAAAAGCTTAAGGAAGATTTTCTCTTTTCCAAATTCATATTTAAATAGGACAAAGCAAAAATCATTTAAATCATTTCTTACTATAAACCAAACCACATATCCTTCGATGTTAAGTATGAAAAGAATGTTTCCATACCACCATAATTAAGAAGGATTAAATATCAAAATCAAATCTCATTCCCTTTTATAAAATTCTCTTTTTATAAGCCCATTTCATATTTACCAATCCTTTTATAAAACTCAAAATTAATTTATAAAACTTCTTTTATAAATCTCTAAAATGATTTCTAAAATTCACTCTCTATTTATAAAGCTCTTTTCTATTCATATAGCTGGTTTCTATTTATAAACTCTTTTGTAAATCTCCCTTTATAAACTCCCTTGTAAAAATTCTTTATAAAATCATTTTATCAAAATATCACTTATAAATCCCTTCCTTTATTTGTACTTCACCATTTAAAAATATCTCTTACAACTATCACTTACAAAACTCCTTTACAAAATATCGTTTATAAATCCCTTTTACAAAATATCATTCATAAATCCCTTTTACAAAATATCATTTGTAAATCCATTTTAAATAAATCCTTTTATTTAATAGAATCTCCTTTATAAAACAATTTATCATTTATAAACTTTCTTTGTTAAATAAATTAATTACCTTTAAACATCATAAATAAATAAATAACTTTAAAACATCATTAATTAAATAAGTAATTAACTTTAAACACATCATTAATAAAATAAGTAATTAACTTTAAACAAAACTAAAGTAATTAACTAACTTAAAACAACATTAATAATATAATTAAATAACTTAAAATATCATCAGCAATATATTTAAATAAATTTAAACATATTTATTAAATAATTAAATAACTTTAAACCTCTTTAAATAAATAATTAATTAACTTACTTTAAAACTTCATTTATAAACACTTAACCTCAAATCATTATAAAATTTTAAGCTATTTTAAATCCATAACTTTACAAATTCGAAAAGAGGCTTAGCAACCATAAAGGTACTAAATCAAGTTACCATTTATTCCAATTTAACTTTTCAAATCACATGACTGGTATTTACACGAGCAACATATTTGTAAACCAAATCCATAATTTACCATCAATAGTTAACACATCACTTTTTCAATATTAATAAATCCATAAATCTATTAACTAGCACCTTAATAAATGTCTGATTTAGTATAATAGCAGAACAGAGATTTTTCTACTAACCAGATGTCATCAATAATCTACACAATTTATTTATAGCAGAATGGTGTTTTACTCTACTCAATAGATGTCCAAAATAATATATTCAATTTAACTTAACATAACGTTGTTTGATTTTGCCAAATAGATATCATCAATGAAGTATAATTAAATTTAACTATGTTATTATTAAACAACGTAATTAAATTCAACCACTATATTTTAATCATAAATTTGTACTTCATTCAAACCATCAACTATTTATACTATGACGTTCTACAAGCTCTTATGAACCTAGAGCAAAAAACTATAGGTCAATCAGATCGAGAATGGATGAGATGTCTAAATTTTAAAATTAACAATTTATTTTATAAAATTAAAACAAATAATTTAAAATGTTTTCTCATCCCACACTAAAATGCGGCCAGGCCCAAATCACTTTAAACCCGACCCGAATGGAACAACTTCCTTCCTAAATCAATTCAAATTCCCTCCTCCCACTTTAAAATGCCCGAACCCATCACCGTAGAGCACGGCGTGCACGTGCCTACGACAACCGCGCTGCCAACCCACGATCCAAAGCCACTCCCAAGGCCAACTTCTCGAGCTTGACACGTTGGCACCACCGTCTTCATCTCCGGCCCCACGAAGCAAAATCCAACCACCTTACTCACACATCAATTTCGCGTCCAGGTTAACACACACGTGGGAAAACGCTTCACACTGCAACCTCGCTCATCCTCTACCTTCGCTACTTTGACCATCGCACCGACTCGACGCTACATCCTTGGCCCACCCATGGCCGACGGGTGGCCCCCACCAATGCCAATAACTCCATTTCTAAACTCAAATCAACCATAGCCACTAAACCCTAGTTCACCATGCCTCCGCTAACACGGTTCACTGGACCACCACCGCCCACTATCACAGCCTCCCATCGCCCCAAGCTTCCTTCCAGTCACCTCCGTTACCTCCACGACCATCCCATCGTCGGAAAATGATTTTTGAACCAAAACAATTCAACTCATCCTCTACGCCAAACCCCTATATTTAAAATCATGCGATCTCCATCAAAAATCCCACCTTAACCATACAAACCCATTCATGCTCTCCGTTCGTCGATCCAAGCTCGACGAAAAACCAACAATATTAGACCATTAAACGTTTTTAGCCTATATCTCCTACCCTATTCGACAAAATCACTCCTGGTATTTTTAGAAAATACCATGGATCTAAAGTAACACTTTTCATGTTGGAACAATTTGCTAAAGGTAAATAGAATGAGAGCTAGGGATTTTTGAAGGTTAAGCGAGGTTTGAATTTCTTTGCTTATCAAATATACAGAAGTAAGAAATGAAGTCAGGAGGGAAAAAGAAACTTGCAAAGTGAAAAATGAGATTAGGAATCATGAAGATGGAATGTATATTTATAAGGTGAAATAAAATAAGCAAAAGACCAAAAGGCCCTTTAAATCAAATTTTCAACTTATCCATCTTATCACAAACCACCCCAAATACAAACCTTTTTATAATTTGGTGGATAATAGAGTGATTTAGTACCTTTTTAACTTCCTTACTCGAGGAATCATTTCATTATCAAATCCATCATTTCATATTTTCAAATTAAATATATTTTTACATTTAATAATCCTTATTATTATTATACTAATTTTAACATTTCAAATAAAAACATGTTTCCTAAACATAAAAATATTGTTTTAAAGATGCAAACAAAAGTTCAACAATTTTCTACAACTTGGTGTTTGATAAAAAACTAAAAATTCAAAAAACATGTTTCTGTCACATTTTCTGTTTTTTTTATCGAATTACCTATTTGTGTAAAAAAAAAAAATGAATTTTCTATCGTTTATTGTTAATTTAAAAGAGGATTATTTGATTATTAAACCATTAATCAGATATTTAAAATAAATTAAATATTCACAAATCAAAACGATAAAATTCCGGGTCGTTACAAGTAGAGATCCGAGTTTGCTAGCAAGTTTGGAGATACGTCCAGCACTTGATAGGATTTCCGTAAGGTAGAGATAGGACCCACTAGTTGCTGAAAGAGTTAGGCAATTAGAGATGGGCAAATGCTGGGGATCTAAAAGGCTTCAAGATATACTCGAAAGGATGGCCTAGAAAAGGGGGAAGACTGGCGTGTTCCGGATGTACGAGACCTTTGGAAGGAAGTCTTAGAAGAAAGTCATCGGTCGATGTTTACTGTTCATCCTAGAGGTACGAAGATTTATCATGAAATGAAGAGATTTTTCTTTTAGGAAGGGATGGAGAGAGATGTAGGAGAATGTGTGAAGAAATGCTTCACTTGTCAGCGAGTGAAAGTTGAGCATCAGAAGATGAGTAGTTTACTTCAACCATCGGAAGTACCGATTTGGAAGTGGGATTCAGTGTCTATAGATTTTATAGATGGGTTGCCTAGGTCAAGGATGAGAAGTGATATCATTTGGATGATGGTCGATAGACTGACTAAGAGTGCAAATTTTATCCCCGTGAAGTCGACAAGGATGGTGGCTAACTTAGTGAAGCTATATATGAGGAATGTAGTGAGACTGCTTGGGATACCAAGTAGTATCATTAGTGATAGAGACCCGTTATTTACCATTAAGTTCTAGATAAGTTTGCATAGTGCATTGGGTACGGAATTGAACTTGAGCACGACTTACCACCCACAGACTGATAGTCAAACCGAGAGGGTGAATCGTTTACTTGAAGATTTGCTAAGAGCATGTACCTTGGATTTTGGAGGATCTTGGGAAGATCATATGCATCTGGTAGAGTTCGCTTACAATAATAGTTACCAATCGAATATCGAATGGCACCGTTTGAGGCGTTGTATGATAGACTATGTAAGTCACTGGTATGTTGGTTGGACATGGGAGATAGAATCATGTTAGGACCCAATTTGGTAAGATATTCTACAGAGAAGATAGTTTTGATTCGCATCAGAATGAAGGCAGCATAATCGAGGCAGAAAAGTTATGCCGACAAGTGTAGGAAAGAACTTGAGGTCGCAGTAGGCGATCATGTATTCGTTAAGGCTTCTCCAAGGCGAGGAGTTATGCACTTTGGGAAGGTAAGGAAGTTGGCACCTAGATATGTAGGACCATTTCTAATGATCGAGTGGATTGGTTAACTCGCCTATCGAGTTCCATAGCAGTTTGGCAGGTGTGCATAATGTTTTTCAAATATTGCATTTGAGTAAGTGTGCATGACCCTAGCTCGGTAGTGGAACTGAGGGCGATCGAAGACTTATTTGTAGAGCTAGATTTGACGTATGTGAGATGACTGAAAGGGATAGTAGGTAGTGATACGTAGGAATTAAGGAGCAAAGTTATCATTCTTGTTCATGTCCAGTGGAGTAACGACAAATAAGACTATACCTGGGAGGTAGAGGATAATATCAAGAATATCTATCCCAAGTTGTTTTGGACATTCATATATTTGTAGCATGACACTTTATTTTTCTATTGTATGGACTAGTACGGTACTAGCATATTCATATATGATATGACGATGTATTGGTAGTTGCACTGATACATTTTGTTGATGATGAATGGTTTGCACTAGTAGGGAACTAGTGTAATCTTTAGTACTTATGTGTACTTATATGATGATGACTTTTCACTTTCAGGGTGTTCTTGTAAAAAAATTTCCTTATCGAATATTTTGAGATGAAATTTTTATAAGGAGGGTAGACTATAACACCACATATTTTGGAGGGTCCATAATATGGGAAATTAAATTAAATTGATTATAAGAAGATATTATTAAGGAAATAAATAACATAATTTAATTTCAAGAATTGCCTAAAGCAGATTTGATTAATTAAGCGTGGGACACTGTATAAAGTTAATTAAATGAACCGAGGGTAACTAAAGTAATTAAGGTTGGTCTTGTTAATGAAAATAATTTTAAATTATTAATGGGAAGGTTTGTGTTAAGAGAAATGTAATAGTGTGACTAGGCTAGAATGAGATATTAGCCCAACCCAAAAGCACCAGTTCACTTTCTTTGGCCCTAACCCCTCATTCATTCCATTTTCATTTTGATTTAGTTTCACAAAACAAAACCCTTAAAACTCAAGAACGAAGGCCGACCATATTTTCAAGGAAGAAGAAGATTCCAAAGCTAGAAGAGGAAGATTAAAACAATTTTTCTTGAACCAAGGTGAGTAAAATATTTCTTTGAAACCTATCATAATCCATTGGGTTCAGACTTGATTCTTAAATGAATGTATTGATGATGTTAAACATGTTTGGATGATTTAGCATTATATGGTTGTATTTAGAAATTGAAATGAAATGAATTTGTTTATGTTCTAGGGTAAAACATGATTATAAATGTGATGAAAATTTAATATAAAGCTTATAATGATGAAATAGAGATGGGTTTTTAATTTCATAATTTTTGGAATTAATATGAATTTTCTAAGTTGGGAAAAACGGTTAATTTTAGGAAATAAAGTATCAAAAATAATTATTTTGACCTGAAATTTTGGGAAAAGATAAAATACGATCAAATAGATTTTTGGTAAAATTTTAAGATTTTTCCATCTATTTTCAATGTATATTAACTAATTGGCTAAGGAAAGAACTAATTAATTAATGATATTAATTAACTAATGGAAGCTCTAGTTAGTCATTTCCAAAAAGTAAACTATAAAAATAAATATTAGCCAATAAGAATTCGACATGAAATGGGATTTGGTGTAAAGTTAATATTTAATAATACAAAGTATTAGTTTTTCGTATAATTACAAAACTGCTACTTAACCTACATTAGCTCTTGAATAACCCGCGAGAGCAACCCATGATGGCATTAAGCCGATCAATGCACGAAGGCTTTAATTGAGTCATCCCACGATGGCTTAGGAAAAGTTGACTAACGTTAGCACTATTGAGCTTAACCTACGATGACTATGGATGGATTTAGGTATAATGGCTATTGATGGAAATGATGCTCGATGGCTTTAGATGGGATAGCTCATAATGGCTTAAATGGAGTTATCACATGATGGATTTGGTCGAAAAAGCACGCGATGGCTTAAGATAAATAACACGGGATGACTATGTAATACATGATGACTCTAGGTGAGTTAACCCATGATGGTTATGTCGAAGATTACCCACGATTGCTCTTGTAATGCAATACGAGGTAGCTTAGGAAGCTATCTACCCATGAATGCTTTTGAGAAGGTTACTTACGGTAACTAAATAATATCACTATGTGATGGCTATATGATAGTCATTCCATGATAGCTAGGCTAATACGTTCGAAAGATATGGATTGCTAATTCACGACGACTAATCATATCTCTTGACAGCATGGGAGGCAATATTTTCTAAGTAAAATAAAAAATACTTAGAGACCTTTGGAAGACAGTTTTCATGTGTTATTGAACTATTTCATAGGAATGAATAAAGGAAAGATTTTTATAAGTTAAAACAGTGTTAACTTATTTTGAAATGAAAGAAAGCTTAGTGAAGCTAATAAATGATAGTGTATCATTTAAATGAAAGATAAAGATGTTTTATTTAAATGTGTAAGATACATAAGTAACGAATGAATGAAATGGGTTGAACTATAATCATATTGATATACCGACTCATGGAGTTATTGGATGGCAGGTGCCTTGACTATTGGTCTAAAGTCTAATGATATATGGCCGAATGACATGATAGGGTTCAATTCTAAAATATTTATAAATTTTAAAGGGGAGTTAAGGTAGGGTGCTATGGTAGAGTACCAAAAAATTAGGGGTGATGTTTTACTAAAATGAATAAAACGACAACGTAAACGATAACAGTTCAGGACTAAGAAGGGCTATTAACACTTAGTAAGGATGCTTGCTTGAATGTATTCAGGGTGCTTACATTCAACCTCTTAGGAGAGTCAAGATGGCTCTGGTCAGGGTGGCTCCTATTGCTGGAATGAGTAGCCATTTCATCAGGTAATGTTGTTCTAAAAAAATGAAATAGTGATAGATAGGCCTAGGGAAGTAATTACTAAATAAGTTAATGATAACTTAACGATGAAAGCCTAAAATAAGAGATTAGGCGATGATTGAATGGGCGATGAATGGTTGTATGACATGGTTCATGACTGATGATAAATATAGGGTATACTTGAATTGAATTGATATATAGCATGGTTCATAACTGGATGATAAGTATAGGGTACACTTCTTAATTGGATACGCACATAGTTGCTTTTTATGGAATATTTGATACATGATGTGGTATACTATGCTATAATGATAAAGTGAAGGGAAAACCCTTTCTGCATTAGTGGCGTGGTCTCACTACGAATGATTAGGGTAAAAGTTTTACTCATACCAGACTTTATATCTGACCCGTGTTTTAATTATTTTTCATAAACTCATGGGTACTCATTCAAGTAGGATGAGTTTGTGGATTAGACAGGTGACAAATAAAAATTCTGAAGACGAAGTAGGAGGCTTGATATTTAATAAAAGTATTTTTAAATTCTATCGTGTAAAGCCAGGATCTATAATTAGCTATGTTGGCATCTTCATATGTTAGACACAATACTACTCTATCTATGCTTTTTTATATTTACCTCTACATGGGTAACGATTTGGGTTAAAATAATGTAATGAATTATGTAATTCAAATCGATAAGATGAAAAAAAGTTTAACCACTCTGTTTACTTATGTTGTGCAAAATAATATTAAACTCACTTTGTCATTGGAAAATAATTTTGGTGATGACTGCATCATCATCGACATCTATTTTTGAGTCTCAGATTGGGAGACTTTACAACCAATGAGGTGGAATATACAAGTATAGTCGCGTTTTAGACATGCGCACCTAACAAATTTGGTTGTTAGAATGTGATCTTGAGTATGTTAAAAAATATTTTTAGTAGTTAAATATTTATGCTAACTATTGAGTTTTCAACAAATTAAACAGTGACAATGACGGTGACAACGATGAAGTATAGTTTTTCCTAATACAAGTTACAAAATTGATTCACTTACAATTGCGCCCATCACTGCTAAATCAGATAAATGAGTGCACTAAATTTTGGCAAGTTCCTCTTTAATAAATCCGTCTTCAAAGTATAATGGAGGCCAAAACTAAATATCTCTAACAGATTATACTCATACTAAGAAAATCGATTTCTTACCATCATTTGAAACTACAGTATTAAACCGAAACTAGTATTTGAAAACAAGAAATATGTTTTAGTATTTAACTAATAATGAAGCAGATGAGGAGAGAATAGGAGATGTTTATAAAATATCTATTTAATTTCTAATCAAACGAGGGGTTGCGAGATATTTTTATGCCAACTTAGCTTAAAGACCAGAACAATCTGGGAAAACTACGAAAGTTATTTGCAAAGCAAGTGAGAAGTTAGGAACGAGCAATATGAGCTATGGGTTGATGTGGAAAATTAAGGATTGATTTGAGGAGGAATGAGTGTAAGAAGAGAATGGTAATGAGTGGAAAATGTGATTTAAGGGTAATTAAAGTGGCGATTAGGCAAAGATTTGATTGGGTGGGTATGCTTTATGAATTTGACAATGTGGATATATCACTACTAAATGGCAAACATTAAGTTGAATAAACTAGTATAAAATATGTAGAAAATGTTAAACAATTGTACACTAACGTGTAATAAAGCAAAACGAACATCATTTATATCATGGTATGACCAACACAATGTGACTACATCAACCGAGGAAAGAGCTTATAAATTCATTACAAGAGTTAAAATATATAACATAATATGTATATGTTTTTCCATTAGAGAATCCAAAAAAATTTAGGAGGAAGGTGCGAAGAGAATGGAGGAAAAAAGGGCAGCATGTGGGCTTGTCCTTATTAGGGGTCTAAAGTTCTCTCTTGATTTCTAAGAGACTTTTTTAGGAAATTGTTGCTAACATGGATCTTATATGGTAATTGATATTGAAAGGGTAGGTGGAAGGTGGTTGAGAGAGTAAATAGTTTGCTCTTGGCCTACCACATGAAAAGCTCCTGAAAAATAGAAAGATTGTTGGTGGCTTGTGTTCATTAGTGGTGTGAACTATACCATGTGGGCAATTGCTCCGATTATTCTAAAAAGTGCTAGGGTGATAGCGTAGTTACTGCATGTAGACATGCTTTGATAGACTATCATGTCCCAGGTTCTTTTCAACTATCATCTCAAAAGTCCCTACTCATTCTTTTTTAATGGAGTGTTAATGAAATACATTTCATATTTCGACCGAGCATTGAACTCAACAACATACTCGGAGACAGTCATATCCCCTTGCTTCAGGTCCGCGAACTTTTGGAACAAAACAAACCTCTGAGCCGCTGGAATAAGTTTCTCCTCGAATCTGACTTTGAACTGGTCCTAAGTAAACTGATCCTTGGGACTAGCAGCCCTCACTACATTCCACTAGTTCGTGCCTTGCCCTTGAAGCTGTCGGGAAGCCAATCGTCTTTTCCTAGCGTCATTCAGCTCTAAGTCATCAAAAATCCTTTCGTAGGTGTTAAGTCAATGTTGCACTTCCATCGCCAACTCCATTCCTTGGAATGGTCTACCATCAAAACTAGTGAAGTCCTTATTTAGCTAAGTGAAATTGGCTCTGGGTGCTTGCACCGGAGCACCAACATTTGGAATGGCTACTTGAGGATTTTGCAGCATGTTCCTCATCAGGATATTGAACAATATCTACAGGTCGGGATTAGCAGCTCCCAAGCCAACTTCTTCTTGGACTACAGAGATAGAGTTCCTAGCAGCATTCTTTGGTTGAAGACTCATCCTTCAATCTATAATAAGAACGGTTTGTCTCTTTGTAGGGAATTTTGCTTAAGTAGTACTCATGTGTGCAGTGCAATTTATAACTATATAGTTTTGAAAACCAAAGTACATAACAATTACGACGCCTCATATACACACACACACGCGCAATTCAATCTAAGCTTAGAACTCATATCCTATCTCTACTGGATCATGGTATCCCTTAAATAAAACTATGCAACCTAAGCTCTGATATCAAATGTGACGACTGCCCTACACCACCGGTGTGACAATCCACCTTTCTGACCCCTGGGAATGATACTTAATGCATCCTCGGTATTCATGTGCCATTGCCCAAGTGTTTGAAAGACAAGTTGTCATGGGGTAAAATAAAAGAAAAGAACATGACAGAATAGAAAAACCTCACAACGGAACGGTTATATATAATACAAAATAATATAGTACAAAAGATTCCTCCTTGTATGGAGTTATCAGAGTTACACAAAAGTACTATAACTACCAAACTAAGCAGTTATACACTTTGTCCTTACACATGCTGATACAAAATAAACATACATAATAGACATAACAGCGGAAATAAATACCTAGATAGCTACGGAGCCTCCTGCTCATCCATCATCTTCAAAGAGCCTAAAGGAACCTACTTCTCTTGGACTACTCAAATATAATTGAGTATCCAAGAGTTTAGGGAAAATAAATAATTCGGATCAGGCAATAAGTCTAGTATGAGTAAATTTCAAACACAATAACGGAAATAAACAACAATATGTGAGACCATGTCGCCATCTTCGAAACAGGTTTTCCCTCACAATAACAACATCTAACCATAACAATGGATACGAATAATTAAACATCGCGAAGTGCTCACGACACTTCTCGATGTAATTAAGAAAGAGGTAAATTAAAAAAATTTGGAATCAAAGGAAAGAAGGGAAATTTTCTAACAAATAACTAGGAAGGTGCTCCCTCCTCATTGAAAAGCATATCTCTAGTCCATATTCTTTGAGAGGGTCATTCTCTCATGTGACTCCTCTCGGGAACTCCAAGACGGATTCCACCAACCTTATCGAGTATCCGAGTATTTCACATCTTATTTCGCATATAACCAAAACCAACCTAAAGTAGAAGTGAATATATCCTAATAGGAGAAACCCAACATAACTTGGACCCTACTCGCTTTCTGGTTTTAGTCATTTTCGACAAAGGATAACAAAGCTCAAATGAGCAACAAATCCTCTTAGATTGACGATATATAATGAAGAAAGCTGAACCGATAGGGGATAATTAAAAAATGATCGTATATGAAAATTAAATTTCATATTCTTACTACTACTCGTCGATTCCAAACAAGTGTCATCCCTTGGTTGAAAATGAAGCGGACAAGTTGAGGTAGTGTTACCTCTAGGTATTGCCTTGACAAAAATTTTAACCTTCGAGATAGAAACGAGCCCATGCCTCAACGTTTAGGGTTAAAAGTGTGACTAAATTCTTTCCATATAAGCGATATCGTTTACGGAACTACTTTTCCATAACCGAATCAAACTTTTACTTTTAAAACCAAACTTGTGTTGGGGTTTAACATTTAAAAATATTAATAAACAACCATATCAAAATGAATTGATTTACTTTAAACATAAATTAA
Source organism: Allium fistulosum (assembly GCA_030737815.1). NCBI lineage: Eukaryota > Viridiplantae > Streptophyta > Magnoliopsida > Asparagales > Amaryllidaceae > Allium > Allium fistulosum. The sequence goes on along the minus strand of CM060903.1, from coordinate 344,450,479 downwards.
TTACCTTTTCAAAACCAATAATTTCCTTTAATATCGTTACTTAAAATGATAAATCAACTTTAATCAAGGATTAATTATTTTCAAAACATCTTTATTTAAAATAACCAGTTTGCTTTAATCCTGATTAATTGCTTCAAAACAACACTATTCAAAAAGATTAGTTAACTTTAAAACATCCTTGTCTAAATGATTTATTTACTTTAAAAACATCATTATTAGAATAATTAATTAATCCTTAAGCATCATTTATTAAAATGATTAATTAATTTTAAACATTGTTATTTAAAATGATTAATTAAATTTAAAACATTTTTATTAAAGTGATTAATTAGTTTTAAATCATCATTAACTAAATGATTAATTATAATTAATTAAATAATTAATTATCCTTAAACATCATTAATTAAAATGCTTAATTAATTTTAAAATGTCATTAAAAAGGATTAATTAATTTTAATCACATAATTATTCAAATAATTAATTTACCTTAATTATCATTATTTAAAACGATTAATTAATTTTAAAATGTCATTGATAAGATAGTTAATTAATTATATCTCATCTTTATTTTAAAAATTAATTATCTTTGTAAAACCCATGCACAAGATTTAAAAATATTTTAAAGGGGATAACATTTCCATTCAAACATCATAGAACTTAAGTATTGGGGTATATATACAAAAGCAAGTAACAACTATGCATATATAGAAAACATCACTTATGAAATATTAATTTCTAAAATTCAATTCAATGTCCAAACAATATAATAGGAGAACGTGGATTTATTCGGCCAAATAGATGTCTAAATAATCTACTTAATTTTGTTATAGTAGAATGATGATTTATTCTGCTAAACAAATGTCATCTATATTTTTATCTAATTAAATGATAGCAGAATGATGTTTTATTCTACTAAACAGATGTCCACAATTCCTTATTCAATTAAGTTATTGTAGAACGGGGGTTTATTCTGCTAAACATAGGTAATCAATAAAGCATTTATATTTATAACTTAATGGCACATATAAGAGATCCCTTGAATTAAAATTAGTCTACTTATAAAAAAGAGCCGACTTAAAAATAATTAATAGAGTTTAAAATTTAACCTTTATTAATTAATTAGACCCTGCTTGATTAGTAATTAATTATTAACTAACCCTAATTGAATATTAATTAATTAAATAATTAAACTTAATTAAATGAAATTCAATTCTTAATTAACCTTTAACTTAATCAATTATCAATTAAAACTTCCTTAATTAATTAATTATAATCAATTTATTTAATTAATACTTAAACATTAATTACTTAACTTAATTATAAATTACTTAATAATTATTCTTAATTAATTAATTATTAAAATCATATTTAATTTCAAAATAATTAACTTTTATACATAATTAGTATTTTGAAGGAGTTTTCAAAACATTTTAAAAAGAAACGACTTTAAGTTTAAAACGTTAACTTTTCTTGAACTGCATCTGTAGCGACTATCGCTATGGATATCGTAACTTAGAATTAGTTTCTAAGTTAACTTTTCCAAACCTTTTACCCTAACCTTATTTACCTTATAAAACATAAGTAAAAGTTTGTTGAAAAACAAAACAAAGTTAAGAAACCTGAAATCTTTTTAGCAATTAAAAGCTAATAAACGATATTTGTTTTTCTAAAGGATCTCAAGTCGCTTTTACATTTCAAAATGCTAACTTTTCTTTCAGTTTACCACAACAAAGCAAGGTCTCAAACACACAACACACACACACATATGTATGACATGATTTAACACATACAATGAAAGATTACAAATTGCAAACTAACTTGACTTTCAAACTTCCATTTTCAAACTATATGTCAACTCATCCAGACACACATACATACATCCAAGCCGACACTATTATTCACCCATGCAACTATTTTAACAACTAAGCAATAACAAAATACGTGTCATAATTAAAGTTAGAAACTTTAAATAAATTAGTGAGCTTTACTCACTTAAAGATAAGATAACTAAACCAAATTTCACTAGAACTTTGAGAAGAGCCTAGATCCTAGCTTTTCTTTGAAAAATACTTGATTTTGAACCTTGGGGAGGGACTTTGGTTCAGCCTAAGGGTAAACAAGGCTCGGCCTTGGTGGTATATCGGTGTGTGGGCTTGAAATTGAATGAAGAAGTGGTGTATAGGAGGAATAAGGTGTAAACAAGTTAATTTAAAAGGAAAAGCTTTGATTTTTAACCTTTTAAATTAAAATGGAAGCCATTAAAAAACTTTGAAAAGCTTAAGAAGAAGGTGTAAAAACTTTGAAAAAGATGGAAAATGAAATGGTGAAGGAGAGAGAAATTTTGAATTAGTTTTATATAAAATGGAATCAAAAAATTACCAAAATGACCCTAAGTACAAATGCCCTCCATTCATATCAGGCCACATCATCACTCCATCACTTCCTCCTCTTTTTTACATGTTGGAATGAGGGGGAGGTCTAATATCCATCATGTAATACCCCTAAGTGTACTTGTGTGTAAGTATGAATGTGACATTGCATTCTTATCTTATTTATTTTAATTTTAAAACCTTTGGAAATTGCCACATCACTTCTTCTCTTTAAGAATACAAATATTTATAATTTTAACGTACTTAATTAAGCACTCATTATTTATATAAGTATGTGTTTAAGTGTACTAAGGTGTTCACAACATTTTAAACAATTTTTAGATGATAAAAAATCAGGTTTTTTTAAAAAAAAATTCGGTCACATTTTCTATTTTCTTTTGAACTAAGTATTTTTGTAACCACATTTTAAATCATTTTACCATCATTAATTATTATTAAAAAGGGGTATTTTTGGGCTATAAAATCCATATTTAAAATGTTAAATTTTAGGTCATTATATCCTCCCTCCTTAAAAGAATTTCGACCCTGAAATTCTACCACAACCCAAACCTAGAAAGAAACATTCAAAATTATTCATAAGTCCACATGACGTTCATAGATAGTTCCTATGCAAAATCTAATTCGATCTCTACTCAAATACATAACCCCTTTTTCAAACTAGTATCACTCACCAAATTTTCTAGTGCGGACTCCGATCAGGCTCGTTGATCAAGAACCGTTGTTCACCTTGCATAGCAATATACTACGATAGAAAACTTTGGTCCCATATCAAGAACGTTCGTTAAGTGTTCACCATCAAAATTGAGTAATAGATCCTTATTTGGAATGGTGTGAAACACCTCAAAGTCATGTGTTCGAATCTTGGATCAAAAATTATGTGGAAAAGAGAAACAACCTACGTCCAACTTACGTACTTATCTTATTGGTTCTCACTAAAAACAATTCTATTTCTACCAAAATTATTTATGAAGACATTTTATAGAACTAATTTAAGCTTAACTTTTATATTACTCTTCTACACAACACCAGAATTGTCAATTCGCAATGGTTATAACCGTTACAAATCAAATTTGTAACGCTTATAACCGTTACAAATAGGTAACAGTTAGGAATTTTCATATTCATCGTTCAACTCCAAAAATGGAGTAGGAAAGTGGAAGCGCTTAAGATTGTCAACATTCAACTCCAAAGGAATAACTGTTCGGTCTTTATGTGTCGGTATCAATTTCTTGTCCGACATCATAAATAGGAATTGCATATTCATCATCTGTAAAATAAATACAGTCCCTTCTAACTCGTTATACTATTCGAACAATTTAAAGCAGACTTCGTCATGGCACTATTGTACCCAACAAATGCTACAACATCATCATCTCCAAAGAAACTAACTTATTCCACTCGCATTTTGTTTGATCTAGTATATAAATATTGAAGCCTATTGTCTTGTGGTAATAGGAAATGCCTATTGTTTTGTTTGATCTAGTTCCCATGATGATTAAGTTATTTTGCTGCACATTCGTTTTAATATGTCCACATCCAATTCGTCCAAGTCTTGACTTTTTTCCTTTTGTTGCAATTTTAAAGAATATCCGACTAATATATCTTTCCAGCAAATGTCATTTCCACATTTTCAATAGCTAAACAAGTGGAAACAAAAATTTATTTGATATTTGGTATAGATTTTCCATAAATATAATTTGTAAATTGGATAAACATGGAGATTTTTGTTCGGATATGGACGGCTTTAAATTTTTAAATAGGCAATATTTTCGACCAAGTAAATGCTGATTAAGAGTATGAGTATATAGTTTAGTCCATATTTGTTTATTGATTTTATGATGATTATTTTGCTGCATATTCATTTTGATATCATCCACGTCCATTTTGCCTGAGTCTTGGCTTTTTTCCATTTTTTTGTTGCAAATTTAAAGAATATTTGACTAATATATCTTTCCAGCAAATGTTATTTCCACTTTTTCAATAGCTAAACAAGTGTAAACAAAACTTTATTTGATATTTGGTATAGATTTTCCATAAATATAATCTGTAATATTATAGTCTTCATTAGTTGGAATATTCCTATTTTATGTAATTTTATCTTTATTTTCAATTGAATGTTCACTTCCATATTTGAAAGGATCCATGCATAATTTCAATAACACTTTGCTTTTAGGGGTACAAATTCACTTTCCATTTCATTTCCTTTTTTTAGTTTTTTAAATTGAAATAGTTATCGGAAAAAATTATGGTCTGACTTGAAAACAAACGAGTGTCTTATATTTTTATAAATGATTGTTTAAGTAAAAGAAGATGATCAAATATGCAAACTAGTTTTCGCTTTAAACAAAGCAAAAGCAAGTGTCTTATATTTTATAAACGACTTTTGAAGTAAAAGAAGATGATTAAATACTATGAAAAATTTGAAGGCCGAAGAAAATAATAATGATCATGTATTTTATTAGAGCTTACATATTTATTTTAATAAATGAAAAAAATATAGAGACCAGATATACATATTTTAATCAACATGGATATTATTAAAGCAATAAAAACAAAGAGCAAGTGCCATTTCTTGATTCATTAAGATGTGCACTGCGAAGTTCGATCTACAATAAAGAATAGTGCATAAATAAAGATGCATACCAATATTGTCTTCCACTTTTTGGGTGTAGTGAGATGAAAGTTGCACAAATGTCAATATCCAAACTTCTTGCACTAACAAAGAAAAAGGTACATGAAAGATTAGTATCCTCATTTTCTGTAATTTTCATGCTTTTAAATTAGTAAATAAGAGATGAATCCATTCATATCTTCTTCATAAACAAAATAGAATGCCTATAAACTATTCTAATAGATTAAGAAATACATATTGCTTATTATTCACGATAATTTAAATTGATGTCAGGGAGAACCAGTTAACAAAAACTTATTTTAAGAAAAAAATTGAAAACCAAAAGAAGTACGAAATAGGATGAAAAATAATTTGTCTAACCTAAATGTTGCTGACAGTACAAGGATCAGCAACCGAGTTCCAATGCGTCATAGTTTAGAAATCTCATCCCCAAAAATATCCATGTAACAGCCAGCTAAACAGGTTTTGACGGAGTAAGTGTATTTAAGATAGGAAAATATAATATTTAAGTTATAATTTCATTATGTAAACCATTTTTTAGTGAATATTCAGCTGTACGATTGAAGTTTTAAATTTTATAGTGTTAGAAATGAACTTCAATGTAATTGTTGGGACGGGTGTAAAATATTAAATTGTCTATTTTCATTACAACAATTAGAGCAACAAACCAAATATGAAGAACAATTGTCTTTAAGATCTAACCACTCTTTGTTTTCTTTATTCTATTTTTGTTTTTATCAGGCTTGATTTTAAAGTTGTAATGGAGAGCCAGGAATATGCAACAAATTGTGGGTAGATGTCAATTGTGGGATACAAGATAAAACAATATGGTAAGTTGAAAGCCAAAACCAATTCATTTTGGCTTTCAATAAGCCAAAACACAACTTACTTAATTAGATTCAAATGAGCCCTTATTTCTTTATGAAACACATGACTAAGTTTCCCTAAGAATAATCATGTCTTCTGCTGTCATTATCGCAATCTTAGAATAACATCAACAAACGTGATTCTGGTATATGGAATTCAGAAATTGTTGAATGGATTTTATTTTTATTTTTACTGAAAACTCTATTGTTAAGGTGGTCCGAGTAAGGGAGAATTTCCTTATCTGCCCTTATATGCGACTACGTGAACAATCAATCATCCATAAAATTAAGCTAAACGACATGTATGGCTGCTATATAAGCGTCAATTTGAATTATAACATGTGGAATTATTGCATTCTTTAAAGAAATACAATTTTCATTTTTAATGTACTAGGTAGGCCAAGGATCTCAGAGTTTGTTCATATCGCATAGGATTGTTGGTGGATTCATACGAAGTGATTTTACTGGTGATTTTTTTATATATTAATACTTACACATAAAGAAGAAATCATTAATGGATCCATTGTTAAAACTCTAGTTTCAATTGTTCACAAATATGATCTTTATTTATATTTTCTTTTGTAGAAAATCATAGCACAGGGCAGAAATACATTCGACTGAATTTAAAAACTGTAGCTAGTATGTGTCTTGGACTAGTTTAATAAAAAGTTTCATGTGTTCTTCAGGTTGCTCTACCAGCCATATTTAATAGCTTCAACATAAATCTATATGCATGGAATAATGCCTGCCACCTTAAAAGTAATTCATTATATTCTAAGAAGTGAACTCTTGAAGATAAGAATATTTTTCTATGCCAAATTCAATAATGGGTCAAAGGCTGTGCATTGCACCTTTTCTCATGTTCTCCGTAACCCCACTTAACCTGCAGTTATTTCCCTTTCATTGCTTGTACATTAAAGTTTTGGCGCATTTATTAATTTTAGATTTTATTTTTAAGCCATCATGACTCTTTTTCCAATGCGACAAAGTAATATTGAAGTTTTTGACATTAAAATGATGGATACATTACAGGGCTGATAATCAGAGCTTGCATCTAGTTGTAATTAGTTGAAATGTCATGACCCTTGTAAGTTGAACACAAACTAAGGTTTGTGAAAATTTAGCATCAGCAAATTAAAATCAAGCAAATGCAATATTATCATTGCTTAGTACATTAAATAATTGGCTTTAAATGTAAAATATTCATACACGAACATCACATCACTACAGCATGATACGAATTGCAAGATCTAATAGCAAGTTTTAAATGCAACAGACAATTGATTTTTAAAATACATATCATTTTGAAAGACTGCATGTTCACCATGTAGAATCATTGTTCAGATTTTAACTTTGCAACAAAACACAAATCAGTAGGGTCAAATCAAATCCATATATCGGTATTAATTAGAAATTTGAGCAGATATTCGGACAACTAATATTCCAATTCCAATTGGGAACAATTATACCTCAAAATTACCATCATTAATTCTAAGCACCTGTAGTACACCACTTCAGTAGCAATATTTCAAGGTACCGTTATACTAATAAAAGCAAGGAATGTAAAATATAGTATTAAAAAAAAGTATAATTCTGAACCAATTAATAGCACAAAAGACCTAATTTCAAAAAATAAGTTAAAGTTGAAGTAATTACCTAATTTGAAATTGAAATTAGGTTGCAATCGGTTGCGGAAATAGAACACAAGCCCTAATCTTCCTTTGTCTTCCTCAAATTCGTGGAAAATAAACAACCGAGGCTGTGAAAGAACGACAGAGGCAGTGTAAGAAGGTGCTGGCAGATAGACGGAGGCAGTGGTAGAACGGCGAAGGTAGTGGTAGAAAAATCGGACGGGTGATAACCTAGAACGAAAAAGTGAATAAATGGTAATAATGAAAGTTTATGCGTGAGAATGGGATAAGTAATAACAGAAAGAAAATTACAACCCTATCCATATTACTTCTAACTATTTACCAAATTACCGGGTTTTGGTAACAGTAATAACCATGACAAACATTCATAACGGAAATATCTGTTACAAATTTATAACGGTTATTACTGTTACAAATTGAAAGCGGAAAAGTGTTACAAAATACAATGTTTGGTGTAGTGCACATCCTGAGAGTATATACCTTTATCTGATTCCAACTTTTTCATTTTGAACTTATTTTTCTTAAGTAAACTTAAGACCCAAATACCTGATTTTATTTCAAAACACTTCTAAAATGATTTTTATACATTTTAACCATAGAAAATATATTTATATAGCTTGAGTAACTCTACAATGATACTAAGGAAATGATTACTACTAAATAGTATCATATATTCCCTTACCAAGAAGGAATTACTTAAAAGAAGCGCTTACCATCCAAACACATCTCTTTCCCATTTTTAGTTAATTTCAAGCCACTCGAACTAGTTAACATAAAATACTTCTTCTATTTTAAAATCCACTTTATAAAAAATATACTTCTTACTTAAAAATTCTCTTTCCAACATATTCATACTTGTAAAAACTTTCAGGTAATACAATTTTTTATTTATTTCCAAAAGTCATTTAAAATAATAATATATATTTCTTTTTTTTTTCAAATCAACTCATGCTTTTGGGATTTAATCAAAATCTGCTTTATCAAAACAATCTTATAGCAAATTGCAATAGTAGCATTTGCTCACTCAAAAACTTGAAAATGAACACCAATGATGCTGCAGTCATCATCATAATTATTTTTCAACGACCGTAGTGAGTTCAGTGCTTTCTACCTCTTTTAAAATTATTCCAAAATACTTCCATTCATAAATACTTTCAAAATAATACCACTATTTTTTTTTTCAAAACTTTGAAAACAATTTCCAAAACACTAGGTTCTTAGTTTTTGAATTCTCAGTTTGAATCTCCTATCACTCATAACCCCTATAAATAAATCATATTTATATAACTTCACCTTTTTATAAAACATTTCACAATAATTACTATTGATTTGGATTATAACAACCAATTCTTATTACAATCAAATTTAAATGTTTATCCCAACACTATCACCAAACGCCTTATAGTCACACTGTGAAACTAAATTCATAAGGTATCCATATTTAATTTAACTAAAACAATAAATGCTTAGATACTATCACAGCTTAACTAATCAACAATAAATGATAATGATCGAACATAATCATTCTCTAACAATAAACATATCCTAAATAACTATAAACAAAATTTTGAAAATATTCTTTTATATATAAAATATAATCTCGGTAAAATTATTTCATTTACTTAATTTAAAACAATACTGTGTTGGCTTTTAAAAAAATACTGTATCGATTGGCCTTGTTTAAGTGTTTTAGAGATTCTTATCAATTACGTTAGACACTCGTATTGACCTGAATCCACAAACCACTTAATAGGTCAATCAACACAATATAAAATATTTTTATAAAAATAACAAATACGCGCTCTTATATATACACACTCAAACTCATTCTAGGGTGTCACTTACCCTATCTCTAATGAGTTTACCCTACCCAAAGCCTAGGTGTTCACTCAACCTAAGTTCGGATACTAGATGTGACGACCCACCTTTCTGACCCCTGGAAATGACACTTAATATATCCTCGGTATTCATGTGCCGTTGCCCAAGTATCCGAAAGACAAGTTGTCATAGGGTAAACTAGAAGAACACAACATGACAAAACCTCACAATCGAACGGTTATATATAATACAAAAGATTATTCCTTACATGGAGTTATCAAAGTTAGACAAAAATACTACAACTATCAGACTAAGTAGTTATACACTCTGTCATGACACATGCTGATACAAAATACACATACATAATATACATAACAACAGAAATAAATAACTAGATAGATACGGAACCTCCTTCTCGTCCATCATCATTAAAGAGTTCAAAGAAACCTGCCACTCTCAAACTACTCAAATATAATTGAGCACCCGAGGGTTTAAAGAAAATAAATAACTCCGGTCAGACAACAAGTCTAGTGTGAGTAAATCTCAAACAAAATGGTGGAAATAAACAACAATATATGAGACTACGCCGCCATCTACGGAATGGGTTTTCCCTTGCAATAACAACAACCAATCATTATAATGGATACAAATAATTAAACATCGCAAAGTGCTCACGACACTTCCCGATGTAATTATTAAAGAGGTAAATTTATAAATTTTGGAATCAAAGGAAAGAAGGGAAATTTTCCAACAAATGACTAAAAAGGTGCGCCCCTCTTACCGAAAAGTATACCTCTAGTCCATATACTTTGAAAGGGTCATTCTCTCCTATGATTCCTCTCGGGAACTCCAAGTCGGACCCCGCTTATCGAGTATCCGAGTATTTCACATATGAGTAACAAATCGTCTTAGATTGACGATACAATAAAGAAAACTGAACCAATAGTGAATAAATCAACTATCGAGGATAATTCAAAATGATCGTATATGGAAATTAAATTTTATATTCTTGCCACAACTCATTGATTCCAAACAAGTGTTATACCTTGGTTGAAAATGAAGCGGGCAAGTTGAGGTAGTGTTACCTCTAGGTATTGCCTTGACAACATTTTTAACCTTCGAGATAGAAACGAGTCAATGCCTCGACATTTAACGTTAAAAGTATGACTAAATCCTTTCCATATAAGTGATATAGTTTATAGAACTACTATATCAAAATGAATTGATTTACTTTAAACAACTATATCAAAATGAATTGATTTACTTTAAACACAAATTAATTACCTTTTCAAAACTAATAATTTCCTTTAATATCATTACTTAAAAGGATAAATCAACTTTAATCAAGGATTGTTTATTTTCAAAACATCTTTATTTAAAATAATCAATTAGCTTTAATCTTGATTAATTGCTTCAAAACAACACCATTTAAAAGATTAATTAACTTTAAATCATCCTTGTTTAAACGATTTATTTACTTTAAAAACATCATTATTAGAATAATTAATTAATCCTTAAGCATCATTTATTAAAATAATTAATTAATTTAAACATTGTTATTTAGAATGATTAATTAAATTTAAAACACTATTATTAAAGTGATTAATTAATTTTAAATCATCATTAACAAAATGATTAATTATCATTAATTAAATAATTAATTAGCCTTAAAAATAATTAGTTAAAATGATTAATTAATTTTAAAATGTCATTAAAAATGATTAATTAATCTTAATCACATCATTATTTAAATAATTAATTTATCTTAATTATCATTATTTAAAATGATTAATTAATTTTAAAATGTTATTGATATGATAATTAATGAACTTAAATCTCATCTTCATTTTAAAAATTAATTATCTTTGTAAAACCCATACACAAGATTTAAAAATATTTCAAAGGGGATAACATTTCCATTCAAACATCACAGAACTTAAATGGGTATATATAAAAAAGAAAATAACAACCATGCACACATAGAAAACATCGCTTATCAAATATTAATTTGCTAACATTCAATTTAATTTCCAAACAATATAATAGTAGAACGGGGATTTATTCTGCCAGATAGATATCCAAATAATCTACTTAATTTAATTATAGTATAATGAGGATTTATTCAACTAAACAGATGTCATCTATATTTCTATCTAATTAAATGATAAAAAAAAATTATTCTACTAAACAGATGTCCACAATACCCTATTCAATTAAGTTATAGTAGAACGGGGGTTTATTCTGCTATATATAAGTCATCAATAAAGCATCCATATTTATTAGGCTAACTTAATGGCACAGACAAGAGATCCCATGATTTAAAATGAGTCTACTTATAAAAGAGAGCCAACTTAAAAATAATTGATAGAGTTTAAAATTTGACCTTTATTAATTAATTAAGCCCTGCTTGATTAGTAATTAATTACTAATTAACCCTAATTAAAAAATAATAAATTAAATAATTAAACTTAAGTTAATGAAGTTTAATTCTTAATTAACATTTAACTTAATCAATCATTAATTAAAATTTCCTTAATTGATTAATTATAATCAATTTTTAATTAATACTTAAACACTAATTACTTAACTTAATTACAAATTAATTAATAATTATTCTTAATTAAATAAATAAATAAATAATTAATTAATTATTAAACTCATATTTAATTTCAAAATAATTAACTTTTATACTTAATTGCTATTTTGAAGAAGTTTTCAAAACATTTTAAATAGAAATCACTTTAAGTTTAAAACGCTAACTTTTCTTGAACTGCATCCATAGCGACTATCGTTATGGAAACCGTAACTTAGAATTAGTTTCTAAGTTAACTTTTCCAAACCTTTTACTGCTAACCTTACTTACCTTATAAAACATAAGTAAAAGTATGTTGAAAAACAAAACAAAGTTAGAAACTTGAAATCTTTTTAGTAATTAAAACTAATAAACGATATTTTTTTCCAAAGGATCTCAAGTCGCTTATACATTTCAAAATAATAACTTTTCTTTTAGTTTACCACAACAAAGCAAGGTCTCAAACACACATACAGATATATATGTGTGTGTGCGTGCGCGTGCGTGAGTGTGCGTGCGCATAGTATATGTGTGTGTGTGTATATATGACATGATTTAAATTATACAATGAAATATTACAAATTGCAAACTAACTTGACTTTCAAACTCCCATTTTCAAACTACATGTCAACTCATCCAAACACACATACATACATCCAAGCTAACACTATTATTCACCCAAACAAGCAACTATTTTAACAACTAAGCAACAAAAAAATATGCATCATAAGTAAAGTTAGAAACTTTAAATAAATTAGTGAGCTTTACTCACATAAAGCTAAGATAACCAAACCAAACTTCACTAGGAATTTAAAAAGAGCCTAGATCTTAGCTTTTCTTTGAAAAAGACTTGCTTTTAAACCTTGGGGCGGGACTTTTGGTTCGGCCTAGGGGAAAACAAGGCTAGGCCTTAGTGGTATATGGGTGTGTGGGCTTGAAATTGAAAGAAGCAGCGGTGTAGATGAGGAATAAGGTGTAAACAACTTAATTTAAAAAGACTTAAAAGGAAAAGCTTTGATTTTTAACCTTTTAAAATAAAATGGAAGCTATTAAAATGCTTTGAAAAGCTTAAGAAGAAGGTGTAAGAACTTTGAAAAGGATGGAAAATGAAATGGTGAAGGAGAGAGAATTTTGAATTAGTTTTATATAAAATGAAATCATAAAATTATCAAAATGATCCAAGTACAAATGCCATCCATTCATACCATGCCACATCATCACTCCATCACTTCTCTCTTTTACACGTTAGAATGAGGGGGAGGTCATGTAATACCTCTAAGCCTACTTATGTGTAAGTATGAATGTGACATTCCATTTGTATCTTATTTATTTTAATTTTAAACCTTTGAAAATTGCCACATCACTTCTTTTCTTTAAGAATGCATATATTTATAATTTTAGCATACTTAATTAAACACTCATTATTTATATAATTATATGTTTAAGTGTACTAAGGTATTCATAACATTTTAAACAATTTTTAGATGATCAAAAATCAAGATTTTTGAAAAGGCTTTTCAGTCACTTTTTCTATTTTCTTTTGAACTAATTATTTTTGTAAACATATTTTAAAATCATTTTACCATCATTAGGTATTATTACTGAGGGGTATTTTTTGGTTATATAATTCATATTTAAAATGATTAAATTTTGGGTGTTAAAATGGCACTCAATATAATACCCTATAAAGTGCACTGTAACGGTGCTCGGTCGATGCAGAAAGGTAGTTAAGGTTTAAAGGACAAGTAAATCAATCATATAGAATCTTTTGGCATATCTATAGATCAACGAATTAAATATAATAGTTATCACAAGTTAAAAAAAACATGCGAGACAGTATTAACCGAGTGAACCATAGAAACACAAATCTATACAGCTATACAACATAAGTGATAGTTTATAAAATTGATAATAAACCTAAATAAGTAATTGTCTCTAAATAGATAATAGCATTGTAAGCTCTGTAGTGCTGCATAGTGCAATAATTATCAATAACAACTAAATATAATAATACATGAGAATGTAGCCTCCTACTCTCCACATGTCCAGCTCCATGTGCTCACCAGATCTGATATCCCTAATCTACTCATCTAAGAGTACCCAGAATAAAGGAAGCAAAGCATAAAATCCTAAGTTAGACAACATCCTGGTGTGAGCGATATAAAATCTCAAATACTATAAAGTCAATATACTAGGATAAATGGTATGGAAAATCATATATGACCTATCCATGCATCCGTAGAGCTAGCACATAACATAAGATATATGTCACTTTATATCATAGGTGTACTATACGTCAAAACATAAATAGGTGTCTAGACATCTACATCGATGATATCTATGTCATGTGACATCCCTAGGGTGATAAGCAACTAAGGCAAACATAACATCCATCCTCACATTCACTCACTCAGTGCGTTAGATATATAAAACTCATATGACCATCCTGTATAGTCAAGTACTACTCAACGTTTCGGTTTCTTGGCACTCGAATCCATGCCACTCAATTAGTTCCTTCGTGTATAGTCAAGTACCACTGTGTGCCCAGGTGAGCGTCCTCACAAACCCCTGCTTTACAAGTACACTTCTAAATCTTCGAATATCAATGATCCTTTTGCACACGTCATCCATAGAAGAGCACATCTTGAAACCGATCCTTCCATTCTGAAGTTTTCGCGGTTTGGGACGCTTCTCGACAATCATCATTAGTTATAGAATGTCATCGTTTGTCCCGTAACCCTCCTCCATTAGTTCCTTCAATCCGACTCATAGCCCTGCACTATGCATCTTGAACTGCAGCTATTCCATTGTCGAAGCCGTCACTTCCCATCATGGATCGTCATCGTCATGTCGCATGTCATCGTCGTCAAAAGTTCGCCTTGAGTAGAGCCCAAAGCAAACATGCTAAAAGCCCAAGCAAACATATGAATCGCCCTTAGCGACTTTAGTTTCTCTACCACTAAACCAAGCTTACATAGAACCATGATCCCCACCGATCCAAGCTTACATTGAACCTTGATCCCCACCGATCCACGCTTACATTGAACCATGATCACCACCGATCTAAGCCACAACTGAACCATGATCACCACTGATCTAAGCCACTACCGAACCATGATTACCACTGATCCAAGCTATCACTGAATCATGATCACCACCGATCCAAGCTACCACCGAACCTTGCAAGACCCCTAAGTTTAACGTAAATCCAACTTGCGCCATATTGGATCGGTACCGATCCAACATCTAACATTTTTGCTTCTCCAAAGTGCAACTCCAAGTAAACATGCAAACAACCCAAAGCACTCCTCTACATGACTCGAAGCAAACCTTCATATGACTCGAACACGACTCGAAGCAAACTTCCATCGATCCAAGGCCTTCATACTACCACCAATCCATACTTCTTTTGCTCATAACTCATGCAAACGATCTCCAAACGACTTGAAACTTGAAGCATGGCCTTGTGAGGCCTTCCTTATAACCCTACATGGTTTGCATCAAATTTGGGTGAAGTTGAATTCTTAGATCATCACTGATCCAAGATTTTGTTCCTAATTCTAAGTCGACATTCGATCGGTGTTTGCAACCAAATAAACATCATACACACAAGCAATTAACCTATAAACTATATTCAAGCAAACAAACATTCATGCACACAAAATGAGAACTAAATCTAAGGGTAAAACTAGAGAATAACTATAAGAACAAGGAAGATCCAAAAGAATACAAATTCACTAAACTTTGTAAAATTATTTCAAATTAACATATATGACTAGTTAAGGTTTAAAACATGTTTTAGGATTCAAAAATCATTTTAAACATCATTTTAAGGTGTATAATGACTAATTACCATGTGAGATGTCCTAATCACTCACTGTAACAACCCACTATTTCCGAACCCCGTAGCTATACAATGAAGGCCCATAACGATGAGTCGTTGGAAGATAATACATTTGATATACAGAGAGAGAATAAGGAAAAACTAAACTAACTGATAACTTTCAAGGTCTCACAGGTATGGTCACACAACATACCATATTACACAAATATATATATATATATATATATTTGGTACCAAAACATAAGTCTGTATAATCCAGACCAAATCAACTCCACACGCCGTCACATCTTGACTTTTTGTTATAAATTATTTATACAATATTTACAATATATAAATATCTCGTCTCCAAGCGCATCAACCTAAACAATATCGATAAAAAGAATATAGGATTGGGTCAGACATATGCCTGAGTAACTGAAGCCAAACTAAAACTTATATACTACTGTGACTGTGATATAACATAGTTTAAGCCTAAGTATAATATATTATGGGCCCACCTGCACTGTGCTATAAAACTATACTATACCGTCTAAATTACCCTAAAGGTAATCTGGTCTCCTCACTTGCGGTAAAGGATTACGCATCTACAACTATCCTGTCTTTTAGCTTGTGGTAAAGGATAGTCATGTGTTGGTGATGCAGCCCAGAATGGTGAAGTGATAGGTCGCGAGCGACCTATCCAATTCTTGAGTCGTTCATGACCTAACGAGCCACAAAGTAAAGAGTTCCGACCTAGTGAAGGCCGCTTACAAGTACAAAAGGACCAAGGCTTAGGTCGCGAACGACCTAAGGAGCTGTTAGGTCGTATGCGACCTAACGAGGAAGAGTACAAGCTCAAACGACCTAACGAAGGAGATAACAAGCTTAAACGACCTAACGAGTTATCCACTTCCCTAGGTCGCCCCGACCTTCCAATTTCCAACTTTGACGAGTTACGACCTAAGCTAAGTCGCGAGAATGAAATACGACCTAAGTTAGGTCGTGCAAAGATATGGGAAGATAGGTCGCTCACTTTAGGTCGCGAGGCCTTAGGTCGCGAAGATTTCCTGAAGCAATGTTCTTAGGTCGCTTCGACCTTAACAAGTTACGACCTATGTTAGGTCGCGTACGAAGCCTATGCCGCCTGGATATCTTGTGTCGCATTGTTTTAGGTCGCATGTGTTACTAGGTCGTATGTCGTTGATACTATGTTGTAATATGTTTGTATTTTTCTTTAAGTCGTAGGTCGCGTGGGTTGTATTGTTAGGTCGCTGCTGACCTATGTGTTGTGTTGTAAATGGGTGATATCTTGTGATGTAATGCTGGTGTTGTACTGTTGTTAGGTCGCTGCCGACCTAAGTTAGGTCGTAGGTCGCGTAACGACCTAATGGTCTGGGTGTTGTAAAATGCTATAAATAGTGGGTGAGTTGTAACTTTGAAAGTTAGTTGATTTTGAATAAAACTTTTGTTTGAGAGCTTTGTGCCTCTTCTCCAATTGGTAGTTGAGTGTGATCTCCTATCTCCACTTTCGGTAATCGAGTGCGCTCGATTCAACGACTGCTGAAGCCGATTCACGGTATCTAGTGCGCTAGATCAACGTACGAAGAATCGTAGATCTTTAAACACGGTATCGTGCGCGATCAACGTGTTTGGGATAGCTAGAATCCGGTATCGTTTGGACCAACGGATTTGGGCGTTTGGTATTTTCAATCCACAGATTGCTACTTTCACCGTTTCATCATTTTTGTTATCCGCTGCTGCATCATTTGGTATCAGAGCTAGACTTAGCCAATCATAGCTAAGCCGAGTCTTAGAGCCAATTCTTTTGAAGTTAAGGCCGAGAGTTAGAAGTTGAAGCCGTGCATCACTTTGAGAATCAAGGCCGAGAATTGAAGTTTGAAAATGCCACCGAGAAGAGCTAATCGCCATCAGAACGTTCAAGCGTTGTATAGAAGAGAAGAAGCCGAGCAAATGGAACAACGCATCAATGAAAAGTTTGATGAAGGCATTGGGAAGTTAGAGAAACTGATGAATTATATGAATCAAGGACAAAGAAGGGGATTGCCAATCTCGAACCATGGAGGAAACAGAGTTTCGCCATCGGTTGCGGAAGCGAGGAGGGTGTCGCCACAACCTTATCAAGGAAGACGAGAATCTTCAGTTTCAATGAGAAGAGAACATTACGAGTATAGAAATGAAGAGAGAAGAACTCCACGTGAGTTTGAACATGAACCATACCGTGATGATGATAGACAAAGTAGAAGAGATATGCGAGATCATAGAAATGAGGGTGGTCGAGATCGTTATCGAAGTACATCTATTTTTGATGAAGATGGTGGTAGATGTAGTGTTCATTCTCGAGATCGAGACCAAGGACGAAATGCATATCGGGTTGTAAAGGATGATCGCCGATGGGAGTCGGGGATGAAAACTGAAATTCCAGAATTCAAGGGTGGAATGGAAGCGGAGGAATTTTTGGATTGGGTTTCAAATGTTGAGGAAATTTTTGACTTCAAAGAAGTTCTCGCAGATCGAAGAGTGAAGTTAGTTGCTACGAGATTAAGAGGGAGAGCTATGGCATGGTGGCAACAAACAAAACTTACATGGGAGAGGATGGGGAAGTCAAAGCTTGTCACATGGGATAAGATGAGAAAGATGATGAAAGCAACTTTCTTGCCACACAATTATCAGTCCCTTATGTATCAACGATTGCAGAATCTAAGGCAAGGGACGGGGACAGTGAATGAATATGCGGATGAATTTTATCAATTGATTGCAAGGAATGACATTATGAAAACAGAGGAACAGCTGACAGCTAGGTATGTTGGAGGGTGGCGAACACAGATTCAAGACATGGTGAATATGTTTGATCCCAGATCTGTTGCTGAAGCACACCAGAAAGCATTGGCTTGGGAGAAACAAGGAAGGAGAGGTGGTGGTGTGTTTATGAATTCCAACAATCAGAACAAGGATGTTAGTAACAGTGTGGACGTTTCCAAAGTAATCAGTAAACCGATTGTGAATGAAGCCAGCAAAGCAAAGGCCAATAGTAATCTCAAATGTTTTAATTGTCAAGAGTTTGGCCATAAAAGCAATGAATGTACAAGGCCAAAGAAGCGAGCAATGATTGGGGGATTGAGAATGAAGATGTAGAGGTAGAGTGTGTCAATTCAATACCAGTGGAAGAAGAAGAATTATTGTCTGGAGATGAGGGTTGTAGTTTGTTGATGAGAAGATTGTGTTTGACTCCAAAGCAAGAGAATGACTCAAGTTGGTTGAGGACATATGCCTGAGTAACTGAAGCCAAACTAAAACTTATATACTACTGTGACTGTGATATAACATGGTTTAAGCCTAAGTATAATATATTATGGGCCCACCTGCACTGTGCTATAAAACTATACTATACCGTCTAAATTACCCTAAAGGTAATCTGGTCTCCTTACTTGCGGTAAAGGATTACGCATCTACAACTATCCTGTCTTTTAGCTTGTGGTAAAGGATAGTCATGTGTTGGTGATGCAGCCCAGAATGGTGAAGTGATAGGTCGCGAGCAACCTATCCAATTCTTGACTCGTTCACGACCTAACGAGCCACAAAGTAAAGAGTTCCGACCTAGTGAAGGCCGCTTACAAGTACAAAAGGACCAAGTCTTAGGTCGCGAACGACCTAAGGAGCTGTTAGGTCATATGCGACCTAACGAGGAAGAGTACAAGCTCAAACGACCTAACGAAGGAGATAACAAGCTTAAACGACCTAACGAGTTATCCACTTCCCTAGGTCGCTCCGACCTTCCAATTTCCAACTTTGACGAGTTACGACCTAAGCTAAGTCGCGAGAATGAAATACGACCTAAGTTAGGTCGTGGAAAGATATGGGAAGATAGGTCGCTCACTTTAGGTCGCGAGGCCTTAGGTCGCGAAGATTTCCTGAAGCAATGTTCTTAGGTCGCTTCGACCTTAACAAGTTACGACCTATGTTAGGTCGTGTACGAAGCCTATGCCACCTGGATATCTTGTGTCGCATTGTTTTAGGTCGCATGTGTTACTAGGTCGTATGTCGTTGATACTATGTTGTAATATGTTTGTATTTTTCTTTAAGTCGTAGGTCACGTGGGTTGTATTGTTAGGTCGCTGCCGACCTATGTGTTGTGTTGTAAATGGGTGGTATCTTGTGATGTAATGCTGGTGTTGTACTGTTGTTAGGTCGCTGCCGACCTAAGTTAGGTCGTAGGTCGCGTAACGACCTAATGGTCTGGGTGTTGTAAAATGCTATAAATAGTGGGTGAGTTGTAACTTTGAAAGTTAGTTGATTTTGAATAAAACTTTTGTTTGAGAGCTTTGTGCCTCTTCTCCAATTGGTAGTTGAGTGTGATCTCCTATCTCCACTTTCGATAATCGAGTGCGCTCAATTCAACGACTGCTGAAGCCGATTCACGGTATCTAGTGCGCTAGATCAACGTACGAAGAATCGTAGATCTTTAAACACGGTATCATGCGCGATCAACGTGTTTGGGATAGCTAGAATCCGGTATCGTTTGGATCAACGGATTTGGGCGTTTGGTATTTTCAATCCACAGATTGCTACTTTCACCGTTTCATCATTTTTGTTATCTGATGCTGCATCAGTTGGACTTACGCATGGTCCCGCCATGTGCGCTACAGGTCAACTGCTGTCCACATCATACAACATTCATCCAAACAATCATTCACACAACAAAGCAACCAATCAAACCAAGCATCCATACACATCACATAAAATTTGAAATCAAATTGATTAAATATGTGCATGTGTTTCATTTGTATACATAACGGTGTTTGTGTACTTTAATGAAATGCAACCAACAACATAATACCGCATCATGATATGTATGAAGATGACAATATACATGCGAATATCTAACATTTGGGCCCGCTTATATAAAAGAGATGATATGACATATAAAGCATGATGCAAGCATCCTAGGGTGATCATATAATTTCTGTATGTATGCGCAACCAATAACACTAGCATATCACATTGTGAACATATATGTAGCAGTAAATCATGATATCACAGCATATAAAACATATAAAGAAAATAAACAAATCCTTTACATAGATAAAACAGCAACAAAACCAAAAAATCATTCAGCCAAACCTAGATATTAACTAAACTAATAATCAATCAAATGGAAAATGCTTTAGAAAGAAATCAAATTTAAAAGGTCGGATTTACTCCTCCACTTTTTAATTTTTTTCTAACCTAATCATTCTTCCCAACATGACCAAAAAATTCTACCACTGACATATACTCATTCTTAAATATCAACTACTAACATACGTGCATGACATAACTTCTGCAATCTTTGCTACCATCCCGAATCAAAAATGCCACAATACATAACAACGAGTAGCTTAGCACAAATTGCCTACACATAATTGTAGTCTCTCATACCATCCCTAAATGCACATAACTAACAACAAAACTACCCAGTAGTAGTTTTCTAAATTCATTTTTTGGATTGTTAAGTTAAGGCAACTCAATGTGGACGGTGTCTTAACCAAACAAATCCAAAAGAATACCATATTATTTCTCCTTTCATCTAAGAGCATCCAAACAAAGGTAATCCTATTCTATTCAAACAATGCAACCATTGGAATAAAAATCCTAAATCTAAGTGGTGTTCTAACCTATGGAAAATGCAAACCTAAGATAAAGATAGAGTTTTCTTTGAATAGATGGTCTCTATTTAATCCGAGGGATGATTGAAAAGAGTCAATCTACTTCTTACCCAAAATCATATCCGAACTTCCAAATTCCATTTTTCATATAATCGTCTTTGCATCTTCTATGCATGTAAACTACATATCTTCTCTTCAATCTTCAAACAAATTTCTTTCTCTTCAATTACCACAGAACACTTGAATTCACTCCACTCCATGTACGTCTTCATTTTACTTTAGTATCCATTCTATATAGAACATCTTTTCTTAAATTCCTTAACAAGTTTTATCTTAATAGCTCAAAATCCTTAATCGAAATCCTTTATCTATCCCAATCAAAAATACTTTTCATAATACTCTTACAATTAATCCAAATTGGAATATCTTTGACATATAGAAATTATAACTCCCAAAACTATTTATTCTACAAATCTTATATATTGATATAAAATTCTGAATACTTCATCCCGTCCATAAGTAACATGAAGCCATATGATCTTTAAGTCTATCCATATTTGAGTACGTTTACAAACTCATCCAATATATCAAAATACTTATTCTTATATAGATTCATACCAAATCTAATCCATAATATCTTTTAAAATTGGAGAATTCACCCTTAATACCCTTCACAACCAAAATCCCAGCTCAATTCATTTTCTAATAATAACCATAGAATGTTTTCTTTTCCATATATCATTTTATTGACTTACCATTACTCTATATTTTGGATGGGCAACTCAATAGGGACGGTGCCTCACCATATCAATCAAATCAATAAAATATCAACATAGATACTACTCCAACAACTTCAAGGTTACTACAAAACTGATATCAACAATCTTTAATATCTACTACCTTTCTTCCTAATATCTAGGCCATCATCACATATCCAAATCGAATGAAATAATGGTCCATCTAAACATCCCAACTTTTATACTTCATTATATCAAACCTTTCCATTTTATAAACCAGCTTGTTTGAGCCATCCCACACAATCTTATATGATTCTATTTAAATAATCATGCGCATATAGCAACGAGCACGTAGTTCCCAACACATAGTTATTATGAGCGCTTAGCCCCAAACACATAGTTCCCCAAAAATAATTTCGATATTACGAGTACTCAACCCAAAACACATAATTCTCTAAATAATGTATTTCAATATTATGAGCACCTAGCCCAGAATACATAGTTCCATCTTTAAATCACTTATCAATATGAGTACCTAGCCCAAAACACATAGTTCCATCTTTAACCATTTATCAATATAAAATTTCTTAGTTACCCATCAACAACCTACCTTTATAATGATATCAAATAAACAAGTATGCTAAATATCATTCGCTTCCATCTCCGGTCAAAACTATAATACAAAACAAAAGAATGCGACTGTTGATCTTTTCATTTTTACACTATGGACTGATCACCGAGTCAAATCACATAGTAGCATCATTGGGTCACTGGAACCCTATCCTAAAATAAACTCTAGACCTTCAACAAAATTCATCATCCATATCGCAAAATATTTTCAATCTATTGGTTAAGGAGATCCAACTAATTGAAATTCCAATATCACTCATTTCTCTTGTATTATTAGATTTTTCCGAGTCAACTCTACTTCAACTTTCTAGTGTCAAATAAGCATAACTTAGACCCAAATATCCTTCATATGATTCTTAACCCATTTAGTTTTGTTATTGAGTAAATATCTCTTATCTATAATACTTCAATAATTTGGTTCACTTTTCCTCTTTCCAACTATAACCACAATCTTCCTTTCATTATTCGAAAAATCTCATATCCAAATTAATATGACTATCGGGATCACGACTTATGACAACACCGTACCCAATCCACTAACCATTATCCAAGTCACATTCCTATCTGTATCCAGCATCTTCAACTAGTCATTCAATCTACTCCAAAGTCGATCGATCTAAGCATTATTTAAGACTTACCCTTGAACTATTTACCATTACATTCCTTATCCAAAATCATAATTTACTTCCTTTTTAATATTTATTTTTCCTTCTTTACAACAAATAGTATCATAGTTGCACTTGGGGCCACTTTCAGTACCTAATCCTTCTCTTCCTTATTCATTTCTAATACATTAAAAAATAAAATAAAATTTGACAATTCAAATGTCTTTTTATACTTTTATAATTATAATAAAAGATTTTTGATCGAAAATTCATCACAACATCAAAATTTTAGAACTTCCATTCGCTTTTAAAATACATCACCACTTTTCAAAATATTATACCCAAAATATATCATTTACTTTAAAGTATAGAAATACAATCTTTTCATCAGACAGTTATTTCTCTCTATATTTATATTTCAACTCTAACTGATTTCCTTAATTTCAATAACTTAATATTAACTACTTTTAAACAAATTAAATTTTTAAATAAACTAAGTTGTTTTCTAAAATACTCTTATTTTATTTCAAAATATCTTTTCAAATATTTTATAGTCATTTTATCATATTTATAAGTATACATCAATTTATTTTGGAAACAGAAAATTTTCACAACTTATATTTATGAAAATATACTTTAAAATTCACTTTACCTACTCACCACATTTAAATAGATTTCGAAAACCATTTTCGCAGCCTTTAATCATATATACTATAGATGTGATCAAAATTTAATTTCACAAATCCTTCAATTTCTTATTTAAAAATGAATATAAGTTCTACATACTTTGGATTAAAATTTAAATCTCTTTTTCAAAACTTATCCAAATACTTATTATTTTATATAAATACCATATCAATTCATAAATTTTCTTATAAATGAAATTTATAAATTCAACTTTCAAAACTACTTTCCATTTTAAATATTTTCTTTAAATTTCCTCTCTTAAAATATTTTACTTCCAAACTCAATTCTCTTACCATCCTAAGTAACTAACTATCCAACACATCTATCAAATCAAATCCAAATAATCATATATACTCTCACAAGTGCTTAGTCATATTTCTAATGTCAATTGGGTACTTGTAACATAATACTAAGAATCACTCCTCGTATATCAAATGCAGGCACGATGGGGGTTTACATTGGTAAGATTCATTGTTTGTAGATATAGATGGAACCGAACATGGACGATCACACTGCAATATCCTTAAAATCGACTCTAGTATTATTCCAGTTTTGCTTTAACTCCACCAACAATATCTTTGTTTCGGTTTCCATCCTTACCGTATTGCATGTCCTTAGCAATCCAAAATTGGGATTCATTAGCAACTCCCCAACTGGAATAACTACAAGTATATACGACTCATATACATATACTATATCATATATTTGATAAAAACTAGAAGTATGCTCTTTCAATACGTTCCCTGATCCTATAACCTATGCCCTACTACCAAATGTAATAACCCGCCATTTTCGAACCTCGTAACTATATAACGAAGTCCCAAAAAGGCGAGTCATTGGAAGATAATACATTTTGATATACAGAGAGAGCATAAGACAAAATCTAAACTAACTGATAACTTTTATAGTCTCATGAAGGATGGTCACACAACATACTATATTACACACACACACATATATATATATATATATAATTACATATATGGTACTAAAACATAAGCCTGTATAGTTCATACCAAATCAACTCCACACACTGTCACATCTTGTCTTTTTATTATAGATTAGTTATACAATACTTATATATAGTATATACATATCTTGTCTTCAGGCCCATCACGTCTCCAAAGTCCATCAACCTAAACCATATCGATAAAAAGAATATAGAAATGGATCAGACATATGTCTAAGTAAGTGAAGCCAATCTAAAACTTATATACTACCATGACAGTGATATAATATGGTTTAAGCCCAAGACTAATATATTCTAGATCCACCTACGCCACACTACAAAACTATATTATACCATCTAAATAACCCTAAACATAATCCGGTCTCGCCACTTGCGATCAAGGGTTACAGGTCTACAACTATCCGGTCTCGCCACATGCGGTAAAGCATAGTCACATATTGGACTTATGCCTAGTCCCATGACATGTGCTACAGGTCAACCGTTGTCCACAACAAAACCCCTCCTGGACCAGCCTCGATGTTCTAATTTCTATAGGAGAATGCTACGTTAATACCATGAATCAAGGTCCCGCCATATGCGCTACAAGATTCAGGTATTCGTTCCTCGTCCCAAAATTGTATACACACACATGTACATACCACTTTATCGAACTATACGACTCAAAACTATATATATTTCACTGTCAGCACTAAGTCTTATATACTCATATTTATTTATTAAGAACTACATGTATCTCATTCGTACATCATCGCCATCAAGCTACATCTCATATATGCTTTACAAATTCCAATATCATTCCAAATTCATACATACTACACCCATACATCATTGCCCATATCAAACTATGTACCAAACAATAGCCGTACTAGTCAGTTTATCACCATAGAGTCATTAGAAAACATCATGCATAAAGTCGGATCACCACACGTCAAAATCGACATTCAAAAACGTCGAGTACACACATTTGGGTCATCTATTAGTGGACTGGTGTGCACCCACTAGTGCACTGCTACACATCCTAAATACACATATTTCTTTTGTTTTTGAAATTTTTAGATTTTAATTATTTACTCCATACATTATTTGATGATTCTATATAGTGTATATACATTGTCTAGTGTTCTCTTACGGTCACTACACATTTACAAGCGTCACATTTGGTATTTTATTTGGTTTCAAATTTGAATTAGTGTAAAACTAGGTTTTCATAGTTCTTCTGAAATTAAATTACGCTCTTTTTTTCTTAGTCTCCGGGTTCATTTCAAATTAATATATAGCATATTTAAATCCTAATTTAGCCTTAAAACATCCCATAGCATTATCAAAGTCTTATACAAGGACCGGAGAAGCCACAAATGCCAAATTTTGATCCTTCCTTCGCCATCTTTTTAATTTCTAGCCAGGAACCATCATTTTTACCCCTACTCTTTTTTCCAGATCATAATGCTCATCCTTACGATCGTTTTGTGGGGTGGATCACTAAATTCCATTAAGAAAAAAGGAGATATGTTAATTTGAATTTTGACGTTGAAAGCTGAACACTGTGCAGGGAAATCCTTCGTTATCCACAACTGGTGTGCTCCCATACTCTAGAATTTTGCCATTTAATCACTCTAGACCCGTAGCCCCTTTCGATAGCTTCAATGTTCCACTAGTTTCAAGAATTTTCATTTAGAAACGAAGAAGATATGCCTTCTTGAAGATTGACATAAAACTGACATACCAATTTCATCTCCATCCCTCGCCGTCCGAAGTTGCTGCATCTCCTATCTTTGAATTTCAGCCTCTAAATCATCGCTGGTCGTACCCCTATCTGCTAGCTTTGCAAGGCATTTGGTTTCATATGATTTCATGATATTTAAGTGAGTTATGACGTTTTGATTTCAAGTGGTTTATTAGAGAATGAAGGAGGAAGAAGGAGAAGTTATGATTTTGTCTCAATTGAGAAATGAATATGTACTTTCTATTTTTGGTCAAAGGAGGGAAAAACATACGTCTGTTCAAATTTAAAAGCCTAAAGCCTAATTAGCTTCAAAACATATTTCACTCGTATCTCATTCATACGATTTCCAAACCGAACAAATAAATATACTATGTGAATCAGAAAATCAAGACGATCACAGTGGCACTAGTTTCATCGTTAAATTCCAATGTCTGTAAAACAATCATTTGCCCCTCCTTATTGTTTGAATAATTAGTTAATTTGTTAATTCCAATTATTTTCATATTATCATATTATTAATATTTAGTTAAAATATTTACTAATTTTTCGAGGTATTACACTCTCTTAGAATCTAAAGCAATCCAAAACAATCCAAAAGAGCTCAAATCCAAGAATGAATAGTAATTACAAGATGTTTCCAATAGTAAATCCCCCATCTAAGTGCTAATCTCGCTAATTTCCTTCTAATGACAAGATTTGGCTAATTAAAATAGGATTTAGAGTGAATTTTATGCTAGAGAATGTTAATGGTGGCTTCTCTACTATTTTAGGAAGTGTGATATGACAAAGAGAAGTCCCATCAGGCCCCTTTGGGTACTAATCCCTAAATGAGCATTGGGCTTGGCCACAAAACCCCATAATTATCCTTTAAGCTTTCCAAAATCGAGTGAAACTTCAAATATACATATCTCCTAAATGGTAAGTCCGTTTTCCTACTATGATCATTCTATGGAAAGATAAATCATCTTTCTGATCTAATAAAGTGATTTCAGACCCTAAATCGTCTCCTACCAAAGGTTATAGGCCATACAAAATTTTAAGGTCAAAATAGCTCTATAAAAGTTCTAAGGATAGAAAATATCTGTAGTAGAAAATTTCCTAAGTTATAGAATCATACGACCCTATATATATAAAAATAATATTGATATTTTACGATCCTTTGATATGTAAAATACGGATCGTTGTAATTCTAGAACTACTGAACACCGTTGAACACTGTATGATAATGCATATCCCAAGGAGGAGAATATGAGAACTGATTCGTTAACCAAACTTGCTAGCTCTATGGATGTGTAGCTTATGTTGACTAGATCTTGGAGGCTGAGGAAGAAAATTAGTCAGGGATGACTCCGATAAAAGACTATTTACTAAAAGGAACTCTCCCAAATGGGAAGAAATAAATAGCGGAAACATATGTGCAAAGTTCCATGATTTATTATGCAAGAAGGAGTGTTGTACATGAGAGGATTCTCGACCTCCTTGTTATGGTGTGTCACCAAAGGATAAGCCAAGAAATTCCTGTAGATGTACACAAAGGAAGCTGCGGTGATCACACTAGGTGGGAGATATTAGCAAAAATGTACTTTGCAACGGTACTTTTTGCCAACAATCCGTTGAGATGGAGCTAATCACACTAGACAATGTGGTATATACCAAAGATTTACGAAGATAACAAGAGCCCCATCTACAGTGTTACAAAAATGGTTAGTCCATGACCGTTTGTGGTTTAGGGAATTGATATAATCAGCGTGTTTTTGATATTGAAAGGCGTAGCAAAGTATGCTATTGTTATTATGGACTACTTCACAAAGTGGGCTAAAGTAAAATAGCTAGCCTTGGTCACTATGAAGACAGCGATCAACTTTGTATTGAAGAATGCCTTGTGCAGTTTTGAAATTCCATAGAAGATCACCACTGATAATGGAACTCAATTCGAGAGTGTCGATTTCAAAGACTTCTGTAACGGATATTGAATTGAGAAGAGCTTCCCAGCAGTAACACTCCCACAAGCGAATGGGTTGGTAGAGGCAATAAACAATATCATCAAACCCACCCTAAAGATGCGATTGAAAAAAGCCAATGGAAACTAGGTTGATGAGTTACCACTAGTATTATAGGCTTAAAGAACCCCACACAAGTCTGCAACTGGGTATACTCCATTCGCTTTGGCCTACAGAGCTGACG
The DNA here is from genome assembly GCA_030737815.1 of Allium fistulosum. Taxonomy (NCBI): domain Eukaryota; kingdom Viridiplantae; phylum Streptophyta; class Magnoliopsida; order Asparagales; family Amaryllidaceae; genus Allium; species Allium fistulosum. The sequence goes on along the minus strand of CM060903.1, from coordinate 344,421,527 downwards.
CGATGATTTTGATTGAACTAAAAGTCCCTTCTCACTGAAGAAATTATTATTATCCCAAGATGAATGAGGATCTACTACTTGAGCACATCTGTGACGACCGCCCATGACCCCTGCACCGAATCTAGAGATAGTGCGCTATAAAGTGTGCCAGGCGACCATGGACGATTGTCAGGGTAGATTAAAATGACAGAATCTATCGTATTACTCACAGCGCATGGACAAAATACAATATAACATATGTATAGTGAAGCTTTACAGAACAAAATGACATCATATAAAACTTCATAATAGTTGAATACAAGCATCCAAATAGTCAATACATCAAGCCTCACTACATATCTCTCAGAGAATACAAAACAGCGGAATATCCAGTACATATAAGAAGATAATATGCAACCCTCTAGCTCATTTTCGATATCAGCATCGTGAGAAGAGAACAGCACCTACCACCTGCTACCTAGTCTGCCCGTCCCAAAATGGACGAACAGCCCAAGGCAATAAGAATTAAAACATAAAGCCTTGAGTCAGACAACAGTCTTAGTGAGCAATAAATTAACTAACAACATACCAAAAGAGCATAAAGGAAAAGGAATAGGAATACAACCCTCCCACTCCAACCTCATTCTACAGTGATAGCCCCCAGACACACACTAAACAGAAGCAAACATAGCAGAGCATACAATTTAAAGTAAAGCTACTATCACTCGAGTCAAGGGCGATGTTTTCCAAGTACCAAGGCCTAAATCATATAAGCACCCTGAAAATACCGCTCTTGAGTCTGAATGACGATACAACCAAACATCCATGACTCTGGCTATCACTGTTATCATTGCTTCGATATCACCGTTAATTGAATGACCGGCACATTCTTTCAGCCGTCCGTCAAGGGCTAATGGAAACCCCGGTTCTAGACATAACTCCCGCACGTCGTCGCAACCCGTGCCTAGGACTATCGAATCTGCCCAGAGTACTCGACCATCAACAGTTAGTCGTTGGGACTATCGAATCTGCCCAAACGTACTCTTGCTTAGAGCATGCTAGAACCTTCAACAACGATGCTATCCAAACCTCCTAGTCATCCTCCTCGACGACTATTCTCATATCCATTCATTATCCTCAACTCGAATCATATCACCGAGTTATCAACATGCTTGGAATGATCCCGTCTGGATTAGACCAAGTCTTCATCACATGATTGCCTTGCTTCATCACATCCTCGCAAAGCCTCATCTCAACATTACATCATCAAATCTATGCATAAGAGCTTCATCATCCCCCTACTTATGCCACGAGCAGCTTTCCCAATTCAAGAGCCTTTCTCTTAGCTTTTGAATCATCTTCGATCTAAATCTAATCATCAATCATCTAGTTCATAACAATCAATCAAATCAAACATCAATCCAAGCAATCAAGCATTCAAAAATGATCTAAGTAGACAATTATAACAATAATGGCATTTTCGTAATTAAAGAGTTGAAAGTTCAATGAGTATGAAAACATGGATTATATCTCTACAAACTTGATGAATGAACTTGCATAGGTTAACATATGATAAAATGGATGTAACATCATCATGAACAATGGATCTATATGGATCTACACTTTGGATGAAGAAAATGCATGGAAATCTCTATTTTAACACCAAATCGAGCCAACAATCCGATATACTCCTTTGGATCCGTGTGAGAGATAATCACCACTCACCAAATCACCAAAACAACCTCAAATCAACACGCTTCAGATCTGGACAGCGAAGGATCAAGCTTGATCTATCACGAATCCACTTCAAATGAAGAAATCTCTCTTGAAAAGATGAAGATCTTCAATCTAAGCTCTTGAATCTTCAACCTTGATCTTTGATTTGGATGAATGGAAGCACTAGATTAGAGTGGAGAAAAGAAGTGAAGAAGTGTAGAAGTCGAGCTCTCAAAATGGCAGCACTTCGTCGCTTCAAAATCCCGATCTCAAAAATGAAGCCAACCCCCTTCTATTTATAGGCAGAAAATTCGCTAAGTCGTAACTCGGCTAACTCCCTAAGTCGTCTCCGACTTATCCCTATCCTCGACTCAACACTCAGCCGACATACGACTTAACAGATCAAGTCCCTATGACTTAAGACAACGCTATCTCCTTAACTCGGCCACGACTCAACCAGGTTACGGCCTAACTGGGTCTCCGACCTACGACTTACGAAGGAGTACGACTTTCGACTTAACTCTTCCAGTCATCTACGACCTAACACTTTGGCCTAACCCAACGACCTAACAAACTTACGACTCAACACTTAACTGGGTTACGACTTAACCCCATACGACTTAAACAACTGCCGACTCAAAAACTCACTTGTTTAACTTCTAACTCGGTCACGACTTAACACAGCAGCCTACCTACGACTTAACATAGCAGCTTTGCCGATCTATCCGGATAAGACTCAACTCCTAAGTCGTCCAGGTCTTAAGTCGACCACTACCTTAACTCGTCAGCCGACTTAACACTTAACTCAAAACCTTAAATCGTCTACAATAACATAAGTCGGTCACTTCCTTAGGTTGTCTATCCCTTAACTCGGCAACGACTTACAACCTACGACTTAACACATGCCGAGTTAACTTCAACCTACTAACTTAGCCCAGCTACGACTTATTTCCTTAGGTCGCCAAACCCTGGGTCACTCCTATCTCCTAAGTCGTATACGACTCACGACTTGTGCTAAGTCGTGAACGACTTAGGACTTAGGCAAAATTTGCCTAAAATCTGAAATGGCTCAAAAATGCTAAAACTCCATATTTGACGAACTTTTCGATCCGTGAAAATACGGGTCGTTACAACATCGACTTGTTCGATGAAAAAAGATATTTTGCTGAATTAAGGGTAGCCGCTCACCATAAAAGAGCAGTCAGACATTTCAACACCAAGGTCCGAAACTGTACCTTTAAGATAGGTGATCTTATTTTGAAAAGGGCCTTTCCCGGTATAGGGGAACTTGGTTCGAATTAGAAAGGTCCCTATGTAATTAAAAAAATCTATGAGATGGAACTTTCAAGCAATCGACTATTGATGGGATCCCAATTCCATAGGGTAGAATAATGAGCACTTACGATGCTATTTCACTTCGATGCATTTCATTTTTTGTAAATACGACATTCTAGTTGATGGGACGAGATGTAATAATAAGGCAGAGTTTGCCACTCATTTGTTTATAAATAAAGTTGACTTTTGGAATCAGTGGAACCATAATCTTAAAAGTTTGATTTTGTGTTGAATGATCAACAACAAAATCTAGACTTTCTGTGTTTTGGAAAACCAAATGTCTAGGTAACCGAAGATAGGTACCGATGTACTCCTCTTACCCATGATCAGGTTAAAGGAGTATAATCATACTGGGATCAACCAGACAATTGCCTTTACATATTTATCTTTGACCCATGCCTGGAGATTGGCTAGGTCAAGGATTGATGCCCGGAGATAGGCATCGGAAGCGCTTATTAGAACCTCTCTTGTTGGGTTTTAATGACAACAACTATACAATCATATCGAAGAATATCTAAGCTAACATGTAGGTATATGATGTTAGAAAAAAGAAGCTATAAATACACAAATTTGAAGACACAAAGACATTGGAAACTCAATAAGCTACAATAAGATATCAAAAAGAGCTCACATGAAAACATATATTTGTAAGAGTCATATATCTTGTGTTAGTGTCTTAGATATGCATGTACAATTTCCCACGAATGATATGAGCTGACACATTTGCATCGAAATGATTTTAAACACTTAAAAATAATTTTTAACAAGTTTTAAATTTCTCAGGTTCCTGGACATCCAGCAACAAAACTCAGATTTATGAGGACAGGCATTTTCGAACTAAAATCTTTTGGGTTTTTATTTTCAAAAGTCAGACATCATACTACATAATTTAGACAACCGAGGTCAATATTTTTTAAACTGTTTCTTTTCTAGAAATATATTTTTAAAAGTCAGACGTTTGACTACTTAATCCAGACGCACTGTTTATCATATTTTAAAAAGACATGTTTCCTCACTTCCATCGGTTGCGACTCCTTTTTCAATAGTTTTCATTGATGGGATGCAACTTCTGAAGGAGGCTTCTCACATCTATTTATACATAGGCATGGCTAGAGTTTAATCATTGATTGTCTTATTTTATGATATTCTTTCTTGCTTTCTAAACTCTAGTGCATTTAAAGTTTAAAATTTTGCTTTCAACATCACCAGAAACTATTCTTTATTCCTTAGTGATCTGTTTCATAAACTCACATGTTTTCACTCATTCAACTGAAAAAGGAGATTATAGGAAGTCAGTAACAGAAGCCAAATCCATATTGATTGAACACAATATTAAGTCAACAAACTCTTGTAATGCCTACTTCTTTGGGCTAAGTGAGGGTGATTGATTAGTGCAAATCCAAAGGGATGCTTTAGGACTAGATGTAGGATGTGAGGTCCTAACCAGCATAAAAACTCTAGTGTGATCGTTTGTTTTTATCTTACTTTACTATATTATTATTTAGCTTGCTTATAGTTATATACACATTTACATAACTTAGCCATATTAGAGATTTTTTGCACTTTAGGTATCAGAGCAGAAGTTTTCACTAGCCATAATTGATAGAGTTAGGGGTATGCCTTAGGGGCAATTCTGTAATTTATTGTAAATTAATTAACTCTGTAATTAATTATCGCTCGTAATAAAGGTGGTTATTTTCTATTATGTATTTGTTATAATGTGTTATAAATAATTAAACTCTTAACTAAAATATATTTAACAGAAAATCCATAAATTGTGTATTTGTGATAATAATCACAAATGGTTGTAATCATGAGTATTATACCACTATATGATAAAACACATCATTTTAAATGTTCCCAGTCAAGATGCATTGAGACTAGATATCGATGTATCCATTAAGATTAGAGTACGTAGCGCTCTCCAAATGTTGGACAATGTATTACTCACGACTGCTAAGGAACATAGGGGTTTCGTACCGTTAGTTATTGAATAATTATAGAACGACTCACTTAATAATTTTCTGTTGGTTAATATAACTAAGATCAAACAAAAATATCGATGTGACTGATTTACATAGTTATCTCGACTTGAGAATACTGCGAATCTTCAATATGAAAGCTCCACTTTTATTATAGTCAAATCATGGCACGACGTCCATCGGGTGACTATAGTTGGATCGACTGGAAATGTTGGAGGCGAAGTACAATTCAAGAGAGGATTCGTCTTCTCGGTTATATGAGGTTAGTATCGTGGTCAATTCAAAATCAAAATCTCTAGCCAGAGTAGTTCGACTAATAATAATTGTTATTATTGAATCTAGGATTTTATGTTTGGACCATCGAGTTGAATATGGATGATATTGGAATTTTGACGATAACCTAATTCCATAAGTCCAAAGTGATATGGTTTTGACGAAGAGAACTGGTGTAAATAAAAGTCATAACTAGGTAATGCTTAACAAAGTGAAATTAGATTTTACCAAAACTAAGTAAGCGATAAATTTAGCTAAAATGTCACACTACCTGCTAAGTGACATGTGAACGTTAATATTCGAATAGTTATCGCTGATCAAATTTACACCTGAAGAGTCAAACAACCAAAACGATGAATTATCCTTTGACCAAAAGATTTAATTAGTTTATAATCATTATAAATTAATTAATATTTATAAAATTTTAATTATGATTTGAGGAATACATATTATCAAATATATTTATAATAGTTATAAATATATCAATCGATATATGATATCGATAAGCGACTAAATTAGATTTAATTAAATAATATTTTCCCTAGGCTAAAATGGGTTTTAGGCCCATTATAAAGGGTGAAATTTTCGAAAGCAATACAGACAAAGGGGCGGCTCAAAATAGGGTTGAGATGCTTGATTTTGGATGGCTCAGATCGAGGGAGAATAAGTATGAGATGAGATCCACTTTTTCCTCCTTTCTATCCACTATATAAGCAAATCAAAACTAATTTGATTAGAAAATTTGGTTCCCATCTGTATTGTAGCTTGATGGCCAAAAATATTCCATAAGTCCTCCATTATATCAAGATGTAAACAACTAAAATCTAATCATTATCTGATAGTCGAAGGTCAAAGGTTCAAGGACTAACAATCCGCTGAATCAGAAAGGGTTTCAAAGGGAGGAGTTCATCTTTTGAAGATGTACTTCAAGGCATTGGTACTTAGGTATGGTTTTTATCAAATTATAGTTTATGGTTTTTTCTATAATATTTTATTGTATATAAATATTATTATTATATTGTAAGTTAGGTGATGATTTTGATAGGTAACAATGTTGTTACAAATTGGTTTGGTTGTATGCATGTATATACTTATCTTAAAATAAAAATAAAAATAATTTTTTTCACACACATCAGACTAGTACAACCGCATAATATATATTATAATTAATTTAATTAAATTATATATATATATATATTGTTCATATTTAATTACTTCAACATACTATGGTTGAAATTGGTCATATAGCTTTTTATATAAAGGTTTATGGCAATAGTAATTTGCGATAGTAGGGAAATATTTTTTATTATTATTTAATAATATTTAAATTAATATACTAAATAAACGTGTCATATAAAATCAAATATGTTATGAAAAATTATTTTTAAATTTTATAAAATTATTTCAATATCAAATAAGCTCTTGGCCAAAAAATAAAAAATAAAAACTTTTTTATTTTTAAAATTATTATTTAATTCGATCGAAAAATAATAAATTATTTAAAAATAAATTCTATTAAATATTCAATTAAAATATATTTTAAAACAACAAAAATAATAATAAAATTTTCCTGTTCAGTATACTTGATCTGGAATTTTACAAAAAATTTTAGTAATTTTATTAGTATATATAATGAGGAAAACAGTGGATCATGAACATGGAGAGAATAATTACTCACCAACTAATGAAGGAAGGCCGCCTGATCCACACTCAAACTCGGCACCATCATCGGTAGTTCCGTACCAGCATAGGGAGATAATATGCGAACTTACGCCGATGTTCTCCAAGGCAAGGCAGTTAATTCTGAAAGCAGGAAGGATCATCAGAAACTGGAGTTCGTTAACCCACCAGAGGAGTACGTATACATCCCTGAAAGTACGTTCAATGAGTCTGAAGAAATATGGGTTAACACTGTTGTATTACACCCAATTCACTTCAGGATCTCTTTATTCAAATTGAAGGAGTATATTCAGAAAGTATGGAAACCCTATGGTAACTTTCTCATACATAACGCTCCAAACTTTCACTACGCTGCTCAATTTGAAGAAACATCTGATTATAACAGAGTTATGGGGTCTAATACTTAATTCATATTTTGGTAAACTTCTTACCATTGACGCATGGCTCCTTGGGTATGATTTTAGCAAACAGGACATTACAGAAGTGCAAGTATGGATAAAATTATTCAGCTTGGATATGGAAATGTGGACTAACAAAGCTTTTTCAATGATCGGTAGTTTTATTGGCGTACCATTACAAATTGTTGATAACATAGCATAGAAACGTTTTACAAAATTTGCTAGAATTCAAGTTATGGTAGATACCCAGTCCAAGTTAGTTCCAAGTATTCCTATTCTACCACACAATGGGAATAAAAGGGAAGTTGCAATTGAATATGAGTATATCCCTACTAAGTGAAAATAGTGTAATACTTTTGGCCATAAGAAGTCTGCTCATGCCACTGCTTTAGAGCCAAAATGGATCTCCAAAGGAAAACGAGATGCACCTGAATCTTCTATATATAATGAAAGCAACAACTTGAATGAGGAAACTCATAATGAAAAGGAGGGAAATCATGCAAACGTAACATGAAACCGAAATAGTGCATAATGAGGAACAACCTGATAATTCAGAACACACTGTACCACAACCAAAACAATAACCTGATAGTAATTCAACTGTGCATTTGAACTTTATGAACCAGGAACTACGTTATACAATAGAAAATGATGAACTTCAGCATGTAGCCGATTCAATAGTTGAAGATATTACAACTGATGATACTGTGGATGTGTCTGATTTTATTACTAAAAATCCAGACTATTTACAAGTGGACAAAGGCAAAAGAGTTGATGCACAACATGCTCCTCCTAAAAGAACACTGAAGAGAAACTCAATTGTTAAATGAGCCTCCTCACATGGAATGTTAGGGGTATGAATACACCACAAAGAGTTGATGATGTGTTCAAACTCCTAACACAGTTCAAACCAATAATAGTTGGTTTGGTAGAGAACAAGTTGGATTCCTCTAATCTTGCTTTAATGAGAAGTAAACTCCCAAGAAATTGGGATCTTATTACTAACATTTCATCTCATTGTACAGGGAGAATTTTGGTGATACGGGGCACTACAATATGGTGCATATCGGTCATATCATCATCATCCCAACATATTACTATGTCAGCAGTAAACTCATGTGGCTTCATATTTGTGTATGAAGTGGTATATGGTAGCAACAGTTTTACAGAGAGACAAGTACTATGGCAGCATATAATTCAGGAGGCAACAAATGTAACTGATGCATGCGTACTAATGGGAGACTATAATAATGCATCTTCTATTCTTGACAAAAAAGGTGGATTACCCATTTCATTTACTCAACCACGTTCTTTTAATAACTACCTACAGTCAGCTTTGATAGAAGTTAGAGCAATTGGTTATAACTATACTTGGAGGAGGAAGGGGATTGCAAATAACATAGACAAAATTTTTGTAAACAACATATGTTTGCCAAAAATATCATATATGAAGGCACTGACACTGTCTCAAATGTCTAGTGATCCAACCCTTATTATTGTACTTAATTCCAGTATTAAAATAGAAAGGATTCCCTTTCAGATATGACAATGAGTGGCACTTGAAGGAGGGTTATTATGCATGTATATGGGGGGGGGGGATTAAACTCTTCTACATGGGGATTTCCAAGTTACACTTTCCAACAGAAGTTATTAGCATACAAAATGAACCCAAGTAGTGGAACAAACTAAGGGTTAAGGAGGACACTTATCTAACAGAGACTGAAAAGGAACTAGAAGCATTACAGATTGTTGTGACAATGATCCCTGTAGCCTGCAATTACATGAATAAATGTTACATGCAAAGCATAAGTTCAGGTTCAAAAAAATATAAAATTATGGAGTCTAAGGCAGAAATCAAAGATGCAATGGCTGCAGCAAGGCGATACTAATTCTAAATTTTTTTACTCAAAAATGTTTTTCAGGAGGCAAATAAATAATATTCAAGCAATTATTGTCAGCCAAGGAAATTAATGTACAAACCAGAAGAGGTAGAGCATGAAGCAATCACATATTATACTGAATTATTTAATGGCAACTCTGCTACCGAGTTCCCAAATTTTCATTGTATTGCTGGAATTAACTCTAAAAGGACAACAGTATTTACTTCAAGATATTACTATGATAGAAATAAAAAAGGCAGTTTTTTAGTGCATGATGACGAAAGTCCTGGTCCTGATTGGTTGAATTCAAAGTTCATGAAGATTCATTGGGAGGATATTAAACTAGACTTATTAGCAGCAGCGCAGGATATGTTTCGATCTGCTAAGCTTCCTAAAGGTATTAACCATAGTTTTATCTCTTTGATACCAAAAATAGAAAGACCAACTAATATTATGCACTATGGACCTATCTCTTGTTTTAATATGTACTACAAAGTGTTTAGTAAAGTATCGTGTAACAGATTAAAGCACTTTCTTCCCTTTTTAATCTTCGGAAACCAATGTGCATTTGTTAATGGGAAATATATTAGAGATAACATCCTACCAGGATATAAACTATTGTGAGATTTCAATAAATTCTGTGTTAAAGTGGACCTCCAAAAGGCTTATGATAAAATAAATAGGAGTTTCATTTGCTTTATTATGAAGAAAATGGGTTTTCCAATTCATTTTATAAACATATATATGTATATACATATATGTATATATATGTTTATATATAACATATATAAACATATATATGTATATAATGCATAAACATGCCAACTTTTTCCATCCTAATGCAAGGTGTTCCAAAGGGTTTCATTACTAGCAATAGGGGTTTACGTCAAGGGGACCCATTATCGCCTTATCTATTCACTATTGCTATAGAGTATTTTACATTCCTTATGAATGAGGACACTAACATAATGAAATTCCTGCTAGTTCATAAATTCCAACCATATATTACCCACTTGCTTAATGCTGATAATCTCATGATTTTTGGTAAGACAAGTATAATAGGTGCAGATACAGTGAAGAATATGTTTGATAAATTAAGTACTAGATCTGGCTTTAATATGAATATCATGAAGAACAGAATATATTTTAGTGCCGCAGCATCAAATAAGGCTGAAATTAAAAGAAGACTGGAATTTAAGGAAGGGACATTACCTATTACATATCTTGGAGTTCCACTTTCTTCTTTATATCTTCATTACTCAGTGTGCCAGAGCCTGCTATGTTGAATTTATGCGATTCATATATGTGTGATGTGAAGATTCGGCAGAGCTATGCATTGGAAAGCTTTGGAGTTGGTTGGAGGAAGGAGAGATGTCAGAAGAGCTGAAGACTGCATGCTGAAACACCCTGCAGACGTCTGACCTACCCAGGTCAGACGTCTGACCTTGTCCCAGATGCTTCCCGAAACATCCTGCAGACGTCTGACCTACCAAGGTCAGACGGCTGACCCTGCTGCAGATTGTTTCCCGAAACAATCTGCAGACGTCTGACCCCCTGGTCAGACGTCTGAGACGACGAAGTTTTGTTCTCCCAGTTCCGAATTCTGAAGGGCAATTTTGTAAACTTTGGAGTTTGGTTCTCTAAACTGATGGTGCAGATTCTTTTGACGTGGATGGATGATCTAGATCATTTAGGTCACCTATATATTGTCTCCTAATCATCTTCCAAATTAAGAGATTAGGTTTTAATCAGATTACCAATAATTGTAATTAATAGAAACCCTAACGAAATCAAATTGGGGGTTTTCTATTTTGAGTGCTCTATTCTTAATCTCTTCAACTGAGTAATTGATTAGAGAGAGAGAGTCTCCACCTATTGTATCTCTCTAATCATTGTATTGGCTTGTAATCTCTGGTGATAATAATAAAAGGGTTATTGGGTCTCCGTGGACGTAGGATCTTCATATCCGAACCACGTTAAATCTTCTGTGTCTCTTGTTTTTCATATTGTTGATTGTGTTCTCATAATTGATAGTTTAAGTTGCATTGGTATTCAAATAGACAATACTAGGTCTTGATTTGAAATCGCTTCCGCGGCGCACCGTGGTGTTGAATTGTTATCAATCCTCAATTTTTCACTACAGTTTGGTATCAGAGCTGGTGCTATTGTTCCGTTTGGATATTAATGGCTACTTCAAGTAAATCTATTGGTAGATCTAGGGTCAATTATGGACTTACTCGTTTTGATGGAAAGGAAGACTTTGGAACTTGGAAGATGAAGACGGAGGCCGTATTAAAGAAGGAGAAGACTTTTAAGATAATTTCTGCGCCTGAGAAGCTGAAAGAATTAGATAGTAAAATTTTAGAAGAGATGGAAGACGAAGCCCTAACTACCATCCAGCTAAGTCTTTCAGATGAGGTTCTTAGAGAATTTTCTCAAAAGAAAACGGCAAAGGAATTATGGGATGCATTATCTGATGCATATTAGGATAAGTCTCTCACTAACAGAATAATTCTGCAACAACTCTATTCATACAAGATGAAGCCTGGAGCTGATCTCATGGGGCATGTGGATGCCCTAACCACTTTAGTAATGAATTTGAAGGCAGCGGAAGTTGAAATTACAGATGAGGCTCAAGCAGTAATCCTTTTATGTTCCTTGCCTAAGGAGTACACTGCTTTTGTTAATTCTATGATTTATGGTCGTAGTAAAATTAGCCTATCTGATGTTAAAGCTGGACTTCATAATGAAGTGTTGAGGGGTAGATTAGCAAGCACTAGTTTAGACAGTGATGCGGAGGGCTTATCTGTTCAGAGAGGTAGAAGCCAAAGCAAGTCAAAATATGGTGGAGGTCGAAATAATTCAAGGTCTCAGTCTAGGGGGCCTAATAAATTGACTTGCAATTATTGTAAAAAGCCATGTCACTTTGTAGCAACTTGTCTCAAGCTAGAAGGTAGAAGAAGAGACCCAAAGCAAGCTTCAGCATCTACCGCTGAGAAGTCAGATACAGAGAGTGATACCGATGTGTTTACAGCTTCTGGCTCTTCTGGGAAGAGCAACCTATGGCTGATTGATTCTGGCGCATCCTATCATATGACACCTGATAGGAACTGTTTCTCCACTTACCGTGAGATTGATGGAGGAGAAGTTCTGATGGGCAATGATGCTTCTTGCCGTATGATTGGTGTTGGTAGTGTGAAGGTTAGAATGTTTGACGGTGTTATTCGTACTATTACAGATGTTAGACATGTACCTGATTTGAGAAGAAGTTTGATATCTATTGGGGCTCTGAGTAGGCTTGGTTTGAAGATTGTAGTTGAAGGAGAGAAGATGAAAATATCAAAGGGTTCTATGATAGTGATGAAAGGAGTAAGGGCAGGAAATCTTTATCTTTTGAAGGGCACTACTGTAGTTGGCGAATCAGCATCTATTACTTCTGTTGATTCGGACTCTTCCAGATTATGGCATTTACGGATGGGTCACATTGGTGAGCGCAGCATGGATGAGTTGAGAAAGCGAGGTTTGATTGATGGTGTTCATCATTCAAAGCTTGGCTTTTGTGAAGAGTGTGTTCTTGGAAAGCAGACGAAGATTTCTTTTGGTACTGGAGAGCATAAGGCAAAGGCTGTCTTAGAGTATGTTCACACAGATGTTTGGGGACCTTCCCCTTGCCCCTTCTTAGGTGGAGCCAGGTATTTCGTTTCATTTATAGATGATTTCTCTTGTAAAGTTTGAGTATATTTTCTACAGTCGAAAAGTGAAACTTTTGACAGGTTTCGAAAGTGGAAATCTACAGTTGAGAAGCAGTCAGGAAAGAAATTGAAAGTTTTCCGTTCAGATAACGGCGATGAATTCGTATCACAGGAATTCATCGATTATTGTGAGTCCGAAGGTATCAAGAGGCATTACACCACACCTAGCGACCCTCAGTCCAATAGAGTTGCTGAAAGAATGAATCGGACATTATTGGAGAGAACTCGATGCCTCAGATTGACTGCAAAGTTGAAAAAGGGATTTTGGGCAGAAGCTTTATCTATGGCGGCTTTCCTCATCAACCGCACACCTTCTACCGCCATAGACCTGAAGATCCCAGAAGAAGTATGGAAAGGAGAGCCTGTTAGCTATTCATTCCTCAAAGTGTTTGGTTGTCCAGCTTACGTACATGAGAGCAGAGGGAAGCTGGAACCTAGAGCTCGCAAGTGTATCTTTCTAGGTTATAGAAGAGGAGTGAAGGGATATAAATTGTGGTGTCCTATTAGCAGGAAGATTGTTACCAGCAGGCATGTAACTTTTGATGAGAAGGCTATGTTGAAGGTGGAGCCTTCCTCATCAGATGACAATGAGAGGACAAATGAAGAATACCAAACACAAAGTAAGTCATCTACTGTTCCTTTCCATAGAAGTTCTGAAGGTGTTTCCGATGACACCATGGTTGATGAGGAAAGTACAGAGATTAGTACAGAGGATCAGGCTCAAGGTGGAGCTAGTTCAGATATCAGACCTGTTAGACAGAAGAAGAAGCCTAATTGGCTTAATGATTTTGTTGGATTGAGCATCGAAGACGTTGACTTCGATGACATGGCAACATATGCTTTGAATGTTGTCCATGGCGAACCCAGAGATTATAGAGACGCTATTGTTTCAGTTGACAGTTCCAGTTGGTTAGTTGCTATGGAAGAGAAGATTGAATCTTTGCAGAAAAATCATACTTGGGATTTGGTGCCTCTTCCCACCAACAAGAGAGCTATTGGTTGTAAGTGGATCTATAGAGTAAAAGACGGCGGCAATGGAAATTTCAGATATAAAGCAAGGTTAGTAGCAAAGGGGTATGTTCAGAAGAAAGGAGTTGAGTATCATGACATTTTTGCTCCAGTTGTTAGGCATACCTTCATTCGCATTCTATTGGCATTAGTGGCTCATTATGATATGGAATTGGAGCAACTAGATGTCAAAACCGCATTCTTGCATGGTGATCTGAATGAAGAAATTTATTTACGGCAGCCGGAGGGGTTCTTTGATAGTAGCAGGCCTGACTATGTTTGTAAACTTAACAAATCTCTATATGGACTAAAACAGTCACCTAGACTATGGTACAAGAGATTTGATAAGTTTATGCTTTCACAAGGATATTCTAGAAGCTTCAAAGACCAGTGTGTTTATTTCAAGAGATGTGACAATGATTTAATATATCTGTTGTTATATGTTGATGATATGTTAATTGCATCTCGGAGTATGGTAAGAATTTTGGAGTTGAAAGCTGAACTTAGCAAGGAGTTTGATATGAAGAATTTGGGAAAAGCACAAAGAATTTTGGGTATGGAGATTTGTAGAGATAGAAAGCGGAGAGAGTTAAGACTCACTCAGGCGCAATACATCGAGAAGGTCCTCACTCGATTTGGAATGGAGAAAGCCAAACCGGTTGGTACTCCATTAGGCTCTCATTTTAAATTGTCAAAAGACCAATCTCCCACATCGGAAGAAGATAAAAGGTATATGGCTGATATACCTTATTCCAGTGCTATTGGTAGTCTTATGTATGCTATGGTATGCACTAGACCAAATTTGGCCCATGCTGTGGGTGTTGTAAGTCGATATATGTCTAACCCAGGCAAGGAACATTGGCAAGCAATAAAGTGGATACTTAGGTATCTTAGAGGCACTTCATCTGTTGGCTTGTTATATGGTGGAGTGGATGGCGACATCTCACTTAGAGGATACTGTGATTCAGATTATGCTGGGGATAGAGATGCACGGAAGTCAGTGTCGGGCTATGTTTTTACACTTGGCATAGGCTCGATTTCATGGAGATCAAAGCTGCAATCTATTGTAGCTTTGTCAACTACCGAAGCAGAATTGATATCGATTGTTGAAGCAACTAAGGAGGGTTTGTATTTACTTCAGTTGTTGGATGATCTTTTTATGGTGCAGAAGACCGTGGAGCTATTTTCAGACAGTCAGAGTGCAATTCATCTTGTTCACGATCAGGCTTATAGTTCACGAACGAAGCACATTGATGTTAGAGGTTTCTTTCTTATGCTGGAGGAAGAACGGAGTAAGATTAAATTGTTAAAAGTGAATACTTCAAATAACCCCTCAGATATGATGACGAAGCCACTTCCCAAGGATAAGTTTGAGCATTGCTCAAACTTGATCCATTTGATTCCAGCTGCTTAGGCGCCATTGGGCGCGAGATCCAATAACCCCTATGATAATTTGTTGATGAGACATACATATATTGAATCGAGGTGGAGTGTTGAATTTATGTGATTCATATATGTGTGATGTGAAGATTCGGCAGAGCTATGCATTGGAAAGCTTTGGAGTTGGTTGGAGGAAGGAGAGATGTTAGAAGAGCTGAAGACTGCATGCTGAAACACCCTGCAGACGTCTGACCTACCCAGGTCAGACGTCTGACCTTGTCCCAGATGCTTCCCGAAACATCCTGCAGACGTCTGACCTACCCAGGTCAGACGTCTGACCCTGCTGCAGATTGTTTCCCGAAACAATCTGCAGACGTCTGACCCCCCTGGTCAGACGTCTGAGACGACGAAGTTTTGTTCTCCCAGTTCCGAATTCTGAAGGGCAATTTTGTAAACTTTGGAGTTTGGTTCTCTAAACTGATGGTGCAGATTCTTTTGACGTGGATGGATGATCTAGATCATTTAGGTCACCTATATATTGTCTCCTAATCATCTTCCAAATTAAGAGATTAGGTTTTAATCAGATTTCCAATAATTGTAATTAATAGAAACACTAACGAAATCAAATTGGGGGTTTTCTATTTTGAGTGCTCTATTCTTAATCTCTTCAACTGAGTAATTGATTAGAGAGAGTCTCCACCTATTGTATCTCTCTAATCATTGTATTGGCTTGTAATCTCTGGTGATAATAATAAAAGGGTTATTGGGTCTCCGTGGACGTAGGATCTTCATATCCGAACCACGTTAAATCTTCTATGTCTCTTGTTTTTCATATTGTTGATTGTGTTCTCATAATTGATAGTTTAAGTTGCATTGGTATTCAAATAGACAATACTAGGTCTTGATTTGAAATCGCTTCCGCAGCGCACTGTGGTGTTGAATTGTTATCAATCCCCAATTTTTCACTACATGCTACACAAAATACAGTCAAAATTACAAGGTTGGGATACTAAATTTTTAAGTTTTGCAGGAAGAGCATAACTGCTGAATTCAGTTATCACTCCTACCATCCTTTACTGGATTTTTGTCAATCAAATACCAGAACATATAATAGACAAAATTAATGCTTTGTATGCAGACCTTTTTTGAGGAGGCAGGAAACATAATGTTGCATGGGATGTTCTATATAAGCCTTAAGCAGAGGGTGGCACTGGTCTTAAACTTTTTTTTGATCTAAAAAGAGTAGCTTGTTTAAAATTAATGTGGAATTTACTTGCCAAAAACAGTTTATGGTGTGCATGGATGAAGTGCAAATATTGTAGAGACAAATACTTTTGGTCAATGCCTATTGATAATAATGCATCATGTACGTGGATGTATATTCTTAGACAGAGAACATGTGGAAAGCAGTTTTTTAACAAAGTACTTTTAGATGGTGCAACTGATTCCTTATGGTTTGAACTCTGGACCAATTGTAAATGTTTGGTTGATATTTTGGGTCTGCATATATTTCACTTGCTTGGTGATTATCAAACTACTGTTGCCGCAATAATACAAGATGGTGTTTTAAAACCTCAACTATATTCTGCAACCAGAGAGACTACAATAGCTATTCATAAAGTCAAGCTCAAAAATGATAATAGTGATCATTATGAATGGTGCGAAGGAGGTGAGTTCACTTTTCACAAAGCGTGGGACAAATCAGAGATAGAGGCACAAAACGAAACTGGGATAGATTAATTTAGCACAATAAAAATAGTAAGAGGATGTCTTTCATCACCTTTTTATTCATTTTGAATCGACTGAATACGAGAGATAGGTTACAACAGTTTGGGGTTACGACAGATACTATTTGCGTTCTATGTGATGGAGATGCAGAGAACATAAATCATCTATTTTTTGACTGTTCTGATACTTCTTTTATATAGAGTTCGATGAAGCTTAAACTAAACTTATTACCTGCCATTTTACCTACACTGAAGGAGAAGGCGAATCTGCTACTAGCTAAATTCCAGAAGAGAGATCGGATTCGATATCTTGCTTTTACGGCACTGGCAGCCACACTCTAATTTTCCTGGCAAGAACACAACAATCGTATCTTTCAGACCAAGAAGATAGATAGACTATAAAAATTGAAACAAATCGAAAGGGAAGTATTTTTACCTGGTGAATGATAACAGCAGAACGAGAATACGACTAGAAACGCAGAGCTGCTTCGCCGACGGGGTATTGAATTGAAAGATTCAGGATGACAGTGGCCATTAAGAATGATTTGAGCTGGTGTGAGGAAAAGATAAGGAAGTGATATGAAGCGGTGTTCTTTAGGCCGAAGACTAAAGTGATGAAGTGGGCTGGACCTTATTCTTATTTTATTATGTATTTTTCCTTTTTTGCCTTTATATAATTAACATATGGACTTTATATGTACTGTTTTCCCTTGCAAGGCACCCACTTAGGGAGTTGCAAGGTTTTGATAAGAAACACAGAGAAAGTATATGATTGGTTTTACAACAAAGTTACAAATTTTCAAATACATATATATATATATATACATACATACATATATACATATATATATGTACACATACATACATATATATATATATACATATTTTTTTTGATTGAAAGCTTATATGATCCGAAGATCATAAAGTCATACTATATATATATATATATATTTAAATATTCGGCCAACAAGGCTTGGCCGATAGCCAACAACGGTTTTTAAGGTGGATCGACCACCTCTCAAAAAATGAAACACAAGTGTGAAGTAAAGGCGCCTCAACAACTATTAAACACACATTACAAGCACCAATACATAAAGATTTAACAATTTAAACACAAGTGCCCATAGATTACAAATTCATACGTAATAAAAGCAACAACCCAAATTCCAAGTGTTACAGAGGTAGGCTTAAGCTACCTGTATTTCCAATCGAGACCAAAAGGCACCGGACAATTTCAAAGAAGATCACCAGTCACAGAAAGCCAAATAACGCATCAAAAGGACATATATCAAAAACTTCCAACTTCCATCAATGGCCTAACAAAGAATGTGATGAAAGGAGATAAGCTCCAAGAAGCACACCAAAAACAATGACCAACACTACTTATGAAGTACAACAAGACCCACCAGAAAACTCACACCGGTTGCATAAGACAATCCCCATGGAGCGAAGGTGGGGATGAAACGAGGTAAGGCCATAGCTTGATGCAGCTCCCATGAGTAGATAAACACCTTTATCTCAACCAAAGTAGACCCAACATTACTAGAAGATGCAATATCCTAGACCAAGCATAACATACGCCCTTGCGCAAAGCAAGAAACAAACCAGCCAACCTAAATACAGAGCTAACACCAAAAAACAAACTACCCTAACCAAGAGAAAGTACAAAGCATACTACCTTAATAAAGACAATCACTATAGGACAGAACTAACCCAAAATCTAATCACCCAAAACCAGAGAAGCACCAGAGAACCAGTCTTGGGGAAATAGAAATTTAGATCTGGAAATCAAAGAACCAGAGAACCAGTCTTGGCATTAGTAGGACCTTGCTATGCCCAATAACCTCGTAGGAACATCGACGCACCACCAACTACAGAAACCATAAAAGGAAAATCGTCGAATGCTATGAAGTAAGATAGATCTAAGCATGGCATTATGAATCAACAACGCAAAGACCAAGTGAGATAGATCCAAGCAAGAGCTTGGGCAAATGAAATTTGCAGTAATGGGAAAAGCTGGGGAAGATATGGTACATGGTGGAGATGAAATTAGGAGCGATAGAGCAGACAAAAGTTAGAGAGTGAAAAGAGAAGTGGTTGGGGAAAACAAAGGATTGCAACCCTAGTCCCCCTTTGTTAAATAACTTTTCATTATTAGTATATTTATATTAGTATATACATTTTTCACGATTTAAAAAAAATTATTATTTATTTTAGTATTTAAATAACTTATTTATGTTAAATAGATATATTATAATAATCAGCACATATATATGTATATTAATATTATATATATTATATATATTATATATATATATATTATACAATTAGTAAGTTATTTAAACAAACTTAACATGTACGTATATATATATAATATTTATATATAAGTGATAGTTTATGTACATGGATATATTTGGACAACATATATTTACATATCGGATGAACTAACATGTCCGTTGCGATATAATCCTAACATCTATACACAGTCATGTTATATCTTGCACGGGTTGACATGTTACACATGCACACACATATATATGTATGTATGACACACACACACATAGATATATATATATATATATGAAAATTGGTTCTATAATAACAAATAACCAATTACATACTTCAGTAATATGCCTCAGTACACACACACACATATAAATTATCTAAAACCATATAATTTTAAATAAAATAAAAGATTTTATTAAAATAATATTTTGAAATGTTCTAAATGAATTAGACTTTATAGGCCCAATAAATCCAATAAGGGAATTTTATTTTGAAATTTACCTATAACTTCCGCTACGGGTTGATCCAATTTCAACAATGTTATCAGAGCCCAATAGCATATGCGGTCTAAATTAGTCATGTTAGGGTTAACTATTAGGCTCACAACCCAAATAGTAGGTTGTCTAGAAAGGTAGTATCAAAGGATTAGGTTTGGTTAATCAAGTGCTATGCCCCTGTGCAGTTAAAGCGCTCGGTAGATTCAATGCAGCGGAGGTATACAAAGTCATAGCGGGGATACAACGAGGATATAACCGGATATAGCGGATGACTCTAAAATAGCATATAAAACTCATACTTAATGTTTTTACAAATATACAAATGGCAATTAAATGAAAAATTAACGTTCAATTGAACTATAATTAATACATAAATAATTTTAAATAAAAACATGTGCGAATATACTGTAAATAAACGTAAAACTGTTATATAATATAATTTAATTTAA
This sequence comes from Allium fistulosum, assembly GCA_030737815.1. Lineage (NCBI taxonomy): Eukaryota > Viridiplantae > Streptophyta > Magnoliopsida > Asparagales > Amaryllidaceae > Allium > Allium fistulosum. The sequence goes on along the minus strand of CM060903.1, from coordinate 344,401,185 downwards.
TAGAATATTAGAGTATTTTCATTTCTAAAAACATATTAAAAATTCAATTAAATAAATTAATTTCATAATTTTTATAATGTATAAATGTCATTTTTCAATTCATTTCTTTTAAAGAAGATATAGCGGAATATAGCGGGAATAACGAGATATAACGAAAATAGCGGGGTTTAAAGCGGAAAGGCTATATTTGGGGCTATATGGAAAAATCATAGCGGTAGAAATCCGATATGAGGTATAGCAGGGTTATAGCGGGGTAATAGCGAGGCATTAACAGCACAGCTCTACACTACCTGATTACTAGTCTGACCTAATAGATATGTAAGCCAAAGATTGCCCCTAATAGATGAGGCCCAATTTGAATCGGGCCTAAGGCTAATTTTCAAAATTGTTTGAAAATTAAAATTAATGATTTTAAATTTAAATGTTAAATTTCAAATAAGATACGAATATATTATAAAAGTTATAAGATAATAAATTTTTAAAATGTTTGAAAATAATTCAAATTTATATTGAAAAATTTAAATTTAATTGTAAGATTAATAAAATAAATTAATTAAATAAGTTAATTAATAAATGAATACATGTATTATATCTTATGAGATATATTTTGTTATTTTAAAATGTTTTAAATGACATAAGTATACGTGTATGTACATTAAATAAATGCCAAGATTAATATAATTTAATTAAAAGAGTTTAATTAAATAGATTAATTAAAATTATGACTAATTAAATAATATATACATGTATATGATATATATGTCATACTATAAAAGTTATAGTATATAATAATTAATAAACATAAATGTTATATTAATATGAAATTAATTAAAATGTTAATTAATGAAAATTAATTAAATAAGATTTTATTAATATAATATTATACATAAGACAATTATATAAGTAATATAAAATATAAAAGTTATGTAATAATAATAACTTATATAATATGAACGTATACTAAAGGTGGAACATTAAAAATACCCAAATAGACTTAAGGAATAAATACATATGTAAATGTAGGTATATCGTAATTTCTGATGTGTCCAACACTTGAATCACGAAAGTAATTCATAATGATTATTCCATAAGTAAATATCACTCAATATTATATATATTAAACATTATGAATCTTCAATATAATATTGTCCTCTATCATTTATATATTTAGACTACTTGCATACTCTTTAGTTGTTGAGTTTCTCCCAAGCTAAGGATGTTATATGTAGTACTATTAATATATTGAATAGACAAGGCAAGATAATTGCACATATTTGTTGAGCTTTCCCCAAGGTATGGTCATTATACTTAGGCTTTCGTAAAATGGTAGGTCCGAGTGAATAATCCAACTTTATTTGTTGAGTTTTCCTAAAAGTAAAGGTGGATTAGGACAAGGTAACATGGGTTAGGAGTTGTATATGATACAACCGATAAGAAGTTATCCATCGTATGTGGAAGTATTGTTGAATATGCTAGTATACGATTTTTGTTTGATGATACTAAACATATATATATATATATATATATATATATATTCATTTAAATGTATTTGTTATTGTACTATTTTATTTTCACAAAATTAAATAAATATTTGCTGAATAAAATAAGTAACACAGAATTTAAATTCAAACATATATTTTATTCAAACAAATATTTTATTACAATTTTGAATAGTACAAATTTGAGCTCTCACTATACATACACAATTTCAATTACAATACAATTTTGATTACATCACAATTTTTCATTTACAATGTTCACCTCACTACATTTCACTCATTCACTCGTATTTATCTTCAACACCATTCCAGATTGAATTCAGCATCTGAGTTATCTGCAAAATACATACTGATGCAGTAAAATAGAAAAAGAAATATTTGTACAGTGTAAAATAAAATGTGTATTTTGAAAATATTATTTGCCTCGGTTTTTTGGGTTGTTTATCATCATTTATTTTGAATTCATCATACACGAATAACTTGTGACATGCATAGTGTATCTCTGCACATGCCACAAGGCCGTGCACACTAATGTACACTTGATAAAATTACAAGGACAGGTGAGCACAAGGTCAAACCCAACCAAAAGCCAGGTTCAACTCAAGTGCAATAAAAATAAAGCCAAGACATGAGCACAAGGTCAAATCCGAGCTATAAGCTGGATTCAACACAGGTGCAATCCAAATGTACAAGTTCAATAAAAGGGTCAGGAACCAGTCAAGTGAAGGCCACACAAGCTCAACTATACACAAGTTCAGTGGCATGGCCCAAAGGCATAAAATGATCAAAGCTTCAACATAACAAACATGCTCAGTTCTAACAAGGACAAAATGCATACACACTTGTATACATATATATATTTATATATATATATATATGAACATTAATGTAATAACCAAAGGCATTAGAGAAAGGTACACAAGTGTCTGGCAACAACGGAAGCAGTATGCAAGTAATAATGAACCAGCACAAAATGGAATACAAAGCAATAATGATATCAAAGACTACAAGTACACAAAACATCACAGAAGCAAACTCAAGTGAACAATGTAATGCAATCAACTGAAGTGAAGACCAATAGTAAATGCAACCCAAAAACTCAAAAGCAACCAAACCGGATCAAGTGAAACTGGTTTGAAGCAATAAAACTCAAACCAGACCAGTCACTACATACATATATACATGTGTACAATAACCAAGACTCCAAGAGAAACTCAAGTGAAACAATGCACAATAACTATCCAGTGCAGACTTGAGTGAACAGAGGCAGAGTCACAACAAATATGCAATAGTCCACACAACCAAATAAGTCATAACTAACATGAAGTGCAACAAGACTCAAGTACTACCAAAGTCCATCAAGCAACAACAAGTGTATAGATCAATGAAGGTTCAGACATGAACATAACTCAACAAGTGAAACAAGTCCGGCCACCAGCAATAGACTACAAAATGTTCAGTTACAAAATGTCAAACAATTTTCAAGGTAGCAGTTTCAAAACGAGTCGAAGCCAGAGCTACAAAATCTATAAACAGTTTGATAAGTCAGGGGATAGATGAAAGAATCCATATTATCACAGTGCCGAAGTCACAGAGGTAACAAAATTCATATATTCACGATGCCAGAAATTCATGGAACCAAAGTCAAGTTTAGCTAGAGCTGTGGTGACCAAGGAAGAGTCGAACAAGTCAGAAACCAAAGCCGTGATAACCAAGCAATCAGAAAATATATGTATTGAAAAGGCCAGGATCAATCACAAGCAATCAATTGAAAATCAGTGGCCAAAGCATAGCAAGTGACGAATTCAAATAAATATATTCGAACGACAATTAAGGGAATTGAACCCTATAAAAATCTAAGTCGTCATCGGCGTTTAAATCATTCGAGTTCAAGCAACAATAGAGAAGAATAAATCAATAACTCGAATCGAATTGGGTTCAAAGCATATCAATGTGAGGAACAAAGAAATTACATACCATGATTATCCAAATCGAACTCAATTTGAAGTAGCCAACTAATCGGTCGAAGAAATCATTCGAAGCATCATTCAATCAACAACTGAAGGCGACGGCTTCGAAGATTATCACAAAGCCCTAAATCGGAATGAACGAGCAAAAAGGAAGCTGCAATTTTTTCTCTCAAAAGGATCGGGCCGAAGAAATATACAAGAGGATAAAAAGAAAAGGGATTCATTTTAATTTTCTTTGGGCCGGTTTACATTTGTTTTGGGCTTTTATTTTTAATTAGGGGCTTTGTGTTTTAAAATTGTTTTTTTACTTTGTATTTCTTTTTAAAGTTTTGTAATTTACTTGTTGTGTGACTAGGGGACGAACTACGGTGGTGTAGTTTGAGAATGCGCAACTCAGTGGCTGAGTTGTGGCAGGGTTTTGAGCATAGAGTTAGGTTAGTCGATAGCGGGCGTCGTCAGTTTACGTGTGTAAGCGTTTGACTACTTAATTTCTAGTAGAAACCTTGGGGGCAGCACGTAGGCAGGGTTTTGCCGAAGCTGGGTAAATCTGTGTTGTTCTATTTCTGCTTTTATTATTCTGCTATATCTGTGTTGAAATTATTTTATATACTTCCGCATTAAATTTTTATAATTGATAGTATCACCCTATTCACTCTCCCTCTAGGGTGAAATCGATCCTACAAGTGGTATTAGAGCTAGGAACAAAAGCCATTTTTGTTTTAAAATTTCGATTTTTCAAAAACCAATTTTTGTTTTACAAATTTGAATTTCTAAAATTGCTTCTTTTAATAATGCTTTTGCTGAAGGTCAGTCCAGTATTATTCCTCCTATTTTTGATGGAACAGATTTTTTTAATTGGAAATTAAAAATGGAATTTTATTTAAAATCTGTTAATTTTAAATGTTGGGATATTATTGAAAATAGTTGTGATATATTAGATGAGAAAAATACTTCGATTAATGCTCTTGCTATGCATATACTATATTCTCATATTAATCAAGATAATTTTAACTTTATCTCTCATTGTGAAAATGCACAGTAGATCTGGAATACTTTTGATGCAATATATGGTGCAAAAGTCAACAACGATGAGAAATTCTCCACAATTGACTCAGTTAAAGAAACATGCTTAACAGGATTGGTAAAAGGCAGCAATGATGAAGATTCAATAGCCAATGAGATAAGTGATTTTCCATTCAATGATTTAGTTCTCTTGTGCCAAAGATTAATTGAAAGTAATAAAGCTCTTGATTTGAAAAATAATAAGTTGGAAAGGGAGCAAACTAAACTTCATCAGAAAAATAACGATTTGGAAAATGAACTTAAAAATATCAAGACAAATGAAAATTCTAAGTGCAAAAGATGTTTGAACTATGAAAAGGAATTTGCCTGTTTTCATGAAAAAATTCAAAAGTTAGAAAACGAAATCTTAATACGGGAGAAAAAAAAACTGAGTTTATTTGTAAAAATAATATTTTGCAAAAAGAGTTGGATAGCTTTAAGAAGTTAGAAATTTCTAAATGTGCGATTTTTGAAAAGAAATTAAATGAGGACAACAAAAATTCCAAAACCCTTGAAAAAGAAAACGTGATTATGACCAATTCTGAAATTATTAGATTAAATCACGAGTTTGAAAAGGAGATTGAAAAATTCAAGGATTTTGAAAAAAGTAAATATAAAAAACTCCAACTCTTTGAAACCGAGATGCTTGAAATTGAGACTAAAATTAGAGAGCTTAAAAATGAAAATATGGACTTGAAAATGAAGAATTTTGAAATGAGAGATAGTACCATTAGTTGTTGTTCGAAGCTAATAAATGAAAATAAACTTTTAAAATCCAAAGTTAATAAACTTGAGTTGATTACTCGAAACTTTTTCCCTAGAGAAAAATCATTTAATATGCTTCTAGAAAATCAACTCTTTGTGAATAAAAGGAAAGGACTTGGATTTGAAAAAGTGTCAAAATACGAACAAACAACTAATAACAATGTTAAGGGGAAATATGTGATACCCAAATGTGTAGAGTGTGGAAATATTGGACATAGCAAGAATAATTGTCGAAATATATACAAACAGAAAACCGTTAAACAAATATGGATTCCAAAAGGTACGACTATAAATGATTTGAAATTTAAACAGATTTGGATTCCCAAGGGTACAATTGTAAATACTAACGGTTTGTTATATAGACAAATTTGGGTACCAAAAAGTTCAATAGATAGATTTTGAGTTGTTCTAAGTGATTGATAAACTAAAATTTAAATGCTCCTTAGCCTATAAAGATTAGATGGAGATCATCGCATTTTGGATATCACAGAATAGAAGGAAAGTGAGGTATGATCTCTCAACTCAATTTTTGTTCACATATTGTTAATTATGTTTTGATCGACATTGTTGAAGTATTTCTGCCATATCTTGATCATCTCAACTTTGATTTGTGAAATTCTTGAAGTTTTTGGAAAGCTAATCGATAATGCTACAACTTCTCTGACTTTTGATTCACTTTGGAATGTCATAAAAAAACGGCTTTGAATTTTTTTTTGAATATGTGTTTTTGCTCAATTTAAATTACTTGTGCTTGATATAAATGGATGTGCTGAAAAATTCAAAACAAATTCAAGTGTTGAGGAATACACGTTTTTTATACCACTATATATCACTATGAATATCTAAAATACAAGTGGTATCTTATATCATCTCATGTTGCAATCATTTTTGCAATAATTTAATTATTTATATTGATTTTCAACTTGAAGTCATTTTCACAAAAACCCCTTACAGAAAATTGATTCTCACTTATTTTAATTTTTTGAAAATGATAACCTTGAGTTAAAGGGGAATTCAGATGCAGATTACACTGGTAATCTAGTTGATAGAAAAATTACTAGTGGAACGTGTTTTATGAAGAGACATTCATTAGTTGCACCACATTTTTAGAGAAAATATGTGCATATTTTTCATTTCAAATAATTCTCAATTAGCAGACATTTTCTTTTATAAAACCCCTTCCAGAAAATAGTTTCTGTTGACCTTGTTTCAGATTAGTTATTTGAGAGAATTTGATTTTATAAGTATTTTTGGTTTTGATCTTAAATGACTTCATTAACTAATCTGACTTCCTACTGATTATCGAAAAGATAAATAGTGATTGAAAAAGTGATGAGTGTTGATATTAATCATATATTATAACTTGAGACAGTATACTTAGTAAATTTCTTTAGAAATTTAAACAAGATTTATAAAAACTTTTTGTTGGTAAAAAAATTCCATGACCGTTTCTCATTCTATCATATTTTTAACGGCCATCACTCATCAAAATCCAATATAGTATGTCAATATGTGGTATTTTAAATGGGAAATTATTCGTCTTTCAATTTATTATATTTTTAGCAATAAAAACATCCAAAGTATTCACTCTCATTTAAAAGTCCTCACGGTTATGCATGGGTGAATTACTTGGAATTTTTGATTATGTGCTTTCATGCTCATTTAAAAGTCCTCACGGTTATGCATGTATGGAACACATATCAAAATTGATTAATTAAATAGACAAGTTGATTCTAATCCCATTTAAAAGTCCTCACGGTTACGTGTGGTTACATCACAATTAAATAAATATTTGCTGAATAAAATAAGTAACACAGAATTTAAATTCAAACAGATATTTTATTCAAACAAATATTTTATTACAATTTTGAATAGTACAAATTTGAGCTCTCACTATACATACACAATTTCAATTACAATACAATTTTGATTACATCACAATTTTCCATTTACAATGTTCACCTCACTACATTTCACTCATTCACTCGTATTTATCTTCAACTTCATTCCAGATTGAATCCAGGATCTGAGTTATCTGCAAAATACACGCTAACACAGTAAAATAGAAAAAAAATATTTGTGCAGTTTAAAATAAAATGTGTATTTTGAAAATATTATTTGCCTCAGTTATTTGGGTTGTTTGTCATCTTTTATTTTGAATTCATCATACACGAACAACTGGTGACATGCACAGTGTATCACTATACATGCCACAAGGCCGTGCACACCAATGTACACTTGATAAAATTACAGGGACAGGTGAGCACAAGTTCAAACCCAACCAAAAGCCAGGTTCAACTCAAGTGCAATAAAAATAAAGCCACGACTTGAGCACAAGGTCAAACCCGAGCTATAAGCTGGATTCAACACAGTGCAATCCAAATGTACAAGTTTAATAAAAGGGTCAGGAACCAGTCAAGTGAAGGCCACACAAGCTCAGCTGTACACAAGTTCAGTGGCATGGCACAAAGGCATAAAATGATCAAAGCTTCAACATAACAAACATGCTCAGTTCTAACAAGGACAAAATGCATACACACTTGTATACATATATATGAACATGAATGCAATGACCAAAGGCAGCAGAGAAAGGTACACAAGTGTTTGGCAACAATGGAAGCAATATGCAAGTAATAATGAACCAGCACAAAATGGAATACAAAGCAACAATGATATCAAAGACTACAAGTACACAAAACATCACAGCAACAAACTCAAGTGAACGATGTAATGCAATCAAGTGAAGTGAAGACCAACGGTAAATGCAACCCAGAAACTCAAAAGCAACCAAACCAGATCAAATGAAACTGGTTCGAAGCAATAAAACTCAAACCGGACCAGTCACTACATACATATATACATGTGTACAATAACCAAGACTCCAAGAGAAACTCAAGTGAAACAATGCACAACAACTATCCAGTGCAGACTTTAGTGAACAGAGGCAGAGTCACTACAAATATGCAATAGTCAACACAACCAAATAAGTCATCACTGACATGAAGTGAAACAAGACTCAAGTTCTACTAGAGTCCATCAAGCAACAACAAGTGTATAGATCAATGAAGGTTCAGACATGAACATAACTCAACAAGTGAAACAAGTCCGGCCACCAGCAACATACTACAAAATGTTCAGTTACAAAATGTCAAACAATTTTCAAGGTAGCATTTTCAAAACGAGTCGAAGCCAGAGCTACAAAATCTATAAACAGTTTGATAAGTCAGGGGAGAGATGAAAGAATCCATATTATCACAGTGCCGAAGTCACAGAGGTAACAAAATTCATATATTCACGATGCCAGAAATTCACAGAACCAAAGTCAAGTTTAGCTAGAGCTGTGGTGACCAAGGAAGAGTGAAACAAGTCAAAAACCGAAGCCGTGATAACCAAGCAATCAGAAAATATACGTATTGAAAAGGTCAGGATCAATCACAAGCAATCAATTGAAAATCAGTGGCCAAAGCATAGCAAGTGACGAATTCAAATAAATATATTCGAACGACAATTAAGGGAATTGAACCCTATAAAAATCCAAGTCGTAATTGGCATTTAAATCATTCAAGTTCAAGCAACAATAGAGAAGAATAAATCAATAACTCGAATCGAATTGAGTTCAAATCATATCAACGTGAGGAACAAAGAAATTACATGCTAGGATTATCCAAATTGAACTCAGTTTGAAGCAGCCAACTAATCAGTCGAAGAAAGCATTCGAAGCATCATTCAATCAACAACTGAAAGCGACGACTTCAAAGATGATCACAAAGCCCTAAACCGGAATGAACGAGAAAAAAGAAAGCTGCAATTTTTTTCTCAAAAGGATCGGGCCGAAGAAATATACAAGAGGAGAAAAAGAAAAGGGATTCATTTTAATTTTCTTTGGGCCGATTTACATTTGTTTTGGGCTTTTATTTTTAATTAAGGGATTTGTGTTTTAAAATTGTTTTTTACTTTGTATTTCTTTTTAAACTTTTGTAATTTACTAGTCGTGTGACTAGGGGACGAACTACGGTGGTGTGATTTGAGAATTCGCAACTCAGTGGCTGAGTTGGGGCAGGGTTTTGAGCGTAGAGTTAGGTTAGTCGATAGCGGATGTCGTGAGTTTACGTGTGTAAACGTCTGACTACTTAATTTCTAGTAGAAACCTTAGGGGTAGCATGTAGGCAGGGTTTTGCCGAAGCTGGGTAGATCTGTGTTGTTCTATTTCTGCCTTTATTATTCTGCTATTATCTATGCTGCTATTACTCTGCTATATCTGTGTTGAAATTATTTTATATACTTCTGCATTAAATTTTTATAATTGATAGTATCACCCTATTCACCCCTCCTTTAGGGTGAAATCGATCCTACAAGTATGATTGTTGAGCTTTCCTTAAGGTCAAAATTCCAAGACATACGAGTCCTAACACATTCTAGTGAAGTTAGAGGACTTCTATGTTTCGACTTAGGGTTTAACGAAACATAAAAGACTAGTGGGAGCTTATTAGTAAAATGAAACATAAATTTTAACCTTACTAACAATATAAAAACATCTTCTATGATTTGTCCTAATAATCTACCACTTAAACTTGTAGAAAATGACAACTCCAAAACTGTATTCTAGAACCAACAAGTTTGTCGGACCTAACAATACCGACTGACTAAGAGAAATTAAAATAGCATTGACTTATGAGTGCGTTTGGAATGTTATTACATGCGAACCTAAATAACAACCCGCCAATGACACAGACCCTGAACTATGATGCTTATGGAAAAATGGGTGTTAGACATAGAAATGACCCAAGTTTTCGCGCTGTCTACATTAGACAAGCTGTTGCAAAGGCAACACAAAAATATGACTATCCATAAGATGTTTGATAGTCTCAAGGCACTTTTTAGTAAACAGTCATGTTTCGCAAGGTATGAGCTTACGAAGAAGCTGTTCAATACCAAGATGACCAAAGGACAGAAAGTGGATGATTACGTGCCGATGATAAAGGTCTATATTGATAAACTTTCACAGTTGAACATACAAATAAACAAAGAATTGAAAGTAGATTTGATCCTTGGTTCATGTAGTTAGTATGAGCCAATCATATTGAATTATAACATAAACCAATTAAATGTGAATCTCGTGGAACTCCTCAATATGTTGATGTCAACCGGGTCACAATCTAAGAATCAAGGGGTTGTACTTGCTGTTAAGGGTAATGCATCATCTTCAAAGAGTTCGAAGAAGCATAAAAGAGAAGGTAAAAAGGAAATGGAAAAGTAAGAAGACCGAAGACAAGGATGAATGTCACACTACCGTAGAAAAGGTCATTGGAAAAGGAACAATCCTGGCTATGTGAGGATTGTTAGGGAAAAGAAGCAGAATGGTTCTGCGACTCCATCAGGTACATTTATGATTCAAAATTGTTTTGTAATCAATAAAATATTTTGGGTTGTAGATACTGGATCTGGTACTCATATATGTAATTCATTACAGGGGCTTAGGAACCGGCATTGTATGCATAAGGAGAGATAAGGCTCCAAGTTGCTGATAGATCTATGGTAGATGCAACAACAGTAGGAAACTATCATTTAGTTTTGCCTAGTGGATTAGTATTAGTATTAAATAATTGTTATTTTCTAAAAGACTTTATTTATGAAATTATTTTTGTTCTAGATTGTCTGAGACTGGATATATATTTATGGAATAATGATAGTTATCTTTGGCACTGTAGGCTATATCATATTAGTGAGAAACGACTACAAAAACTGAAAACCGAAGGTTTTCTACCATCACTTGATTCCGAATCATTTGACATGTGTGAGTCATGCCTCAAAGGTAAAGTGGCCAAGGACCCCTTCAGTGGGAGCAATGAAAGAGTTGATGAAATTTTAGGGTTAGTACATAGTGATGTATGTGGTCTGATGCCTATAGCTACCAACGATAATAGTTCTTACTTTGTTACCTTCACCGATGATTTCTCGAGACTAGGATATGTGTATCTTATGAAGAACAAATCCGATGTCTATAAGAAATTTGACGAATATAAGAATGTAGTAGAAAACCAAACAAGTCGTAAGGTTAAGATTCTTCGATCAGACCGAGGAAATGAGTATGTTGGACATTATTTCTATCGATACTTAAAAGATAATGGGATTATCTCTCAGGTTACTCCAACCTATACTCGGCAACACAATGGTGTGTCGGAGCGAAGGAACCAAACTCTATTAGATATGGTTCGTTCCATGATGAGTAAGGCTAAGTTACCTCTGTCCTTTTGGGGATATGCGCTAAAAAACGCATCACATACGTTGAACTTGTTGCCTACAAAATCTATGCCTAAGACGCCATATAAGATATGGTATGGGAAAAAACCCTATTTCAATTATTTGAAAGTGTGGGGTTGTCCAGCCTATGTTAAGAACATTGGCCTTAATAAGCTTGAGGCGAGATCAGCTTTGTGTAGTTTATAGGATGTCCCAAGAATTCTAGAGGATGTATTTTCTACAACATAGAGGAACAAAAAGTGATTGTGTCCACACATGTTGTCTTCTTAGAAAAGGAATTTATATTAAAAGAAATTAACAATGAAGTTGTAGACTTGGATGAGATCCAAGAAACTAACACTGAGGCCGAACCAGTGGGAGAAACAAGTTAACCCGTATATGAAAACACACAACCTATTAGAAGGTCTATTATGGAATCTCCTGGACTAGAGAGACACTATGGTTTTCTTGTGGATGGCGAGAAGGAGGACCGTGTCTTATATGACGACACTCCTCTATCTTTCCAACATGCACTACAGAGTAAATACTCCGCAGTTTGGCTTAGAACTACGAAATCCGAGATAGATTCTATGTACGAAAATAAAGTTTGGACTTTGCCAGACGTACCTAAAGGGATAAAACCCATCGGATGCAAATGGATTTTTATGAAAATACTAAATGCAGATGAGGAAGTGGAGACTTATAAGGCAAGACTTGTTGCGAAAGGATTTCATCAAATTCAAGGTGTTTATTATGACGCGACCTTTCACCCATAGCCATGTCGAAGTCCATTTGGATTATGCTAGCTATCGCTACATTCCATGACTACGAAATATGGCAAATGGATGTAAAGATGACTTTTCTAAATGGTGATTTAGAAGAAACCATTTACATGTCACAGCCCGAGGGTTTTGCGGTCAGTAGGAGTGAGGGAAAGGCATGCAAGTTATTAAAGTCTATTTATGGACTTAAACAAGCTTCAAGGTAGTGTTTTGATAAAGTAATCAAGCAGTTTGGTTTTTATTAGAACACAGAAGAATCATGCATATACAAAAAAGAACAGGGCAACACTATAGTATTCTTAGTGCTCTATGTCGATAATCTATTACTGATTGGAAATGACAGTTCATACTGCAATTAGTGAAAGCTTAGCTTTCCAAGAACTTCTCCATGAAGGATTTGGGAGAAGCAGCGTATATAACTGGTATAAAGATCTATAGAGATAGATCTAAGAGACTGTTGGGATTATCTCAATCCCTGTACATAGATACCATACCGAAGAGGTTTGGAGTGGAGAATTCTAAGCGTGGAAATGTTCCAATCCAGTCCGAAATAGTCCTTTCTAGAAAGGATTCTCCTCGTAATGTAAGCTATGCACTAGACCGGATGCGGCATATGCATTACGATCCATAAGCCGATACTAGTATAATACTGGAGAAAAACATTGGACAGCTATAAAATGTATACTAAAGTATTTGAGAAATACTAAGGACTTATTCCTTATATACGGGAATGGAGACCTCCTTGTGAAAGGGTATACAGATTTGAGCTTTCAAAGTGACATAGATGATAAAAAAATTGTTGTATGGTTATGTCTTTACGCTCAACAGTGGAGCCGTTAGTTGGGAAATTTCCATGCAAGAAACAATAGCTGATTCGACGATGGAGGCCAAGTATATCGCCCTCAACGAAGCAGCTAAAGAAGCAGTCTAGATGTGAAAGTTTTTGAGTACTCAGAGTGATCCCAATACCGAGTATCCTATAGCATTCTTATGTGATAACAATATGGCGATGCAGATTGCAAAGGAGCCTGGAGTACACAAGAAGTCGTGGTATATTCTTTGGAAGTTCCACCGAATTATAGAATTCATTGAGGAGAAAAAGGTCGTGATACAAAGTGTAGATACCAAGGACAACATAACAAATCCATTCACTAAGGGCTTGACTATATCTGCTCTCAAAAAGTCGATTGAATGGAGGGGACTGAGATTCCATAATTGGCCCTAAGTGCAAGTGAGAGATTGATAGAGTTAAAGGTATGCCCTAGGGGAAATTCTATAATTTATTGTAAATTAATTAACTTTTTAATCAATTCTCGTTCATAATAAAGGTGTTTTTCTTTTTGTTATTTTTTTATAATGTGTTATAAATAATTAAATGCTTAATTAAAATATATTTAACATAAAATTTATAAATGGTGTGTTTTTGATAGTAATTACAAATAGTTGTAATCACGAGTATTATATCAAGATATTACAAAACACATCATTTTAAATGTTTCTAGTCAAGATGCATCGAGACTAGATTGCGATGTATCAGTTGATAATAAAGTACGTAATGCTCTCTAAATGTTGGGTAGTGTAATACTCATGACCGTTGGGGACACCTAGGGGTTATGTACCCGTAGTTATTAAATAACCATGGAACGAGTCACTCGATAGTTTTCTGCTGGTTAATATAACTAAGGTCAAATAGAAAATATCCAAGTGACTGATTTATATAGTTCTCTCGACATGAGAATACTGTGAATCTTCAATATGAAAGCTCCATTTAGATTATAGTCAAATCATGGCACGACGTCCACTAAGTGACTATAGTTGGATCGAGTGGAAGTACTGGAAGTGAAGCACTATTCGAGAGAGGATTCGTCTCCTCAGTTATATATGGTTAGTATCGCAGCCAAATTAAGTCAACTCAAAGCCAAAATCTCTAGCCATAGTAGTCCGGTTAATAATAATTGTTATTATTAAACCAAGGATGTTTTGTTTGGACCATAGAGTTGAATATGTACGATATTGGAATTTTGACCATTACCAAATTCCATAAGTCCAAAGTGATATAGTTTGGACGAAGAGAATTGGTGTAAATAAAAGTCACAACCAGGCCGTGTAGTTAAATACCTGCTAAAGCCCCGCAAAATATTTGCTATAGCGCATAGCACTCTTCGACCGCTACGCTATTTCAGTTTAGCGCTATTAAACAGTAGATCTGCTTTAAGCCCTGCTGTTTCCTGCTACACCCGCTAAATCAAGGCTTTTTAGCACTTCTTTAGCAACATTAATATACAAAGGTTGATTTGACTAGTTCTCTTTTAAACCAGATCAAAAAAGTTAGGGTAATGACCTAACTTTAAGGCATAAGTGCTCAATATAAGGTAGAAATCAACCGTAATCACCAAATCTAATCTGCATAAATCATGATATTGTTCGATTCTGTTGTATAATTTAAACAATATTTCTTTTTCCTACAAATATGATGTGAAAATGTAAATAAATTAACTTCAAGTAGTTGATTTTATATCTAATTAAGCTTTTTGCACTTCCTCTATTTTCTGATATATTCCCGCTTTATTCCGCTATAACTTTTTGGGCCTCCATTGCTATAGAACCACTAAGCGCTTTAATACCACATCAACCAGGTAACACTTAACAAAGTGCAATTGGATTTTACCAAAAGTAAGCGATAAATTTTACCAAAATGTCATAGCACCTGCTAAGTGATATGTGAATGTTAATATTCAGATAGTTCGAATTAATCGCTGACCAAATTTACATCTAACGAGTCACACTACCAAAACGATGAATTCTTCTTTGACAAAACGAGTTAATTAGTTTATAATTTTTATGAATTAATTAAATTATTTATGAAATATTAATTATAAAATTTTGATTTTGATTTGAGGAATAAATATTGTTAAATATACTTATAATAGTTATAAATACATCAATCGATAAATGATATCGATAAGCGATTAAATTGGATTTGATTAAATCATATTTTCTTTTAGCTCAAATGGGTTTAGGGTCCATCATGATGGGTGAAATTTTTGGTAGCAACATGGACATAGGGGCAGCTCAAAATAGGGTTGAGATGCTTGATTTTAGATGGCTCAGATCGAAGGAGAATAAGTATAAGATGAGATCCATTTTTTCCTCCTTTCTATCCACTATACAAGCAAATCAAAACTAATTTAACTAGAATTTTGGCCACCATATCCATCATAGCTTACAGGCTAAAAATATTCCATAAGTCCTCAATCATATCAAGATTTAAACAACTAAAATTTAATCACTATTTGATAGTCGAAGGTCAACGGTTCAAGGACTAGCAATCTGCTGAATCAGAAAGGGTTTCAAAGAGGAGAGTTCATATTTTCAAGGTATACTTCAAGACACTGGTATTTAGGTATGGTTTTTATTAAATCATTATTTATAATTTTTTGTATAATATTTTATTGTATATAAATATTATTATTATATTGTTAGTTACGCGACGATTCTGATCGGTAACAACGTTGTCACAAATTAGTTTGGTTATATGCATGTATGTACTTACGTTAAAAATAAAATAGAAAATTAATTTTTTACATACATTAGATCGGTACAAACGCATAATATATATTATAATTAATTTTATTAATATATATATATTTATTTATTTATTTAATTATATATATACATGGTTCATATTTAATTACATCATCACACTATGGTTGAAATTGGTCATATAAATTTATATATAAAGTTTTATACTAATAGTAATTTTTGACAGTAAGAAAATAATTTTTATAATTATTTAATATTATTTAAATTAATATACTACATAAATAAATCATAAAATCAAATATGTTACGAAAAATTATTTTTAAATTTTATAAAATTATTTCAACATCAGATAAGCTCTAGAATAGAAATTAAAAATCTTATTTTTAATTTTTAAAATTATTATTTATTTCAGCCGAAAACTAATAAAATATTTAAAAATAAATTCAAACTGAAAAAATTATGAATTTTTTTCAGACTTCAAAATATCATATACGATTTACTAGAAATTTAAAATTTAAAAACGAGTTTCAGAAATAATTTTTATTAATATTTTATGCAATTTCAAATGAATATTCAATTAAAAATATATTAAAATAATAATAAATTTTTCCTATGCTGTACACTTGATCTGGAATTTTATAGAAAAATTTAATAACTTTATTAATTAATATATATATGTTTATATATTATAAACATATTTATTTATGTATGTATATTAAAATAGAATAAATATTATCTTATTATTATATTTATATTAGTATATACATTTTTCATGATTTAAAAGCTTGTTATTTAATAATATTTAAAAAGTTATTTACGTTAAATAGATATATTGTGATAATAAGCATATACATATATTAATATTTTACATATGTATATATATATATTATACATTTACATAAATTATTTAAACAAACTTAACATGTACATTTATATATATATATATAAAATATTTATATATAAGCGATAGTTTATATACATGCATATATTTGGACAACATATATTTACATATTGAATGAGCTAACGTGTCCAATGCGTTGAAAATCCGATCATCTATACACGGGCATATTATACCTTGCATGGGTTGACATGTTACACATGCACACGCATACACACAAATATGTGTGTGTGTATATCTAGGTTTGTGTGTTTATATATGAATATGATATATATATATATATATATAATAAAACCATATAATTTATAAATTTAAATAAAATAATTTTTTTTATTTAAATAATATTTAGAAATGTTTTAAATGAATTAGACTTCATAGGAACAATATCGATCCAATAAGGGAATTTTTTTTGTACTTCACCTATAACATCCGCCGCGAGTTGGCCTAGTTCCAACAATAACAAAGTTTTTAAAAAATATAATAAAATGGGAAGCACATTTCTTGAAGGTCTGTCAAATGCATGTCCCCTACTTTTTACCGGCTTAAACTATGCATATTGGTTTACACGAATGAGAATTTTTATAGAAGCTAACGGTCTTCAGATTTGGCAAGCTACTTAAAATAAGTATGAAGCACCTTCTACCGAATTGAGTACCTGATCGGATGCTCAAAAAACCGTAGCAATTAGTAATGCAAAACCTATGAATATTTTATTTTGTTCACTTGATAAAAATGAATTTTCTAGAGTTAAGCATTACAATACCTCCTATAACATTTGGCATACACTTCAAATTACACATGAAGGAATAGGCAAAGTAAAGCAAATTATGATTTCTCTTCTTAAAAATCAATGCCAATCTTTTAAAATAGAAGCTGGTGATCTATTGTAGATATGTATTCAAGATTTCAAACCCCCGTGGCATTAGGAGTAAATTTTACTAAATTTGATCTTGTTACATAAATTTTAAATTCTTTGACAATTGATTGGGAAAGAAAAGTTCTAGAAATAGAAGAAGCCAATGGTCTTTCCCAAATTAAAGTTGAAGAATTAATTAGAAATTTAATGTCGTATGAAGCTAATTTGCGGGTCAGAAATGAACAAACTTAAGAGAAGAAGAGTATTGAATTTCAAGCGAACGACGAGGATTTAGATTTAGATGAAGATGAGATTGTATTTATTGCCAAAAACTACAACAAGTTCAAAAATTTCAACAAAAATGAAGAAGGCACAAAGTTTTGGAAATTCAACCACAATTAAATGCTTTGAATGTGATAAATTCTGCCATAGGAAGATTGATTGTCCACAACTTCACAAAGATAAGAAGAAAGATAAAGGAAAATTTGAAAATTTTAAAAAGAAAAGGAAAGCATTTCAAGTCACTTGGGATGATTCAGACTCCTCTTCATCAGAGAGTGACAATGATGATGACACGGAACAAGCGAATGTTTGTTTCATGGCCACAAAAGTGGTAAATTCCGATCTTTCCTACAGTGATCTTCTTGAAATTAGCAAGAACTTGATGATAAATTTAAAAACTTAGAGAAATTATATAAAGAAAATATTAACAAATTAAATAGGGATGAATTAGAAATCGGTAGATCGAAAGATGAGAAATGTACTTAGAAGAAGGGTTAGAAAATTCTAAAAAATCTTGTGAAAATTTAACTTCTCCGAATATAGATTTAGTTGAGGAAATTAAAGCATGTAATGACAATATTAAACTTGCGAAAGAAATTTGTGAACTTAAGTCTAGCTTGGATTATACAAAAAGGAAGTAATTGATTTAAAACAAAAGTTTGAACAAATTACTAACAATGTTTCAAAATTTAATTAAGGAGAAAAAATTTAGAAAATTTAATTAACATTTCAAAACCATCGAGTAAAAAAATGGACTTGTTGGTTTTAAAAATTTAGGGCAAATAAAAACAGTGATAAAAAGTATAGCAACTTATACACAAAGTTTAAGAAACCAAAATTTTTTGGTAAGACAAATTCTACAAACTCCAAAAGCATAAAAATTTGAGTTCCTAATAATAATAATATTTTGATTAGACAAAAATATATAGGTAATTTTCCAAAAAATGTTTATTATAGTAGTAATTATCTTTTTAAAGGTCCCAAATACTTATGGGTATGGCTACCTCCTTTGACTAGCACATATGGCCTTATAGGAAGTGGTACCAATAAAATGCTTGCCATATTTTTTGCTGGTACCCAAAAACAAAAACGAGAAATGGGTACTCGATAGTGAATGTTGTAATGATCCGCCTTTTCGACCCTCAAAAGTTGACATTAATACATCCATGTTATGTGACGAGCATGCAAGTGTCGAAAAGACAGATTGTTGGGGTGAAAGAAAAGAAAAGAAAGATCAAAATCTCACTTCATGATGAGTAATGTATAATATACACATGATCTTTACAAAAGAAAACTGTAATATACATACATCAATCAAAGTAAACTAACCTATTGTGAGGACCCGTTTCTTCGACTTTCAGAAATCGACACTAATACATCCTTGGTATTCACGTGCCGTAAATCCAAGTGCCCGAGAAGCGGATTCTCAAGGGTAAGAAAGAAAAATAAGATAGAACAGGATCTCACATATGTTATTTCAAATAAAAATTTTCAGCGGCAATTAAAATACATTTATCAAAGTTAAACATGGACAGTTATAAATATCCGTCCTTACAATTTGTGGAATACTATAGTACAAGAGTGTGGTAGAAATAGACAAAAATCTTCTAACTCCATTCTTCGAGCTCCATCCAGCTTTCTTCTAAACTAAACCTGACTACTAGGTTTCCCGGAAAAATTAGGGCACCCAAAGTTTAAGGAAAGGGAAAAATAAACTTCGGGCCAGTCATGGGACTAGTGCGAGAACTCAAAATACGCGTTTTGAAAACAAAAAGGTATCTCATAAGACCACGCCACACATAAACACGGAACGAGTTTTTACCTTATGATAACCAAATCATTATTACGTAAAAATACTTGATATTATTTATAATGATATAACTTTGAAAACATTTGCATGTAAATTTATTAATCTTAGCCGAAATTGTTACATTGATTAAATTCTAGCAATACTAGCCACAAACGTGTGTTCTACAAAAAAAATGGCAGGCACTTATTGGAGAATGGATTCCATACAAATGACCAGGTGAAGGGACTACCTTCCGGCAGTACATCTCTAGAGGAATGTACCGAGGTCAACATAACCTCTGCACCTCTACCAACACAAGACCGACCTACCATTCTCATAAGATAGTACCGAATATGTCATCATCTCGGTCGTTACCGACCTATCCGAGTGCTCGATTACCATACACCACATTAATTTACATCTCGACGTCATAGCGGGAAGAAATATATCTCGAAGGGGATGATCATACCCTAATGGTTGCGAACCACATAGCCTTTTTGCATCTACCCTATTTCGGTCATTTCCGAGTATGAGGCTTGAGGTAACGATTACCTTTATCATAGCATATCATCTTTCTTTGAATGTCATACTGCCATTCCATCGATCGCTATTGACTTCCACAAACATACAACCTTCGAGCTTATACGTCTCAGAGAAGGGTGTTAATCTAAGAGAAGTTGCCTTCTCCGCCACCAAACACACGTATGTTTATAAAAGCCAACGATGAAATCTCAAGAGTGCAATTTCAGACACCCATCCATACAAGTTCGTTCTGGGATTGAACGAAACCGAAGGCACTCTCCTACCCCATCCTATCGGGAATTAATCTTAGGATTAGTAGCGAGAAGTCTTTGCAACCCAAAGAGTTTCAGAAATAAAGGGACCACTGATACTTTCATATTTGGGAGCTAACCAGAATTATCAACAAGCAGTCCTTTCATCCCGAAAATCCTTGGTCTTCATCCCTCATTTTCTTTATCAAGACTTTATTTTTCGAATGCCTAAATTGGTTCGAAGTGGTTTTCGGATAGGGATTTCCCCAGATCCGACCCCGGTTCCTTCGATCCAATCATCGATAAAAAGCGGTTTTGTGAATAGGGAATCATTCTTTAATTGATTAAGTTCCTTTTTTATCAACCTCTCTTTTGGAGATATATAACTTTTAAAACACTTCTTTTCGGTATATACGGGATTATTAAACCTCACTTATCAAAACCTTTAATTATAGAAAACCTTTTTTAAACTCGAAATAATTCGAAATCATTTCATTTTACACTTAGGAATTTTTTTCCAAAATCATTTCATTTAAATCCCAGCAAAGATTTCTTAATTCAAAACTCAAAATTTGATTGAGTTAAAACCATGTTATCTAGGATGTTAATCCCCAAACCAATAAATATTAAGTGAGTAGAATCTATAGAAATCCTCTAATTCTACTCAATATCAATTCCTGTATTCAAAAAATACTATGGGCGGAATAACGGTGAAATCACGTTTTAAATTCCACGAATAGTATGAGTTCCCTCTTCGGGCTTTAACACCAAGTACAAGAAGATCACCTCTACAAAATCCAAGTTGTTTAAATCTTGAAAAATATTTTTATTTATCTTTTTTAAATTTCAATCCGAGTAAATCAAATTTACTATCCCCTCCATCGGGCCAGTCCGGAAAGCCTGGGAGAGTAGGAAACTGGTTTTCCAAACCCAAGCCTAGACGCTATCTCTCTGATGACACCCATAAGGCAGTCAAGTAATTAGATCGACTCTAAATCATTAAACCTTTAAATCATTTCATAAATCCTTCAAATTACCTTTACACCACTTTATAAATCATTTAAAAACATTTATAAAATAATTGGAAAAGAATTGTTAAGTTTAAAACTATATTTCAAAGTCATAGAAAAGTGCTGCGGAAAGTGCTTCTTAAGCTATATTGGTCAAAACGACTTTTTATTATTTGAAAATTAGTTTTTATCACTCAAATCACTTTTAAAACATTTTAAATGATTTATAAGATTTATTACATATTTTTAAACAATTTAAAACATCATTTTCAAAGAAATCCAGTTTTGGATTCCGAACTGAAAAACCGCGCTTTTTCAAAAACTTGTTTTACTCTTATTTCAAAACCTACTTATCAAAATCTCGATTTTCTTTCTTATTGGAAATCTATAGATATAATAGTTCGGAAAATTCTTACCTCGAAGAATTCCGAGCTATATACCATTCTTTACACTTGTTTGACTTTTATGGCGCGAAATCGCGAACTGCTGTTATGCGACGGCCCTATTTTTGACTAAATTTCCCATTTCTTTTCAAACTTCACCAAAACACTTCTAAATGTTTATAAAACATTCCAATTACATTTTAAACCATTTTTAAAGAGATTTAACAATTCCATATACACCATTTCATTAATTCAAGGAAAGTGATTTCCTTTGTGCTTATCGACGTGTGTATTCGTGACTTGCATATATATTCAACATTCATATGAAAACAACCAAACTTGATGGTCAAAGCATATTAAACATCCATTTGCAACACATCATATAACCATTCAAAAATATAATAATAATAGTTTAGGAGTTCTAGCATTGATTTCCTATCAGAAAAAGGCCATAGCTTCACTAACTCGCGATCCGAGCTCACGAACACCAACTCCTTGCCTCCTAGTGTACTCGGCCATTCCACACCAAAAGTGATGCTTAGGCAAGCATGGGAAATGAGGTGTAGGACTTTGGATTATTATTGAATTTACCAAAAACTAGACCTAAAAATAGGTCATTTTCTCTCAGCTTTTTGGACACTCAACTCTCTGAACTTGGAAAGGAGGTCGGCATGAAAGTTGTACGGAATTCTTTCCTCTACGGTTTAAAAAAAATAATCATCTAATTTGGATTAGTTATGAGGAAGTTATGGCCAAGAGAAGAAGAGGTATTCTCAGATTCGTAAAACAAAGCCCGAAAATGCACTGTAAAAAAGTGGTATTTTGACATAGACTCAAAACTAGAAGAAGTTCTAAACATGAAAGTTGTAGCCACTGTAATTTCACATAGTTTGAATAAAAATATTACTTCATTTGGGTCTGATTTGGAGGAGTTATACTCGAATGAAAAAGAGGTATTTTAGGCCATTAAAACTGGGCTTGAAAATGCTTTGGAAAGAATGATGTTTTGAGCATTGCTAAGCTTCGAATGGGAAGAAGTGGTCAACTATAAAGTTGTAGCCACTGAAATTTTGAATGGTTTCAAAAAAAGTATTTCCTCATTTCGGTCTGATATGAGGAAGTTAGGCTAGAGTGAAAAAAGTTAAAAAAATGTGATGAGAGGGTGGGCTATTTATAGCCAAAGGAAGAGTGTAAAAGAATCCAAACACACATCATCACTTCATGGCTTCTCCAATAAACCTCCCTCCTCCCTAGGCCAGCAAAAGCCTCCCCCATGTGCCCATCACTTCCATTCACTTCATGGATGCACAAGTTGACTTATGTAAGCTTCAGGAGGAAGCTTACTTAAAATATCTTTGATTTTTGTATTATGTATGTATTTTTAAGTGTATAAGTATATATGTATGTATAAATATGTTTATGTGCATGTTAGTGGATGCATTTTATGTTACATATGTGTACATGACATATAAACAACGTCGCATTGATTCCGAACAACTTTCGTTCAATAAACCGTTGCCAATCAGAGAACAGATTCCCGGTCATATTTTCACTTATACTTTAACGTACATACATTTGTAAGAAAAATTTGAAAAACATTTTCTTATCATCTTAGATGAATTAAAATGATGATATTTTAATTATAAAACCATATAAATTTATATTAACAATTATTTACAAAAATCGCTATTATACCGATAAAGCGATATCGATTTTTCCTTATATTTTCAAATCAAATATATATCTTTATAAAACTATTATAAATGATTTATTATCACTTTATAACTATTCAAAATGAATTATCATCATTTAAAATAATTATTTGAATAATTAAAATAATTATTAAATCATTAAATCTCAATTTAATTTAAATAAATCAATTATCATATTTAAGGGCATTACTAACAATGTCAAAAACACATTTTATTTTCGAAAACAAATCAATTGATTTTATTTCATATTCTTGTTTAATTATAAAAATAAGTGTATGTATCCAGCTCCATATGGACGTTTTACGATTATAGAGTTGGTTATGGATAAAACAGTTTTCAGCCATTTTATCAATTTAAATTTCTGAGGGAAATATTTTTGTAAATATTTATTCAAAATTAGATTTCCATTATTCATTATCACTTAAAACCATATTATTTGTATTATCAACCTTTCATTTTAAAAATAAATATAATTTATCAAAGCAATAAATTTGCGGGCCATTACACCTATCATCTGCTTGGACAGTTATAACAGCCTGTCCTCACAAATGCTGATAAATACAAAGTTTGGAAAACCAATGTGAGAAATTCAAATCAAATCATATGGATTTTTATAAACATTGTTTACTATAAACCTGACCACTTTCCCTTTAGTGTAAGTAAATAGATCGTATGGAACTTAGACCAAATATACTTACCACCACTTTTCAATTTCAAACTCGTACTATCTCTCGATTAACAATGTAGCCGAACAGGTTAGCATAATATCCTTTCCTCGACATACATTCTTGATTCTCATGATAGGGATGAGTTTCCCTACCTCGGAATTTAGTGTTACGTACGAAAAATTACTTTCCATACCACCATATGTTATAAAGATCATTTATGGAAATCGAATCTCATTCCTTTTATAAACTCCTTTTATAAATCTCATCTCTATTTATAAAACTCCTTTTATAAATTTCATTTCTATTTATAAAACTCCTTGTGTAAATTTCATTTATGTTTATAAAACTCATTTTATAAATTTCCATTCTATTTATAAAAATTCTCTTATAAATCTCATTTCTATTTATAAAACTCCCTTTTATAAATCTCATTTCTATTTATAAAACTCTTTTTTTATAAATCTCATTTAAGTGTAACAAGCCTTACCACATCGAACTTCACCAACCACCGCTGCACGACACCAACCCTACATAGATTTGAAGCTACCCCCATAGCAAAAGCAATGGATCCAATTTCGTGATTTTTCGATGTCTCTAGTTCTGGATTTTGATTTTAAAAGGTGGAGGCTTGATTTTCACTTACAGTAAAAAGGAGGAATGAAAAGTAAAAGGGGAAAAATGAAAATGGAGAACAATCTTAGGTAGGGGTTTGTGTTTGTAATAATATAAATATTATACTCTAATTTATAATTAAAACGTTACACATTTCAAGCTCGTACGACCACACAACACGACTTGTCAGCGTACATCGTCTTATTATTTCAAATCTAATGACACTAGTTCCATCAAAATCCAAGACAGTGCCCCGGAATGATAATCTCATGCTTTTCAAGACCGTTTGTAAATAAAACGATTTTGGGTCTCATTATCGATATTTATTCGTACTATTTACTTTTGTAAATAAATTTCGAAAATAAATTTCTTATCATTAGTTATTGTTTATTAATTAAAAAAGGTTGTTAAACTTTTAAAATTCAATTATTTAAATATTTAAAATTGATTAAATATCCATAGTCAAAACGGTAAAATTCCGGATAGTTACATTCTCTCCCTTAAAAGAATTTCATCCCCGAAATTCCTAATGGAAGAAAATGTCTCCAAACCCTTTAGCTTTTAAAATCACTCATGTTACCGAAAATTTTGGCTACACCTCCCTTGCGCGGGTAGGTCCGAAAAAATCACAACATCAATATAAGCCTATATCTGGGACCTCCCATATCTATATGTATGATATACCTTACAAAGTGTGTATGTCACATAGCACACCCGTTAAACATAAACACATACGAGTTTGCGAGCGAGCTAATTTTACTCATGAAAACCAAAAGCAACTAGCAAGTCGTTGCTTCCTTATACCTGTATTTCACTTACATAACCTAAAAGAGAGTTCAATACTCACAATTAAACACCGATGTGGCCAACTGCTATAGTAGCATTCTCCACTTTGAAACTCGATAATGAACGCCGATGATGTTGTAGTCATCACTAGAATTATTTTTTCAACGACATAAGTGAGTTTAGTACTTTCTATCTCCTTTAAAATCCTTTTAAAATGTTTCTATTCATAAACACTTTTAAATAATACTATTATTATTTTTTTCAAAATCTTGAAAAAACTATTTCAAAACATCGGGATTTAAGTTCTCAAATTCTCAGTTTTAAATCCTTTTTATTTATAAACCATATTTATAAACCATACTTATATAACTTCACTTTCTTATATAAAATCTTTTCACAAATGTTTATCTCCTAAATATCCTATCTTTCTTAAAATATAATAAAAAGTTTTATTAAAATTCAATTTTAGCCTAACATTATCACCGAATGCCCTAAGTTAAATTGTGAAACTTAATTCACAAGGTGTTCGTTTCAATGTTCCCACAATTACAACCTATCCAACCCATACAGTGAAAAGGTAAAACTGCTCATAAAATTGTTGAGCATAATTCCAAAAATCAACAAACACTAGTCAATGCTCCTAAACTGGCCGAGCATGACTAATCAAATAATAAATGTTGATAACCGAATATTATCATCTCCTACAAACAAACACATCATAAATCACTATATCAATTTTTTGAAAATTATTCTTTTATATATAAAATATATCCTTATGTAAACTTATTTCATTTACTGATTTTCAATAACAATACTCTATCGGTTTGCCTTGTCCAAGTGTTTAGAAACCCCTATCGATATGGTGGCGTCGCATGTCTCAACCAGAATTCAAAAATCACTTAATAGACTAGTCAACACAATATAAAACATTTATAACATTATCAAATACGCGCTCTCATATATAATACACTTAAACTCATTCTAGAATATTACCGACCCTATATTTAACGAGTTTACCCCACCAAAGCCTAGGTTTTCGCTCAACTTAAGTTTTGATACCACGTGTAACGATCCACCTTTTCAAGCCTCAAAAGTTGACACTAATACATCGATAGTATTCATGTGCCGAGCATTTGAGTGTTCGAAAGACGGATTGTTTAGGTGAAAGAAAAGAAAAGGTAGAACGAAATCTCACATTGTGATGAGTAATATATAATATACACGTGATCTTTACATGAGAAAACTGTAATATACATACATCGGTCAGAGTAAGCTAACATATCATCAGCCTAGACAGTTATAACAATCTGTCCTAACAAATGCTGAAAACACAAAACAACAAATGCAGTAGAAATAAAAGATACATGAAAAGGTGTTGGTGGCATCTAGCTTGTCTTCTGAAGCTCCAAAGCATCCATGACTAAATTTGGGATATACTCGGGCTGACCTGAGCATTATAAGAAAATAATGCCAGGATCAGTCTGGTAAACCAGCATGAGAAACTCAAATCAAAATTATGGATTTTTATATTTATAAAACCCTTCAAAAATAAAGGTATCTCTTAAGACCATGCCATATATAAACACGGATGGGTTTTTACCTTACGATAACCAAATAATTTTATTAGAAAATCCAGTGATAATATAATAATGTCTAGGATTTAAAATAAATATATATTATAGTAGAAATGCTTGCATCTCACATTCTAACATATTTGGTATACAACTAAGTCTGTATGGCACGTATTGGAGAATGGATGCCATACAATGACAAGGTAAGGGACTACCTTCCGTACAGTACATCTCTTGAGAAAATGTACTAAGGCTACAAACCTATTGCACCTCTCCAAATCAGGATCAGGCTACCTCTTCCTGCATAGTACCAAATATGATTATCCCTTGGTTTCCAATGTAACAAACCGTATCGGGCCCGGAGCATACATAAATCCATATATACCGATCTAGATCATGGGATAACCATACTCTAATAGGAGCGACCCACATAGCCCTATGACATTACTCCCATTTTAGTTATTTTCGGGTGTGAGGCTCACGGCTACGATTGCCTTTTTAGAAAATCCCACTTGGAATGCTACACTGCCCTCCAAGCAACAATGCAACACCAGCATTCATTCATACAAGTTGTTCAGGATATGAACAAACAGAAGGCACTACTTCTACTACATCTTTTTTGGAATCACCATCAGGATTAGTAGCAAATTGCCCTCTCACTTCAAAAAACTCCGTCTTCGATTTCCATCATCTTCAAGATGTTCTCGATCCGAATGCTTATGCCAGTTCAAAGTGGTTTTCGGATAACTCATGAGTATCATATCCCAATTTCTCTGAAGCAACAGTCAATAGTTTCAAAACTGGCCAAGATTTGATAGTCGATTATTTAACTATCAGGCTCGAAGCAAACATAAATCCTAAATACCAATCTAGATCAAGTGATAACCATACCTTAATGGGAGCGACCCACATAGTCCTACGACATAAATCCAGTTTCAGTCATTTTCGGATGTGAGGCTCGGGGCTCCGATTGCCTTTTTAGCAAATCCCACTTGGAATGCTTATACTGATCTCTAAGCAATAATGCAATGCCAGCATTCATCCATACAAGTTGTTCAGGATATGAACAAACCGCACGAAGGCACTACTTCCACTACATCCTTTTTGCAATCAACATCAGGATTAGTAACAAGCAGCCCTTGCACTTCAAAGAACTCCATCTTCGATTTCCATCATCTTTAAGATGTTCCCTATTCAAATGTTATGTCGGTCGAAGTGGTTTTCCGATAACTCATGCTTATCCGATCCCGGTCTCTCTAAACCAACAATCGATAGTTTCAAAACTGGCCAAGATTTGATAGTCGATTATTTAACTATCAAATAAACAAACAATTAAATTAGAGATTTAACTAAGCATGATTAAGCACATAAGCAACCACTATGTCTCTTTAATTAATCCTTTCACTAATTAAAACAACTTTGTAAATATTTATATCAAAATACTTTTAGAAAGATATACAAATATATACTACTCATTCACTATTCATTTTATTCTTTCAATGCTTGGAAAAATATCCATATACTTATCTCATCGGTATAAGTATATTCACAAACACTATACTTTAAATACTTAGAAAACAAATCCATATGCGTATCCAAATGACATAAGTATATTCACAAAACACTACACTTACAATATATAGAAAATGTATCCATATACTTATCTCAACGGTATAAGTATATTCACAAAACACCATGAAAGATTTCATATTTCAAAAGCAAAATTAAATGGGTCAAAAAAATGTCATTTAAAAACACAATCTACTATAAATCCAAATCACTTTCCTTTTGATTTAAGTAAATAGATCATATGGAAATCAGACCAAATATACTTACGCCCACTTTCCGATTTCGAACTCGTACTATCCTTGATTAACAATGTAGCTGTACAAGTTAGTGTACTATCCTTTCCTCGACATACAATCATAATTCTCAAGATAAGGATGAGTTTCCATACCTCGGAATTTGGTGTTGAGTATGAAAAGATTACTTTCCATACCACCATAAATTATAAAGATCATTTATGGAAATCGAACCTCATTCCTTCTATAAAATTCTTTTATAAATTTCATTTATATTTATAAAACTCCTTTTAGAAATCTCTTTTCTATTTATGAAACTCTTTTTCATAAATCTCGTTTACTTATTAGCAATCTTTGGTTTCAATATATGATTAAATACTCTCCGTAAAATGATTATTCTATATATCACTATAAATTCACTAGTGTGATTTACTATTCCAATTTATCAAAATGATACCATTTCCCTTTTGATAAAATATTATTTATAAATCTATTCTGTTATATATGAAATACCATCTGTAAATCTATCTTTCTGTACAAAATTTTATATAAAGCACTTTACAAATAGCTATTGCAAAATATTTCTTTCTTCTTTTAAAATAGAATCACTTTATTATAAAAGATAAATCCCTTTTTCTTTATAATAAACATCCGTAACCTTTTAGTAAAATAAATACTTTCCAAAATACTTTTAGAACATTTCTATATAAATTAGAAAAGACTAACAAAAGGCTAGTGTAAAATAGAGGAGTTTAAAAACCTTTTCTAAACAAATACCATAGAAAATTCCTAAAGTCACATTTAAAATCATCCTCCGAGTCAAAACCATTTTCAAATCAAAACAACGATTAATAGAATTTCCAAAATACCATAATGAGGCTTAATGCTACCATTGAACTCAACAAGTGCTTTCATATAAGTCTAACAAGTGTAACAGCAATAAGGCCAATATCAAACTCACATATCAAAATCACATCTAATAAGGCCAAGCTACCAAGCTTTTGGCATTCAGCAATTTATACAACAAGTATATAAATGAAATTAAAATCGACAATAGCAAAGAATCTGGATCGCTTTACAAAATTTCATGAGTTCTTTGTATTTCATTTCATATGCTATCCACTTTCCAAAATGGGAGTTCAAACAAATCAAACAATGAAATCATTCAAGCATGCAAACAATAATTTATAACAACACACATATTATATAGTGTTCATCCAAAGGTGAGTTAACTCACATAAATTCCAGCCATCGCTTATGCGTTTCTGCTCGATCTAAAATTGAACGACGTTCGATTTTAACTCAAAATTCTACTTGCTCTAAACTTGATGAAATCAACTCCGGTAATAGAGAAGGCTCCTACGTGAATAATGCAAATGAACCACGTTCGATTTGGACCTCACATGCAGAATATATGAATTTTATCAGATTCTGAATTTGAAATATAATTAAATTTTTAATTACTTAATTAATTAATCACCTACTCCTAATCAAATTACTTTCTTCCCTCCCAAATCAAAAGCCTGTATGCAAACCCATTCCCACCGTTCACGTGCACCACCATCAGTGGAGCTATGGTCGATGAAATCGATCGAAACCACTTGTGATTAACTCCACTACGCGCATGCTACACATCCCACCCCCTAAAGTTGAACTCGATCAACCCATACTCATCGCGACCTGAAAGCTCGAGTCGCGATAATGCACATGTCACGCATCACCTACGGCCGTCATACGTCCCTAAATTTCCACCACCGCTTCATCTTGCTACCCTAAGTTCAACGCCACCTTCGTTTTTGCCTATCTTATCTGCAATTGATGACAATTGCAAACCCTAGCATCGACTTCACCAAATTGACCTCCACCCACCACCACCACACACCGCTAACCCTGCATTAATTTGAAGCTCCCTCCATTATGAATCCAAGGATCCAATTTCGTCATTTTTGGGGCATCTTGCTCCGGATTTTGATTTTTAAAGGCGGAGGCTTGATTTTCATTTACAGTAAAAAGAAGGAATGAAAATTAAAATGGGGAAATGAAAATGGAGAATAGTTTAAGGGTGGGGGTTTGTATTTATAATAAGATAAATATTATACTTTAATTATAATTAAAACGTTACACGTTTCGAGCTCGCACGACTACACAACACGTTCGATTTCCATGAAACTCATTGGCGTACATCGTCTTATTATTCCAGACCTAATAACTCTAGTTTCCTCAAAGTTCAAGACAGTGTCCGGGGATGATAATTTCATGCTTTTCGAGACCATTTATAAATAAAATGATTATGGCTTCGCGAGAAGATGGCTGGAAGGGAGTAAGTTTTATTCCTAGACGATATTTGTCTAAGGCTCGAAGTGCATCCTTTCTAAACTTCCTTTGACTTTTACAGGTATCCGCCCACGACCTGAAGGCGCTGGGTATTCTGAGGCCGTCGAGGCCATTCGAGCCATTCCCATAGGAGACCGTGAGATCAAATGTGTTATTTCCAATGAATTGCTTTCAAGGTTTGGATTATTGACGGAGGGTCGTCGAGCTAGCCTCCCAAATGGCGCCACTACAACCGGATCTGCTATGGAAAAAGGAAAAGAGCAGGCCGAACCTTCGGTGCCTCCTGCAGAAGGGGCCCCCGATATAACCGAGGAAGGTGAAATTAAGGAGACCGGGATGCCAGAAGCGACCAACGAGAATATAAGTCCCAACTCAGCACTAATAACTAACGCACCCGACATCGATGAACCGCCCCCTCCTTTAAAGAGGAAAAAGGGCCTAGCCTACAAACTGAGAAAGAAATCAGTGGGCGAAACCTCAAAAGTTACAATTACTGCAGTCGAGAAAGAGTCATCTCCCCAAAATCTAGAGGGTTCGCTAAAAGGTCTATCAGACCTGACCATCCCCGACGACTTTGTGAGAAATGTGGATTACAGATCTTAAGGCTGGAATAACACTAGAGGGGGAGTGAATAGTGTTTTATGGATTTTTTAAAATATTTTTGAATTTTATTCAATTTAAACACCAACAAATGCAATTCACAAACCCAGATATAATCACAGAATCAGACACAGATGCAAATACTAAATAAAAGCAGTAAAGGAAAGAACACACCAGGATTTTATACTGGTTCGGAGTTACCTTACATCCAGTCCCGCACAAACGTACGGATTTCTTATCAAAAATAATCTTCCAGATTACACCCTCAATTTCAAGGCTACGAGGTACACCCTCCTGTATTCGAGTCCAAAGCAAACTCTCATGATTTACCAGGCCATAAGATCACCTAATCAATTTTCAGGGCAACAATCACACCCAATTGATTTCAAGGCTCAACCGCACCTTTTACTCAACAGTTTGATTTACAAATAATCCTATAACTCTGAATAGCACTGAGATCTTACGGAGAGAGTAGCAGAGAATCAAATAAGAGATAATCAAGTTTGATTCACTTGGTATTTCGGCAGAGTATAGTTTGGAATTCTTTAGAATAAATGTGGAAGATGAAGAGAAGAGAAAACAAATGAAATCTGGTTAAAAATTCGTTTAGAATTACTAGTATTTATAGGAAATCAACAACGATATCTATTCGTGAAAGGATACGACGAATAGACACTTCTTTTGAAAATTTGAATTTTGAATTTAACGGACACCATGTCGATATGGGGTATCCCATGATGTCGACATACCCTAGTTAAAAATAATGTAAAATTTGTTTTGAAAATGATATTGAAAGGAAAACAAGATGAAATGATTCTGGAGTAAAATAAACTAATTTCCCTATGTTTTAAAATAAAGAAGAGTAGAAAAATATATTTTTAGAATGTATATATAAATTTGATTTTAAATCTCAAGTATATATATATTATAAAGAATATTTAAAAATCAGAAGATAGTTTTAAAAACAAACGAAGTTTAAAACACGAGTTTATTTAAAAATAAAAACAAAGAATATTTTAAGGCTAAAACATTTTAAAAAGCAGTTTTGAAAATCATTTTGAAAAACCATTTTGAAGTAGTTTTGCAAGCTTCTTCCTACAGAATATCTCATCACATCAGGACTTGAGAACTTGTACAAAACCAGGATGTTCGTGGGTTTGAAAGCTACTTGTCATAGGTTTGTAAGCTACTTGTCATGGGTTTATAAGCCACTAAGAAGGTAGAAATGGGTTCCATCCCAAATGAAATATGGAATGAAGATTTCCATGCTATTATGAAGTTTTAACATAATTCTAGACTCAATACTTACCTTGTACTATTAAAATATTGAACTCTTAATAACTTGATTTCTTGATACTCATGAGTCATCTTTGATCTTTAAATTCATTAGTCTTGTATCTCTATATTGTACAGTCTTTATTATTGGTACCTGCATGTTTATATCCTGCATATATATATATATAAAAACTATAATGTTAGTATTTATATTTTATAACAAGTCCTAAGGTTGTTGTCATCAAAACCATCCTTCTCAAGGACTAACAATCTCCCCCTTTTTGATGATGACAACCTATGTTTATAAAATATACTTCTCCTAAAATTAATAACTCCCCCTATAACTAATAACTCCCCCTTAATCTAAGCCTAACTACTCTATTTTATATTTCTCCCCCTTTGTCATCAACAAAAACTAATCCTAAACTCCCCCTTATTCTAATACTATTTAAATTAAATACTAATAAGGAAGTATAATAAGTAGAACAAATATATTATTGTATATGATGTTATATTTACATGTATATATGAAACATAAACATACAAATATATTTAAGTACATAAATTATAGAATAACAATACTAACGAGAGTTTTTGACAATCGGAGATCCGTGAATCGAACAATTTGGATAATGAAAATAAAAGTTTCCACGTTGTTCAACCAAATTCCCATCTTTGTCAAAACAGACTTCGCCTACACAGACCACGTTGTCGTCTTCTTCCATAGGTGCTTCTTCCTCTTCTTCTTCTTCTTCCTCTTCTTCTTCTTCCTCTTCGCTGTGCTCTAAAGGATTATGCACGTGAATGTTGGGAGAATCTTCTTCAATTACGATTGGATTTGCGTGATTATCCATTAGGAATTTTTGTAAATTCCAAAGAATTTTGCCTTGATTTTCCTGTTCTTTTGCCATCCTTAGTTGCATAACTTAAAATTCAGTCAACATTTGCATGGCATCCTTCATAGATTCCTCAATCTTTATCACACGTGCTAGTGTAGTGCATTGGAAAGGACCAGAATGAGGAGAAGGGAAAGAAATGGTGTCAATTTGGTTTGATTTAGTGGAGGAGGCCATTAATTTTAATTTACAGAAGTTTTATTTCAGAGAAAGAAAAGTGAGAAGATAGAAAAATTCGAAATACATAGGTTTATATAACTACCAAACTGATTTTAGTGGGAAAATCAAAATTTAAAATTTTGTCGTTGTTTGTCGACATAGGTGGTAGGGGTATGTCGACATAGGTGGTAGGGGTATGTCGACATCCTTATGAAATTTTTTATTTTCTTGTATAAATATGTTACTATATCTATATTCTATATCCACTACGCCATAAATGACCTATGGAAACATTTTTCGGGTGATGCAATTTTTGCCGTTACCTTAGACCTCAAAGGCAACATTTTGACTATCTAAGGCAACATAAGTAATATTGTTGCAATAGAACCCTATTTGGGTCTATGGTAACACCCATAGGTATCTGTAGCAACATTCCAAAATGTTGCTATAGATATGAACTTTTTGAATTTGTGGGGCCCACAATGTAGAGCATATTTGATTTTTTAATAAAAATAAATATTTATTTAATAAAATGCTATTACATAGAATTTGATATTTAAACAGTAATTTATTTAAATAAATATTTTATTTCAACATTTGAAATTGTACAAATTCCTGACTCCACTATTTTACAATACAATGATATATAACACTGATATTCACATATACAGATATTCCTCACTACATCACTCAGTTCACTCATTACATATGCAGTTTCAATTTATACATACACCGACACTGACAAATATATGCCGAGCCGAAGGCGAGCCGAGTGCCGAGCCGAAGGCGAGCCGAGAAGCGGGTCTGGGCGCAGCGCCGGCGGGGGTCCGGGGCACCGCAGTCCCGGTGGGGATCGAGCCTTCTTTGAAATGACGTAAAATGATGCACAAGAGCTTAATTCCTATCCTCCATCTCCTCGCCTAAATCTGCTTGAATCCCCTACGGCCAAACACCAAAACTCTACTGCAAACTCTTTTCAATTTCCAATCACCACATTAGCTTCTCTCCGTAACCAATACACAACAGCACTCTACCATTGTCAAACTCCAAACTCCGTCTACATCTCTCTGCCAACATTCAGGCATCACACTGCCAACTGAAACTCCTCTGCATCACCAACTTCCACCATCACTTCCATAACTTACCAAACCAACCAACCAACCTTCAACCAATACAACTACATCCAGATTCAATGGTGAACCAACCAACCAGATTATGAACTTGCGATGGACTTGCGATGGAGGCACAGGGCATCCAGAAGCAGTACATACCCAGCCAGATTCTGAAACATTAACAAGTGTTAAAGGAGCATTTGCACAAACATATATGGGGCATACTATCTTATTGAAATTACCAGTACCAAGTGAAGCAACCGCAATCATAGGGGAAAGTACGAAGAGATCAGCCTGGGATCTGCTCTGAACTTGCGATGGAAAGTACGAAGTGAACCAAAATCTCGAGGGCAGCAGTTCGGGTTTTGGGAGAAATTAAGGCGCTAGAAGGGTTTTCAGGTGAAGTGGTCTAAAGGAGAAAGGTAGAGGGGTTGGTGGCGAGCAGGTCTTCTGTTGGAGGAGAGAGCTGATGGCGACGACAGCGGTGGAAAAAGGGGTTTGAACGGAAAACTTTGTTTGGCTTCGGGTTTTGGTGTCGTGACAGGGCTCTGGTTGGAGCTAGATGGTCGCGATGGGTCAGGGGGTAGCTGGGGGTGATGGTGACAATTTGGTGGCGGAGGCGAATGAGGAAGCAGAAGAAAAGGAGGGAGACAATTTGGTGGCGGAGGCGAATGGGAGGAGGCGACTGGGAGGAGGCGAATGGGAGGAGACGAATGGGAGGAGACGAATTGAAATGAAAACCAAAAGGGGATCTGAACTAGTTTAGGCGGGAAAACGAAATTTTGGGCCAAATTGCAGTGGTGATCCATTTTAACAACCAGATTAAATGTAGATCGTTGGATCGTATTCACGCGGATTGCTAATTTTATTAATTTTTTAATTTGAATACATCTATTGCAACACTATATAAAAATGTTGCATCGTGTTACACTTGTTTAGCTAGAGCAACACATTTTTATGGCTAAGGTAACACCAAAAATGCAACGTTGCAGTAGGACCAAAATTTTATAGCTGTCGCAACATTTTAGCTGGCAACACCTTGCAAAAGTGTTGCAGAAGGTCATTTATGGCGTAGTGATCTCAGTTATTGAACAAATGCCTAGTTCTCTTCTTAATTTAGTAAATATAGGTTGATTTAAGGGTTTGGTGAAAATATCAGCAATTTGATTCTCGGAATTGATATATTCAAGAGAAATAATCTCTTTACATATATTATCTCTGAGAAAATGATGTCTGATATCAATATGTTTAGTCCTAACATGATGAGTAGTATTTTTAGACAATTTTATTGCACTAGAATTATCACAATAAATTGGTGATTTTGAAATTGTTAATCCAAAATCTTTTAAAGTTTGTTTCATATAAATGACTTGGGAGCAAGCCAAAGCAGCAGAGATATATTCTGGTTCAGTTGTTGATAAAGAAATAGTATTTTGCTTTTTGCTAAACCATGAAACCAAAGAATGCCCCAAAAGTGACAAGTTCCACTTGTACTTTTTCGGTCAGATTTGCAACCAGCATAGTCAGCATCACAATAAGAGATTAAATCAAATGAATCATTTTTAGGGTAAAATAAACCATAGTCAAAAGTATGTTGAACTCATTTTATGATACGTTTCACAGCTTTTAAGTGAGTTTTCTTGGGTTGAGATTGGTATCTTGCACAGAGACAAACACTATGCATGATATCAGGTCTACTCGTAGTGATATAGAGTAGTGGTCCAATCATTACCCTATATAGTTTTTGATTTACGTCTTTTGAAAGATCTTCTTTATTTAAAGCTTCATTGGTTGCCATGGGAGTGGGTTTTCCACTCGCAGTAGTCATACCAAATTTACTCACTAGATCCCTAGCATATTTTTCTTGACTAATAAAGATACCATTATCTAATTGTTTTATTTGTAAACCTAAGAAGAAAGTAAGTTCATCCATATGACTCATCTCAAACTCTTTTGTCATTATTTCATAAAATTCTTTATCCATTTCATGATTAGTTGAACCAAAAATAATATCATCTACATAAACTTGTACTAGTTGAATATCATTTTTATTTCTTTTAATGAAAAGAGTATTATATACTTTACCAATTTCAAAATTTGATTGTAATAAAAAAGATCTTAGTCTGTCATACCATGCTCTAGGAGCCTGTTTCAGACCATATAGAGCTTTCTTAACTTTGAAAACATGGTTTGGAAATCTTTCATCTTCAAAGAGTGGAGGTTGTTCAACATAAATTTCCTCTTTAACAAATCCATTTAGAATATCACTTTTAACATCCATTTGAAATAATTTGAAATTATTATAATTTGCGAAAGCAAGTAGAATTCTAATGGCTTCTAATCTTGCTACGGGTGCAAAGGTTTCATCAAAATCTATTCCTTCTTCTTGACAATAACCTTGTGCGACTAATCGAGCTTTATTTCTCACGACCTCACCAAGTTCATTCATTTTATTTTTATAAACCCATTTTGTTCCAATTATACTTTTATCCTCAGGTCTAGGAACAAGTTCCCAAACATCATTTCTGGTGAACTGATTCAATTCTTCTTGCATAGCAAGAATCCATGAATCATCAGATGATGCTTCCTTTGGATTTTTAGGTTCAATAGTTGATATAAAAGCTACATTACTCATGTTATTTAGTTGATTTCTAGTTCTAACAACAGATTTAATATTTCCTAGTATATTTTCTATAGGATGATCTTTTAATAGCCTAATTCTTTTATTAGGTTGAATGATTTCACAATTAGTTTCATTAGATTCTTTATTTAAAGTTACAAAATCTTCTTCATCTTCTATTTGTACAGTATCTTTAAAATTTTCATCAAAAGATACATGTATTGTTTCTTGAATAGTGTTAGTTCTTAAATTATAAACTCTAAATGCTTTACTTCTATTAGAATATCTGATGAAGATACCTTTGTCAGATTTAGGTTCAAATTTATCTAAATTATCTTTTGTATTAAGAATAAAACACTTACTACCAAAAACTTTAAAATAAGCTACTATGGGTCTCTTGTTGTAAAGTAATTCATATGGTGTTTTATTAGTTAATGGTCTAATTATAATCCTATTTAATATATAACAAGCTATAGCGACTGCTTCAGCCCAAAAGTTTTTAGGTAAGTTACTATCAGAAAGCATTGTTCTAGCACACTCTTGAATCGTTCTATTCTTACGTTCTACCACTCCTTTTTGTTGTGGAGTTCTTGGAAAAGAGAAATTATGAGTTATTCCCCTTTTATTGCAGAATCTCTCAAAATTTTCATTTTCAAATTCCCCACCGTGATCACTACGAATAGTTATAATTTTTAAAGAAAGTTGATTTTGAAGTCTTTTTGTAAAATTTTTAAATGAATCAAAAGTATCACTTTTATGTTTCATAAAAATTGTCCATGTAAACCTAGAATAATCATCTACAATTACAAAGACATATTTATTGTGATTTATTGATTGAATTTGAGATGGACTAAATAAATCTAGATGAAGTAACTCAAGAGGTTTTGAAATTGAAATCATATCTTTTAATTTGAAAGAACTTTTCTTAAGTTTTCCTAATTGGCAAGCATCACATATATTATCTACTTTAAAGTTTAACTTGGGAAGACCTCTAACTAAGTCAAGTTTTGATAATCTAGATAACAGTTTGAAATTTAAATGACCAAATCTTTTATGCCAAATCCAAGGGTCACTTGTATTAGCCAAAAGACATAAGTTATCATTTGAAACTTTCATACTAAGGATTTAAATATTTTTCTTCCTAATTCCTTCAAATATAATATTTGAATTTTTATCTATGTGTCACTTATCTTTTTCAAATTTAATCATGTATTCTTTATCGCAAAGTTGACTAATGCTAAGCAGATTGTGTTTCAGATTCTTAACTAATAAAACATTAGAAATAGTAGGAGTTTTAGAGTTACCAACATTGCCGATGCCAATCATATATCTTTTTGAGTTGTCTCCAAAATTAACCAATCCTCAATCTTTATAGATAATATCATTCAGCATATCTGGATTACCAGCCATGTGTCTTGAACATCCACTATCAAGTATGCACTTATTCTTCTTGATTTGCACAATTTGTCCATTGAGTGTTGATTCTTCAAAAGCCATATAACATTTTTCTTTCTGCACAGAATAAAAACTTGGTAGATAACTTGGTTTTCTATAATAATTATATGCAGACTTATGAGACAATGATGATTTGAACAGATTTAAACTAGTGTTAACAAAATCCCCAAAAATAGCCATTTTTTTTAAAAAACTTTTTCAAAATTCAAATTATGAAAACTTTGAAAACCTTGCTCCGATACCAAATGTGAGAAATGCGGATTATGGATCTTAAGGCAGGAATAACACTAGAGGAGGGGTGAATAGTGTTTTATGGATTTTTTAAATCTTTTTGAATTTTATTCAATTTAAACACCAACAAATGCAATTCACAACCCAGATATAATCACAGAATCAAACACAGATGCAAATACTAAATAAAAGCAGTAAAGGAAAGAACACACTAGGATTTTATACTGGTTCAGAGTTACCCTACATCCAGTCCCACACAAACGTACAGATTTCTTATCAAAAATAATCTCCCAGATTATACCCTCGATTTCAAGGCCATGAGGTACACCCTCATGTATTTGAGTCCAGGGCAAACTCTCTTGATTTACCAGGCCACAAGATCACCTACTCGATTTCCTGGGCAATAATCACACCCAATTGATTTCAAGGCTCAACCGCACCTTTTACTCAACAGTTTGATTTATAAATAATCCTATAACTCTGAATAGCACTGAGATCTTACGGAGAGAGTGGCAGAGAATCAAACAAGAGATAATCAAGTTTGATTCACTTGGTATTTCGGCAGAGTATAGTTTGGAATTCTTTAGAATAAATGTGGAAGATGAAAAGAAGAAAAAACAAATGAAATCTGGTTAAAAATTCGTTTAGAACTACTGGTATTTATAGGAAATCAACAGCCATATCTATTCGTGAAAGGATACGACGAATAGACACTTCTTTTGAAAATTTGAATTTTGAATTTAACTAACACCATGTTGACATGGGGTATCCCATGATGTCGACATACCCTAGTTAAAAATAATGTAATTTTTTTTTTGAAAATGATATTGAAAGGAAAACAAGATGAAATGATTCTGGAGTAAAATAAACTAATTTCCCTATGTTTTAAAATAAAGAAGAGTAGAAAAATATATTTTTAGAATGTATATATAAATTTGATTTTAAATCTCAAGTATATATATATTATAAAGAATATTTAAAAAATAGAAGATAGTTTTAAAAACAAACAAAGTTTAAAACACGAGTTTATTTAAAAACAAAAACAAAGAATATTTTAAGGCTAAAACATTTTGAAAAGCAGTTTCGAAAATCATTTTGAAAAACCATTTTGAAGTAGTTTTGCAAGCTTCTTCCTGTAGAATATCTCATCACATCAGGACTCGAGAACTTGTACAAAACCAGGATGTTCGTGGGTTTGTAAGCCACTTTTCGTAGGTTTGTAAGCTACTTGTCGTGGGTTTGTAAGCCACTAAGAAGATAGAAATGGGTTCCATCCCAAATGAAATATGGAATGAAGATTTCCGTGCTATTATGAAGTTTTAACATAATTCTAGACTCAATACTTATCTTGTACTACTAAAATCTTGAACTCTTGATAACTTGATTTCTTGATACTCATGAGTCTTCAATCTTGATATCTTTGATCTTTAAATTCATCAGTCTTGTATCTCTATACTGTACAGTCTTCATTCTTGGTACCTGCATGTTTATATCCTGCATATACATACATATATATCTAAACTATAATGTTAGTATTTGTATTTTATAACAAGTCCTAAGGTTGTTGGCATCAAAACCATCCTTCTCAAGGACTAACAGACTTGCTAAATTATGGCTTCAATGATCCAGAGGCCATGGGACTTAATTCACCCACGAGAGGCGATGAAGGCGATCAAGCTCGTCATCAAGGAGAGAAAACCCCAATAAGTAATGCTAAAGAAACTAGTCCATCGGGGGGAAACACTAGGACACGGACGAAAACTCACACTTCACCCAACACTTAAATTTTAGCCATCGTGTGATTCTCACTAACTCGTCTTCACTTAGTTTCTATGCAGGTGATATGGGGCGCTCACACGGCTTCGACCGCCTTCGCGGGTCCTCTATCTTCCACCACTACAGTCGGGATTTGGGATCAGGTAGACGCCGAGATAAGGATGATAGTGGCGATAGGGACTACCATCCCAGAGATTCGTCGTCTTTTCAGAGAAGAACTTACAGCCATTCTTAATATCCCAACGATCCCCCCTCATTCAAAGCACAGTAGGGAGAATTCTGCTCAGAAGGGATCTCAATTTGAAGCTCTCTACGACCAACACTCTGGCTCGTCGAGTACCAAGCAATCTAGTGAGCCCCACAAGAAGTCTGTGACTTCGGCTAAGCAGACTTCCCCGGCCTCCGCACACGATCCATCGATGGCCGAAAAATTAGCCAAGCTCAAAGCCACATTCCCGAAGATATGTTTCGATGGATTAAAATTTCTTTATGCGATTCATCCTATTCCAGGGTATGTCAAACAAAGCGCCATCGCCTGCAATAATGATGTCTATGTTCAACATGATGCATTTGTTCATTTGGTGGAGAAAGTTTCAGAGGTTTCTATGGAACGTCAATACGAAATCGACCGCCTGAAACTTGAAGCCATTCATGACAAAGATATCATCAAGTCCCAAGATAAAGAGCTATCCTTGTACAAATCTCAACTTGAGGCCACCTAGAAAAATGCTAAGGAAATGGGCGAGGCAGTTAGTCGCTTGGAAGCCGCTCACAAGAATGAAATTGATGAGGTAGTCCAACACAGTGGTGCATTAGCTCTAGAGAAAGACTATATCCAGAAAGAAAAAGATATTCTCGCTCGATGAGTTAAAGAACTGGAGGAGCTGCTTGTCAAAGAGAAAGAAGAGAAAACTGCAGCACAGGAAGAGTCACAGTGATATTGCGATGAAATCGTCACAACACGACTCTTAAAGACGAAGCTTGACGAGGAACTTTCTAAAGTTGAAGCGTTAAAGGATGCAGCCCGTGAGGAGGGTAAATGAACGGCGCTGATAGAGGTCGATTCTCGCCTCGAGGCAGCTGCTGAAGCCAGCATGGAAGAAATTAAGTGCCTATTTGGTCCGCTTATTGCCGAGTATAATGCTCGAGTTCTCATGCATCGGGATCTATCTTTTCTAGGTGAGGGTTACCTCGAATCATTGGGCGAAGCATGGGATAATTTAATAAAAAATAAAAAAGTTGAACTAGGCACCGAAGAGGTTGATGAATAAGCTCTTGTGAAGGAAGTGCTTCGAGGAAACGAGCCTTCCGACTTATCTACAGCGAAAACCCTCTTCGGAAGAGATTCCTCCTCATCAATGGGGAAGTACGAGGAGCGCGGACTAGAGTACTCTGAGTCCCCGGAGTGCGGACTAGAGTATAAACGATTCAAATGTCTTTAAGTCCCCGAAGTGCGGGCTAGAGTACTCTCAGTCCCCGGAGTGCGGAATTCATATTCGTCTTCGTTATTTTTAGCTGGGAAATCGAGCTTCAAAGCATACAAATTGATCGGTTTTTGGGAGTTACTAGAATAACACCAGTCCCAGAACAACGGTCGTTAGATGCCCCATCGGTGTATAGTTTCCATCGAATGGGGGGAATGACATCAACACCACTTGGCTCATCTGATATGGTTAATTCTGCAATGAAGTCTGCTAGCGCTTGCCCTTGGATATCCCTCCGTGGCAGGTAAGTGATATCGAATTGACTTAACTCAATGTTCCACTTGAGTAACCTTCCAGAGTTTTTGGTCGTTGGAGCACCTGTTGCAAAGGTTGATTGGTATAAACACTGATCGGGTGTGCCTAAAAATACGGACGGAGCTTGCGTGATGCAATCACCAAGCAATATGCTAGCTTCTCAATCTTAGGATAATTTCTTTCTGCCCCCGTTAAGCGTTTACTAACATAGTATACTGGCCTTTGAATTCGGTCCTCCTCACGAACCAAGGCTGTACTGATAGCATGCTGAGACACAGCCAAGTAAGCATATAACTCTTCATGGTCTATAGGCTTTGACAGAACCGGGGGACTCTCCAAGTGTCTCACCAGAGCTCAGAACGCATCTTCACAGTCTGGCATCCATTCAAAATTCCTCTTCCCTTTCCTTATCACATCGAAGAAAGGAATGCATTTGTCAATTGCTCTGGATATGAATCGACTCAACGTGACGACCTTTTCATTCAGGCTTTGCACTTGCTTTATAGTTCTGGATGCTTGTATGTCTCGGATAGCCTGAATCTTTTCTGGGTTAGCTTCGATTCCCCGCGCATTGACAATAAAACCCAAAATTTTTCCTGATGCAATGCCAAAAGAACACTTCAGTGGATGGATTTTCATTCCATAGTATCTGAGTATATCAAACATCTCCGCTAAGTCTCGAATGTGGTGGTTTGATTATCGTGACTTCATGAGCATGTCATCCACAAAGAATTCCATTGTCCTACCAATTTGGTCTTTAAACATCTGATTTACCAAACGTTGGTAAGTCGCTCATGCGTTCTTCAACCCAAAAGACATCACTATATAACAGTAT
Source organism: Allium fistulosum (assembly GCA_030737815.1). NCBI lineage: Eukaryota > Viridiplantae > Streptophyta > Magnoliopsida > Asparagales > Amaryllidaceae > Allium > Allium fistulosum. The sequence continues at coordinate 344,357,150 of CM060903.1, read as the reverse complement.
AGTACAACATCCGTGACAAAACTAGCATGTTCCTAATCTGGAATGTGCATCGGAATTTGGTTGTATCCCGAATACGCATCCATGAATGACAATAATTCGTGTCCTGCTGTTGAGTCGACCAGTTGATCAATTCTGGGTAAAGGAAACTATCCTTAAGGCATGCCTTGTTTAGGTCTGAATAATCAACACAGGTCCTCCATTTCCCATTCGCTTTTCTCACTAGTACGGGATTAGATACCCATTCAGGGTAGAGGGCGTCGCGGACGAACCCATTTGCTTTGAGTTTGTCCACCTCCTCTCTAAGAGCATCAGACCTCTCTGGGTCCATACCTCTCCTTTTTTGTTTTGCCAGCACATACTTGGATCAATTTTCAACATATGACTTGCGATGGCGGGAGAAATCCAGCACATATCAGAGTGGGTCTAAGCGAAAACATCCAGGTTCGTTCGGAGGAAATCAGTAAGATCCTCAGTCATCGAGGGAGTGAGTTATGATCCAATCTTAAGCACCCGTGATGGGTCATCGTGGCTGACTGGAATGCCAATCGTTAGTTCAACCGGTGCTGCTTTAGACTCCTAGGGTTCTTCATCATCGTCTCTCAGATCTATGTCTCTGTAGATCCGACCCTGCTACCCGAGCCTAGGTTCGGGCACTACTTGTCAATTATGGGCAACATGGATGCGGACAGAGTTGTCCACAACTTTTTCCTTCTCTCTTCGCTGGGCCTCCCTCAGCTCAGCCACATAACATGCACGACCAGTCGCTTGATCGCCATGCACTACACCAACTCCTTTATCCGTTGGAAATTTCAAAGTTAAACACCACGGGGCCAAAGCTGCTCTAAACTCCACCAGGGCCGGTCGGCCCAAAAACACATTATACGGGGAATCAACATCTAGAACGATGAACGGTAGGATCCGTATGCTCCTACGTTCACCTTCTCCTAACTCAACTGGCAATTCAACGAAACCTATTGCAATAGTGGCTGCACCATTAAAGCCGTGAATGCGGGCTTTAGATGGTTTTAGATCCTTCGCCTCCATCTTCATTTGGTCGTACGCCATTTTGAAGATAATATTCACTGAACTGCCACAATCAATCAATATCCTTCTCACAAGTGCCGGCCCAATCATGGCTGAGATGACCATCGGGTCCACGGTAGGTGCCTCCACCCGATCGGCATCTTTGCTCCTAAATGCTATATCATCCGTCATCATTCGCTGCTGTTTCGCTGGGGTCCCGTCTTCTGTGTTCGAGCAGCATGTCGAGCAGCATTCGAAATCCGCATGCTTTAGGGAACTAGCATAGCGCTCCATTTCTTGCCTACTTTTGTCTGCCGGGTGAGGCCCACCGACTATCGTGTTTATAACCAATCTACCTCCAGTCCGAGTGGATTCCTCGGGTCGATGTAGAGTCTGCCCGCGATTTGGGTCGGAGGTCCTAAGTCCGCCTTCTTGCTGATTCTTAACAAACTACTGTAACTTCTTCTGTCGAACCAGCTTTTCTATAGCATCATGGAGATGTCTACACTCTTCGGTATTGTGCCCGTAAGTCTCATGGAAGCGACAATACTTCCCGGTCTGCTTTTATTCCTCAGTGGATTCTTTTGGGTGCGGCTTTCGGTATTGGAATGTATTACAGGTTGATAAATAAATATTCTCCAGCGATGCGTTCAGAGGAGTGTATTCACTATAGGTAGGGATCCTTGGTTTCCACTTTACTGCTTCCCTCTTTCTTCCATAATTTCCTCCTTCGGATTCTTTAGACTGCCCCGGCTTATTCTGCACATTGACTTGGACCTTGCCGGAGTTTTCACCGGATTGTTTCACGACGATATTTCTTTGCACCGCTTCCTTACTTGGCCATGGCGTCCTGCTTCGCCTCGTCCACCTGGCCTCTTCTCTTCGCATGAATTGGTTCTCCTTTGAATAAAAACATTCCAGGGTAGTCGGTGGTTTCCCTGCCAGCCAATCACCAAACTCTAAGTCCGAATCTACTCCTCGCATCACAGCCATAAGTATAGCATGGTCATTCGAGTTGCTAACTTCGGTAGTAGCAACATGAAATCTTTGCAAATATTCCTTTAACGATTCCCTTGGAGCCTGGATCACACTGGATAAAGACATCACATCCTTTGGGCGAGTGGTATGGATCCTGAACTATTCCACAAATTTCACCGCTAACTCATCAAACCTAGAGATCGATCGCGGAGGAAGTATGGTGAACCACATGGTAGCTATTCCGGATAAGGTTATTGGGAAACATCTACATTTAGTCGCATCATTTGCCCTAGCTGAGTCCATCATCCACTCGTATCTCATTATATGCTGTCAAGGGTCAGTCTTCCCTTCATACGCTGGAATGGTCGGCATACTGAACTTTCGGGGGTACTTAGCCTGTAGGGTAGCATCTGTGAATGGAGTATGACTCCTAGATATGACCCAATCATCGTTGGATAGTCCCTGATTTTCTCTCATCAGCTGTCTGACCATAGCTGATAAATCCGGGGTCTGGATGGGAGGTAGCAAATTGGACTCCATCCTGCATGACCGTTCTGGCGGTGCCTCCTTGGTAAGTGATCTTCCAAATGCATATCCTGGGGACCCGCTTCCCTACGACCCTAGCGTGGTGGTGCACCAGCTTCCACCTGTGTTCCAGATCTTAAGTTTCCCACTCTAGTTTGAGTGCGATTTTCCCGGAGCAAGTGAGGGGCCACCGTTCCAGGTAGAGAGCCTGGACTATTTCTGTTGGGCTGTTCCGCCATACTTGTTTGTGTTTTTTCAATCCTGCGGCATCTACGCCTGTGATGTTCATCAGAGGAAGCTGAACTGTCAGATGATGAGTAGGAAGCGGGGCTTCCTCCAGCATTCTGATGCTATTGCTGAGCAATCTGGGTCATGAGATTGGCGTTAGCTTGAACTTGTTCGTTAAGCTGTCTCCTACTTTCCACGAGTTCTCTCATCAGCTCATTGAACTCCGCCCTGGTGACAACTTCCGATTGGTTTAGGACGGTGGCAGTCCCTGCACCTGGATTAGCTTGTTGATTGCTAGGTCCCACTTGCTGGACGCTGGCGGTCTCGTTGACGTCCGCGTTGTGGGAGGCTGATCTGGTACATGGTCTTCCCATCTTAGAGTTATCTGCGGGAACTTTGAGTAGTATCTATGAACTCTTGAGAGGGAATTTGGATCTCGTTCGGGGGATTTCTTCAATCCAGTAGCGACAAAGTAGACCCTAACAGCCTGAGAATGCACGTTCTCAATGAAAACACCAAAATATTAGCACCAAAATTGGTCACTAACACCCAAGAGTAGATTTGTGTAGAGAGATTAATGAAGATAGTAAATTAAAACAGAGGAATATATGCAAAACTAACAGCAGAAACAAGAACACAAGAATTATAGTGGTTCGGCGTAACTGCCTACGTCCATTGTTAACGTAATCTTTATTGCCTTTCTCAAAGACTTGAATACAGATACAATCCATAAACAAACAACTCAAATACGACTTTGAACTGGAAGAAGCGAGTACAAAAAATGGTAGATTATCCTTGGAGTTCTCGAAAAAAGGTCCCTTTAACTATACCCCTACCTCTCTATTTATAGACGACGATAGGCTGGACTCCCTGTGCATGCCTAAGAACAAGGTACTTCGGCCCTTAGTAGGCGACTTCTGTGCACCAAGCTAGGCATACCGAATGGTGGTTGCCGAGCCACTCTGATCGAACCATTACTGCCTAGTTGGAGCTTCCACATAGGTGACTCGAAGCTATCCCTCAAGCGACTCGGAGCATGTAGCAATTTGACCCGAAGCAAAGAAACATCGGACGCCTTGCTTTTCGTAGACCAGATGGCCTGTAAACTTCACTGGGGCGCACCAACATAGGGATGCCGAACCAAAGCGACCGACTCAAAAAGCCAAACCAATAATTTTGATCCATTCGCGCCGAACCAATCGCGTCGGGCCATCCCTCCTTCATTATCTTGACCAAACCGCTTAGGCCAACCCAGCTAGGCCGACCCTATCCATCTAGGCCGATCCATTGCGTCTTTCCTTCCTTGGCCGAGCGGGACATGTTGGCCCATCTAGGCCGAACCGAAATCAGTCGAAAGATCAAAGCCAAACCATGGTTAGCCAAACCATCAAGCTCAAACTCATCCACACCGAGCGACTGGTTCCAAACTCTTCTTGGTCGAACCACTTTATCTTGCCTAGCTTAGCCGAGCGATGAACTCCTCTTCCTGGCCGAACGATGAGTGGCCGAACTACCTTGAACAAACAACCTTGGTCGAGCCGTTGGTGCGGAAACATCCTTGCCGAGCGACCTTTCCCTGGATATACTGACCGAACCGATCAAACCGAACTAGGCAGGCCGAACGTACACCATCGAACCGTATACGCAGGTCAACCTACTTAAGTTATATTGAGCCTCACACTTCCAGTCCTGTCTTGACTCGAGTTTTCTGATCACAGTCCCTGCAGCTAGCGCCTTGTAGCCAGGCCACGTGGTCGGGTAACACTTATAAATAATGTTTAGCATGTATTGCTTATGAGGTTTAGGTGTTTTAACTATATAAATAAGTGGAATGTTGATGAATTTCATATTTTGGTACTTATGTGTTTAAATTGAGTAAGTATAGGTACCCGGAGGCTGGCGGGCTAGATTTGGGTTGCGTAATTGCGTATGAAGTAAACTTGCTTGCTTAATAATGCTTAAAAATGCTAAATAAGGTACGTTTTCAGATTAAATATCGAAAAAATATATAAATATATATATATATATATATATATATAAATTTTTTGTTTTCCGACCGTGCGGGTCGATGTACATATATTTATCTCTCTTGTTATATTGCAAAAGGCTCTCCGTACAAGGGAGACTCAGCAAATTTTTTTTGGAAATTTAGAGTGTTAGAAAAATTTTGAAAAAAAAAATTGGAAAATTTTTGTTAACGAAAAGTTGATTTTCAAATTGTAATGAAAATAAAGGATTTGAACTAGAAGATGAAAACCAATTGTTTTGGTTGAATTAAAAGATTAGAAGAGAATATCGGGTTTTAACTAAGTGGGTTTTTGGAAAGTTAATGGGTTTGGAGCGTTTTTCCTACCTTAGCAAATTTCGGGGACAAAATTCTTTTAAGGGGGGAGGAATGTAACGACCCGGATTTTTCGGCGTCTGATTTGGAATATTCAAATGGTTTTAAATATTGAATTTGAATTATAGATTGATTTTGAATATGGAAATTTGGTTTTTTGTTTATAAAATAAATTCAGAATTTAGATATAGCGATTTATTGGATAATTTAATTATTGAATTTTATAATTGAATATTGGTTAAACTATTGTATCTTGAGTTTTAAGCTCGATTACAACAATTTAAAGGCTTATAAAATTATATTAATAATAATGAAGATAATAAAAGTTTTAAAATTGAATTTAAAAGTGATCTGTTCAATTTTAAAAATAGCATGTTTAAATTAACATTTAAAAAAATAGCGATCCGGGGCACAGTCTTGGAATTCAACGAAACCAGTTCCATTGGATCCGTAATAGTGTATTATTATCGGATTTCAAATTTCGTAGCATTTGGAGTTAACGTTTGATCGTACGGGATATAAACGCCTAGAAAATAATTTAATTTATTTAATTTAAATAGTCGATTCAAAAAGCTATCTTCTCCATACGATTGAATTAGGACTCGAAACTTGTTCCATTGCGTTCGGAATAGGGGTATAACATTATAAACGCCTAGCGGCATGCCTCGATAGGAGTTCAAAATTTTTCGTTGCGTAAATCGAGATATTTTGAAAATTTATTTATTTATATATTGACCAGTCAACATCCAGTTGCCCTGGTCTTTTCAAATCACATATACCTTTCTCCTTCATGTTATATCGAGAATTCCCCTTTCCCCCTTCTTCACAAAATCGAACAGAATGTAAAAAAAATTGTAAACCCAACATGTCGTATACTTGAAGCCACTCACCTCCTTTACAAACACGAGCTCTTCTCTTCCTTTGCCCTAGTTCACCATAAAAAACGAAATCAAAAGAAGAAGAAAAATCTCGTATTCCCTTCCTTCATGAAATCGAAATCAGGTATAAAAAAGAGGGCGTGCGAGCGCCAAGAAAGTCGCTGTCGCGATGGTCGCCGGGGGGAAGAAGGGTTGTCATGATCGAGGTTCGATAGTTTGTGGAGAAATTCGATCTCAATGAGACAAAGGAAGTTTTCGCCTAAGGTTTTGATGCGTGCTCGAGTTAGGGGAGGATGGGTGTAACGTCCGTAATTTTCGACTTCCGAAAATCGACATTAATACGTCCACTGTATCAACTGCCGAGCAATCGAATGCAGGAAAACCGAATTGTTATGGTTAAAAAGAAGAGGTAGAAGAAGACAGAAAGAAAGAAAGAAAAAGAAACAGAAACAATAACAGAATCTCACATATCGCAGCGGAACAACATATAATAGGTAAATGAATAATCTTTAAATCAAAGAACTATACATTTTATACATTACATCATCAGAGTCAATATACAACACAATACATCAATGGACAGTTATACAAACTTTTCCTCATACAGAATACACAGCGGAATAAATAATATCATATACAAATGCTACGTCTCGCCATCCAGCTCGCCACTTGAGCTCCACAGCATCTCCTGAATATCCAGAATGACCTGATAACCTGACTCTAGGCTGCCCGTGTGGAAAATTATGGGCACCCAGAGTTTAGGAAAGGAACCAAAAACTCCAGGTCAGTCATGGGACTGGTGTGAGAACTTAAAACAGTTTATCTTAAAAACAAACAACAAAGAATTTCAAACATTGAAATCCGCAATGCTTTTGGAAAATGAAACTACCATAAGACCTCCCGCCACGCACACAAAGCAAACGCAGAATAGGAGGAGATTTCTTCTTATGATAGTCAAACATGCTTACTACGCAAAATCATTGGATTATTATTATTAGTGCATAGTGGAAAACATTTCGAAAGTATAATATTAATCTTAGCCAACATACAACCATTATTGTATGTCTACTATAGCTACTATGTTCAATAGCAGGTTACCGCCACATTCCATAGCAGGTTATACAACTAAATCCGTACAGGGCTCGTATTATTTCTTTGGATTTCCAACAAATAGTCAGGCTAAGGAACTTCGTACTGTCACATGGGTACGCCTCTGGCGGGACGTCCCGAGAACTAACTAGCTCTCTGCCAACACAAGGCCGGGTTACCTCTTACACTAGGTAACTACTACACGAATATGCCACCCCCCGGTCCTTTGGGACCTTTATCCGAGGCGCCTCGATCACAAAGCAACAATCACACAGAGTAAATTAGATTGGAGCAACCACATAGGTTAAATACCAGGGCTCCATACCTGATACCACCCTTTTCCAGAAGGAAATGACATACCCTAAAGGGAGCGACCCTCATAACCTTGCCGCATATTCCTGTTTTGACCATTTCCGGGTTGTGAGGTCCGAAGAGGTCTCGTCCACAAAGCTACGCTTTTCACAAAGCCATGCTTTGATCAACAAATGATTAATAAATAATCATCACACAGCAACACTCAGCATGCCACACTACCAAATTGGGAGTATATCACTGATAACTTTCAACTACATAACCTCTTAGCTCGTACGTCTCAAAGAAGGGTATTAAGCTAAGAGAATAAATTCTCCGCCACCAACAGAAATGTATTTGAAAGAAATCAACTTTATATCTCAAAATGTAATGTCATACATGTAACCATAGAAGTCTGTTCCGGGTTCGAACAGAACCGAAGGCACTTCCAAAGAAGCCCTTGCAATCCGGGTATTCACAATCCCGATTGAACTTCCCATCACAAAGGAAATCTCTATACCGTAGCTAACGGTGTAGAGACAATCGATAGGCCATCCTATCGTTTTCACAAATACCCGGTCTTCACCACCGGTCTTCAATGCGATCCATATCGTCGTATCACTAATTCGGAATGGGTTATATGACACAAAGGTCTTTTCCCGGCTAACCCGAATAGTGAGCACAATATTTAAAACATATGGATATAGGGATTTCAATTAAGTCACAACTTATTACCCAAATCCTTTCCTTTAAATGGTTTAAAAAAATTACCATTTTAAATCTTTAAACAAAAAGATTTACTTCACAAAGTTCACCCAATTTCACAAAGATTCATTCACAGATTCCCAAATCATTTCCCATTTCAATTGGATTAACCCATTAAATCTTTAAATCAAGATTTAACTTATAGCTTTCAAAACTATTCACAATTCAAGTGTTTTATAATATAAAAGATACACCATTTAAAATCTTCTTTGATTTCAAAATAAAGCTTAATCATCTTCACAAAAGTTAATCCATAGTTTTTCCAAACTATTTACAATTTCATTTCAACTTGAAATGTTTCGATACAAATTGGAAATCTTTTCACTTTATGAAAGTTATTATTATTTGAAAACAGATAGTTTTCGTTTTGGGAAGAACTGGTTAAAATTACACAGGTTAAAGCCATCCAAGTACAAAACTTGAATTTAAATTTAAATTTCCAAAACCATATTTTAAATGGTTAAAACCCATATAAATACCTTTTACACTTGTAAAATCTTTTAGACCAAAATTCCCAAATTATTGAATTCAATTTCAAGATATTGAATTCAAATTTTAAATCAAATTATTCAAATTTCAATTTTATTAAGTTATTTAAAATAACTCTTATTTTTGAAACTCATTTTCAAAAACTTCCAATTTCAATTCCAAAACTATTTTGGATTCAAAAATTCAATCTTTAGAATTGTCAAAAATCTGTGACTTAACCGATTTCCACGTGAAATCCACATTGGTGTGTGTATTGTGTAGTCCACGGGTTTAACACAATAGTGCAACAACATTCAACCATCACAGATCAAATATAATAATAAAATTGATAAGCGGTATAAACTATAACGCTTATCTTTCATTCACAGATCACAGATATATATATATATATATATATATATATCACAGATAAACAAATTACAGATCACACACAGAACAAGATATATCACAAAGCGTCACATATCAGAGATATCAAACAATTCAACATCCAATATAATCCAAATATCCATAAGTAGGATTAATTTAATTATCTGACAAATTTAAATCAGGTAAATTTCCAAAGTTATTTCCTTTTTAAAATAAATTTCTTTATCTCTTCAAATCTATTTAAAAATCCAATTTTAAATAAATTCTTCAACTTATAAATAATATTATTAAAATCCATTTATTAAGCCCTTTTTCCCAAATTTCGGAAAAAAATCGATAAGACTACAAAAATCAATTTTTTATAATTTTAAATTCCTTCTTTCAAATTAATTCAATTCTTAAAAATAATTTTCCAAAAATCCAATTTTATAAATTTCTGGTATCCAACGATACCAAAAATACATTCGGCTAAATTTTAGCCTTCAACAATTCCAATTCACAATTATAATCACACGGAGATTATAAATAATCAACACACAACATATGAAACAAATTCAAATGTTTGAGGAATCCAGTTGGATCCCTCCAACCTGTTTCCCTGCATCCACAGATGTTAGCACAATACCAATTCCACTTCGAGGTGGAATATCGTGGTATATGGGATTTATAAAATATTATCCGCTATTATGCGGCGCAATAGGGTCTCATCCGCTATATAATGCGGGAAATCAACTCCAAATACATATATAATACCAATTCCACTTCACGGTGGAATTATCGCGGTATATGTTTTTAATAAATAACCTCCGCTTAATATGCGGCGTATATGGTCTATTTCAGCACAATAGATAACAATCATCATCCAATTCACACAATCAAGCAATTTTAAATTTAACTATTTAAAATTTAAATTGAAACACAACTCGATTGAGTGAGGAGTTCTCACCTTTGCTTTTTAAAATGTCGAGCGTTCAATTTTTTACATTAAATTGAACACGTTCGATTTAACGCAAAATTTTCACTTACTCGAAATGATTCCACGACTGCACCACAGCGAGCTGCTCGTCGCTGCGATTCCGGCGCCGCCAGTTTCGCTTGATTCCGACCTCGTATCAAAAAGATATGCAGTTTTAAAGTTATACGATTTTATATAAAATCAATTTACAATTTTATTTTTTTATTTTCAAACCCTCACTTCATCCAGCCGTTCATTTTCACAAAACAAGATCTGGCCGTGCACTTCATCTTCCCTCCAACGTGAAAAACGCACGCACAAACAACCCATAGCCGCCACCCTTTGGCGAATTATCGTGACCACCACGATCCACTAGAAGACGATCGGGGACTTCCACCCAAATGCCCTCGACGAGAGCTACCCACGGCCAGAGAATGATGAAGCTCGGCGTCACCATCACGTGGAAAAACGTGCGCAATTTCGTGATGAACGCGGCCCTCCTGACGACGCCGTGGTGCTCCATTCGCGATCATACCCGTTGGATCGCAAGATCTCGCGATGCTCTACGCTTTTGTAGTTGAACGTTTTTCGTGAATGTCGATGGATGAGGAGATCGGAGGGGATGAAGATGAGTGTTTTCTGGCCATAGAAATGAAAAATGGCGGCCAGGCTTTGAAACCCTAGGGTTTGTGTAAATTAGAAATTCTAAGGCCTTTTATAGAAAATTGCCAAAAACACTATTCATCCGAAATTTCCGAACTCGAAATCAAGCATGCCGGCTGGCGTTTCTATGGTTTTACCTGCGTTCCAAACACAATGGAACGTGTTTCAGAAGCTAATTTGATCGTATGTGCGAGTTACGGAAATAAATGATCAAATTTAAATTAAATCGATTAAACCGATTTCTATGCGTTATGGCTTGCCCCGGACAAACCGTAAATCTGATTGACTCGAAATTTGAAATCTTACAATAATATAACATTACGGATTTGATGAAACTAGTTTCGTCGAAATCCGAGACAGTTTGAAAAATGACTATTTTCACTCGCCAATTAAATATTAAAATATTCAATTTCCACAAATTAACTTTTAATTCAATTTTAAAAGTTCTATAACATCATTCTAACTCCAATATGATTTAATATAACTTTATAAATCATTTTTATACGCATTTAATTCGGATTTCAATTATTTCTGGAATTTCAGATATTAAATTATCGATTTAATTATCCAATTAAATCCTATATTCGAATTTTAATTTATTCGGCTTATAAATCTTACTTATTAATATTTAAAATCAATTAAATATTTGAATTTCAAATGACAGAAATTCTGGGTTGTTACAATCTTCCCCCCTTAAAAGAATTTCGTCCTCGAAATTGCAAAGTAAGAAAAAGTCACAAATTCATTAACTTTTCAAACAATTCGTTCAAATTAGATTTCAAAATCACTTAAGTGTACAACTTCCCCAAAATCCAATAGTTAAACTCTTTCAAAAACTTTACTAAGTTTTTCAAATCTATACTTAGTTATACTTTTCAAAACAAACTTTATCGTTTAACTTTTAACTCCAAATCCAAAATTTAGTTTTCACAAAATTTCCAAAATTTCCCGAAAATTTTCTAACGCCTTAAATTTTCAAAAAAATTCGCCATAGCCTCGTTTGCGCGGTTCAATCGTAGTAGGATCACAATAGACATAAATATATATATATATATATATATACACATCGACCCACACGGTCGAAAAAGCAGAAAAACAGTTCATATTTCCTATTTTTATTGCGTATGCGTACCTTTTTATCATTTTTAAGCAAAGCGGTTATTTATTAAGCATTTTAGCGCGACCCAACCAGCCAAATGGTAGCTCCGGTACTTGTACTTACTCAGTTTAAACACGTAAGTGACATATATATAAAGTTATTAACAATTTACTCTTTTAAACAACTACAACATATGCATATTAAAAGAAATGCATACTAAACAAGGTTTATAAGCAACTTATATGATTTCGACATCACTTGTAATTGTTTACAACCAATTCATATACAACGACATTCATTTCTTCATTTTCAATTAGTTTACATTCACTAATTTAAATTCAAGTTGGTTCACTTTCAATTCAAATTCCATCACATAGCTTTCAATTTTATCAATTCAATTTCATTAACACTTAATGAATTATACTATATACAATCAACCAACAATCATATAACAACCAATGTATATTCAACACAACCAAATTTATTCACTTTACTTTACTTCGCATTCAATTTGGTTCAACATATTTAATTAGCTTTTAATGAATTAACACTTACATTCATTATTCCATATCAATTCATTTACATTAGATTGATTAGCATTCAATCCATTTATTAATTCAATTGCTAATTCATTTTACAAATAAAGTTGAATTTCATTTATATAACTCAAGTTCATATTCATCACTTCATCTCATTAATTCACTTTATTAATTTACTTTGATATCAAAATCAACTTCATTCAACATCACTTAAGTTATATTTCATTTCAAACATCACTTGTTTAGCTTAACTTAAATTTCCACTTATAAATCCAATTCAGATTCCAATTCTAAAGTAAATTCTATTTAACTTTTACCAAAGTCAAATTTCATCAATTATTCAAATTTATATCTCGTTTTGCTTAACAAAATTGTTTAACCATTTTATCATTTGGTTTCACTTACATTTTCTCACTCTATAAGTTATACAACTTATTATTCAACTTCCAAATCTGATTTAATTTATTTAACTTCCTTTAGTTAAATTTCAAATCATATATTTACTATGCTAACCCAAATTTTATTCCAACTTTACCAAAACTAAATTGACTATATCATATTATAAGTCCAAAAATCATTTTACTTATATTTATCAATTTCAACTTGGATTTTTAATTTCAAATTTGTTTATCACAACAACACTTCAAATTTTCAATTTATTATGGTAGAAATCCATCACACAGAAACTCGAAAATGATACTGATGATGCTGCAGTCATCACCCTTATTATTTCCCAGCAACAGTAGTGAACTTAGTGCTTTAAATTCTTTCAAAAATTTCCTTTTATTTATAAATCACATTTATAAATCTTTCTCATATAATTTCACTATTTAACTTTACTTATACAAGATTATTTCACAATTGTAAATCATCTTAATTATAATTCCATACTCAATAATTCATTTGCTTATATACTTCATTCTTTTACAATTGTTGTTTTTATTTAGATTATTCAAACAACTTTTATTAACTCATATATATTCTTACATTTTCAACAACCAACAATTTATTTTATACACACTTTAATAATTTCTTGGAAAATTACTTCCTTTATATACAAAAATATAATCGAGGTAAAATTATTTCATTTACCCAATTTAAAATGATACTGTGTCGGTTCATCTTGTTTAAGAGTTTAGAAACCCCTATCGATACAGTTAGCTAGACTGCACAGACCAAAATCCATAAACAATCAACCGATACGTCAACACAATACAAAACAATTTCATATTCACTAACAAATACGCGCTCATATCTATTATTACACTCACACTAAATCTAGAGTACTACTGACTCTATCTCTAATGAGTAACACCCAACAGAACCAAGGTTATCACTTAACCATATGCTCTGATACCACATGTAATGTCCGTAATTTTCGACTTTCGAAAATCGACATTAATACGTCCACTGTATCAACTGCCGAGCAATCAAATGCCGAAAAACCGAATTGTTATGGTTAAAAAGAAAAGGTAGAAGAAGACAGAAAAAAAGAAAGAAAAAGAAACAGAAACAATAACAGAATCTCACATTTTGCAGCGGAAAAACATATAATAGGTAAATGAATAATCTTTAAATCAAAGAACTATACATTTTATACATTACATCATCAGAGTCAATATACAACACAATACATCAATGGACAGTTATACAAACTTGTCCTCATACAGAATACACAGCGGAATAAATAATATCATATACAAATGCTACGTCTCGCCATCCAGCTCGCCACTTGAGCTCCACGACATCTCCTGAATATCCAGAATGACCTGATAACCTGACTCTAGGCTGCCCGTGTGGAAAATTATGGGCACCCAGAGTTTAGGAAAGGAACAATAAACTCTGGGTCAGTCATGGGACTGGTGTGAGAACTTAAAACAGTTTATCTTAAAAACAAACAACAAAGAATTTCAAACATTGAAATCCACAATGCTTTTGGAAAATGAAACTACCATAAGACCTCCCGCCACACACACAATGCAAACGCAGAATAGGAGGAGATTTCTTCTTATGATAGTCAAACATGCTTACTACGCAAAATCATTAGATTATTATTATTAGTGCATAGTGGAAAACATTTCGAAAGTATAATATTAATCTTAGCCAACATACAACCATTATTGTATGTCTACTATAGCTACTATGTTCAATAGCAGGTTACCGCCACATTCCATAGCAGGTTATACAACTAAATCCGTACAGGGCTCGTATTATTTCTTTGGATTTCCAACAAATAGTCAGGCTAAGGAACTTCGTACGGCCACATGGGTACGCCTCTGGCGGGACGTCCCGAGAACTAACTAGCTCCTTGCCAATACAAGGCCGGGTTACCTCTTACACTAGGTAACTACTACACGAATATGCCACCCCCCGGTCCTTTGGGACCTTTATCCGAGGCGCCTCAATCACAAAGCAACAATCACACAGAGTAAATGAGATTGGAGCAACCACATAGGTTAAATACCAGGGCTCCATACCTGATACCACCCTTTTCCAGAAGGAAATGACATACCCTAAAGGGACCGACCCTCATAACCTTGCCGCATATTCCTGTTTTGACCATTTCCGGGTTGTGAGGTCCGAAGAGGTCTCATCCACAAAGCTACGCTTTTCACAAAGCCATGCTTTGATCAACAAATGATTAATAAATAATCATCACACAGCAACACTCAGCTTGCCACACTACCAAATTGGGAGTATATCACTGATAACTTTCAACTACATAACCTCTGAGCTCGTACGTCTCAAAGAAGGGTGTTAAGCTAAGAGAATAAATTCTCCGCCACCAACATAAATGTATTTGAAAGAAATCAACTTTATATCTCAAAATGTAATGTCAGACATGTAACCATACAAGTCTGTTCCGGGTTCAAACAGAACCGAAGGCACTTCCAAAGAAGCCCTTGCAATCCGGGTATTCACAATCCCGATCGAACTTCCCATCACAAAGGAAATCTCTATACCATAGCTAACGGTGCAGAGACAATCGATAGGTCATCCTATCGTTTTCACAAATACCCGGTCTTCACCACCGGTCTTCAATGCGATCCATATCGTCGTATCACTAATTCGGAATGGGTTATATGACAGAAAGGTCTTTTCCCGGCTAACCCGAATAGTGAGCACAATATTTAAAACATATGGATATAGGGAATTCAATTAAGTCACAACTTATTACCCAAATCCTTTCCTTTAAATGGTTTAAACAAATTACCATTTTAAATCTTTAAACAAAAAGATTTACTTCACAAAGTTCACCCAATTTCACAAAGATTCATTCACAGATTCCCAAATCATTTCCCATTTCAATTTGATTAACCCATTAAATCTTTAAATCAAGATTTAACTTATAGCTTTCAAAACTATTCACAATTCAAGTCTTTTATAATATAAAAGATACACCATTTAAAATCTTCTTTGATTTCAAAATAAAGCTTAATCATCTTCACAAAAGTTAATTCATAGTTTTTCCAAACTATTTACAATTTCATTTCAACTTGAAATGTTTCGATACAAATTGGAAATCTTTTCACTTTATGAAAGTTATTATTATTTGAAAACAGATAGTTTTCGTTTTGGGAAGAACTGGTTAAAATTACACAGGTTAAAGACATCCAAGTACAAAACTTGAATTTAAATTTAAATTTCCAAAACCATATTTTAAATGGTTAAAACCCATATAAATACCTTTTACACTTGTAAAATCTTTTAGACCAAAATTCCCAAATTATTGAATTCAATTTCAAGATATTGAATTCAAATTTTAAATCAAATTATTCAAATTTCAATTTTATTAAGTTATTTAAAATAACTCTTATTTTTGAAACTCATTTTCAAAAACTTCCAATTTCAATTCCAAAACTATTTTGGATTCAAAAATTCAATCTTTAGAATTGTCAAAAATCTGTGACTTAACCGATTTCCACGTGAAATCCACATTGGTGTGTGTATTGTGTAGTCCACGGGTTTAACACAATAGTGCAACAACAGTCAACCATCACAGATCATATATAATAATTCAATTGATAAGCGGTATAAATTATAACGCTTATCTTTCATTCATAGATCACAGATATATATATATATATATATATATATATATATCACAGATAAACAAATTACAGATCACACACAGAACAAGATATATCACAAAGCATCACATATCAGAGATATCAAACAATTCAACATCTAATATAATCCAAACATCCATAAGTAGGATTAATTTAATTATCTGACTAATTTAAATCAGGTAAATTTCCAAAGTTATTTCCTTTTTAAAATAAATTTCTTTATCTCTTCAAATCTATTTAAAAATCCAATTTTAAATAAATTCTTCAACTTATAAATAATATTATTAAAATCCATTTATTAAGCCCTTTTTCCCAAATTTCGGAAAAAATTCGATAAGACTACAAAAATCAACTTTTTATAAATTTAAATTCCTTCTTTCAAATTGATTCAATTTTTAAAAATAATTTTCCAAAAATCCAATTTTATAAATTTCTGGTATCCAACGATACCAAAAATACATTCGGCTAAATTTTAGCCTTCAACAATTCCAATTCACAATTATAATCACACGGAGATTATAAATAATCAACACACAACATATGAAACAAATTCAAATGTTTGAGGAATCCAGTTGGATCCCTCCAACCTGTTTCCCTGCATCCACAGATGTTAGCACAATACCAATTCCACTTCGAGGTGGAATATCGCGGTATATGGGATTTATAAAATATTATCCGCTATTATGCGGCGCAATATGGTCTCATCCGCTATATAATGCGGGAAATCAACTCCAAATACATATATAATACCAATTCCACTTCACGGTGGAATTATCGCGGTATATGTTTTTAATAAATAACCTCCGCTTAATATGCGGCGTATAGGGTCTATTTCAGCACAATAGATAACAATCATCATCCAATTCACACAATCAAGCAATTTTAAATTTAACTATTTAAAATTTAAATTGAAACACAACTCGATTAAGTGAGGAGTTCTCACCTTTGCTTTTTAAAATGTCGAGCGTTCAATTTTTTACATTAAATTGAACACGTTCGATTTAACGCAAAATTTTCACTTGCTCGAAATGATTCCACGACTGCACCACAGCGAGCTGCTCGTCGCTGCGATTCCGGCGCCGCCAGTTTCGCTTGATTCCGACCTCGTATCAAAAAGATATGCAGTTTTAAAGTTATACGATTTTATATAAAATCAATTTACAATTTTATTTTTTTATTTTCAAACCCTCACTTCATCCAGCCGTTCATTTTCACAAAACAAGATCTGGCCGTGCACTTCATCTTCCCTCCAACGTGAAAAACGCACGCACAAACAACCCATAGCCGCCACCCTTTGGCGAATTATCGTGACCACCACGATCCACTTGAAGACGATCGGGGACTTCCACCCAAATGCCCTCGACGAGAGCTACCCACGGCCAGAGAATGATGAAGCTCGGCCTCACCATCACGTGGAAAAACGTGCGCGATTTCATGATGAACGCGGCCCTCCTGACGACGCCGTGGTGCTCCATTCGCGATCATACCCGTTGGATCGCAAGATCTCGCGATGCTCTACGCTTTTGTAGTTGAACGTTTTTCGTGAATGTCGATGGATGAGGAGATCGGAGGGGATGAAGATGAGTGTTTTCTGGCCATAGAAATGAAAAATGGCGGCCAGGCTTTGAAACCCTAGGGTTTGTGTAAATTAGAAATTCTTAGGCCTTTTATAGAAAATTGCCAAAAACACTATTCATCCGAATTTACCGAACTCGAAATCAAGCATGCCGGCTGGCATTTCTAAGGTTTTACCCGCGTTCCAAACACAATGGAACGTGTTTCAGAAGCTAATTTGATCATATGTGCGAGTTACGGAAATAAACGATCAAATTTAAATTAAATCGATTAAACCGATTTCTATGCGTTTTGGCTTGCCCCGGACAAACCGTAAATCCGATTGACTCGAAATTTGAAATCTTACAATAATATAACATTATGGATCTGATGAAACTGGTTTCGTCGAAATCCGAGACTGTTTGAAAAATGACTATTTTCACTCGTCAATTAAATATTAAAATATTCAATTTCCACAAATTAACTTTTAATTCAATTTTAAAAGTTCTATAACATCATTCTAACTCCAATATGATTTAATATAACTTTATAAATCATTTTTATACGCATTTAATTCGGTTTTCAATTATTTCTGGAATTTCAGATATTAAATTATCGATTTAATTATCCAATTAAATCCTATATTCGAATTTTAATTCATTCGGCTTATAAATCTTACTTATTAATATTTAAAATCAATTAAATATCTGAATTTCAAATGACAAAAATTCTGGGTCGTTACAATGGGCGCTCGTACGCACGTGCGAACTAGGGCAAGCGGCGCTTTAGGTTGGATGCGATGGCAGCATAGGTCGAGGTGGGACCTGTATTCTTGGCGATGTTGAGCGTGCAATGGAAGGAAGACGCGATTTGTAAAAAAAAAGAAAAAGAAAAAAAAACAAGAAGAAGAAGTGCCGTGTGCTGTCGCCTGGTACAAGAAGGAGAGACAACTAATTAAGGTTTAAAAGTTTAAACTATTAATTTATTTAGTTGATTATTAATTTATTTATCAAAAATGATAAATAATTCATAATTTATTTATACGAGGTCCTAATGAATAAAACAAGTAGAGTTTGGATTCGTAGCTGCGAAATCTACGCAATAAAAATCAAGGTGAGAAAATTCTCACTCATTTGGATTACCAAAATTTAAATAGTTGAATTAAATTTTGGATGCCGTTGAATTTATAAATTATTATATGTTGAATATTATATATATAGTAGTATATATATTAGTATTTGGTGTGATATTCCTGCACATTATAGCGGATGAGACCCTATGTGCCCCGCATAATAGCGGATGACCCTATATACCGCGATATCCCCCTCGAAGTGGGATTAGTATTATTTTATATTGTATTAACATTTGTGGATGCAGGGAAACAGGTTGGAGGGATCCAACTGGATTCCTCAAATATGTTGTTTATTTTTCATATATAGTGATATATGGCTTGTGTAGAATAATCTATTATAGATTATTGTAGTGATTGGAATTATGGAATGCTTTGATAGCACTGGCCTGAATTTTGACAATTTAAATACTATAAATATATTTTTAAAATGAATGGAATTAAAGGAAATTTGATATAGAAATATATATATATTGGAATTGGAGTTATTTAAAAGAAATTGAATCAGAAAAATATATTTGATTTTTAGGTATACTTAACTGTTGTGAATTTTTTTTAAAATGGAGATTTTTAAAATGATTTATATAAAAGAATTTATAAATGGTATCTAGGAATATGAAAAGGAATTAAAATCAATATTTAAAAATAGACTAGAAGTATAAATGGGATTTATAAGAAATGAATTTATATAATGGAATTTTATAAATAAGATTTGTTTTATAAACAAGTAAAACTCAAAGGAGTTTATAAATTTATAAACGATGTGTATAAATAAGGAAAGTCAGTTGATAATTTGGAAATATAGATTTACGATGTGAATTTATATCGAGTTATGGAAATCGTTGGGAAAGAAGTAGTGGAATCTATTTTGAATATGAGAATGGTGATAAAATTGAGATATAATCGATGTGATACGAATCAAGAAGGAGTTATAAACTGAATTTGGAAATATTGGATATTTAAAATAGATTTTTTGTCGAGAAGTTAAACGTTTGTAAGAATGGTGTAACGACCCAGGATTTTTGATAATTAAAATTCGAATATTTAATTGATTTTAAATATTAATAAGTGAAATTAATAAGTCGGATAATTTAAAATTCGAATATTGAGTTTAATTGGACAGTTAAATCAATAATTAAATAGTGAAATTCCAGAGATAATTGAAAATCGAGTTTAAAATGATTGAAATTGATTTGGGAAATTTTATTTAATCATACTGGAGTTATAGAAATATTTTAGAACTCTTAAAATTGAATTTGGAGTTAATCTGTGAAAATTGAATATTTTAATATTTAATTATCGACTGTAAAAATAGCCAATTTTCGAACAGTCTCAGAATTGAACGAGACCAGTTCCATTGGATCCGTAATAGTTAGTTATTATCGGATTTAAATTTTCGTATCAATCGGAGTTGTCGTTTGACCGTGGCAACTCGAAACGCATCGATATCATTTTTATTTAATTCGTCGAGTTAAAAATAGTCATTTTTCAGACGGTCTCGGATTTCGACGAAACCAGTTTCATCGGATCCGTAATGTGATATTATTGTAAGATTTCAAATTTCGTAATTTTTGGATTTACCGTTTGTCCGGGGCAAGTCAAAACGCCTCAAAATCGATTTAAATCGGTTAAATTTAAATTGATCGTTTAATTTCATATCTCGCACAGATGTCCGAATTAGCTTCCGAAACCTGTTCCATTGCGTTCGGAACGCGGGGTAAACCTTACGAACGTCAGCCGGCACGCTCAAATCGGAGTTCGAAAAAAATTCGATGAATAGTAAAATTGGCCATTTTCTATAAAAGGACCTTCTTTCTTTCATTTTGCAAAGAAGAAAACGAGCCTAGGGTTTGAGTTTCAGCTGCCGCCTCCCACTATATCAATGGCCGAAGGTTGCCGTTCTTCTCCCTTCTCTTTCTTCAAATCCACAAATCGAAACGAGAAATCTTCAACTGCAAACTTGTAAAGCTTCGCGAGCTCTACGATTTCAACGGCCAAGATCGTCTGAAGTTGAGTAGATCAACGGCAAATCGAAGCCAAAGGGCTGCCGTTCATCACGTTTTTCGAGGGAGGAGGTGGCACCGAGTCTGACCGGTCCTAGGCCGGTGGTGGCACACGTGGAGGCGGTTCCAGTGGTGGTACTCGATCGGAGCGAAGTTGAATGATGGTAGCGCGTGCATTAGGGCAAAGCGGCGGCGTGATGGGTTTCTCGTTCGCGATTTTGAACGTGAAACTGGGAGGGAGAAGATGCGTGCAACGGTCGTGATTTCCTCAGTTTGAACGTGCGGCTGTGATGGATTAGGTTATAAAATGTAAAAAGAATTGTAAATTAAATTTTATTTAAATTATACGATCTTTGTAACGCGATATCTTTTTCATACGTGTTCAGAAAATTACGAAACCAGAAGCGTTGGAATCGCAGCGACGCGCTCTACGCTGCAGCGCAGATCTGGGCGTGTTTGGAATCAGTGAAATTTTGAGTGAAATTAAACGTCCGTTTAATTTTATTCGAAAATAAACGCTGAAAACGGAATTGAAATCGAGGTGAGATTTTCTCACTCAAATTTGAATGTGGAATTATTTACAGTTATTGATTGATGATTGACTGTTTGAATGTGCTATTAGATATGATAGGATATATCTATATATATATATATAGCGATATATACATATTGGCATATGTATATATTGGATTGATGATTTCCCGCCTCGTATAGCGGATGAGACCCTATTGCGCCGTTAGTAAGCGGATTTATAAAAACCCATATACCGCGATAATTCCGTACTGGAGCGGAATTGGTATTGTGCTAACATCTGTGGATGCAGGGAAACAGGTTGGAGGGATCCGACTGGATTCCTCACCGTATTGATTATTTACAGATATTTTGAAATATTCTGTTATCATATGATGATATATGATATTTGACTGTTGTGATGGACTGATTGGTGTTGTTGCATCATCGGATTCAGTTTTGAAAATGTAAAAATAACGACTGTTATTTTAAGAGGGTTTTTAAAGTGATTTTTGAAAATATACGTTTTATGGAATTTTTGAATCGATTTATAAACGTTAGAAATTTTAAAGTTATAAAAGTTATAATTTTTAGTGAAATATAACCGATGTGACGTTTTTGAAAATAAAGTCGATTTATTTATAAAATGGTTTAAGTTGGGATTTTTGAATAACTGTAAACGATTGGTATAAAAAGATTTATAAAATGGATATTTTTGTAAATCGAAATATTGGACTTATAAAACGAATTTTTTTATAAGTGTTAAAAAGAAGTATAAAAAGGATTTCATAAGTGAATGAAATAAATAGATTTATAACGTGAAGTTATAAAGTGAATAGATGTTGTAGAATAAACGATTTATAAGTAATTTACTTATAAATTTGACTTTTGCACTTAGATGGGATATAAATAGAAATTGCAAAATGAAATGATTTTGTAAGTTGAAATCGTTATAAAGTACAAATGTGATTTATAAACGTTGTTTTATAAATCCGAAATCACTTATTCGTATAAGTGAATTTTTGAAGATTAATAAAATGAGATTATAAACCGGAGTTGTTATAGAAAATAGAAAATGGAATTTATAAACGTTGTTTTATAAATTCGAAAACAAATCGATTGAATTTGATAAATTAAATATAGAAGATTATCAAAGGAGATATATTCGCGATTTTGGATAGCGAATTATTATCAAAATAAAACGTGTAGAAAATAGTGAAATGTAAATAGTAAAGTATATTCACGATTTTGGATAGTGAATATATCGTTAATTAAAATGGATGGTTTTGGAAAAGTGATATTAAAGATGAAGTTAAACATTTTAAAGATGTTTTAAAATGTATTATGAATCGAAAGCATATATTTCCGCAGTTCTTGTTGAAATAGACGTTTTCGAGAAATTTAAGGAAATGGTGGACTATAACACTGTTGTTATAGAAAATGATTTCCGAAAGGAAATGTTTTGATGTAGTATTGGGATTTATATATCTATCTAAATCCGAATCCCTATACTAGTGACTTCGAGTCGTCGTAACGATGTTTTACGCAACATTCGTTTTGACTCAAATAGATGTTGAAATTTATAATTTCCTTACAGAATGAATATATACTTAATTTGATTTAAGTATATCGAATATTTTCAAGTGTGGAAAATGAATCGATTGGTGAAACACTTATTTTTAAATAAGTATGGAAATGCTTTTCCAATATGAAATGAACTGTTTTTGAGATTTTATCTTTTAAAGATAAAATTGAAATGTGGAAATTAATTTGAAATTGTTTTCAAATGGTTAAGTGTGGAAATTATATATCTAGTAAAGATATTTTTGGAAGATGAAATAATTTGGAAAATTATTTGGAATCTGATGATGTTGCGCATCTTTATTGATAGTTAAATAACCGACTATCAATAATTACCTTTAGATAGGTATTTGTTGTGAATTGGATGAATTTGAATGCCACACTTATTTTTGAATAAGCGCTCACTATTCGGGTTAGCCGGGAAAGGACCATGGGGTCGTATAACCCATTCCGAATATGTGATACGTCGATATGGATCGCGTTTGAAGACCGGTGTTGAAGACCGGATATTTTTGAAAACGGAAGGATTACCGTCGAGTTACTCTACATCGACTGATCTTCGATTTAGAGGTTTTATCACCCTTAGTGACGGGAAGTCCTGACGTGATTGAAAATTATCCGGAAATGCAAGGGCTTCGTGAGAAGTGCCTTCGGTTCTGTTCGATCCCGGAACAGACTTGTATGGATTGTGTGTCTGACGTTACAATTTGAGATATAAAGCTGATTTCTTTCAAATACATTTCTGTTGGTGGCGGAGAATTTATTCTCTTAGCTTAACACCCTTCTCTGAGACGTACGAGCTCAGAGGTTATGTAGTTGAAATTTATCAGCGATATATCCCAATTTGGTAACGTGGCATACTGAGTGTTGCTGTGAAATGATCAGTGTTTGATCATTTGTGATATGATCATTTGTTTGATCTTATATCTTTGTGATCATAGGTTGATCATTTTGTTTGACCCGAAGCAGGGCTTTGTAGAAAGCGTAGCTTTGTGGACGAGACTTCGTCGAGCCTCACACCCCGGAAATGGTCGAAACAGGAAGAATGCGGCAAGGTTCTAGGGAGTAGCGCCCCTTAGTGTATGTCATTCCTTCTGGATAAAGGTGGTATCATGGTATGGAGCCCAGATACTTAACCTCTGTGGTTACTGCATTATTATTATCTATGTGGTTTGTTGGAAATCGGGGATCCTCGGGAAGATCGGTGACGATCGGGGGATGGCATACGCGTGTCAGTAGTTACCTATTTTTGCAGAGGTAACCCGGCCTTGTGTTGGCAGAGATCTAACCGTAACGTTAGATTCTCGGGTCGTCTATTCCAGGGACGTACCCATCGTGGATAGGAAGTTCCTTTGCCTGACCATTTGTTGGAAATCCAAAGAAACAATACGTGACTTGTACGGTTTTAGTTGTAGAACCTATCATTCACTTATGGTGGCGCCCCACTGTTTGGATGGTAGCTATAGTAGGCATAGTTCGAAATGTCTATGCTGGCTAAGATTTATATTATACTTTCGAAATGATTTCTACACTATGCACTAATAATAATATCAAAAAGAATTTGATTTTTCGCGTAGTAAGCATCTTTGACTATCATAAGAAGAAATCTCCTCCAAGTCTGCGTTTGCATTGTGTGTGTGGTGGGAGGTCTTATGGTAGTTTAATTTTCCAAAAGCATTGCGAATTGACTTTAAAATTATCCTGTTGTTTATTTTAAAGAATAACTGTTTTACGATCTCACACCAGTCACCATGACTGACTCGGAGTTTATTGTTCCCTTCTAAACTCTGGGTGCCCACCAATTTCCACACGGGCAGCCTAGAGTTATATTATCAGGATATTCTGGATATTCTGGAGCTTTGGAAGCAAGCTGGATGGCGAGACGTAGTATTTGTATCTGATAATATTTATTCCGCTGTGTATTCTGTATAAGGACAAGTTATATAACTGTCCATTGTTGTATATTGACTCTGATGATTGATGTATGTATAAACTGATATAGTTCTTTGTTTTAAAAGACTAGTGTTTATTTATTATATATTGTTCCGCTGCGATATGTGAGATTCTGATATTGTTTTCTGTTTCTGTTCTGATGTGTTGTTCTTCTTTTCTTTTTCTACTCTCTTCCTTCTACTTTCTTCTTCTTCTACTTTTTCTTCTTCTTAAAACCATAACTTTTCGGGTTTCCGGCATTCGATGGCTCAGCAGTCGATAAAGTGAGTATCGATGTTGAATTTTCGAAAGTCGAAAATTTTCGGGATGTTACAAGTGGTATCAGAGCATATGGTTAAGCGACAACCCTGCTCTGTTGGGTGTTACTCATTAGAGATAGAGTCAGTAGTACTCTAGAATGAGTTGAGTGTAATAATAGATACGAGTGCGTATTTGTTAGTGAATATAAAATTGTTTTATATTGTGATGATTGGTTTGTTGAGTGGTATATGGATTCTGGTCGGTATTGTCCGTACAACTCTATCGATAGGGATCTCTAAACACTTATATAGAACAATTCAGCACAGTATTGTTTTGAATAGGGTAAATGAAATAATTTTACCCAAAACTATTTTTGTATATAAAAGGAATGATTTTCTGTAAATTACTATAGTATATGGTTGCATGGATGTTAGGAAGTAATAATGGTAAACTATTATCATTGAAATTAAATAAAGAAATTCAAATTATAACTCCAAAGATAAAGAGATGAATTCACATATAAATGAAATTTGAGAATGTAAATTATAAATGTGAATTACAATTTAAAACGGAATTCCAAAGAAGTATTTGGAAATGTTTTGAAAATGATTTGAAAATTTTGGAAATTTGGAAGTTTAAATCTTTTTGGATTTGAAAATGAATTTCAAAGGTTTTGAAAAGTATTTTGGAAAGATGAGGGCACTAAACTCTTTTCGGTCGCTGGAAAATAATTCCGATGATGATCGCGACATCATTGGTGTTCATTTTCGGGTTTCCAAAAGAGGAATTGCTGCCAAATTGTTTTAAATGGAAGTTGTTTTGAAATTTTGGATTTTGTTTTAAGAAATTCAAATGGAATTTGAATTGTTTTCAAAATGGTTTTGAAAATATTGGTAAACTCTGGAATACTATATAAAAATACTTATGAAATAAGAAATAAGTTGATAACTTATACAATTTGAATTTTGATTGAATAAATTTAACTTAAGAAATTTTAAGTTGAATTAAAGTAAGTATAAGTGAATCAATAAAAATCCAAGTGGAAATTTTTGAATATAAGTTGTATAACTTATAAAATGAGAAAATGAAAGTGAAATAAATGATGTTTATTGGGAATATAACTTAAGAAATGATGAATGAGTTTGATTTTGGGTATCAAAATTTATTACTGGAATGAATTAAATTCATATGAAATTTGAAATCCAGTTTAATATGAGTGGTTATAAACCAAAATGGCAAATTGAAAATAAATTTTGGGAATGAACGAAAGAATAAAACTGGAATTGAAACTGAATGTTGAAAACAAATTTGAATAAGTGAATTGCAATTTGAAATGGATTAGTAACTGGAACTAATTTAAAATGGTGCAGTATGAATGAAAGCTAATCAATAAAATTCAATATTCAGAAATTGAACTGAATCCAATTAAATGTTGGAATTGAAGTCAAATGGAATTGAAATGTAAAAATTGAACGAAATTGAATATGCAACTTCAATAGTAAGTTAAAAATGATATAAGCAGTTTATACTAGAAATTTTGTAATAGAATGTGCGAAATGGTTTGAATATATGTAACTAGATATTATGGCTAGTAGGATATACAGGTGTAAAGGAATTGGGATTTTAATTTTGAAAGAGAATTCGAATTTGCTCGAAAAGGTACGTATTTGAATTATAATATGAATTTTTGATGATTTCTCTCTAGCCGCTTGGCTTTTTCTTTTTCTTTTGAAATCTGAGAGTCCGTAGGGACGTTTTGTAGTCGTGCCGTATCAGCCGCGCAAAGGAGACGCTGGCGAAATTTTCTGAAAATTTAAGGCGTTAGAAAATTTTTGAGAAGTTTTGAAAGTTTAAAATTTGAATTTAAACTGGAATTTGAATTTTGAAGTTAAACAATGTTGTTTGAAGCTTATAATTTAAGTTGGAAAGTTAGATTGAATGATAACGAATCTTTAATAGAAAGATTTGTTTTGATAAATTGATAAAACTATTGAATTGTGAAAAATAGTAGACGAGTTAAGGACCTTTCTTCCTAACTTGTAATTTCGAGGACGAAATTCTTTTAAGGGGGGAAGTTTGTAACGACCCAGGATTTTTGATAATTAAAATTCGAATATTTAATTGATTTTAAATATTAATAAGTGAAATTAATAAGTCGGATAATTTAAAATTCGAATATTGAGTTTAATTGGACAGTTAAATCAATAATTAAATAGTGAAATTCCAGAGATAATTGAAAATCGAGTTTAAAATGATTGAAATTGATTTGGGAAATTTTATTTAATCATACTGGAGTTATAGAAATATTTTAGAACTCTTAAAATTGAATTTGGAGTTAATCTGTGAAAATTGAATATTTTAATATTTAATTATCGACTGTAAAAATAGCCAATTTTCGAACAGTCTCAGAATTGAACGAGACCAGTTCCATTGGATCCGTAATAGTTAGTTATTATCGGATTTCAATTTTCGTATCAATCGGAGTTGTCGTTTGACCGTGGCAACTCGAAACGCATCGATATCATTTTTATTTAATTCGTCGAGTTAAAAATAGTCATTTTTCAGACGGTCTCGGATTTCGACGAAACCAGTTTCATCGGATCCGTAATGTGATATTATTGTAAGATTTCAAATTTCGTAATTTTTGGATTTACCGTTTGTCCGGGGCAAGTCAAAACGCCTCAAAATCGATTTAAATCGGTTAAATTTAAATTGATCGTTTAATTTCATATCTCGCACAGATGTCCGAATTAGCTTCCGAAACCTGTTCCATTGCGTTCGGAACGCGGGGTAAACCTTACGAACGTCAGCCGGCACGCTCAAATCGGAGTTCGAAAAAAATTCGATGAATAGTAAAATTGGCCATTTTCTATAAAAGGACCTTCTTTCTTTCATTTTGCAAAGAAGAAAACGAGCCTAGGGTTTGAGTTTCAGCTGCCGCCTCCCACTATATCAATGGCCGAAGGTTGCCGTTCTTCTCCCTTCTCTTTCTTCAAATCCACAAATCGAAACGAGAAATCTTCAACTGCAAACTTGTAAAGCTTCGCGAGCTCTACGATTTCAACGGCCAAGATCGTCTGAAGTTGAGTAGATCAACGGCAAATCGAAGCCAAAGGGCTGCCGTTCATCACGTTTTTCGAGGGAGGAGGTGGCACCGAGTCTGACCGGTCCTAGGCCGGTGGTGGCACACGTGGAGGCGGTTCCAGTGGTGGTACTCGATCGGAGCGAAGTTGAATGATGGTAGCGCGTGCATTAGGGCAAAGCGGCGGCGTGATGGGTTTCTCGTTCGCGATTTTGAACGTGAAACTGGGAGGGAGAAGATGCGTGCAACGGTCGTGATTTCCTCAGTTTGAACGTGCGGCTGTGATGGATTAGGTTATAAAATGTAAAAAGAATTGTAAATTAAATTTTATTTAAATTATACGATCTTTGTAACGCGATATCTTTTTCATACGTGTTCAGAAAATTACGAAACCAGAAGCGTTGGAATCGCAGCGACGCGCTCTACGCTGCAGCGCAGATCTGGGCGTGTTTGGAATCAGTGAAATTTTGAGTGAAATTAAACGTCCGTTTAATTTTATTCGAAAATAAACGCTGAAAACGGAATTGAAATCGAGGTGAGATTTTCTCACTCAAATTTGAATGTGGAATTATTTACAGTTATTGATTGATGATTGACTGTTTGAATGTGCTATTAGATATGATAGGATATATCTATATATATATAGCGATATATACATATTGGCATATGTATATATTGGATTGATGATTTCCCGCCTCGTATAGCGGATGAGACCCTATTGCGCCGTTAGTAAGCGGATTTATAAAAACCCATATACCGCGATAATTCCGTACTGGAGCGGAATTGGTATTGTGCTAACATCTGTGGATGCAGGGAAACAGGTTGGAGGGATCCGACTGGATTCCTCACCGTATTGATTATTTACAGATATTTTGAAATATTCTGTTATCATATGATGATATATGATATTTGACTGTTGTGATGGACTGATTGGTGTTGTTGCATCATCGGATTCAGTTTTGAAAATGTAAAAATAACGACTGTTATTTTAAGAGGGTTTTTAAAGTGATTTTTGAAAATATACGTTTTATGGAATTTTTGAATCGATTTATAAACGTTAGAAATTTTAAAGTTATAAAAGTTATAATTTTTAGTGAAATATAACCGATGTGACGTTTTTGAAAATAAAGTCGATTTATTTATAAAATGGTTTAAGTTGGGATTTTTGAATAACTGTAAACGATTGGTATAAAAAGATTTATAAAATGGATATTTTTGTAAATCGAAATATTGGACTTATAAAACGAATTTTTTTATAAGTGTTAAAAAGAAGTATAAAAAGGATTTCATAAGTGAATGAAATAAATAGATTTATAACGTGAAGTTATAAAGTGAATAGATGTTGTAGAATAAACGATTTATAAGTAATTTACTTATAAATTTGACTTTTGCACTTAGATGGGATATAAATAGAAATTGCAAAATGAAATGATTTTGTAAGTTGAAATCGTTATAAAGTACAAATGTGATTTATAAACGTTGTTTTATAAATCCGAAATCACTTATTCGTATAAGTGAATTTTTGAAGATTAATAAAATGAGATTATAAACCGGAGTTGTTATAGAAAATAGAAAATGGAATTTATAAACGTTGTTTTATAAATTCGAAAACAAATCGATTGAATTTGATAAATTAAATATAGAAGATTATCAAAGGAGATATATTCGCGATTTTGGATAGCGAATTATTATCAAAATAAAACGTGTAGAAAATAGTGAAATGTAAATAGTAAAGTATATTCACGATTTTGGATAGTGAATATATCGTTAATTAAAATGGATGGTTTTGGAAAAGTGATATTAAAGATGAAGTTAAACATTTTAAAGATGTTTTAAAATGTATTATGAATCGAAAGCATATATTTCCGCAGTTCTTGTTGAAATAGACGTTTTCGAGAAATTTAAGGAAATGGTGGACTATAACACTGTTGTTATAGAAAATGATTTCCGAAAGGAAATGTTTTGATGTAGTATTGGGATTTATATATCTATCTAAATCCGAATCCCTATACTAGTGACTTCGAGTCGTCGTAACGATGTTTTACGCAACATTCGTTTTGACTCAAATAGATGTTGAAATTTATAATTTCCTTACAGAATGAATATATACTTAATTTGATTTAAGTATATCGAATATTTTCAAGTGTGGAAAATGAATCGATTGGTGAAACACTTATTTTTAAATAAGTATGGAAATGCTTTTCCAATATGAAATGAACTGTTTTTGAGATTTTATCTTTTAAAGATAAAATTGAAATGTGGAAATTAATTTGAAATTGTTTTCAAATGGTTAAGTGTGGAAATTATATATCTAGTAAAGATATTTTTGGAAGATGAAATAATTTGGAAAATTATTTGGAATCTGATGATGTTGCGCATCTTTATTGATAGTTAAATAACCGACTATCAATAATTACCTTTAGATAGGTATTTGTTGTGAATTGGATGAATTTGAATGCCACACTTATTTTTGAATAAGCGCTCACTATTCGGGTTAGCCGGGAAAGGACCATGGGGTCGTATAACCGATTCCGAATATGTGATACGTCGATATGGATCGCGTTTGAAGACCGGTGTTGAAGACCGGATATTTTTGAAAACGGAAGGATTACCGTCGAGTTACTCTACATCGACTGATCTTCGATTTAGAGGTTTTATCACCCTTAGTGACGGGAAGTCCTGACGTGATTGAAAATTATCCGGAAATGCAAGGGCTTCGTGAGAAGTGCCTTCGGTTCTGTTCGATCCCGGAACAGACTTGTATGGATTGTGTGTCTGACGTTACAATTTGAGATATAAAGCTGATTTCTTTCAAATACATTTCTGTTGGTGGCGGAGAATTTATTCTCTTAGCTTAACACCCTTCTCTGAGACGTACGAGCTCAGAGGTTATGTAGTTGAAATTTATCAGCGATATATCCCAATTTGGTAACGTGGCATACTGAGTGTTGCTGTGAAATGATCAGTGTTTGATCATTTGTGATATGATCATTTGTTTGATCTTATATCTTTGTGATCATAGGTTGATCATTTTGTTTGACCCGAAGCAGGGCTTTGTAGAAAGCGTAGCTTTGTGGACGAGACTTCGTCGAGCCTCACACCCCGGAAATGGTCGAAACAGGAAGAATGCGGCAAGGTTCTAGGGAGTAGCGCCCCTTAGTGTATGTCATTCCTTCTGGATAAAGGTGGTATCATGGTATGGAGCCCAGATACTTAACCTCTGTGGTTACTGCATTATTATTATCTATGTGGTTTGTTGGAAATCGGGGATCCTCGGGAAGATCGGTGACGATCGGGGGATGGCATACGCGTGTCAGTAGTTACCTATTTTTGCAGAGGTAACCCGGCCTTGTGTTGGCAGAGATCTAACCGTAACGTTAGATTCTCGGGTCGTCTATTCCAGGGACGTACCCATCGTGGATAGGAAGTTCCTTTGCCTGACCATTTGTTGGAAATCCAAAGAAACAATACGTGACTTGTACGGTTTTAGTTGTAGAACCTATCATTCACTTATGGTGGCGCCCCACTGTTTGGATGGTAGCTATAGTAGGCATAGTTCGAAATGTCTATGCTGGCTAAGATTTATATTATACTTTCGAAATGATTTCTACACTATGCACTAATAATAATATCAAAAAGAATTTGATTTTTCGCGTAGTAAGCATCTTTGACTATCATAAGAAGAAATCTCCTCCAAGTCTGCGTTTGCATTGTGTGTGTGGTGGGAGGTCTTATGGTAGTTTCATTTTCCAAAAGCATTGCGAATTGACTTTAAAATTATCCTGTTGTTTATTTTAAAGAATAACTGTTTTACGATCTCACACCAGTCACCATGACTGACTCGGAGTTTATTGTTCCCTTCTAAACTCTGGGTGCCCACCAATTTCCACACGGGCAGCCTAGAGTTATATTATCAGGATATTCTGGATATTCTGGAGCTTTGGAAGCAAGCTGGATGGCGAGACGTAGTATTTGTATCTGATAATATTTATTCCGCTGTGTATTCTGTATAAGGACAAGTTATATAACTGTCCATTGTTGTATATTGACTCTGATGATTGATGTATGTATAAACTGATATAGTTCTTTGTTTTAAAAGACTAGTGTTTATTTATTATATATTGTTCCGCTGCGATATGTGAGATTCTGATATTGTTTTCTGTTTCTGTTCTGATGTGTTGTTCTTCTTTTCTTTTTCTACTCTCTTCCTTCTACTTTCTTCTTCTTCTACTTTTTCTTCTTCTTAAAACCATAACTTTTCGGGTTTCCGGCATTCGATGGCTCAGCAGTCGATAAAGTGAGTATCGATGTTGAATTTTCGAAAGTCGAAAATTTTCGGGATGTTACAAGTGGTATCAGAGCATATGGTTAAGCGACAACCCTGCTCTGTTGGGTGTTACTCATTAGAGATAGAGTCAGTAGTACTCTAGAATGAGTTGAGTGTAATAATAGATACGAGTGCGTATTTGTTAGTGAATATAAAATTGTTTTATATTGTGATGATTGGTTTGTTGAGTGGTATATGGATTCTGGTCGGTATTGTCCGTACAACTCTATCGATAGGGATCTCTAAACACTTATATAGAACAATTCAGCACAGTATTGTTTTGAATAGGGTAAATGAAATAATTTTACCCAAAACTATTTTTGTATATAAAAGGAATGATTTTCTGTAAATTACTATAGTATATGGTTGCATGGATGTTAGGAAGTAATAATGGTAAACTATTATCATTGAAATTAAATAAAGAAATTCAAATTATAACTCCAAAGATAAAGAGATGAATTCACATATAAATGAAATTTGAGAATGTAAATTATAAATGTGAATTACAATTTAAAACGGAATTCCAAAGAAGTATTTGGAAATGTTTTGAAAATGATTTGAAAATTTTGGAAATTTGGAAGTTTAAATCTTTTTGGATTTGAAAATGAATTTCAAAGGTTTTGAAAAGTATTTTGGAAAGATGAGGGCACTAAACTCTTTTCGGTCGCTGGAAAATAATTCCGATGATGATCGCGACATCATTGGTGTTCATTTTCGGGTTTCCAAAAGAGGAATTGCTGCCAAATTGTTTTAAATGGAAGTTGTTTTGAAATTTTGGATTTTGTTTTAAGAAATTCAAATGGAATTTGAATTGTTTTCAAAATGGTTTTGAAAATATTGGTAAACTCTGGAATACT
Organism: Allium fistulosum; assembly: GCA_030737815.1. Classification (NCBI taxonomy): domain Eukaryota; kingdom Viridiplantae; phylum Streptophyta; class Magnoliopsida; order Asparagales; family Amaryllidaceae; genus Allium; species Allium fistulosum. The sequence continues at coordinate 344,323,615 of CM060903.1, read as the reverse complement.
ATATAAAAATACTTATGAAATAAGAAATAAGTTGATAACTTATACAATTTGAATTTTGATTGAATAAATTTAACTTAAGAAATTTTAAGTTGAATTAAAGTAAGTATAAGTGAATCAATAAAAATCCAAGTGGAAATTTTTGAATATAAGTTGTATAACTTATAAAATGAGAAAATGAAAGTGAAATAAATGATGTTTATTGGGAATATAACTTAAGAAATGATGAATGAGTTTGATTTTGGGTATCAAAATTTATTACTGGAATGAATTAAATTCATATGAAATTTGAAATCCAGTTTAATATGAGTGGTTATAAACCAAAATGGCAAATTGAAAATAAATTTTGGGAATGAACGAAAGAATAAAACTGGAATTGAAACTGAATGTTGAAAACAAATTTGAATAAGTGAATTGCAATTTGAAATGGATTAGTAACTGGAACTAATTTAAAATGGTGCAGTATGAATGAAAGCTAATCAATAAAATTCAATATTCAGAAATTGAACTGAATCCAATTAAATGTTGGAATTGAAGTCAAATGGAATTGAAATGTAAAAATTGAACGAAATTGAATATGCAACTTCAATAGTAAGTTAAAAATGATATAAGCAGTTTATACTAGAAATTTTGTAATAGAATGTGCGAAATGGTTTGAATATATGTAACTAGATATTATGGCTAGTAGGATATACAGGTGTAAAGGAATTGGGATTTTAATTTTGAAAGAGAATTCGAATTTGCTCGAAAAGGTACGTATTTGAATTATAATATGAATTTTTGATGATTTCTCTCTAGCCGCTTGGCTTTTTCTTTTTCTTTTGAAATCTGAGAGTCCGTAGGGACGTTTTGTAGTCGTGCCGTATCAGCCGCGCAAAGGAGACGCTGGCGAAATTTTCTGAAAATTTAAGGCGTTAGAAAATTTTTGAGAAGTTTTGAAAGTTTAAAATTTGAATTTAAACTGGAATTTGATTGAGTGCGACATGGAATTTATCCAGGTTAGGGGTAGGCCGGTCTTGTGTAGCAGGGGATCCCGGCATGGTCCTCGGTACATTGTTCTAGAGGTGTACTGTGATGGGTAGTACCCCAGTGGCCCAGTCATTCGTTGGAATCCATTCTCCAATATGAGCTTATGGTTTTGTTTGTAGAGCCTAATATGCTGGAATTTAATTAATGTGACAATTTCAGCTATTTGAATAAGTATTTGTATTTAGACACTATTATAATATCACTGGATTTTCTACAAAATGTTTTGGTTATCGTAAGGGAAAAACTCGTCATGTTTATGTGTGACGCGGTCTTACGAGACACCTTTGTTTTTCAAAGGATTTTGATAGCTCTAATAATTCAAATTGAGTGTGTTTTTCTCACGCTGGTTTTCCAGACTGACTCGGGTGTTATTTTATTATAACGCTCGGGTCAGACCGAGTATTACAGTTTCAGGTTAGAATGCTATAGAGCTCAGGAAACGAGCTGGAGGAGTTCGAACGTATATCCGTACTTGATTTATATTTCCGCTGTATGAGGACAATTGATTATAACTGTCCAGATTGATGTATAAATTATTGTACTCTGATGATTGTAAGTATTGAACAGTTACAGATTCCTTTGTATAAAAATCTGTTGGTGTATATATATTATATTTCTTCCGCTGCGATTGTGAGATTCTAAATTTGTTGTTCTATTTTTCTTCTATCTCTTTCTTCTTCTTTACCCTAGTTATTCGCTCTTTCGTACAATTTTGGTTGAACATGAGTGAATTGTTATCAACTCAAAGGGTATGGAACTGTGGGTCGCTACACTCGTCTCGATGCAAGGCAATGTACATGAATTTTAGAATTCAACAATACAGTACTAGAGACGTAAATAAAAATTCCCCAACTAACAAAATCGGAGCAAATAAAAATGATAAATTTATATCATATCGAAAAATATGATACATAATCTCATACATATACACACAAAACTCATCACATCATATTGATCAGTACAATGAAGTCTCAATATAATTATAGACAATGTAAATACTCATCATTGTCGTCTGCTATAAAGCTATATCGTAGCCCATAAAGCACATAAAGTCATAATATCAACCTATAAAACAACCTCAATATGATTTGAGGTTGTCAAACAAATAACAAACCTCGAGTCAAGCTAGAAATCTAGTTATGAGTGTAATCAAGCTCATATAATAACATAACGAGTGTAATAGATTTAAATATAACTCCACTCGGTTAACAACACAAATTTATTACTATGGTCAATACCCATAAATAATTCCAACAAACTCTGTACTTAAAACCATTTGAAAATAGATTTCCAAATTCTTATTCTTTCAAATCATTCCCCTAAAATCCCTTCATAGCGAATTTCCAAATTGCTTAAAGTCACTTTATTTACAAAAAGCTCATATATTCAGAAATTATATACCAGAGGTTTACTTTGCAAATGATGTCAAAATACTAGTTTTATATATGAATAATTTATCAAAATATTCCCCTCTTTGTAATAATTCAATCTTTGTAATATATTTCCCAAATCAATTTGCAAATCTAATTTATCCTAAAACACCTTTCCAAAACATTATGTAAAATAGAATTTTCCCTTTATTTGTTTAATGTTGATACTTTTGATTTATTGAAATCATTTCCAAAATATTCAATAATTTGAATCAAAAATAGATTTCAAAATACAATATGGATTCACTAAATCTAGTTCAAATAAATATCCTCATAAGGTGAATGCTCGTCAAAATAGATCATAATATTTCATAACAAATCATGTCATTACTCATCTACAATCGATGCCTATGGAAGGAACCTTTTAACCCAACCCCTACGAACTAGGCTCGGGCATTACCTTTGAGCGATATCAAAAGCAATAATATCCGAATGAATTATAAACAAGTAGCAATCCCATTTAAAAAGGCAAAATCATCAAAACCATTTTCAAATGGGGAAATACGCAAAATCATAATTTCTTTCAAACTGGGAGACTCTCAAGAGTAGATATATTATCAAAACATCTCTGGGTTATTTTATGCAAAACCTATAAAATAACCTTTTGAATAATTTTTCAAAGTTCCTTTTATAGAAAAGCTTGTATAAATAAACCATTCAACATTAATGGTATTGATTGAGTGCGACATGGAATAAATTAAACTCATGGTATTAATTTAATTTTAATTAGTGCGACATTGATAAACATTTAAAAATCATGGAATAAATTAAATTTCAAAATCCAAATAAAATATTCATACATGATTTTAAAATTTAATTTTAATTAAATCCCATTATTTTCTAGTTGAAAATAATTTAAACTCAAATTCAAATTCTACTAAAGTAGAGATAGTTCAAATTAATTTTATACTAAAACCTTTGTAGGAATATAATCTATCAAATAAATTTCATACAGTTTCAATTTAAAATCTTCCTTTTTGTATAAAGTTAAATAAATTCTCTTTGGTACAAAGTAGAATAAAAATTATTATTTCACATTTATAAAACAAAGAAAAATAATTTCAAACAATAATATTTTCATTTCTATTTACTTTCAAAATTGATAGACACACATTGTTTTAAAACTCCTTTCTAATTCAAGGTAAATTCATACGATATTATCCTTATTTAATGAAAATCCACACACACACACACACACACACGCACATGCGCGCGCGCGCACACACACACACACACATATATATATATATTGAACATCATTTTTAATAAATCGATTTCAACTTCTTTCAAAAATAAATTCAAAAATATTTCAAAATAAAATTCTTTTAAATACCATACTAGTTTTAAATATTCATTCAAATCAATTATGACCATATATCCATACATCATGTATTATTTATTTATTTTTCAATCAAAAATATAATTTTTGTCAACTATATATAATCCAATTCAATAACAATTGATCAAACAATCAACCATCAATCATCTACTAATAATAATCAAAGCTACCAAGCCATCTTTATTAACATGTGAAATCAAATTCATCTATAGTTGCATTTATAAAATGAAAACTTGTGTTATAGCAACCATTTAACAACAATAAATCACGAAAAATCAAATATCATGGTGTATTTATCAATATGGGTTGTTATACTCAAGACGAAACCAACCTTATCCATTTCAATTCAAATCATCTATGTTCATTTATGTTATAACTCATATTAAAATTAATATTGGCAACCAAGTATAAAAAAGGAGATAAGTACTTATCACTCACTAATTTATATGTATTAAAAGATAAGAAGTCAACTCACTGTTTACTACTACTGCCATCCCCAGCTGCATAATTCATCCACGTCAACACTAACCATGCATGCAAGTATTCAAATGTTAGCCCATGGCATCGTTGCCCGTGCCATCATTGCTCCTCCTCTCAGTCGTCAAACGTAGTTGCACCAACAACCACACCTCTTATTGAGTCGTGAAATCCTAACCTGCATTGCCATCTCCCGATGCTACCTTCAATTCGTGCCTATCTGACATCATCGCCAAGGCAGCGATGCTCTACCATGGTTGTGTGCAATTTTTTTCTCGTTCGATTCTTTTTTCATGAAATAGGGCATATGAGAGGAATAAATGAGTTGGGTTTGACTAGGGTTAAAGTAAGCAAGGGGATAAGAATGAAGGGTGTGGTCCAATAAGAATTTATTTAATTTTTAAATAAATTTGAACCTTTAATCATCTTTAAATTGAACCGCCTTTTAATCAAAATTTTATGTCCATTTAAAAATCCACTTAAGGCGTCATATTAAAATTTTGTTTCATATTTGTAATGGTTTTACTTTTATTAAAATATTACTATGCAATTTTCAACAATTATAAAATAATTGTTTTATTTCCAGAATAAATTTCAAATTTTCACATATTATTTGTTTTACCAAAATAAATTTTCAAACAACTTTTGGATTTCTAAAACAATAATTTAAATTCCAAATTTGAATTTTAAATCAATATTCTTCCTTTATTATAAATAAATCTAAAGATTCAATTTACAGAATTAAATTCAATGAAATATTCATTTTAGTATATTTATTTTATTTAACTCCGAAGATAGAATGTTAGAGTTCATCTTTGTATCCCTTCAATTCACCTTCCTTAGGTTTGAGCTGTATGATTTATGCGTTGTTCAGATTTTTCATGCCATGCTCCTTTATCTTCTATTCAATTCTCTCGAGCACAAATGATGGGTTGGATTTTGCTGCAACATGTCGCTTTAGTTACATCCAGATACCGTAGCTAAATTACATTATCATGATGCAATTGTAACCACATATGCTAACAGAATTGCATTGAGATGATTTAGTTTTAATTTCATTGTAACGATACAATTTAAAACTACACAAGTAGTTAAAATTACATCAATATGATGTTTTAACTATAGTTTTTGATGCATTTAAAGCTTCATCAATATGACGTTGTTTTAACTTCACCTTGTTAATGCATTTAAAACTACATCACTAAGAAGCAGTTAAACTACACTAACATGACATATCTTTAACCACACCATCAAGATGCAGTTAAAACTCCAACATTATGATTAATAATATTTCAAATTTAAATACGTTATAACCACTAAACAAAATAAGTTCATAAATTTTCAATTAAAATTCAATTACCTTTGTGAAAAACACTTAAATTATAACTAAAAATAATAATGATTTTTATAGCCGAATTTTTTCAATAATACGTATAATTAGAAATATAACTAAAATTGTGATTTAGTGGTGGATTCGATTTTCAGACTCGATTTTTATATAAATGACTATATCATTTCAAAAATTAGATGTAAAGAATTTAACCAAGTACGAATGCACTAGGAGGACCAACTTAATTTATAAAAATTTATCAAATAATAGTAAAGCTGAAGAATTTCTAGCTTTCTCATTAATTATAGGTGTTTACTCTCTTCTCCTTAATTCTCTCTCTTATTGTTCTATTTTTAGATTTATAAATTTATCACTTTACACTTATTTTACTAATTCTATTTCATCGTTTTACATTCGAGATGTACATTTAAAAGTTTATACAATTATATACAAATAATTCATCGGTTACCTCCTAATATTTTATATTCCTATTTGTATATTTAGGTAATTACATAATCCAAAACTTAAGATTCAGTTAACTTATATTTATTAATATTTTTAATCAATAATAAAGAATAATAATTTCAAAATATATATGATTATTGTACCAACCAAAATGGTAAAATTAATTTTCCATTCAATTGTGATGTATAAATCACATAAAAGAATAATAGCAAATTTAATTGATAATTCATTTATCACAATAAATTTATCATACACTGCATTATAAAATTCCGACTCTAACTTAAATTACATACGTTCAAAATACCATAATGGGCCTAAATTTCAATTAAATCAAAACCCAAGTCTATTAGGGTATAGATTGTTGGTTTTGGAAACCTGTTAAAACATAAGCTTATCTGAGAGAGATCAATATAAACTTACATCAGAATAGAAAAATATAATAGAACATACCTATCGACTAAGGCTACTACCTAGGAATCAATATTATTTCCTGGACATCTAGTTTCCTTGTTAGTGTCGAGCATGAAAAAGAAGACTCCACCATCAGTAGTTTCTACCTTGCATCAATAGCCTGTTCCTCTAGATCTATCCCATGGGTTGTAATGAGGAAGGGGCAAGAATAACATTATAGTGACTAGAAAATTACATACTTTATCCATAACATTGATTTATGTTGATTGATTTCCATTTAATTGTTATGTCTATTATTTACGGCTAATCCGTTCAATCATATATGTACGTACAATATGTCCAACCTTCTCCAAGGTATATGTATATATGTATGTTCCTATATACATTTGTATCTAAATGATGTATTATCCAAAAACCCGGCCACTTAATACTTCTTAAATAGAGAGGAGAAAGACCCAACGACCATTTAATACCTCAACCTCGAAATAGGCCCTCTGCAACGTAAACGCTAGTAAATTGGTCCTAGCTACAAAGACCGATGACCCTTATGTATGGATTTATATTTTAATTTCCGCATTACTAATCCATATCAAAAACTCATCTAAGGGTTAACTAACCCACCTCTGACAAACAAACAACTAACTAGTTAAACTTTAAGGTCTGTGCGTATCTCATACGAATTCTAGTCTCGTGGAAAGCAAAATCCGTTAGGCATAACCCGAATCTTCGCTATCGACCGCTCGGGACCGCTGGTGGTCATAGCCTATATGCTAGCCCTACTACTAAATACCGTTTCAACAATAATACTGACATAGTCCATCGACCTCCCACAACTGAATCCCATTTAGACTATCCTACTGTATGTCAAGGAAAATGCCTATTTCGGTTACTTAATACCTCATATCAAAAATGTAGCAGACCCCGTTTATCTAAAAAATACAGGGCTATTAAATACTTCAAATCCGAGGTGAACCCTTGGTATATTTTCCCATAACCTTCCCCAAATGCTTATCCCTTCCACAGGTCCAATGGTTGGAAATGTCCCACATCAGTAGTAAGCAGGCTTTTAAATCTCCCCGAGATGGCCGAGATGAAAAATCCGAGATATCAGCCAAAATCCGAGATTTGGCAGCCTATTTAGTTATAAGTGTTTTAAATATCGCCCGAGATAGCCGAGATATTTTCCCGAGATATTGGCCAAAATCCGAGATTTAAAACACTGGTAGTAAGTATACACAACAGTTGGTAGCCTCTAAGTGAACGGTATGTTTTTGTTGTGTAACTATATTGACCTAATATTCTAACCCATTCTAAACCAACCTAATTATTCTAAGTCTAAATATTGGGCTAGGTACACTGATAACGTTTGTCTTAAATGTATAATTACGGCTGTATTATTTTCCACCATGAAAATTATACTGCCTTCCAGCATTTGATTCCTATCTTATACGCTTATTTACTATATTCGATAAATGTCAATTGTCCACAATGAAAGGTCATTATTATTCAAATTGAACAATCTCTAATAACATTTATTTGTTGATTTTAATTCAACCTATTATGCCTATTTCATCTCCCATAAATGCCACATTAAATCCTTTAATCAGCCTCATTAACCACATTTATGTCCCTATTTAGTCCTGTAACTCCCTATCAACCGCACTTTTATTTGTAATTTTGGAGTTACTATCTACTTTCCATTTACACTTCTTAATACTATAGTTTGCTACGCTATTTATAACTAGACGTCCTAATATAACTAATACGAATGTCGACGTATATTACGCTATATGTATATATTTAATCGATAAGCGGTTATATGTGTTTATTTATATATGTTGGTGAAATTTTTTGTCTTCACCACACTCGACTAGATGGTGAGGCAATCTTATGATTTTTCGTCCTCACGATTAGGAATCAGCGAATTTAAGCTTTGTTAAGTTCACCTTTAGGAAGCGACTGTGTTGCTGAATGCTTACATAGTCGAGTAATCGCACTTCAATTGTTGGTTGAAATGTCCTGATGGACTGATTAACTAAGATGTGATGGAAAGTAAATAGCAGAAATATAAAAAAACATAGTAATTTTTTACACCGTTCAGATTGTTGTTAATCCTACGTCCATGGGGTAATCCAGTATATTTGACTATTTCTGTACAGGAGATTTTAATGGCCTCGAAGCATATAATATTTTACTTTTCTTTTTAGGAAGAATAAGAAGTAGAAAAAGAAGGTCCCCTTCTTTATGCTTATGCCTTTCCTTTCATAGTGTGAAAAGTGCATTACTGATGGTTGTAACCCTCTTCCTCTTTCTCCTTCAATCTTCGCCCTTAGATTTTGCCACTTGTCGCCATTTCATGAAGCTCGTTCTTCATGCCTAGATTGATGACGTCTTTTCGACGAGAAATCTTGAGTCTAGCAGGATATTGTAATTTTAAAGCGGGATGCTTGAAAAAGTGGGTCGGAAGCGTTGGTCTGCATAAGTCAACCTCTTCTCTTTTAGAGCAGCATGTCGCTCTAAGAGGAATGATAATAGACCCTCCTATGACTTTGTCGTGTTGTTGATGTATAGGAATGGAGGCCATCATGAATGTCGTCTGGCGTTCAAACCTTACTACCCCATTACTATGCTTACTCTTTTACTTAATTTGCTCCATGTTGGGTCAGAATGGAGTATCGATTCCAATTCTATGCTGAAAACTGCCCAGATGTGCTTAGGGCTTATTTTCTATTTGAATTGTTTCTGATGAGAGATGTAGAAAGGGAGAACTTAACATTTGTCGTTTCCCTACACGGTTAAGGCACATCTTAGGTGACCCTGTATACAACCCTAGTGTAGTGTTCTTGGCTCTGTAAGGCACTGTCTAGGTTGTCCCAGTTTGTGCTTGTGTAGACCAGATCCTGTAGATGTTTGACAACATGTGAGTATAGCTAACTCAATTCCTCACTTGCAAACCTTTATGCTTTGGCCTTGTATTATAGTTTGGCCTCTGGTAGGGTATGAGCAGATCCCAGTTCTGTTGATGCACGCGTCAAGTCTGCTCCTTGTTTCGTGAACGAAGTGTCTGTAGCTGGATGCTTGGATGATATGCCCTCTTGTTCTGACCTACCTATTGTTCTAGGGGTGAAATGTCTTTAGCCGTATGCTTGGCTGAGTATTTGACCAACCCTTTGTTTTAGGCGAAAAAATCCATAGACACATTCGTGGCCGAATATCAGACCTACCCCGTCCTAAGGTGAAACGTCTGTTTTGACCTACGCTAAATTCTAGGGCAAAAATATGCTAGTTGCGAGCTTGGTATGACCTATCCCTTATTTTAGGGCGAAATGTCATACGTATGCTGAGCTGAATTCTTCTCCAATGTCACCGTTCTCATTGCAAAGATTGCCGTTATCATTCTTAGGTGAAATCATACCTTTGGAAAAGGGTGGTGGGACAGGAAAAGTGAATTGTCATGCTCTGGGCATGGTCATTCCCAATGTGGGAGTAGATTTGACTGAGAAGTCAGGTTGTGATACAACCTACGATCGCATGCACATGGTTTCTGTAACGACCCGTAAATTTCACCGGTTTTAATAACGTTATTAATTGAAATTTTGCGAAATTTTAAAACGATAAAAATTTTGAAATATAAACTTGATATTTTGAATGCGTCTAGTTAAATATAGCAACTGGTAAATTTTCGTCCGAAAATATGAAAGTTTATTTCGCGCGTAAATTTACTTCAATTTAATCAGTTAAAAAGCGATGAAAATAAAATGTTTCCGAAACTCAAATATTTTTACATAGAAAAATTCTAAATCATCTTCTGAGCAAAATGTCAGTTTGTCGTTTTTTCAAATTCGGACATCTTTGGCTCCGTCGATCTTATTTTTCAGTGTTTTTCTTGCATTTTTCCGCTAGTAGAAAAATTCGAATTTTTATAATTCAATCGTACCACTGATATCTATATACCGTTTTGATCGTCTCGTCGTGATGATCTCCGCAGTATATTCAATTGTCAATTTCGATATCCGGTGCACGACAAAATCTGTGAAACGATTTAACCGCACCGGTATCCAGTCTCAACCTTTTGGGGTTCTTGTCCTTTCATCTATCTAAGTGTCGATACCAACAGTCATTAGCAATTATTATTTCTGAAATTCAACTTAGTTGGTTTTTGGTATTGCCACTTTATTAAATTTTACGTTGGTTCAATTTTTCTTTTTCTGGCAAAAGATTATATGCTCTGCCCTTCCTTCTCTCACTACTTCTTCCTCTTCCAATTTTTATTTTTCCTTTAACCTGCTCATTGTCATTGGCCATTTCCTTCTCACGTTTGTTTTCCATCAGCCACTTCATTTGTCCGCCTCCATAGCTTACAGTGCCGAAGACACCAAGCTCCAAGCACACATGCATGCAACCCCTCAGTCTTCTCACGCAAGCAATGACTGAGCTCCTCCCTGCACCTCCGCCCACATCTTCACCGCGCCGCCTTGCACCTTCCAACCTTGTACAGCACGCCCCTTCATCAATGGCCGTAAGACCATTGACACCTCTAGCGCAGATCCGCATGTTTCGACCCACCACCACAGCCTTGCCTCGTTTCTCTCGCCTTGCTCGGACTTTCATCTTCACCGAAACCAAAGCTCACCCAGCCAAGACCTTCCACCCAAACCTCCTCCGCCCGCTTCATCGCCGAGCACCCCATTGGCCACGACCGTCCTAGCGCCGCCACTGCCTCACTAGAGCCGAACAACAAGCCTAGATCCATCCCCTCCTCCATTCGCCTCCCTTCCACCATCCAGCATGCTAATTCGCCCATCAAGGTCAGGCCAGTTGTTTACATAACAAGATTTTTGATATAGTATTCCATTTGTTATATATATCTTGATGTATTTATATCGGTTTTGGGAACTTTGAAAAGAGGTATCATTTTTCTTTTGGTCACTGTTCATGCATTAGTTACATACGAAAGTACTCATAATTTTGGCATGTTGAATTGTTTTATATAAGTATAGATTTTAATATATACTGTATGGATTCCTTGACTCTTAAATATATATAGTACAGATATGTATATAAGTCATATATATTATAATTTTGATCTTAAATTTCATATGGTTGTATATATATATATTATTACTTTAGTTGTTACTATAGTCAGTATGAAATTTTGTATAGGATTTTATATTAGTTTATCTATATAAGTATATTGCGTTATATATATTGAAGCTGTTAAGTCACATCTATATAACTTTATATATTTTCACAGTGGTATATCTATATCTGTTTCTAGAATCTTACCAGTTTCAACATTTTTGTTTGGCTTCAGGAGACCGTATATATATAGTTATATACATATTTGTTCCTTCAATCTAATCTTATATATATACATTTACATATAAGTTTGTATAAGAAATATAAGATGTGAACATATTTACATTAGTTATGTATAGGGTTGCTGTTTTGACATATCACGTTTGCATATATGTGAGTGTGTTGTTTTATTGTTTGTATTTACATATAAGTTACATGATATATATAATATATGTTGATCGTATATATATAGTTATAAAGTTATACCGTTTTTATATGCACAGTATTACACGTGTGTTTTATATGCATTATGTTAACCTATATTTGTGTTAAGTGAATTATATAAAATATATTATTGTATTAAGGCTGAGATGTTGTTAATACTTTGAGAAGTATGTATCAATCAATATTATAAGGCATATGTGTGTTACATTACAGTTAACATTACTGAGTTATTGTTATAGTTTTACAGTTTTATTGTTATAAATTTTAATACTACAAAGTTGGTTTATAGTATCATATACATTTACAGCAATATATTTCGGTTTACAGTGTACTATATATATGTGCATATATTTTATATTTTTAAAGTTTGCTTATTATTTCTATTCTTGGATTTGAAGTATGAGAGTGTATATATATAGTAGATTTGTTACCATCTTTTGGGTCTGCATATATATGTTAGTCTGTAAAGCAATATATTTTAAATTGAGTATTGATTTAAATATATACTTATATAATATAATGATAATGTATATATTTTTCCGTTTATATCAAAACTGGTTCTGATTCGTTTTATCAATTCCTAATATTCAGCTTCGTCAAAATTCGTGCCGGGGTTTGTAACTCAATTTTGGGTCATATTATGTACTCTCTAGCCTCGAAAGGTGAGCACTCACTCACGATTAACGTTCTTTTATTTATTAAATTTGATTTCAATTGAAACGACAATTGAAATATGCTGCTGTTAGTTAATTACACTGTTATATATGCTATTGCCTGTATCAGTTCACCTGTGACATCTGACACCATTATCTGTTAATTATTTATGTGATGATAATGCAGTTTGGCTGATAATTGATTGATTGTTGACGTTTATATTGGACGTTAAATTGTTAGTGTTAAATGATAAATACTATGCAACAATTGAAATGGATATAGGATAGTTAACGATTTTAAAACTGATTTATATGTTGAATTTGATTAGTTGAATATGACCCCTTTTATTTGTTAAATTAATTGACATGTAAAATAGTGATAATTACACTTTGAACCATTGAACGTATATTGAATTAATTGTTGTAGTGTTAAAATTGAAATTGAATGACAAGTGAAAAACCGTAATGTAATAATCTTTAATCTGCATGAAATGATAGTGTAGATTCTAGAAATAATTATATTAATTCGTACAAATAACAATGCGAATTAATACGGTTATTTCGGGATTATTTGAATTGATTATTGGATTGATATTGGTTGTTGTTATTGCTTGTTTATTTACTTTGACACCATCCCAGTTATCACACTGCAAGTTCCCTTTGCTATGCTATGATTTTGAATTGAATTGGAATTGGGTTGAAATGATAAATACCCAAAATAAATTTTGACCTAGGATAGAAAATTAAATAAAACCCGATTGGTCAATAATTTGATTTAAAAATAAAACGAAGATTTTATTTGAATAAATAATATGGTTTTGAAATGAAGTTGAAATTTGAATTTTAATGAAAGGAAAATGTTAATATTTAATAATCTGAAACAAAATATTAACAATGTAATTGATGAAAGAATGTTGTTTAATTTGAGAAATGATTGAATTAAGTTTGAAATTATAATTAAGTTTGAAATTATTAAACTTTGAAATTTTAATAATTAAGTTTTGAATTATTTAATAATTAAATAAGATTGAATTATTTAATGATTAAATTGAATTGAATTCTTTAATAAGAAAAATTAAACTTTTGAATAAGTGAATTTTACTTCGTAAATAATTGAAATTGAGTTTTCTTTATTTATTAAGTTTGGAAAATCATTTAAGTAAGTAAATAAGTGAAATTGAATTTCTTTAACAAGAAATAAAATGTGATTTATTGAAATTAATGTAAGACTTGAAAGTTGAAGAATTTGATTTGATGAATTTAATTTAATTCAAATTGTAAGTTTTGAAATAAGGAAGTTGAATTTAAATAATGGATTTAATGAATTGGAAATTAAACAGAAATTGTTTTAAATGAAATTTACTTAACGAACATTGAATGAAATTGATAAATGGATTTAAATTGGTTTGAATGTTAAATTAATTTAAATGATTTCGGAATGAAACTTATATACGAACTCGAATCAATATTTGAATTGTTTTAAATAGAAATTGAAATTGAATTATAAGATTTTGAAATTTTGAATTTGGAAGTTTTGAAACGTAAATATTGGAAATTGGTTTAGAAAGACAAATGAAATGTTGATTTACGAATTCTAATTGAATTGAAATTGATTTGGTTTTGAAATATATTAAACGACCAATCGGTGTAATAATTACGGAAGTTATTAAAGAGACCGGAATCGGTTATGGATATACTCTCTATCTAAACCGAAAACCACTTTAATAACTATACGCGGAGTGATGATCCAGAATGAAGTGGTTGGATTGATGTACGTGATGACTGAAGAAAGAGAACGATAATGGATAGCCTTGACACTTGTGTCAAATTGGAAATGACTAAAACAGGAGCCGTGCCGGGCCAATGGAGGATTAGCTACCTCAAGTGAACACACTTCTTCGAACTACTCATTACTTGTTGTCGATTGGTGCACCCTTGATTTTGGGAGTGTTGTTTCACGGTGTTGCGGGCGCTGCGGCATTGCGTTCTCACCAGTCCGGATCAGGCAAACGGTAGTATCACTATCTTGGGTATTGCCTCATGTGCCTTGTCATACTTGTATCCCTTTATTCGCGACCACTACGAATTTGTTTTGTACCTTTAGTATATGGATTGCCCTCTGGTGACTTCCGGTTTTGGGGAAACTACGGTCTTGTATATGCTCTTGGGAATAAAAATGTGTTAAGGGGGATAATGGTAACGCCTTAACACTATTTTGATATCTTTATCTTACTGATAGACATTATCTACTTATCGTACACTACTACATAGTAGATAGTTTAACGGATCCTTAAAGGATGGTTATTCCAAACATCCTTTGTGTTACTTGTATTTCAATTGCTATTTCACTTGAGTTGGATTTATTAATATAAGAATGTTAATCCTGACTCGAGTGTCTTGTGTTTTTGCTTTACGCTCGGGTCAGACTGAGTGTACCAGTATTCGAGACTCACCTTTGAAGTTGGAGCTTTGCTTGAAGATCCAGCCATCTATTCTGCTTCCAGTATTTGATGATTCCAGTGATGTATTCTAATTTGTATCTGATGTATAGTATTACTCTTCCGTTGTATCTGGATTACTCTGATGTAACTTATACATTTATATAGTAGCTTCATGAACTACTATCTCTTTTATTCCCGCTACACTTATTACTCTGTGTCTATGATCTGTGATTATTTATTTACCGTATACGTTCAGTTTTGCCAAATTTAAATTAACAACGTGGTATTTTGAGCAATTCAACTCCGGCATGAGTGTCTACCTATACACTTATAATGGATGCGAATGGTCCAAAATATCGGGTCGTTACAGTTGGTATCAGAGCTTTGGTAGCTCTAGGCAAAACTTAACATATAGGGTAAATGTATTTACAGAATCACTCTCATTCGAGTTTCAATCTCTTCCTTTGACTCAATTCCTTTGAATTTTGGGACGTTCCCTCGGTTCCGAAATTCATTCGTGTCCTTCACTATTCATCTTCTTTCGATTCTGGAGCACCCTATAACTCCATTTTTAAATGATATCTATAATAGATCGGCGGTCTCGCCAATCTTCGAATGATTCGTAAAGGAGCAAAACTCCTTTATAATAGGCATCGATTTACCGGAGATTTCTATATCCTCGGTTTACGATGCCATCTATTCCCTGCTATACCTGAATTCCATCTCTTGAGATCGAGTGTTGATTTACCTCGGAATTCAGCATCGATCTTATTCTTGAAGTTACGGACGACCCTGTTAAGGTTGCCTGTGAATTAAATAAACTCATCCATCTCCCTATTGTGGTAATTGAATTATCTTATCTTCTGTTTCACACTTATTTTCGAATCAAAATTCTCTTTGATTTAAGTCAGCAAATTTTTTGAATCCCTATCCTTATTTGGAAAATTCATTCCTGTATCGTCGAGTAAAGAAATGTATTTGTAAACTAATATATATAAATGTTTTAATATATGTTGTGTCGTTTGAGTTGTTGATGTAGATTTGGGTTTCCGATCGATTCGTCTGATCAACGTTATCGATAGGATTTCCAAAACACTTGAGTAGAGCAAACTGACACAATATCGTTTTCAAATTTGGTAAATAAAATAAAGTTTTGTATGATTATATTATGAAATTAAATTGTTAATGAATCCGTTGTCAAAAATGATAATTTTTTATTTTCATTTATTGTTTTGTAAACCATTGATTATTGCATAATATAAATAAATGAATTTATGAAACTTGGTTATAATTTGATTTGGTTTTGAAAGAAATTTAAATAAAGAATTTGAGAATTTAATTTTTGGTGATTTCAACTTTGATTTGAAAGTTTTAAAGTGTATAGTTTTTAAAATATTTTCGAATAGAAATCATTTTCAAAGAATTTTAAAATATTGAAACCAGTGCTCTTCTCTTTGTCGCTGGAAAATAATTTCGGTGATGGCGGCCGCATCATCGACATTCATTTTCGAGTTTCGAAGTGGAGAAGCCATTCTGTAGCTTTGCTACGGTTTTGTTTTGGAAAAATATTTTTGATTTGAATTTCTTAAGTATGACTTGATTTATATATATATGGGTATATTATTTTAAAATTAATTTGATTTAATATATAATATATACATAATTATTTCTAAAGGGTTTGAAATTAAACGAAAATTAAATTCTTAAAAAAATCATGTTAAAGGATATTTTTCAATTATAAATAAAACTAAATTTTGAATAAGTATTTAAACTTGAAATAATTGAATTTGAAAATTTTATTTGTATAATACTCAGTTTCATTCTAATACAACTTACCTAAATCATTCAGAGTTGAATATGTAATTGGATAATATATATATAATATAAATTGAATTTAGAAATAAAATTTGAGTGTTTATAATAAATGTTATACACTAAATTTTGATTAGTAAACTCAGTTAATAATGAAATAAATTTGTTTTGAAAGAATTAATAGATTGAAATTTGATCAACTTGTGAAAATACCTTGAATTTAAAAGCAATTAGTAAATATAAATTGATTTAAATCGAAACTTTTATGGTTTAAATTAATTTATATAGGTTAAATATATGTGATTAGATATATTAAGTAGAATAAATTTAACAATAATTTGGAATAAGGAAGAATTTAAAATTGTTGAAGAAAATATGATTATAATAAAAGACTATTCAAATTTATGGTTTTAGAATTTTAAATTGAAGAAAATGGGATAATAAGATAATGAATTTAGAAATAGTTGAGATTGATTTTAGTGGAATCAAATGGATTAAATCAATTATTGAATATCAATTAATTTAAATTTATATGGTTTAAATTAATTGTTATTTTGTATTTCAAATCTGTTTTCTTTCTGGTTGTTTCTATTCTCCTACCTCGTTCCTTTTCGGGGACGAAAAGTTTTGAGTGGGGGAGAGTGTAACGACCCGTAAATTTCACCGGTTTTAATAACGTTATTAATTGAAATTTTGCGAAATTTTAAAACGATAAAAATTTTGAAATACAAACTTGATATTAGGAATGCGTCTAGTTAAATATAGCAACTGGTAAATTTTCGTCCGAAAATATGAAAGTTTATTTCGCGCGTAAATTTACTTCAATTTAATCAGTTAAAAAACGATGAAAATAAAATGTTTCCGAAACTCAAATATTTTTACATAGAAAAATTCTAAAACATCTTCTAAGCAAAATGTCAGTTTGTCGTTTTTCCAAATTCGGACATCTTTGGCTCCGTCGATCTTATTTTTCAGTGTTTTTCTTGCATTTTTCCGCTAGTAGAAAAATTCGAATTTTTATAATTCAATCGTACCACTGATATCTGTATACCGTTTTGATCGTCTCGTCGTGCTGATCTCCGCAGTATATTCAATTGTCAATTTCGATATTCGGTGCACGACAAAATCTGTGAAACGATTTAACCGCACCGGTATCAAATCTCAACCTTTTGGGGTTCTTGTCCTTTCATCTATCTAAGTGTCGATACCAACAGTCATTAGCAATTATTATTTCTGAAATTCAACTTAGTTGGTTTTTTGTATTGCCACTTTATTAAATTTTACGTTGGTTCAATTTTTCTTTTTTTGGCAAAAGATTATATGCTCTGCCCTTCCTTCTCTCACTACTTCTTCCTCTTCCAATTTTTATTTTTCCTTTAACCTGCTCATTGTCATTGGCCATTTCCTTCTCACGTTTGTTTTCCATCAGCCACTTCATTTGTCCGCCTCCATAGCTTACAGTGCCGAAGACACCAAGCTCCAAGCACACATGCATGCAACCCCTCAGTCTTCTCACGCAAGCAATGACTGAGCTCCTCCCTGCACCTCCGCCCACATCTTCACCGCGCCGCCTTGCACCTTCCAACCTTGTACAGCACGCCCCTTCATCAATGGCCGTAAGACCATCGACACCTCTAGCGCAGATCCGCATGTTTCGACCCACCACCACAGCCTTGCCTCGTTTCTCTCGCCTTGCTCGGACTTTCATCTTCACCGAAACCAAAGCTCACCCAGCCGAGACCTTCCACCCAAACCTCCTCCGCCCGCTTCATCGCCGAGCACCCCATTGGCCACGACCGTCCTAGCGCCGCCACTGCCTCACTAGAGCCGAACAACAAGCCTAGATCCATCCCCTCCTCCATTCTCCTCCCTTCCACCATCCAGCATGCTAATTCGCCCATCAAGGTCAGGCCAGTTGTTTACATAACAAGATTTTTGATATAGTATTCCATTTGTTATATATATCTTGATGTATTTATATCGGTTTTGGGAACTTTGAAAAGAGGTATCATTTTTCTTTTGGTCACTGTTCATGCATTAGTTACATACGAAAGTACTCATAATTTTGGCATGTTGAATTGTTTTATATAAGTATAGATTTTAATATATACTGTATGGATTCCTTGACTCTTAAATATATATAGTACAGATATGTATATAAGTCATATATATTATAATTTTGATCTTAAATTTCATATGGTTGTATATATATATATTATTACTTTAGTTGTTACTATAGTCAGTATGAAATTTTGTATAGGATTTTATATTAGTTTATCTATATAAGTATATTGCGTTATATATATTGAAGCTGTTAAGTCACATCTATATAACTTTATATATTTTCACAGTGGTATATCTATATCTGTTTCTAGAATCTTACCAGTGTCAACATTTTTGTTTGGCTTCAGGAGACCGTATATATATAGTTATATACATATTTGTTCCTTCAATCTAATCTTATATATATACATTTACATATAAGTTTGTATAAGAAATATAAGATGTGAACATATTTACATTAGTTATGCATAGGGTTGCTGTTTTGACATATCACGTTTGCATATATGTGAGTGTGTTGTTTTATATTGTTTGTATTTACATATAAGTTACATGATATATATAATATATGTTGATCGTATATATATAGTTATAAAGTTATACCGTTTTTATATGCACAGTATTACACGTGTGTTTTATATGCATTATGTTAACCTATATTTGTGTTAAGTGAATTATATAAAATATATTATTGTATTAAGGCTGAGATGTTGTTAATACTTTGAGAAGTATGTATCAATCAATATTATAAGGCATATGTGTGTTACATTACAGTTAACATTACTGAGTTATTGTTATAGTTTTACAGTTTTGTTGTTATAAATTTTAATACTACAAAGTTGGTTTATAGTATCATATACATTTACAGCAATATATTTCGGTTTACAGTGTACTATATATATGTGCATATATTTTATATTTTTAAAGTTTGCTTATTATTTCTATTCTTGGATTTGAAGTATGAGAGTGTATATATATAGTAGATTTGTTACCATCTTTTGGGTCTGCATATATATGTTAGCCTGTAAAGCAATATATTTTAAATTGAGTATTGATTTAAATATATACTTATATAATATAATGATAATGTATATATTTTTCCGTTTATATCAAAACTGGTTCTGATTCGTTTTATCAATTCCTAATATTCAGCTTCGTCAAAATTCGTGCCGGGGTTTGTAACTCAATTTTGGGTCATATTCTGTACTCTCTAGCCTCGAAAGGTGAGCACTCACTCACGATTAACGTTCTTTTATTTATTAAATTTGATTTCAATTGAAACGACAATTGAAATATGCTGCTGTTAGTTAATTACACTGTTATATATGTTATTGCCTGTATCAGTTCACCTGTGACATCTGACACCATTATCTGTTAATTATTTATGTGATGATAATGCAGTTTGGCTGATAATTGATTGATTGTTGACGTTTATATTCGACGTTAAATTGTTAGTGTTAAATGATAAATACTATGCAACAATTGAAATGGATATAGGATAGTTAACGATTTTAAAACTGATTTATATGTTGAATTTGATTAGTTGAATATGACCCCTTTTATTTGTTAAATTAATTGACATGTAAAATAGTGATAATTACACTTTGAACCATTGAACGTATATTGAATTAATTGTTGTAGTGTTAAAATTGAAATTGAATGACAAGTGAAAAACCGTAATGTAATAATCTTTAATCTACATGAAATGATAGTGTAGATTCTAGAAATAATTATATTAATTCGTACAAATAACAATGCGAATTAATACGGTTATTTTGGGATTATTTGAATTGATTATTGGATTGATATTGGTTGTTGTTATTGCTTGTTTATTTACTTTGACACCATCCCAGTTATCACACTGCAAGTTCCCTTTGCTATGCTATGATTTTGAATTGAATTGGAATTGGGTTGAAATGATAAATAACCAAAATAAATTTTGACCTAGGATAGAAAATTAAATAAAACCCGATTGGTCAATAATTTGATTTAAAAATAAAACAAAGATTTTATTTGAATAAATAATATGGTTTTGACATGAAGTTGAAATTTGAATTTTAATGAAAGGAAAATGTTAATATTTAATAATCTGAAACAAAATATTAACAATGTAATTGATGAAAGAATGTTGTTTAATTTGAGAAATGATTGAATTAAGTTTGAAATTATAATTAAGTTTGAAATTATTAAACTTTGAAATTTTAATAATTAAGTTTTGAATTATTTAATAATTAAATAAGATTGAATTATTTAATGATTAAATTGAATTGAATTCTTTAATAAGAAAAATTGAACTTTTGAATAAGTGAATTTTACTTCGTAAATAATTGAAATTGAGTTTTCTTTATTTATTAAGTTTGGAAAATCATTTAAGTAAGTAAATAAGTGAAATTGAATTTCTTTAACAAGAAATAAAATGTGATTTATTGAAATTAATGTAAGACTTGAAAGTTGAAGAATTTGATTTGATGAATTTAATTTAATTCAAATTGTAAGTTTTGAAATAAGGAAGTTGAATTTAAATAATGGATTTAATGAATTGGAAATTAAACAGAAATTGTTTTAAATAAAATTTACTTAACGAACATTGAATGAAATTGATAAATGGATTTAAATTGGTTTGAATGTTAAATTAATTTAAATGATTTCGGGATGAAACTTATATACGAACTCGAATCAATATTTGAATTGTTTTAAATAGAAATTGAAATTGAATTATAAGATTTTGAAATTTTGAATTTGGAAGTTTTGAAACGTAAATATTGGAAATTGGTTTAGAAAGACAAATGAAATGTTGATTTACGAATTCTAATTGAATTGAAATTGATTTGGTTTTGAAATATATTAAACGACCAATCGGTGTAATAATTACGGAAGTTATTAAAGAGACCGGAATCGGTTATGGATATACTCTCTATCTAAACCGAAAACCACTTTAATAACTATACGCGGAGTGATGATCCAGAATGAAGTGGTTGGATTGATGTACGTGATGACTGAAGAAAGAGAACGATAATGGATAGCCTTGACACTTGTGTCAAATTGGAAATGACTAAAACAGGAGCCGTGCCGGGCCAATGGAGGATTAGCTACCTCAAGTGAACACACTTCTTCGATCTACTCATTACTTGTTGTCGATTGGTGCACCCTTGATTTTGGGAGTGTTGTTTCACGGTGTTGCGGGCGCTGCGGCGTTGCGTTCTCACCAGTCCGGATCAGGCAAACGGTAGTATCACTATCTTGGGTATTGCCTCATGTGCCTTGTCATATTTGTATCCCTTTATTCGCGACCACTACGAATTTGTTTTGTACCTTTAGTATATGGATTGCCCTTTGGTGACTTCCGGTTTTGGGGAAACTACGGTCTTGTATATGCTCTTGGGAATAAAAATGTGTTAAGGGGGATAATGGTAACGCCTTAACACTATTTTGATATCTTTATATTACTGATAGACATTGTCTACTTATCGTACACTACTACATAGTAGATAGTTTAACGGATCCTTAAAGGATGGTTATTCCAAACATCCTTTGAGTTACTTGTATTTCAATTGCTATTTCACTTGAGTTGGATTTATTAATATAAGAATGTTAATCCTGACTCGAGTGTCTTGTGTTTTTGCTTTACGCTCGGGTCAGACTGAGTGTACCAGTATTCGAGACTCACCTTTGAAGTTGGAGCTTTGCTTGAAGATCCAGCCATCTATTCTGCTTCCAGTATTTGATGATTCCAGTGATGTATTCTGATTTGTATCTGATGCATAGTATTACTCTTCCGTTGTATCTGGATTACTCTTATGTAACTTATACATTTATATATTAGCTTCATGAACTACTATTTCTTTTATTTCCGCTGCACTTATTACTCTGTGTCTGTGATCTGTGATTATTTATTTACTGTATACGTTCAGTTTTGCCAAATTTAAATTAACAACGCGGTATTTTGAGCAATTCAACTCCGGCATGAGTGTCTACCTATACACTTATAATGGATGCGAATGGTCCAAAATATCGGGTCGTTACAGTTTCTTTGAACTGATTTGCGTAGTCTAATATCCATACGTCTAGTGCAGTATGTCGAAATAACTAATATTAGCGTTTTTTATACTGGTTCAGGTAGTCTAATATCCCTATGACCAGTCTTTATGATTTGTCATCATAGTAAAGTTTATACCAGAGCTGGGAAAACTGTCATTCTGTCTAACGAAATATTCTGGTTGAAGAACCGGACCTACGTTGATGCAGATCCAAGTGTATAGAGCCAGTATTACCTTTCTTAGTATTGTGATTGCTGTTTTCGCCTACTATCATAGCATTTCTTTGAATCAGTGATTACTGGCGGTTAATTGTGAAGATGCATATATATATAACTTCTATTTATCAAGAAATAATACAAAGATTTTTTTTACTGGTTCGGGCTGTCTGGTATCCCTAAGTCCAGTTTATATGTTGATTATTTTTTTACAAAGCTAGCTTGGGATTCTTCAAAATGAGGTGCACTTTTTCCCACCTCTGTCGGCTGCTTTATTTGGAAGGGTATCGATAAGTGGAGGAAGGGGAAAATGGAGGACCGGAGGTCCGAGGGACGAAGGTTCGAGGATGGAGGTTAAGCCCTCCTTCTAGCGCTAAAAATGTTGGTGAATTTTTTTGTCTTTGCTATACTCAACTAGATCGTAAGGTAATCTTATGATTTGTCATCATAACGATTAGGAACTAGTGAATTTAAGCTTTGTTAAATTCACCTTTAGAAATCGATTGTGTATCTATATGCTTACATAGCCGAGTAGTCGCACTTCAACCGTTTATTGAAATGTCAAAGTGGATTGATGAACTAAGATGCGATTGAAAGTAATAACAGAAATATAAAAAGATACGAGGATTTTTTTACATGGTTCGGATTGTTGTTAAACCTACGTCCATAGGGTAATTCACTATATTTGACTATTTGTGTACAAGAGATTTCAATGGCCCTGAGGTGTACGATATTTTACTTTTCTTTTTAGGAAGAAAAAGAAGTTGAAAAGGAAGATCCCCTTCTTTGTTCTTATGCCTTTTCTTTTATAGTGTGAAAAGTGCATTGTTATTGGCTGTAATTGTCTTCCCCATTTTCCTTCAATCTCCTCCCTTGGATTTTGCCACCTATCACCTATTCACGAAACTCGTTCTTCATGCCTGGATTGATGATGTGACTTTAGCGGGAAATCCTGAGTCTGGCGAGATATTGGAATTTTGAAGCAGGATGCTCAAAAAAGTAGCGGGAAGCTTTGGTCTGCATTGGTCAGCCTCTTCTCTCTTAAAGTAGCATGCCACTCTAAGAGGAATGATAAGAAACCTTCCTGTGACTTTGTCGTGTTATTGATGTGTAGGAATTGGGGCGATGGTGAATGTTGTCTGGCATTCAGACCTCACTGCCTACATTGTTGTCCTTACTCTTTTACTTAATTTGCCTTCGTGTTGGGTCAGAATTGAGTATCTCTTCCAATTATGTGCTGAAAACTGCCCAAATGTGCTTTGGGCTTATTTGTTATTTGAATTGTTTTCTTGGTTGTTGCTGATAGGAGATTGAGAGGGAGAACTTCACATTTGTCATTTTCCTATAGGGTTGAGTCTGCATTGAGGCATATCTTGGGTGAACCTGTATACAGCCCCAGTGTGGTGCTCTTGGATCTGTATGGCGTTGTCTAGGTTGTCCTCAGTATGTGTTTGTACAAACCTGGTCCTTTAGACGTTTGACATCATGTGTGTATAGCTAACTCAAATCCTTACTTTCTAACCTTTTTTCTTTGGCCTTGTATTATGGTTTAGCTTCTATTTTCGGAGATGCCCATGTTGCTCTGTCTTTCTGCATACCGCATTTGTTTCGTGTAGCCTTGATTCTGATGGAGAAGGCTTGGGTCTGGTTAAATTCTTAACCTTAAATCTACTCTTTGCTAAGCTCTGTTACCTTTTGGAAGTATCATATGTTTCCTTTTGTTTTGACTTGTGGTAAGAACTAGTGTAACACTTATCTCCCAAGTCTACGGTGACTGCAGATCTGGTCAGACTTGTTGCCTTATGGACCTAGTCTGTATCTTCACTCAGTCCTGTCTTATCTATCTTTTCGGTGTTGGGAATAAGTCTATTCAGCTACTGGTGAATTTAATACTTGGTATATGTGTCGGTGTCTTATTGGACCATTTCTTAACAGCTATATAATCTGCCTTTTCGTTTTTCTTGGTAGATTTCATAAATCATTACACACATTATTTTCTGCAACAAACCCACATTTCATCCTATATTTGATCATTTCAATCATGCGGTTGCAATTCAAATTCAGGTTCGTACTTTCCTTCTTCATCTTCCCCAAATTTTATCTTTATTTTCTTTCTTACAAAGGATTAGATTGATTTCCAAATTTATGGATAATCTTGTAAATTAGAAGTAGGGTAAGTCTTTTTGATTCTTGCTTGGTCCTTCTTTGAAATAGTGTTTAGGGTTTTAGCATGGATTCCTCCTCTTTGTTTCCTTCTTTAAAAATAACTCATATTGAGGATACCATTGGCGTCCTTAGGCAATTCAGGTTCTATGGGTATGCCTCTAGGACCTTGGAATCTCATGAGTGGAATGATACTCCCCGGGGGGTTATATCGCCATAACCTCTGATCATATTCGAAGTGGGTTGTATCTTCTTATGCATTAGACAATTCATGAATTGCTTACTCCTTAAGGTATCGCTCCAGTTCAACTTTCTTCTTATGCCTTTTCTTTAGCCATGTTTATCCTTTATGCCGAAAATGGTATCGAACTTACTGGTGAGGAACTCCGATTCCGTTTTGAGGTCAAAAGAAGTCCTAGAAAGGGGGATATGGTTTTTATGTATAAGCTAAAGACTTTTTTCTGACAAGTGCCACTAGTAGGACTGAACCTTGTATCACCTATTATTTCTTTACTTCGAATCGCGATGGATTTCCTTCCTTTCCTCAACATTACTACATTCACACCATCTCTTCAAAGGCCAATGAGCAGTTATATAGGTCCCATAGACATCAAATTCAGAGTTTGCCAGAGGAGGATGGGAAGATATTAGGATTATTTGCTGGATCTAAGTTGAAAGATCACGGTTTGCTACATCCGAATTATATATTTTCTTGGGGCAGATTTAAGCATGCTCCTCCTACACCTGCAATTTAGGGTATAAGTATCCAATAATAATTTTAAAGGTTTCCATACCTGTGATTTTGACTTCATTATCTTTCTTCTCACAGATAATATGGATAAGAAAGCTATTGCGGTGCTTCATAAGACCTTTAAGTAGAGAGGGTGGAAGGGAAAAAAAGGCTTCGAAGAGGCCACATGGGGTGTCTGATGATTCTCCTTCTCTTTTCAAGAAATTGATCGTTTTTTCCTCGTCGTAGGTTTCGTTATCTTCTGATATGGGAGATCTTCCTTCTCCAATTCCTATACCTTCTGGGTTTATTGTTTCTTCTTCTCGGGGTGAATATGACCCCGATGTCGGTGGCTTTGTTGCGTTTGAAGATAACATTATTACTTTGACTGAAAAGGTTAGGAGATCAGCGTAGGGTCATGTTGTTATTTCGGCCTTGGCTTCTGAGATGTCTTGTGCTTCCATGCTATCAGAATTTGGAAAGCTCTGGTCCTGTGTACGTGATCATGTTCTCATTTCCTTTTCTTTTTTGTCTTACATTGGTTTGTTACTCATGTTGTTTCATGCTTTTCACTTTTGAAGTCTGCGACCATGATGATGAAGGCGTCTGAATCATGGAGTATGCAAGCCTTGCTTTCGGGTTGGGTGGCTAAGCCTGAGGTCGATCTTGCTTCGACCAATACTGGACTGGTCTTTGCTAGAGATAAGGTAAAGGAAGAGGCCAGAATGCTTCGTGAATAGGTTGAGATGGCTGCGGGGGAAGCTAAGGCCTCTAAGGATGCTCGAGCTTCAAAGGAGTGTGAGCTAAAGGAATAGGGTGAAGCTCTAGGTAGGGTTAAAAAGGAGCTGGAGAAATCCAAGGAGGAACTCAACAACATCACCTTGGATGCAACCTATAGCTTTTATGCTTTGGCTAAAAGTCAGCATAATATGTAAGTTAGACCTGACTTTGTAAAGGATAAATCAATGACAGATTCAATTTTCGCATATTGTCGGACAAAATGGATGCAGTGGAGGCTGCAAAAGAGGTTGTGGATCCAACCCGCTCTGAGTACATTTCTCAGGAAGAGAAGGAAACATCTGATGTGGATCAAAGGAATCTACAACCTGAAGAGCAAGACTAACTTGCAAACATGGTTAATTTACCTTCTCTGATAGATTTAGATGTTTAATCCCGAACACCATTTTGTGTTTTTTTATCCTTAAGCCCATGAAGCTTATTTTGTTGTTTGTAAGATGACATTGTATCTTTTATATTTGAATGATTGTGTTCTTTATTGCTTTGTTTAGTATTCTGGAATGAATGTATTCACAAAACTATTGAAGGAGACTGAGGCTAGGCTCGAAAATACACATTAGATCATCTCGGGTTAAATGTTGCAGCTGTGGTTAGGCATGAAAGGGAATTTGATTAGATATGCACAAAATTTAGGAGCAATATTGCAGAGTTATCAGTCCAAATAAATTAAGTAGTTCGAGAAAAGGAACCTCTTAGTGGTTTTGTTTTACACTGATGGCGTCACACGTTAGAGAGTGGTTCGTTTCCACCCAATAGCCCTAATCTTGAATGGTTTAGGCTTAGGTTTAGAGCTTTGATTGGATAATCTCCCTATGTCTTTGTTAATTAATTTTTTATGTATATTTTCAATCATGTAGTTAAGTATGTGTGATGTAACAAACGTTTCGATATTATGACTTAGCCTGTCATGTTTTGATTAAGTTAACTAACTTTTATTTCAATTAAGATTTAATCGGTTCCTTTAGCTATATTCAGTACTAACTGTATTTATCACTAGAATGTTTCTACCTCCACTTTTATTCCAACCCTAAAGGATTCTGATATGTTTGAGGCGTGTGATGCTCCTGAAGATGAAGTTGCTCAAGTATGATGTCGAAAGGCTCGAAACAGAGCTAAAGGTTAATCATGAAGAGCTTGCAAAGGTTCGAAGTGTGTTATAACGTCAATATGGTTGTAATAAGAATTTGCGCACATGGTCAGGAGATGCCATGTCTAAGCTGGAAGGGATTGAATAGACCGTACAGACAGGGGACGAGCTTTACAGTATTGTCTGTAGGGAAGAAATTATCAGATATGAGAACAAGTAGAGGATATGTTAGTTGAGATTGCCAAACTACTTGGCGATCTAGAAGCCGCTGAGCATAGAAGGTCGATTGAGGTGTCTCAATCAGACATTGCTTATGCTCCTCTAATGAGATCCGAATCTTCTTTTCTCCATGGTGATGGTTGGAAGGTTATTGCTAGGAGATTGTTTGGTGATTTCTCAAGTGAGAGCTGGAAAATGAGGGCTCAACTAATATGGATATTCAAGCTTGAAAGCTTATTGTTGTCCTTTATAGATAGGATCGCTTCTTACTCAAATAAGAAAACAGATATGAGAACAAGTAGAGGTTATTGCTAAGAATAAGAAGGTTGAAGGTTTTTTGCAATGTTCCCGACATGTTTCGGAATTTTCCCATCCTTCGTTGGACCAAATTTTTTTGAGTGATAAGGAGGACTTTGAGGTAACAACTGATCTGGGTGAGAACCCTTGGGATGGAGCTCGTTCTAACCTTAGACAGTTTGCCTGCTCAAACTTAGTGTTTTATCATTATGACTTTGCTATTAGGAAAATGCCTTTGTAACTTTTGACTTAACTTAGGGTGGGGGAAATGATTTTTTTTGTAATTTGACAATGTTTTCTTTTATAAGACTAAAGTTTGTTGGCTAATATTCTTATGCAGAAACCTTCGAGTCTTTTAGTAATTTTATTTTGTCTATTTTTTATAGTTATTTAAGTGAAAGCTTATTCGACCAACTCTGGTTAACTTGTTTTATTTAGGATTTAGAGGTGAATATTCTATAAAAAAAATTAGACTCTGCCCAGCTCAGAATAGAAAGCTGGAAGATTTATTAAAAAAGGCTGAGAGTATATATATAGTTGTGTTTACTGATGAGATCAAAAAGTTAAGAAGAAGGATTGTTGAGATGGATAGAGAGATGGCATTACGTATGAATGCAGAGGAGAATTCTTCGGCGACCCCAACTTCACATGTCCCTCTTGGATTAGGTGTAGTCCTTGAGCTTCCATCTGGAGTTGACCCAACTGAGATCCTTAAGTAGAAGAATGATGCGAAGGCTCATTATGAGGCTAAGATTAAAGAATTAGAGAACTGCTTAAAAGGGGACCTAGGGACATAAGATACTCGAATTTCCCCATTCTTGTCCAACGAGGATGAGTTCTGTTTGTAACAAAATTGGGCACAACACTCTTCAGAAGTCTTTGAAGAGATAAAATGAAGAAATTAAATGGAAAAAGAGGATTATCTAATAAAAACTCCAAAAACTGATAATGAAAGTAATTAAAACGCACATAAACACAAGAATTTAGAGTGGTTCGACGTATTTCCTACGTCCACTATGAAGTTGATTGCTTTATTGATGTTTCATTGATGATTACAATTGATTGCAGCGGGTTACAGCAGATAACAATGAACTAACAGTAGTAAAATTCGTTAGCAGCAGCAGCAATGGAGTTTAGAGTTGAATCCGGCAGAGTCTGGGCGTTAGAGAATTCAAAAGATTCCAAGATCCCATTTCTGTAGGCTCTAGGGCTCTATTTATAGGTGTAGGAGGCTGATATTTCGCTCAAATCTCGGGAGACTTCTTCTGGCACATGAGTGGGCCCACGCGACCAAGCCCGTGAAGTTTCGGCCCGATCCGTGATCGATACGAACGAATTTTGTATCGATCAGTATTTCGTTCGATGGAGTCGAAACTTGGTGTGAACATTCTTTAGCATGGACGTAAGCTTCTGTGAAAATTTCATAGCATTTGGACTTGTGGATCTCGAGTTATGATCAATTCGAATTGGAGCTTCTCGGCAGGCTGTTTGGTTCGACTCGATCATTTCGACTCGATCTTGTTCGAATCGATGGCTGCGCGTGCCCAGGTGATGACGTGGTGAGCATTCTTTGGATCGATCCACTTTCTACGCTGAGTTGACCGAGTCTTTCCAGGACTTTTGCGTTGTTTGTATCGAAGCATTTGTCTTGTTCGAATCGATGGAAGGTGACTCTCGTTCGCATCGATGCAACGAGCTTTGTTCGTATCGATGGAGGACATGTGGAATAAGTTAACTGTGTGGCCTTGTTCGTATCGATTGGAAATGACTCCAGTTGATCGATACGAAGTTGACGTGGCCAGATGGACTCGAACACTGGTAGCCCGATCGATACGAATAACCATGACGTGGATCGATACGAACAAGGACTTCTCGGTAGATACGAAGTAACTGTGCTTGAAGGATACGAACAGTGGTCCATTGATGGATACGAACAGCGCGTCCTGATGGATTCGAACAAAGGCTCTCTGATGGATACGAGGTGGACATTGGACGAACGACACGAAGTGGACTCTAGTTATGGATACAAAGTCGATCGATAAGAAGTGGACTCTGGTGATGGATGCGAACCTGATCGATTCGAATAGAGGCCTAACCGATCGATATGAAACAGAGTCGATCTTCCTTAGCTTGTATCGATCGTATCTTGAACATATTAATTCTGGTTGATGTGAAATTCGGAACATTGACTTTCATTGCTTCGCTCATCGTGTCTTGTCGATTGTAGCTTGATCTGGACTCGGACAAAATTCATCGATATCCATAGTGAACCTGCGCATAACCGATCTCTAAGACGAACCGTCATTGGTTTCTAGTCAAATTCTTGGTGTCACGGCCTTGCCAAAAGGCGGGATAACATTTGCCCCTAAAGTACGTCTTGTGGAAACATGACGTGCTTTGAAATGCTGCAATCTTCATTCTGAACAGTTATCGTCTTTTCGCTGAAAGTTGTAATCTTTGACTGATTTTCTCGGCAATGTGAACCGTTGATTGTCAACAGTTGTACCCTGTATTGTTGTAACTGATTGCTGCTTGACTGCGATTAGCTGTTTGTTGTTTGTAATCATTATCAGATAATTATCCAATTCCTATGAATGTTAAAAATTGAATATTAGTCCGACGTATATGCATATATGTTGATCTGACTCTCGTTAACGCTGCACGTTCACGAGTCGTTGTCAGTTTATCTCGTATCGAATTCCGTATCGATCCTTTCCTGAACCGATGTGAAATTCGAATTGTAACAACGCTCGATGGTTTTTTTTGAATGTTCCTTCGTATCGATCCTCTCCTGAATCGATGTAAAAGGTTGGAACATTATCTTTGCATCGACATACATCGCATCGATGGATACAAAATGAACATTTCGAATCGATGGATGTGAGGTTCGATGGATACGAAACGACCGTTGGTATCGATGGAGTTCAATGCCTTCAGAACAGCCGTTGTTGTATATTTTGAATCGATGGTCCTGGTGTCGTTGGATACGAATTGACAATTCGCATCGATGGATACTGGAGATAGTTGAAAATGATCAATACGAATAACGACTTCGTATCGATGGATTTGGGTGGCTTAGAAAAGCCTTTGTTTTGAATTTTGCTTCGATGAAGGCTCGAGTCGATGGATTCAAATAGACATTTTGACTCGATCCGCTGGTTGACCTGTAGCTACCGGTTGAGTTCACTGGGATGTGAATTGTTTTTTTGCCTTCACGCTCGAGTCCATATAAATACCGTGGACTTAGCCATTTTTCACTTTTTATTTTTACTCTTGCGCTTTGCTTTCGTATCGATTTGAGAAGAACTAGATCTACAGGAATCCTTCGTCTCCGAATCACTTCGTTACATCGAATCTTCGAACCGACATCTTGAAATCAGGTAATTGGACATCCAATCCATGTTATAGCGATTGAATTCGAAATCGATCGCCAATCTCTTCACACAGGCAATCGATCTCCAGGGACGCTAAGGTCAGAATCGGCTCAGAGTGAATTATCATGGTGCTCGAGCGATTTGGGGAAGAAGAATGGTTGAAAGATATGAATTATATATTCGCATCGATCGATTAAGGAAATGGTTTTCTTTGTATCGATCTGGGGATGATGGCATTTTGTATCGATTCTTAGTTGAGAGAATATCATGTGGAGGGATTGAACGACTTCGTATTGATGGGCGTTGGCTGGAGTTTGTGTCGATCGATACATAATTGACCTCGACGATCGATTCAAAGTTGATTACTTGCAATCGATTCGAAATGGGCATTATAAGTTGGTTCGATGCGCTGACGTTGATCGATACGAAATCGAGGCCTATGATCGATGCAGAATACATTCCCCTGATCGGTACGAAACGTATCGACTCGAATGTGATCGATACGAAGCGTATCGAGTCGAACACGATCGATACGAAACGTATCGATGTGAACTTGATCGATACGAAAATGGACCCCCTTGATTGATACGAGCCGCCACATTCTGGACTGTCACGACTTACATCTCTGGTGATCGATCTATGTCTGAGCCCTGATGGATTCGAAATCTTATACTATCAATACTTGACTCCGATGAGCTTCAGCTTTGCATAACCGGAATTGACTGTAGAACTGTACATTTGACTGCCTTTCGAAGCTCGTCGATGGAACTATAACTTAACAAAATTTTAACAAACTTTAACTTGGATCGATTGCTAATATCTGGATGGCACGATTGTGACGGTCAGCGATGACGGTCATTCCGACTGAATTTCGAAGTCTTATCGTTTACATGCTTTCTCCAATTTTGTAGAATTTTTCAAGTGATATACAGTACTGCACTGCACAACACATTCACACCCTTTACATTGGGGGATGCACGAGCGTTATTGTCTGTTTAACAATGATTTTTCATAAGCTAGTTAATCATGGAACCTTCAAGTTCGCAACAGCAGGAACTTCCGAGTTCAATTCCTTCCACCATCGAGATACCGGCCATCGAAGCCGAAGTCATAGATCCAGCTCCGGACGAGTTTCCAGACGCCCAGTTCATTTGAAGTCCACAAGACTTTGTGTCGTCCGGCATCTCTGAAGATATGCTGGGATGGATTTGTTTAAGGCATGGCTTATTGCTTGACGACGTTTTACTGCCAGGGCCAACTAATAGACCACACATGCTCCCCCGGAGGGGTTTACTGCTTTCAACCGTCATGCTTGCACAGTAGGGACGCTTCCTTCATTTAATCAGTACATAAGGGAAATGCTGTCATTCCTTGGAATCGCTCCATCCAAGCTGCACCCCAACGGATACGCCTTGTTGAATAGCACTTTCATCTTGTTTATGGAAATTCTCTTTCGACCGCCAAAGCCGATCAAGATTAGATATCTTTTCAACATTAAGAGCCGCGGAGACAACCTTTCTTTCACATTCTTGGAAGCAGTTAGGAACTGTCAGATTGTAACGGGGTCCTGGGGAAGCTGAGTTTCTTTAAGACGGAATGGTTCTACGTTCAATGCCCCCTGGATTCGCTAGGCGATGGTTGGATAGACGTAAGTGTTGCAGTCTTTCTCATGA
Source organism: Allium fistulosum (assembly GCA_030737815.1). NCBI lineage: Eukaryota > Viridiplantae > Streptophyta > Magnoliopsida > Asparagales > Amaryllidaceae > Allium > Allium fistulosum. The sequence goes on along the minus strand of CM060903.1, from coordinate 344,290,054 downwards.
ATTATCGGGGTAATAGTAATCGTTTTCAAAACTGACATACTTCTCTTCTTTTACAGCCGCAATCTCACGACCCGATGTGGATATTTCAGAGAGTTAGTTCGGATCCTCCAAGCAGTTCCGGGTGATGAGAGGAACATTGACTTGGTTCAAACCGACAGAAATCTGAGAATTGTCGGGCTGATTGAACGGAGGCAAAGCATAAGGCTGGAAGGGACACTTAGGGCGGTCTCAAAGAAACGGACGAAACGCAAAGCGTCCGGCGTTTAATAGCCGAAGAGGTCGATCCGGAGAGAACGCCCACTAATAATGAACTCCAAGCTGGGCCTTCTTCCAGTGTTCAAGATTCAGGAGGAAGGATAAAATGCAAGGCAGTTGCTCATAAACGTTCTAAATCCATGAGATTGAAATCCATGGCCATGTCTTTGCTTGTTCAGGGGATTAGAATTTCGGAGGCTCCTCCCCCGCCAGTAGAGAATCCTTTCGAAGGGTTGCTGATATTCCGATTTCGGATTATGTGTCGTTTCAACAGAACACCGGGATGTAGGAGCTTGATAATGCTCTTGATCTGAGCGGGTCGCTTGCTATGAGTGCGGCCGACATTTCCGGTTGGTCGGGGCGTTGCACATACATACACTACACTGCACTATACGATTCATAACTGTAAATCGTCCAACCCAAGAGATCACTAAATTTTCCTTTGTTTCTCATTTTCAGGTACGATGTTCGGGAGAGGATCAATGCTTGGGAGCCTTCGCTCGGCCCGAAAGTCTTCTACCTATTATGATTCCCGCAGGAGAGATTCAGATAGAGACCGCGATCGCGGGTACTCTAATCAAGAGAGGTACGAGCGGGACAGGGATAGAGAATATAGACACCGATCTAGGTCTCGCTCTCCACCTCTTAGACTTCCATCTCCACCTCCTGTTCATGTTCCACACTCGCCAGAGCCTCCACGACACAGACCGTCCTCTCAAACTTTGAGGTCCGAAACTCATCACCAGCGAGTTGAAACCGTGCCCCCCCATAATTGCAAAGCAGGCCATTACTGAGCCTATGGGGGAAGGGGCTATCAAAATTGCTCAGTTGAGGAAGGAGTTCCCGAACATATGCTTCGACGGCTACGTCTTTCCACCTCACTTAAAGAGAATCCCATCTGGGGTGGAAAACATGATGCATGATTAAATTCACGACGTCTACACCCAGTATAGAGAGTGGGTAAAGGCCGTAGAGAAAGCTTCCAAGTTGGCCTTTAAGCGAGCCAAAGCGATTGAGAAAATGGAGACCGAACTCGCTCAAAAGGACCGAATCATATAAGTGCTCAATACTGAGGCCGAGTCTTCCCGGAAATCTAAAATGGAGGCCACCAAAAAATCTAATGAAGCGAACGTGGCAATGGAGAGGTTGAGGCAGACACATGTCGCCTTGGTGGAGGAGATGGGCCACCGGAATACTACAATCACCGCCGAACGGGATGCGGCGGTCAAGGAACTCAACGAGCTTAAGGCCAAATTCTCTGACATGGCCAAGGAAAAGGATGATGCGAATAACGCAGCCCAGGAGGCGTGCGAGCAGGTTGTCTTGCTCCGGGGTGAACGGGATGCGGCCATGGCCAAAGTTCGCGAGGTGGAGACTGAGGTTGAGGAGAAAGTGAAATCGACCGAGTCCAGGCTAGAGGCTGATATTGAAGACCTTCTCGTTGTTTACAACGCTAACGTGCTAAGGCACAGGGGTCTAGCCTGGCTCGATGATTATCCGGCGCATCTATACAACGCCTGGGGCCGATTAGTAGAAGAAGAAAAGGAGGCGCATCTGGGTGAGTCTGTAGATGAATTTGAACTCGAGAATCGCATTTTGAATGAAGATGAAAGGAAGATTCTCCACGAGTCAATGATTCTGCATGAAAAGGAAAGGCTCGGCGCCCAGCACTTCGAAGTAGGAGAGGGTTCAGGGGTTGACCATCATGAGGCGAGTCTTGAAGTTCCAACGTCAACCCAGCTTGAATCCTTGCCTGCGGTCGATCCCCAAGCTGTTCCTGCCTACAATCCGGATCAGCCGTAGATGTCTCCGGTTACAGAGCAAGTTACTGAAGCCGTCCAGCCGCTTACAAGTCAAACTGAGGAAGGTATTCTGAACATTTCACATATCTGCCTTAAGTCGGAATCTTCACTCGAATTAAGTTCTAACAGTTCCCTTATTTTTTGTCCAGTGATTGATCATGCGCCGGTCGTGCCTCCTGCTACTCAAGAATCATATCAGACGCAGGGGGTTATCGTTACCGAAGCGACCACTGTAACCATAACTGTGCCGCTTGACGAAATGCAGGGGAGCTCACTTGTTTTTGATGAGCCGCTGATGGAGGAACTCTTTCGCCATCACGTCGATCCTTTTGCCGACCTGCCATTCGTCATGGGTGGAGGCGCTCCTGCTACAAGCTCCTCGATGCCAACTACTGATGCTCCCAGTGAGGCTTGAGCGATTACTGAAGAGGAGATATTGGCCGAGATCGACGCTGAGATGGAAGCAACGACACATGGTGGTAGTTTTGGAGGTGGAATGGCGGCACCTGGACCAGCTCCGCTCAGAATGATATCTCCTGGGGGTACAGTTTTCGACACTAGTGTGCCCATTCCACCTTCTACAATTGATCATGTTCCTCCGACTCCGCCTGCAGGAAGCATCCCTATTCATTCGAGTTCGGAGGAGGATGTCGAGATCATGCCCTCGCCTGGAGACCGACCACCAAAAAGTAAAGGCTCAAAGAGGAAAGGTAGTGGCGGGTCTACACCGAAAAGGAAGCCGAGGAAGAAGAAAGATTAGTAATACTTCCTTGGTTTATTTTGACTTTCATTTTGTTGGTCGTGTATAGATGTGGGTTCGGCCCCTGCTAGTAGGAATTTTTTGGAACAAACTTGTACACGAATTTCTTTCATAAATAGTAGAAATGAAACTTTTTTTCTTTTTTAGCTTCTCGTGTATTTGCTCAAGTGTTTCAATGTTTGAAATGCACTTGTAAAGTTCCAGCTTCTGAGTCAAGTTTATCTTTTTGCACCAAGTCTGGAAACTATGGACATGGTTCGCGACCGGGAAGCGAGTTGAATTTTGACGTCGCACCGCTTCAGTCAACGGTCGATGCTTAAGTCCTGCACCCAAGTCTTGGAGATGAGCTGTAGAACATCAGTCAGCGATTGTTGCTCACTTATAACATTTTGAGTCTAGTGCCACTGAATGGAGGTTTGGGACAAACGGAGATTGAGCGGTTTAACCACACTCGTTTGACTACCGATGATCATATCCGCACTCCGGGGACTCTCGTTTGTTTTCTGGCGGTTGGTCACACCGGCTTAAGTTTTAATTACACGTCCGTGCTCTGGGGACTTGGGATCGACATTTGTACTCCGACTCGCAATCTGGGAGTTCGGAGTTGGTAATTATACTCCAATTCGCGCTCTGGAAATTTGGAGTTGATATTTATACTCCGTTTCGCACTCTGGGAATCCAGAGTTGAAGTTAATACTCCAACTCGCGCTCTGGGAGTTCGGAGTTAATGTTTATACTCCGACTCACACTTTGGGAGTTCGGAGTTGGTGTTTATACTCCAATTCGCGCTCTGGGAATTTGGAGTTGATGAATAGACGGTCAGTCACATCTGCTGTATGTTTTGGATTTCGCTCGCACTTTGGGAGCGAAAGGTGTATCAGGATCGTGGATGGTCGGATCACATCCACCCCGAGTTAACAAGCGAGGTCATTAGATGGATAGGTCCACCCTCCTCAAATTTGGTTCAGATACGGACAAAGTCGTTAGGCGGACGGATCCACCCTCTTCGTAGACGTAGTTTTGTACTCCAGTTCGCACTCTGGGAATCTGGTGTTAAGTAAAGGATTGTCGTGTATCAATCCTTTTTTGACTTTGGTGTGATGGCTGGTCCCCGAGCTTAGGTTTCAATTAGTGAGTGACCGGTTGCATCACAGTCACTCCCTATTAGAATAAATCCTACCGTATGGTGAAACTTAGCTCTCCGTGCATGGTGATGTTCATATGAAGTATTTCAAGTAAATCACAGCTCTGGCTCGAAGAGATTGCATTTTATTGCTGAAATAAGAAAATATGGCAAAGTCAGTTGTCTTATTACAAATTCTAATTTCGAAATGCAGAAACAAATTGCAAAATGGAAAATAAACTAAATGAAATAACATAGCCTGTTATGTGTAGTAGCGATGAAGACCCTCGCTATTCCAGGCTCTTGGCAAAGTAAGACCGTCAACGGTCGATAATTTGAATGTGCCATCTCCGAGCCTTCGTTCAATGACGTACGGTCCTTCCCATGTCGGCTTCATATGCGAAGGAACCGGATAGATTCTTTTTAGGACGAGATCGCCTAGTTCAAAGGTTCGCAGGAGGACCTTGGCATTGTACAATCGGGCAATTCGACTTCGATGCGCGGCTGCCCTCAAATCAGCCTCTTCACGCTTCTCATCTAGTAAATCGAGAGATTCAGCAAGTAATATAGCATTAGTCTTCGGATCATAGTACGTCACACGATGAGAAGGTACATCTAGCTCGACCGAAATAACAGCTTCTGAACCATAAGAGAGAGAGAACGGAGTGTGACCGGTCGCGGACTTGTGGGTTGTTCGGTAAGCCCATAAAGCCATAGGAAGTTCATCGACCCACTTGCCCCCGACCTTTTCCAGTCGTTTCTTCAGAATGGACTTTATAACTTTATTGACCGCTTCGACCTGTCCGTTCGCTTGAGGGTGTGCAACTGCAGAGAATTTCTTTTGAATGTGAAATCGTTTGCAAAAATCTTTAAATTCAGCACTGTCGAATTGGGTCCCGTTGTCAGTAGTAATGGTGTGTGGGAGACCGAATCGACAGATAATGTTGCGGACTACAAAGTTGATTAATTTTTTCATCGTTATGGTAGCAAGAGGCTCAGCTTCAGCCCAATCAACTGCGATGATGGCGTATTTCGCACCACCTTTTGCTAGAGGTAAAGTACCAATGATGTCGATGCCCCACATTGCAAACGGCCATGGGCTGACCATTTGCGTTATCTCGGTAGGAGGGGCTCTAGGAATTCGAGCATGCTTTTGACACCTATCGCATTGCTTTGCATAATCCGACGCATCGCGATTCACAGTCGGCCAATAATATCCGTATCGAAGTATTTTCTTGGCAAGTGCTTGCCCCCCGATGTGATCACCACATTCTCCCTCGTGTACATCGTGTAATACTCGTTTAATTTCATCGTGAGCGATACACTAGAGTAAAGGAATAGGGTACCCTCTTCTGTACATGATTCCATTCTGGATTGTGAATCATGAGGCCTTCCAAAGGATTTGTCTCTTTTCACTCCTGCGCTACGGCATGGTTCCATGCTCAAGGTAATTTCGGAGTGGAGTCATCCATGAATCCTTATCGGGGACGGTTTTGCATACCCAGTCTATTTCTGCCCGGTCAATGCTTGGGGAAGGTAACATCTCTACGGGAACGAGTCCCATTTGGTGAGCTTCACCTGTGCTGGCTAACTTCGCCAATGAATCGGCTTTCTGATTGTGTTCTCGAGGTATACAATAAATGGCATAATAATCAAACTGATTCAGAATTTCCTGTACCCGAGCCAAGTAAGCAGCCAGCCTTCGATCTCTCGCTTGATATTCTCCTCGAACTTGACACACAACTAACTGTGAATCGCAATAAATTTCCACAGCAATAATTCTCAAATCTCTGGCAAGTTTTAGTCCAGCTAAGAGGGCTTCATATTCAGCTTCATTATTGGTTCCATGAAAATCTAACTTCAAAGCATAACATATGGATCGGCCTTCGGGAGTTTCAAGTACAACACCAACGCCCGAACACCGGTCGTTTGATGCACCATTAGTATAAAGCTTCCAGACTTATTCGGGGGATTCATTGGTTTAGGGCAAGTCCTCTGGAACCGTAAATTCAGCTATGAAATTGGCTAGGACTTGTCCTTGAATGGCTCGTCTTAGAGTGTAATAAATATCAAACTGGCTCGGTTCGATGTTCCACTTGAGTAACCTACCAGACGTCTTAGGCCGCGTAAGGACCTGTCGTAATGGCTGGTCGGTGTAAACAATAATAGGATGTGCCTGGAAATATGGTCGGAGTTTTCTTGATGTAATAACATGGAAATAAGCCAACTTCTCTAGTTTCGGATAATTCCTTTCAGCTCCAGTCAATGGTTTGCTGACGTAGTACACTGGCTTCTATATCCTGTCTTCTTCTCGAATTAAGGCAGCGCTGATAGCGTTTTCTGATATCACCAAGTATATGTACATCTTCTCATGATCAATAGGCTTTGATAGGATAGGTGGTGTGGATAGATGCTGAACTAGTGCTTGGAAAGCGCCTCACACTCCATGGTCCATTCAAAGTTTCGTTTTCCTTTTCGGATCAGATCGAAGAAGGGAATGCATTTGTCAGTGGACTTTGAAATGAACCTGCTCAATGCTGATACTTTCCCATTGAGACTCTGGACTTGCTTCATAGATTTTGGAGTTTCAAGGTTTCTGATTGCCCAAATCTTTTCAGGATTAGCTTCGATTCCCCGAGCGTTTACGATAAACCCAAGGAATTTTCCGGATGCAACTCCAAAGTGACATTTTAGTGGGTTAAGCTTCATTCTGTGTTCTCGAAGTATGTTGAACATAGTTCCCAGGTCTTTATTATGGTCAGTGGAAAATCGTGACTTCACAAGCATGTCGTCTACATATACTTCCATGGTTTTCCCGATTTGATTGGCAAACATCCGATTGACCAATCGTTGGTAAGTAGCCCCGACATTCTTGAGTCCGAATGGCATAACTTTGTAGCAATAAAGTCCCGGATTGGTTACGAAGCTGGTATGTTCTTGATCAGGTAAATGCATCGGTATCTGATTGTAGCCAGAATACGCGTCCATGAAGGATAAGAGCTCATGCCCAGCTGTTGAATCTACTAGCTGATCAATTCTGGGAAGCGGGAAACTGTCTTTGGGACAAGCTTTATTCAGATCGAAGTAATTGACACATGTTCTCCACTTTCCGTTTGACTTTCGGACGAGCACGGGATTCGATACCCATTCTGGATATAATGCATCTCGAACGAACCCGTTCGCTTTAAGCTTTTCTACTTCTTCTTTATGGGCGGCAGATCTCTCTAGATCCATACCACGCCTTTTCTGTTTGACCGGGACATGCCGCAGGTCAATATTCAGAGTGTGGCTCGCGATGTCCGGCGAGATTCCACACATATCAGAATGCGTCCAGGCGAATACATCAAGATTCGCCCGTAGAAATTCAACCAATTCCTTTTGAGTCTGTGGCTTAGCTGAGAGCCAATCTTTATCATCTTTGAATCATCATCATTGTTGATTGGGACATCAATCATCAGTTCAGCCGGGCATGCTTGACTTTCTTTAGATTCTCCTTCATCTTCAATTTCTCTTGGGTCAAGATCCCTTTGGAATTGGTTGGGGTGCCCGGGCCTAGGCCCAGGCGTTAATTGTCAATTATCAGCAAAACGGATGCAGAGAGATTCCTCTACGCCCTTTCCTTTCTACTTTCGCTGCGCCTCCCGCAGCTCGGCAACATAACAGGCTCTCCTAGCAGCCTGATCTCCTTGAATGATTCCCACTCCACGATCAGTGGGAAACTTTAAAGTCAAACACCACGGGGCAATGGCGGCCCTGAATTCATCGAGGGCCGGTCGGCCCAAGAAAGCATTATAAGGGGAGTCTATGTCCAACACAACGAACTGCAATATCCGCACTCTCCGGCGTTCTCCAACTCCCAACTCCACTGGCAGCTCCACCACTCCAGTGGGTATAGTAGCACTCCCATTGAAACCATGGATTCGAGATTGACAAGGTTTCAAATCTTTGGCTTCCATTCTCATTTGATCATAAGCTCGTTTAAACATAATATTCACAGAGCTTCCACTGTCAACTAAGATCCTCTTCATCTAAGCAGGACCTACTTGAGCTGAGATGACCAGTGGATCGATAGTGGGGGCTTCGACTTTATCAGCGTCCCTATTTCTGAACACGATGGCATCTGTCATCGTCTTATGCTGTTTGGCCGGAGCCCCTTCATCAAAACTACTATAACACTCGAAGTCCGCATGCCTGATAGAGCTGGCATACGACTCCATTTCCTTCCAGCTTCCGTCTGCTGGATGAGGACCTCCACTTATTGTATTAATAACCAACCTCCCGCCAGTACGAGTGGGTTCCTCCTGCCTTTCTTGATTTGGCACACAGTTCTGATTCGATGGGCCCGCACCTCCTGACTGCGGCGCCCGCACATACTGATCCAACTTTCATTCACGTATCAACTTCTCAATGAGATCTTGTAAATGATGACACTCATTTGTATTATGGCCATAACTTTCGTGGAATCTACAAAACTTCCATGTTTAGACCTGCCTTTCTATCGACGGCTTTGGGGCAGGTTTCTTGTATTGCATGGTATACAGGTCTGCAAATACACATTTTCCAGCGACGTATTCAATGGAGTATAATTGTCAAACATGGGAGCTCTACGTCATGGACCACAGCTTTGATCTCGCTTCTTACCTTGATTTCCACTGTCCCTCTGCTGATTCTGATTGTTTTGTATATTCAACTGAACTTTTCCAGAACTCTCCTCGGATTGTTTAACGGCGATGTTACTCTGAATTCCTTCAATGTTGGGCCCTGCTTCATTCTGTTTCCTAGACTGTTTCACATCCTCCCTTCTCAAGAATTGGGCTGCCTTGGAATAGAAACGGTCCAATGATGTAGGCGGTTTCCCAGCTAACCAATTTCCGAACTCGGAATCAGGATCAATCCCCTTAGTCAATGCTATCAGGATAGAGTTGTCGTTGGGATTGCTTATTTCTGCACACGCAGCATGGAATCACTCCAAGTAACGTCTAAGTGTTTCTCCGAGAGCTTGAGTAACACTAGACAAAGTGTTAACATCTTTAGGCCTTGCTACGTGCATACAGAATTGTTCAACAAACTTGGTGGCCATCTGGTCAAAATTAGAAATGGATCGTGGTGGCAAACGAGTAAACCACATAGTTGCAATGCCCCCCAGGGAAATGGGGAAACTACGACATTTTACTGCATCATCAGCTCTCGCAGCATTCATCAGCCATTCATACTTCAGGATGTGTTGGTTGGGATTGGAATTTCCTTCATAGACTGGTAAAGTTGGCATCCTGAAGCACCGAGGTGGTTCAGCATATAATATGTCATCAGTGAAAAGGGTATGACTCCGGGAGATTCCCCAGTCGTCATTAGTGAGACCCTGAATTTCATGGATCATCTGACGAATCATCGTCGGTATATCTAGCATTCGGATATTTGGAGCATGCTGCGCCAAGGTGTGGTCGGATTCCACAGCGTGAGTCTGGACCAGACGTGGTCGACGGTCCGTGCTTCGCCTCCTTGGTTCAACATTTTCTGGGACATAGGGCTCTGGAGTGTGCTCTCGTTGCCTACGATGAGGATCAGTTTGATTTCTAGCATCAACTCCTTGTTCGGTAGTGGTGGTAGTAGCAAGGTTGCCTGTGACATGGTAAGGAGCAGCACCTCCTCGGGATAAAGGTCCGGTATGATGACTAGTGGATGGTCCAGTTCTGGGTTGTTCTAGATTCAAGGCAGGTTGGTGTCCCGTGGCCTGGGTGTAGCTTACATCCAGTCGTGGGCGTGTGGATCAATGATGATCATCAGATGAGGCTGAAATCTCTATAGAAGAATAAGAACCTTGGTTTCTTCTGGATCTTCTACGCCTTTGGCGATTCAGTTGGTTGGTCAACTCTGTGTTGGCACGCAGTTGTTCAATTAGCTGTTGCCGACTCTGGGTCAACTCTTGAAGCAGCATCTGAAGCTCTTGTCTGGTAACCGGGCCTGATGGATCTAAAGGTCCGACAGCATCTTGGTTGGATGGAGGCAAATGCACGAGATTCTGTCTGTCCCGTCCTTCTTGATCAGCAGCTGTAGAGGTAGTTCGTGTACTTACCATGATGAATTGATGAAAGTCCTTTTCTAGATCTAATGCAAATCTGAATAGAATGGAAGAGCTTCAAGGTTTGAGATCTGGATCTTCTTCTTGGATTTATGCAATCCGGTATCGATAGGAGATCCAAAGAGCAGGAGAAAATTTGGGTTTTTTTCTCAGTGAAAGCACCAAAGTGTTTGTACCAAAATTGGGCACAACACTCTTTGGAAGTCTTTGAAGAGATAAAATGAAGAAATTAAATGGAAAAAGAGGATTATCTAACAAAAACTCCAAAAACAGATAATGAAAGTAATTAAAACGCACAGAAACACAAGAATTTAGAGTGGTTCGGCGTATTGCCTACGTCCACTATGAAGTTGATTGCTTTATTGATGTTTCTTTGATGATTACAATTGATTGCAGCAGGTTACAGCAGATAACAATGAATTACAGTAGTAAAATTCGTTAGCAGCAGCAGCAATGGTGTTTAGAGTTGAATCCGATAGAGTCTGGGCGTTAGAGAATTCAAAAGATTCGAAGATCCCATTTCTGTAGGCTCTGGGGCTCTATTTATAAGTGTAGGAGGCTGATATTTCGCTCAGATCTCGGGAGACTTCTTTTGGCACGTGAGTGGGCCCACATGACCAAGCCCGTGAAGTTTCGGCCCGATCCGTGATCGATACGAACGAATTTCGTATCGATCAGGATTTTGTTCGATGGAGTCGAAACTTGGTGTGAACATTCTTTAGCATGCACGTAAGCTTCTGTGAAAATTTTATAGCATTTGGACTTGTGGATCTTGAGTTATAATCGATTCGAATTGGAACTTCTCGGCAGGCTGTTTGGTTCGACTCGATCTTGTTCGAATCGATGGCTGCGCGTGCCCAGGTGATGACGTGGCAAGCATTCTTTGGATCAATCCACTTTCTACGCCGAGTTGACCGAGTCTTTCCAGGACTTTTGCCTTGTTCGTATCGAAGCGTTTGTCTTGCTCGAATCGATGGAAGGTGACTCTCGTTCGCATCGATGCAACGAGCTTTGTTCGTATCGATGGAGGACACATGGAATAAGTTATTGCGTGGCCTTGTTCGTATCGATTGGAAATGACTCCAGTTAATCGATACGAAGTAGACGTGGCCAGATGGACTCGAACACTGGTAGCCCGATCGATACGAATAACCATGACGTGGATCGATACGAACAAGGACTTCTTGATGGATACGAAGTAACTGTGCTTGAAGGATACGAACAGTGGTCCATTGATGGATACGAACAGCGCGTCCTGATGGATTCGAACAAAGGCTCTCTGATGGATACGAGGTGGACATTGGACGATCGACACGAAGTGGACTCTGGTTATGGATACGAAGTCGATCAATACGAAGTGGACTTTGGTGATGGATGCGAACCTGATCGATTCGAATAGAGGCCTAACCGATCGATACGAAACAGAGTCGATCTTCCTTAGCTTGTATCGATCGTATCTTGAGTATATTAACTCCGATTGATTTGAAATTCGGAATGTTGACTTTCATTGCTTCGCTCATCGTGTCTTGTCGATTGTAGCTTGATCCGGACTCGGAAAAAATTCGTCGATATCCATAGTGAACCTGCGCATAACCGATCTCTAAGACGAACCGTCATTGGTTTCTAGTCAAGTTCTTGGTGTCACGGCCTTGTCAAAAGGCGGGATAACAAGTTCTTTGATCCTTCCTCTAAGAGTGTACTGAAGTCAAAACAGCAACACCTGTGTGAGATAGATAGAGTTAGGAAAATAGCTATGAGGCAAATAAATGCCTTAGAAAACAAGATATATATTTTGGAGTGTGAGGCCCGATTAGACTCCATTGCGGTATCCCAAGGTGGGATGGACAGGGCATCCCTTTTGGATGAACTTCATAAAGAGAAGGTAAAGACCAGAATAGCAGAAATCGGTCAACAGCGTGTGATTGACATTTTTAAATATTTCTGGCCTAGACAGGACTTGTCCTTTATGTACAATCGGGCTGACTATGAATACAAATATGTGGATTATGGAAACATTTAGGCCAGTGCCAATTATGATCCACGCGTGGCATATCACAGATCGGCTCATGGCTACGTTTCTTGTTCTTGATCATCAGTGGTAATTACAGAGCTAGAGGGCTAATTTTATCTTTGCTCACTATAATGAATTTTTGCTGATCGGAACGATATGGTATGATCACACTTCGATAAATTTGAAAGTTAACTTTTGTGAAAGTTATGTTTTCTTTGAAATATGACTTGAGTGGTAATTTTTTCGTAAACTAGGCATAAGTGTAAAAAAAAGTAATATTATTGTAAGATCCATAGCTAACTATTGACAGCTCACTTTTCTGATGTATACATGGCAAGACTTGAGTAGTGTTCAGGCTTGTACTGGATTGCCAGTATGTTCCTACGGTGTACTCATTTGAATTCGCCTAGGATATGTTTTGAAGGGTAGTGTATGTGCCTCTAATCATGACTTGATAGGTCGCGACTTCTAGGTATTTGCAGATGCGATCTAATCCTTTACTGAGTTAGTTGTTGGTTGGGTATGAGCGGATCCCAGTTCTGATGATGTGCGCGTCAAGTTTGCTCCTTGTTTCACGAACAAAGTGTTTGTTGCTAGATGCTAGGATGATCTGCCCCTTGTTCTGACCCACCTATTGTTCTGGGGACAAAATTTCTTTAACTATATGATTGGCCGAGTATTTGACCTACTCCTGTTCTGGGGCAAACATCATTTTGGACCTACCCCTTGTTCGTGAAAATGTCCTTAGCCACGTGCGTGGCCGAATATCAGACCTACCCCTGTCCTGGGATGAAACATCTGTTTTGACCTACCCTAGGTTCTGGGGTGAAAATGTGCTTAGTTGCGAGCTTGGTACAACCTATCCATCATTCTGGGGGCATAATGTCATACGTATGCTGACCCGAATTCTTCTCCAATGTCACCGTTCTCATTGCAAAGATTGTCGTAATTGTTCTTAGGTGAAATCATACCTTTGGAAAAGGGTGGTGGGCTACGAAAAGTGAATTGTCATGCCCTGGGCAGGTCATTCCCAATGTAGGAGTAGATTTAACTGAGAAGTCAGGTCGTGATACAACCTACGATCGCATGCACATGGTTTCTTTAAACTAGTTCGGGCAGTCTGATATCCATACTTCGGGTGTGGTATATCAAAATAACCGATATAAGGATTTTTTATACTAGTTCGGGCAGTCTAATATCCCTACGACCAGTCTTTATAATTTGCCATCATAGTAAATTTCATACCAGAGCAGGGAAATTTGTCATCCTATCCAGTGAAATATTTTGGCTGAAGAACCGGACCTACGTTGATGCAGATCCAAGTGTGTAGGGCCAGTATCACCATTCTCAGTGTTGCGATGGCTATTTTCGCCTACTGTCATAGCAATTCTCTGAATCAGTGATTACTGGTGGTGAATTGTGAAGGTGCATATATATATATATAACTTCTTTTTATAAAGAAATAATACCAAAAAAAATTTATACTGGTTCGGGCTGTCTAGTATCCCTACGTCCAGTTTATACATTGATTATTTTACAAAGTTGGCTTAGGATTCTTCAAAATGAGGAGCACTTTTTCCCACATCTGCCAGTTGCTTTATTTGGAATGGGATCGGTAAGTAAAGGAATGGAATAATGGAGGACCAGAGGACATGAGGTACGGAGGGACGGAGGTCCGAGGGACGAAGGTTCGAGGATGGAGGTTCAAGGATGGAGGTTAAGCCCTCCTTCTAGCGCCAAAAGTGTTAGTGAATTTTTTTGCCTTCACCACACTCAACTAGATCGTGAGGCAATCTTATGATTTGTCATCCTAACGATTAGGAATCAGCGAATTTAAGCTTTGTTAAATTCACCTTTAGAAGCGACTATGTTGCTAAATGCTTACATAGTCGAGTAGTCGCACTTCAACCGTTTATTGAAATGTCAAAGTGGATTGATGAACTAAGATGCAATTGAAAGTAATAACAGAAATATAAAAAGATACGAGGATTTTTTACGTGGTTCAGATTGTTGTTAAACCTATGTCCACAGGGTAATTCACTATATTTGACTATTTTTGTACAAGAGATTTCAATGGCCCTGAGGCATACGATATTTTACCTTTCTTTTTAGGAAGAAGAAGAAGTTGAAAAAGAAGATCACCTTCTTTGTCCTTATGCCTTTCCTTTTATAGTGTGAAAAGTGCATTGTTGATGGCTGCAATTGTCTTCCCCGTTCTTCAGTCCTAGATTGATGATGTGTCTTCAGCGGGAAATCCTGAGTCTGGCGAGATATTGGAATTTTGAAGTGGGATGCTCGAAAAGGTAGGCGGGAAGCTTTGGTTTGCATAGGCCAGCCTCTTCCCTCTTGAAGTAGCATGCCACTCTAAGAGGAATGATAAGAAACCTTCATGTGACTTTGTTGTGTTGTTGATGCGTAGGAATGGGGGAAATGGTGAATGTTGTCTGGCGTTCAGAGATCACTGTTCCCGTTGTTGTCCTTACTCTTTTACTTAATTTGCCTTCGTGTCGGGTCAGAATGGAGTATCTCTTCCTATTATGTGCTGAAAACTGCCCAAATGTGCTTTGGGCTTATTTGCTATTTGAATTGTTTTCTTGGCTGTTCCTGATGGGAGATTGAGAGAGGGAGAACTTTACATTTGTCGTTTCCCTATAGGGTTGAGTCTGCGTTGAAGCATATCTTGGGTGAACCAGTATACAACCCTAGTGTGGTGCTCTTGGCTCTGTATGGTGCTATCTAGGTTGTCCTCAGTGTGTGCTTGTACAATATTGGTCCTTTAGATGTTTGACAGCATGTGAGTATAGCTAACTCAAATCCTTACTTTCTAACCATTTTGCTTTGGCCTTGTATTATGGTTTAGCCTCTATTTCTGGAGATGCCCATGCTACTCTGTCTTTCGGCATACCGCATTTGTTTCGTGTAGCCTTGATTTTGATGGAGAAGGCTTGGGTCTGGTTAAATGCTTAACCTTTAACCTGCTCTTTGCTAAGCTCCGTTGCCATTAGGAAGTATCGTATGTTTCTTTTTGGTTCTGACTTGTGGTATGAACGGGTGTAACAATATATATTCCTATTTCTAACTATTAATTCCTATATTAGAACATTTCTTTCCACATTCTAATTTATCAGAGCTGTCCCATCAAAAAGGATTACTGTTTAATTTTTCATAAATTAATCAACCATGAGACTTTTGCTTCATTTGAAATTACAAGAAATTACCTTTTTTCTTTTATTGAAATAGATAGTGCAAACTACTAGAAAGAACATCCGTACTTACAAATCTCTTTCATTTTTAGTATATTCCTTATTGTTTCAAATAACATACTTTTTATACATTTGTGGAATTAGATAATTTATGAAAATTACATAGAAATAGATATAACTAAATTGTACCTCGCTCCTGATAAATTGAAACACAGAGATTCCCATTCCAAGTAAAATTAGGGCAACTAATACTAACATTTTATAGCCCAACTATAAATCTGGAATAAACTTTACAACTTAATCAACATTCAAATTTAACAAATTTAAGGATGGATTTTCAAGTTTTCAGATTAGGGTGTAAATACCATTCCTATTCCAATCATCTATCTTACAGAATATGTATCTAAAGTTCATATACATTCATTTTATGCCTATAACTCATTAGATCTTATACAGGCTCAATAATTAAATAACTCTACGATATAATTTTCAATGTTCATATATTTTCCCACTCACCTTTCTAGTTTTCCAAATCTCTAAATCTGAATCCATCCCTTTAACATGACTCCTTTTCCATTCTAATCCGAAAGAATATATATAACAAGATATATACATATTATTAGAATTGCAGATCTGAGAAGAAATTTGGAGTTAAGGGGAATACAGATTTATAATTATGAAATTTAACCTTTTCCACGGTATTGATTTGCTCCTTCTCATTTTTTCTGCCCTTCTCCGATTATATATATATATATAATATTTTATAATTAATAGAAATAGTGGAGACGAAAAAATGACTGAGCTTTGCTGATTTGATCAAAAAATATGAGAAGAGAAGTGAGGGTAGGGCCTGTATTTATAGACACTCGAATCAATCGTATCCATTAGATTTAAATAATTAAATCTGGCCAGTTCGGCCATGCTTCAACCCTAGCCACCACTTCAGGATTGGTCGATCGCTCCCGTATCGGTGGTTGACCACTAGCAGTCGACCGACCCAAGAAGGGGGTCGATAGGTAGGCTCTCACATTTAATGTTATTTATTCCCTACTTTCCCTTTTTAATTCTTTTTATTTCAAAAACTTCAAACGCTGATAACTTCTTGAACTCTGATCGCAAAACTTCATATACGAAAGTTGCTTAGAAAATTTCCACGAACACAATGGTGCAAGTTTCATGGTTAAATTTCGAAGTTTTCTCAAATTCCATTTTTGAGGCTTATTAATTACCGTTTATTATACGGGGTGTTACATTCTCCCCCCTATAAAAATTTCATCCTTGATATTCCTCTTCGGTCGAATCATGTAGTATAGCACGCAACCATTCTAAGCTCTCCAACCAATTAGTGTATAACCAATTTCGTAGTCAAATGTATACAAGTGCATGGTGTATCACAACATATATAAGATGCATGCTGAATAATTCTAAATCAGCGCCACCTATATGAATGCATTCTTTTAAAAACATTTCAAAAATATGATGCAAAAAACCTATATATATACTTACAGTTTTATATATATGCAAGTTTTCAAAAATAAAAAAACCTTTGTTTTCACATAACAATTCCCACATTCGTAGGAGTAGGAGTATGGTTCAACCAATTTTGCATCCAATCCCTACCATCTAATACCTGACACAATTTATAACATCCAAAATTTTGAAAATATATTTTTCCTAAATCTGTATTCCCATGTCGAAAAAGGAATTTAGATGAAAATTTTACATTTCCACCTTTCTTTTGGATACCTATTTCGTTACACCTTGGAACTTCTCTTTTGCACCCAAATATCATCTAATTTTTTTCCAAGTACAATTCACATAAGGAGGTTTATTTTTGGATGTTAAAGAGGAATTATTTTGAACACAGGTTTCATTTACTATCAATAAGGTATGGAAATAGAAATTCCACAGCTAAAATAGCTTTTCCCTTGTTATTCACTGTGTTTTGTATACTTTCACCCTTGTTGGACAGTAAAACTCATATTTACTAACACATTGACCCTCCCTATGCTAATCATGTGGCATTTGAAGATTAGAAAATCAAACTTGCAAAGTAGTTTGAAAATTAAATCTTTAAATGCCTTCAAACAATTTTTTTTTCAAAACATTTGCCTCTCCATTCGTAAAATAAATCAAGTCACATCTTGATGTAATCATGGCTTGATCAATGAGTTAATGCATATGATTAACCCTAGCATTGTGTAATTAATCCTAGATTTGGTAATTTTTTTTATTTTCTTTTAAACAACAACACACAAGCCTATTTATAAACTTTAGCTTTTAAGGCATATGGACAATAACCCATGATTTTGCAACACCCTTTCCCTATCCTTCACTAAAATTTATTTTCCAAAAATTCTAAGTTTTTAGGATTAAAGCATTCTAGTTGCTAGTTTAACTCCCTAATTCATACTATAAACTTCTAACCTTAATTACAATTATCGTTAGTTAAGTGTCCATGTGAGAATTCCTTATTTACAAAGTTTCCCAATATATATATATAAAGTTCAAAGCTCATCCAGAAAATCAACACCGTAGTAAATGAAAACATATCTCATACCAAATCATATGCTTTTCCAATACCCAAAGTGCAACGATCCGGAATTTCAAACACTTCGTATTTAAATATATAAATTATTTAAATAATCAAATATTGAATTTAATGTGATTAAATTGATTTAGTAACCTTGTTAACCCCATTTTTATGACTAATGATAAGAAATTTGTTTTCGAAATTTGTTTACAAAAATAAATAGTTCAAAGAAATATCGTTAATGTAACAACCCAATTGTTAATGACCTAATTAATTACGGTTAATTAGTGTGATTAATATAAATTTGGAATTTTGTAATTTATTTACAAAGTTTACTCTAATTTAAATAAAATGGTTTAAATTATGGAATTCAATTTGGTCGAAATAAAATTTTAAAAAAAACTTATTGGATTTTTAAAATTTGAAATATAGTTATTTGTAAAAATTTGAATTATTTCATAGAAGATAATCTAATTTAACTTAGTTAATTTAATTAGTTATGCTAATGGAATCTATTGATTAAGCTAAGTATTTAATTAACTTACTTTGTTGGGCCTTCTTACAATCATTCTAGCCCCTAGCCTTTTAATTTATTTAACTTCCTAAAAATCAAATCCCTTTGAAGACTAAATTACCAATTCCAGTACATTTATTCTCTTCATTCCCTAAAAAGATAAAGATTATTTTATCTTTTTATAAACAAATAAAGCCCTAAATCCCCTTTTATACAAATTATTAATCCCTAAATCAATTCGTGAATTGCTTGGATGGAGCAAAAACTAGCAAGGATTACTCGACTTCGGCATAGGGCATCAAGCACGCGAGCGATAAGGGAGGAGCACGGCGTGACCTGGGTGGTTCAGTGACGAGCAACAAATCAATGGAGGCGACTGCCGACGATGATGGTAGCGAGGGCAGGCAAGGGCAAGGTTGGAAATCATTTTGGGTGGCGGAGCTATGATGGTTTAGTAGCTTGCTGATGATGGTAGATGGAGGCATGTGGTAGATGCGAACTTCGAGGTAGTGATGTAGTCAATGTTTTAGTGTGGTTCATGCATCGTTGTTGAGTTAATTCTCACATAAACTATCTCTATATATGTTGCTATATGTTTAGTTGAAATGAGCTGCTGCTTTCAGAGAATAACCAAACTAATTGCTATGTCAATAAAATAGGGTATGCTGAAAGTTATACCCTATATAACTAGAAAAAAATTATGTTCTGAGATTGTTATTTGATGCTCTGTTGTATGGAAATTGATGCTTTCATGTGTGTGGTTAAACCCTTGCTATCAACCTGGATGATATATTGCAATGAAACCATGTTGTTGTTTTTTTCCTTTCTTTTAGTTAATGGTTAATTTGACATATGTATGAATACTCAATAGGTCATTTCCAAAGCTAAAGAGTATACTTGTTAGTGAACAACAATATTACATATTAACTAGTGAACTGTTAATATGAAATATGAATGGAAAATTAGTGAACTGTTTTGCAAACTTGATGCCTTGTGTTGTGAACTATTGCCTGTATGTGTGTGTGTGTGTGTGTGTGTATATATATCAATATAATACACTTAGTTCTAACTGGAAATCTTGGATAAGAAATTTGTGAACTTTATGAACATTAGGAATTCTCTGGTTTAGAAATTATATAAATATATATTTATCTATTATATCAATAGTGTGAATACAAGTTATTTCACAAAAGAAAGTATTATAATTTACCGGTTCAAGAAAAGTTTCATATCAAATCAAATTATTTTATAAACAATTTTAACAAATAGAGATTTACATATAGTTTTGTTATTATAAAAGAATTATAGATTTGGAATTGTGGTTTTGGGAAAATATGAATATAAATTCATTTCTAAATAAAATGGATTTACACTTGAGTGGATTTGGAAGAGAAATAAAAGTTGTTTTATAAAATAAATGGATTATTAATATGGTTTTGAGAATAGTATTGACTAAATGGAAATTTGAGACAACATTGGATATACAAGTGAAATCTTGGAATAAATTGAGTCATGCGATATTTTACCCAATAAGTGAATATTTTATTAAAGTTAAATAATAAATGGGTTTATGGATAGTTATACAATTATTTATAAACAATAAACTCAAAGTGATAAATGTTTTGAGAACCTTAATTCTATAATTTGGGAATCACTAAAAAATCATCTTGGTGTCATCGATTGGTTTAAATGCTTTCGAATAACGCTTCGTCGAATATGGTATAACTCATTGAATAGAATGTTTGAGTGGAACTTACTAGCCCATCAGCGAATACTCGAATTTCACCAAGTAGTATGAGATGCCTTGGTTAATTTCGTGTGATTGCTATTAGGAAGTATTTTACACTTTAGAGTTGTATTCTCTTCTTGTGACGCCCCACCTCTATACCCACGCTAGCCAAGAACACTACGGAGTAATGCTATCAACTAGCACGGAGAATAAGGCTATTGAGGAGCGACCATCCATGTAATTTCTTTGTGCGAGCACCGATATGTCAGATAGTACAGCATGTATTTCATTTGAGGAGGAAATCCGACATACCGATACAAACTCAAAGCTATCACACAGTGGCTATATATAATCTTCGGAAACAGATATAGAAATAAACATAACACAAATCAGTCACAGACACCCATATCACAAAGGCAGAAAAAGATATGAATATATATATAACACATGAAAGTGTACATCAGAGTAGTGGTCTGAAAGATCCACAATAATACAAAAGAATGGCAACATGTGCTACACAAAAGAATACATCTATGAGTCGACATCACAAATGTATACAACAAAAACTACTAATCTAAGTTGTTTGCCAAAAGTCAGAGTAATAGATCCCAGGAGAGAAGTCAAGCAGAAGCACCTGTAACATCTCGGTCTGACCCGAGTATTATTTCATAAGAAAATAATAAACGGATCAGTCTAGCTATAAATATCTAATGACATGATATAGAATAAGAGATATGGCATAAACATATAATAACCATAATGGCATACTACTATAAGTATATAAATGATAATCAATAAGAGATTAATCAATATCACAAGAATCTTCTCAAAGATCCAAATCCACAAAAAGGTAATGACACACGAATTCACCAATGCACAAAAATTGATAAAACATATCAATGAAAATCATGAAAATTGGTGAAGCACAAATTCCAGAAATCAACACACGAAATCCAGAAATCATATAAAGGGGGAGGCCTATCACACGAACGGGAGCATGAAAGCTCACCAACATATGTAACACACGAACGAGAAGCTATCTCATGGAAGCTAACCATTTAATTTTCGATCACACGAATGGCCCGAAGACCTTTGGCTCATGAACGGCCCGGAAACCATCGAACACACGAATGGCCCGGAGACCATGGGGCGCTACCCTACATATGTGAGTAGAAACATCACACAAACGGGGTCTAGTCTCCCTCGCAGACAAAGAGACATCGCTCAATCGCTAGTCTAAATCACAAAAATGATCGTCATGATCATCAAGAAGTGTCAATTACACGAAGCTAGTAAATATATGAGTTTAGCTTCATGTCCCATAACCACTAGCTTAACTTAAATATTTACGAACAAACTGTAGATCTTCACTAGGAAATTGTCACAAAAAGGTTTAGTTGAACAAGTCCAAGAATTAACCGACGAAGTAAACGCAAGCGTTTCATACCACCTGTTTTGCTAAGCCGTTTAATTAGATTTCTCATACGAGTGAAGTAAAGGCTTGTATATACTAATAGATTGGAAAACGGTTTAGGAAAAAGAGCTTTGTATTAAAATAGAGTTGAAATCGTTTTGATGAAAGAGTTTTGATATTTACTACTAATATTGAAACCTTTATATATTTTTAAAGTGACAACTCACAAAATTGGTTGTAGAACAATCGGTCATAAAAATTCACATTCGAAGATGTGAATAAAATCCAAGGAAATCAGCCCAAAATGCATCAAAGTAGAAATAGGTGGTGCGGCCTAACATGCCGAGCGACCTAACCAAATACAGGTCAAACGACCTAAGTATGAAAAGGCGAGCGACCTAACAAAATACAGGTCAAACGACCTAAGTATGAAAAGGCGAGCGACCTAACGTCTTAACATGGCCGAGCTAAAGAATGCAAGCAGGTCGAGCGACTTAAGGTGGTGGCTGAACGTGCAACCTAACGAGGTCGACCTAAGTTGCAAGCGACCTAAGGAGTTAAAGCAGGTTGAAACATTGCGACCTAAAGTGATGAGCGACTTAGTGGTTAACGAGCTAGGTAGAAAACAGGTCGAGCGACCTAAAGGAAACAGTGCGACCTAATGACGCGACCCAGTGAGGTGAGCGACCTAACACGGTCGAGTTAAGCAAATGGTGCAACAAAGTCTAGGCGAACGACCTAGTGGACGCGACCTAATGAACAACATAGGCCTAGGTGGTGCGACCCAAGGGGTTCGCGACCTAACGAATCGCGACCCAAATGTTGAGGTCGAGCGACCTAAAGGAAGCAAGGCCTAACGACCTAAAGAAACTAAGGTCTAACGACCTAAAGAAACTAAGGTCTAGCGACCTAAAGGAACTAAGGTCTAACGACCTAAAGGAACAAAGGTCAAGCGACCTAAAGAATCTAAGGTCAAGCGACCTAAAGGAAAGCGAGCTAAAGATTCAAGGCAAACGACCCACGCGACTTAAGGTGGCCGAGCGACCTAACGCAAAATAGGTCAAACGACCTAAAGTCTAGCGACCTACGACCTAGCGACCTAATTCCGAACGACTTATGAGCGAACGAAAATATGCAGACTGAGTCTTCGAGGTAGTGCGACCTAGGCCCAGTAATTCACCAAAAACACTAAAACTGGAGTTTTTCGCCAATCCAATCCAAACCAAATGCAAATACACATGCTAAAGTGATAGGAATTCATTCCCAACAATCCAAGATAGTTATAGACAAGAATGTGAGATAAAAATCTCACCTTTTCACGGAAATTGATGGAAACCAAGCTTGAAAGCAAAGTGAGAACAGTCCCAAGCTTGAATCAATGTCTTCTCTTTGAATCTGGAGTTAGATGTTGAATATGCAAATGAACTTGAGCTTGGAATTTTAATTTCCCATTCCCTCCACCATTTTTGATGAAGCTTTGCTGTTAGGATTATGAAGAAGGAAGTGATGAAGAGGAGATGGGTTGGAACTGAGTTAGTAATGGTTCAGCCCAAACCAAAGCCCTAAGCGAAAATGTGACAAAATTCCACTAACTCCAAACATATCGAAGTTTATACTCAAAAAGATCGCAAACGTCATTTTGAACTCAATGGAGGTGGTCTCGAGTCCTAATTTGACCGTATGCAAAAAGTAGCTTTTCGGACTAAGATCCGATTAACGATTAAATATTTAAATACATAATCGTCAAATATGCGGGTTGTTACACTTCTGGTGTGCGACAAGTGGTTGCTAGATCCTTAAGAGAATGTAGTTCAGGTTTTCCGATGGTATCCGTAATGAGTGAAATTTACTAGCTTATAGAAAATACTTGAGTTTCACCGGACCGTATGGGACATCCATGTTAAATTCTGGTAATTACTGAAAGTGATAGTATCTTGCACTTTATAGTTCATTCTCTTTTGGTGTGTGGCGGGAGGCTGCTAGATCCTTAAGAAGTTTACTCCTGGAATTATTTTCGAACATAGAAATATAATAATAAATAAATAATCTAGGTTTCTTTTCAAGTGAAATGATATAAGATAAATCCTGGAATTTCGAGTCATGGTTGCTACAATCATCTTGATCGTCTTGGATTATCCTTGAGATTATCTTTTGATCCTGTGATTTCCCATCCTGAGTATGATCCTCGGTATCGGATCAGTTTGAGTGCTACCAAATTGTTTGTTTGTTTACTACTGGGCCTGAGTACGATCATTAGGATCGTCTTGAGTATAGATCTCTTGGATTTTGGAAAATTGTATTGTGTAACTAGTCTGTGTTTGTGAATTAAATATATATATTTTGGATCTTATTATAGATGCTAAGTTTAGTCAATCTAGCGAATCATGTGTTTAGTGACTAATCCGTGTTTTATGACTCAATCTTATAATCTTGTTTTGTGTTAAACTAATCTTGCGACTTGTGATATCTTGGACATCTGGGTTGAATATCTTTAGTGCTTAGCCTTGTACATCTTGGACATTTGTATTGGATATCTGGATTTAGTTATGTGTTATTTATTCTTATGTTATATCTTGTTCTCACCCTATTGAATATTTAAAGATAGTCTGACCCGGGTGTTATTTTGCTTGGGTCAGGCCGAGACTTTTCACGGTACTGAACATGTTGACTTTTGGATGTTGGGCTAGCAAGGAGATAAACACTTTTGACTTTTAGTTTATCTCATTTAGGAATTTATGATTATGTTTATAAAATGCATAACTGAGATTAGAGAATTATAAAAACATGTATATTATGTGAGTTTAGTGTTTTATTTCGTAGACTTAAAAATTGTATATGTACAAGTTGAGATTTATTCCACTGTGATCTGCGATTGTTATTTATATTATATATTGTTTTGATTCTAAGAAATCGGTGTGTCTATTACTTTATATTAACATTGTACATGTCAAATTCAGTTCAGATATTAAGTGAAAAAGGTATAAATGATGTGTCAGTGTTAAAAGAAAGATATATTCACATTCGATCGCCCTTAACTAGCCGTATTCTCCAGATTAGCAGATGACATTATTTGTAATGTTCTTTGCTAATTAGGGCATCGTGGTAGGGTCGTTACAGTTGGTATCAGAGCTGTGTCAGAACATAATAGCATATATTATTACGGATCTGAGACCTAAATGACTTAAAGTCCTGTCCCTTGGGGTGTATGGTAGATAGTTATATTAATTATCTAATTATGTATAGGAATATAAAATGATTATCGGGATAATCATTTGGAGCATAAATTGATTTAAAAATTTTAAATTGATAAATTGGAATTTGTGACACTAAAAACTTTTGGAAAATAACGAGTAAAATCTTTTAGAGTTAAGCAAATTTTGGAAATAAATTGGAATGAATTAAATTCAAGTGAACTATTTCATTTTAATAGAAAATTTGGGAAATTTGAGTGAATAAGTTTAGTATTAAACGATCTAGGAATAATCAGAGTTGCGCAATGGAATTTCAGACATTGAATTGTTCCGTTGTAAGTGATTATGTATGTTTTGGTTGATTGGTTGACCAGTTGTTAGGAATTGATTGCTTGGTTGTATTTATTTATATTGGAGGCAAGGATGCTAGTGATAATAAAATAAATAAGGAAAATTTGTGATTATCCATTGTGTTGACTTGTCCTGACATTGTTTAAAGATTCTGATCAATATGTGGGACGCCATGTTATTGATAAGGGTTCCTAAACATTGAACAAAACATTCCGACATGAGAAATAATTAATTTGGAAAATAAGTGAGTTTAAAAACAATTTAAAATTATATTTTAAGCCATATAGTAAATTATGAGAAGTGGAAGCATGACGTGGCAATGTTGATATTATATGTTATCAACTTTGTAGCCAAGTGACAAAGTCGCTCACTAAATTCCGAGGCTCGATATTATTTTATATGTAATATGGTGTGTTGAGAGAAATATTTATTATTGTAAAAAAAAATTATAATTTCAAGAATAGTTGATATGGTAAATAATTAGATGATATTCTTGAATATAATCATGGAAAAGAAAATTTTAACTACTTTATATGGTTTAGAAAAAATAAAATAAAATGAGCATTTAATAAGTGATAAATTATTCTATAATAATTTATCTTATATCCTTGAATTAAATTATGGATACAAGTAAAAGTGAAATTATTAAATTGCTTATGTGATGAGTATATAAATAAGTAAGAGAAGTATTTAGGTTGGAATGAGTTTTGAAAATTTTGTTTGGTGAAGATGAAGTTTTAAATTTCAAAAATCAAATTAATTTTATGAAATGAGAAAGTAAATTAGAATATATTAACTGTGTAAGTGAGGGGAAAAAATCTGTTGAAGTTTTGTTAATTTTTTTAACCCTCTTGTAGAATTTCGGTCATAAATTTTCCGTTAATGATTCGAATATTGTATTTTTAGTCTTGTTTGAAAGGTAAGATAATAAGAAGTAACTTTTGTTTTGTGATCTTTTTGAAAATTTGGACTTTGTTATTTTTAAAAGTGGTTTGAAATGAAATTAAAAATTTGGACTGAACTTGAAAAATCTGGGTAGATATCCGTTGTTATTTGATCATATCTTTTCTAGTTTGACCGGATTTTGAAGTTTTTATAGTTTTTGGAAAGCTAACTCAATAGGGAACAACTTTTATGTAGATCATTATTGAAAATTTTGAATCTAGCTATTTTTAAAAACCCTTTCACGAGGGGTCAAATTTCAGACATGCTATATTCTGGGCTGAGATGGTATACCTGACAAACTAGACCATAACGTTTTTATTCTCGGTTGGATTTTAAAGTTTTCACACTTTTCGGAAACTTCACTTAATATGTAGTAACCTTATGGTTTGACACTTTTAAAAATTTCGAGCTTAACTCGATTAAAAACCCATTACAAAACCAGGTTAGGCTAATTTCATGTGTTTAGCTAACTTAATGTGTTTATGTAGTTGATTTCATTTTCCATATGCTTGGATATTACTCCCATTTTGTTGTTGAGTGTTTAGTAGATACTAGATGTGAGTGCCTTGCAATTGGAGCTTGGTTTTGCATTAGTTTTGTTTTTCGTGCTTGCTAAAAATAAGAAAGGTACGTATCTCGAATTACATATCGTATTTTTATGTTTTTTCCCTACGAGATGCCTCATCCTTGAGATGAGAAGTGTATTGTGTAATTATATATATTGCAAATTTTCGAAATGTTAGCCGCGTAAAGGAGACGCTGGCAAAATTTTCTGTAAACTTAGGAAGTTAGAATGTTTATTTTGAGAATTTTGAAAAAAAATTGATAATTAAAATTTATTATTTTTATATTACAATGTGGGATGACATTGATTGGTTAATTATGGAAACGGGATTAGAAACCAGTTAACAATAATTATCTTAAAAGAAAATTATATTATAAATTTCTTTCATTAAAGAAATTGCGGGGTCGCAATTTTCGTAAGGGGGTAAGTTTGTAACAACCCAGTTGTTAATGACCTAATTAATTACGGTTAATTAGTGTGATTAATATAAATTTGGAATTTTGTAATTTATTTACAAAGTTTACTCTAATTTAAATAAAATGGTTTAAATTATGGAATTCAATTTCGTCGAAATAAAATTAAAAAAAAACTTATCGGATTTTTAAATTTTGAAATATAGTTGTTTGTAAAAATTTGAATTAATTCATAGAGGATAATCTAATTTAGCTTAGTTGATTTAATTAGTTAGGCTAGTGAAATCTATTGATTAAGCTAAGTATTTAGTTAACTTACTTTGTTGGGGCTTCTTACAACCATTCTAGCCCCTAGGCTTTTTAATTTATTTAACTTCCTAAAAATCAAATCCCTTTGAAGACTAAATTACCAATTCCAGTACATTTATTCTCTTCTTCCCCTGAGATGCTAAAGATTATTTTATCTTTCTATAAACAAATAAAGCCCTAAATCCCCATTTATACAAATTAATAATCCCTAAATCAATTCGTGAATTACTTGGATGGAACAAAAACTAGCAAGGATTACTCGACTTCGGCATAGGGCATCAAGCACGCGAGCGATAAGGGAGGAGCACGACGTGACCTAGGTGGTTCATTGACGAGTAGCGAATCAACGGAGGCAACTGCCGGCGACGATGGTAGCGAGGATAGGCAAGGGCAATGTTGGCAATCGTTTTGGGTGGCAGAGCTATCGAGGTTAAGTAGCTTGCTGATGATGGTAGATGGAGGCCTGTGGTAGATGCAAACTTCGAGGTAGTGATGTAGTCAATGTTTCAGTGTGATTCACGCATCGTTGGTGAGTTAATTCTCACATAAACTATCTCTATATATGTTGCTATATGTTTAGTTCAAATGAGCTGCTGCTTTCAGTGAATAACAAAACTAATTTCTATGTCAATGAAATAGGGTATGTTGAAAGTTATACCCTATACAACTAGAAAAAAATTATGTTCTGAGATTGTTATTTGATTCTTTGTTGTATGGAAATTGATGCTTGCATGTGTGTGGTTAAACCCTTGCTATCAACCTGGATGATATATTGCAATGAAACCATGTTGTTTTTTTTCTTTCTTTTAATTAATGGTTAAATTGACATATGTATGAATACTCAAAAGGTCATTTCCAAAGCTAAAGAGTCTACCTATTAGTGAACAACAGTATTGCATATTAACTAGTGAACTATTAATATAAAATATGAATGGAAAATTAGCTAATTGTTTTGCAAACCTGATGCCTTGTGATGTGAACTACTGCATGTATGTATCTATATCAATATAATACTCTTAGTTCTAACTGGAAATCTTGGATAAGAAATTTGTGAACTTTGTGAATTTTGGGAATTCTCTGGTGTAGAAATTTTATAAACATATATTTATCTATTATATCAATAGTGTGAATACAAGTTATTTCACAAAAGAAAGTATTATAATTTACCGGTTCAAGCAAATATTCATATCAAATCAAATTCTTTAATAAACGATTTTAACAAATAGAGATTTACATATAGTTTTGTTATTATAAATGAATTATAGATTTGGAAATGTGGTTTTGGGAAAATATGAATATAAATTCATTTCTAAATAAAATGGATTTACACCTGAGTGGATTTGGAAGAGAAATAAAAGTTGTTTTATAAAATAAATGGATTATAAATATGGTTTTGGAATATGGTTTTGAGAATAGTATTGACTAAATGGAAATTTGAGACAACATTGGATATACAAGTGAAATCTTGGAATAAATTGGGTTATGCGATATTTTACCCAATAAGTGAATATTTTATTAAAGTTAAATAATAAATGGGTTTGTGGAAAGTTATATAACTATTTATAAACAATAAACTCAAAGTGATAAATGTTTTGAGAACCTTAATTCTATAATTTAGGAAGTACTAACAAATTGTCTTAGTGTCATTGATTGGTTTAAATGCTTTCGAATAACGCTTCATCGAATATGATATATCTTATTGAATAGAATGTTTGAGTGGAACTTACTAGCCCATCAGCAAATACTCAAATTTCACCAGGTAGTATGGGATGCCTTGGTTAAATTTGTGTGATTGCCATTAGGGAGTATTTTACACTTTAGAGTTGTATTCTCTTCTGGTGAGCGACAAGTGGTTGCTAGATCCTTAAGAGAATGTAGTTCAGGTTTTCTGGTGGTATCCGTAATGAATGAAATTTACTAGCTTATAGAAAATACTTGAGTTTCACCGGATGATATGGGACATCCATGTTAAATTCTGGTAATTACTGAAAGTGATAGTATCTTGCACTTTACTATTCTCTTTTGGTGTGCGGCGGGAGGCTGCTAGATCCTTAAGAAGTTTACTCCTAGAATTGTTTTCGAACATAGAAATATAATAATAAATAAATAATCTGGGTTTCTTTTCAAGTGAAATGATATAAGATAAATCCTGGAATTTTCGATTCATGGTTGCTACGATCATCTTGATCGTCCTAGATTATCCTTGAGATCGTCTTGTGATCCTGTGATTTCCCGTCCTGAGTACGATCCTCGATATCGGATCGGTTTAAGTGATATCAAATTGTTTGTTCGTTTGCTACTAGGCCTGAGTACGATCATTAGGATCGTCTTGAGTATAGATCTCTTGGATTTTGGAAAATTGTATTGTGTAACTAGTCTGTGTTTGTGAATTAAATATATATTTTTGGATCTTGTTATAGATACTAAGTTTAGTCAATCTTGCGAATCATGTGTTTAGTGACTAATCCTTGTTTTATGACTCAATCTTATAACCTTGTTTTGTGTTAAACTAATCTTGCGACTTGTGATATCTTGGACACCTAGGTTGAATATCTTTAGTGATTAGCCATGTACTTCTTGGACAACTATATAGGATATCTAGATTTAGTTATCTGTTATTTATTCTTATGTTATATCTTGTTCTCACCCTATTGAATATTTAGAGATAGTATGACCAGGGTGTTATTTTGCTCGGGTCAGGCCGAGACTTTTCAGGTTACAGGACATGTTACTTTTGGATGTTGGGCTAGCAATGAGATAAACATTTTTGACTTTTAGTTTACTCGTTTAGGAATTTATGATTATGTTTATAAAATGCATAACTAAGATTAGAGAATTATAAAAACTTGTATATTATGTGAGTTTAGTGTTTTATTTTGTAGACTCAAAAATTGTATATGTACAAGTTGAGATTTATTCCGCTGTGTTCTGTGATTGTTATTTATATTATATATTGTTTTGATTCTGAGAAATCGGTGTGTCTATTACTTTATATTAACACTGTACACTTCAAATTCAGTTCAGATATTAAGTGAAAAAGGTATAAATGACGTGTCAGTGTTATAAGAAAGATATATTCACATTCGATCGCCCTTAACAAGCCGTATTCTTCGGATTAGCAGACGACATTATTTGTAATGTTCTTTGCTAATCTGGGCATCGCAGTAGGGTCGTTTCTATTAATGGGACCAAAAATCGTTTTATCAATAAATGGTCTCAAAATGCGTGAAATTATCATTTTGGGGTAGTTTCTCATATTTCGATGAAACTAGTGCCATCAGAACCAAAATAATGAGACGTTATACACCGATGATTTTTGTGATGATTAGATGTACTGTGTTGTCATGCGAGTTTGAAACGCATAACGAGTAAAAGAGAAAATTAAAATATAATATTATTTTATTATATAAACAACACCCTCCTTTACTCTTCTCCATCACTTCACTTCCTCTTTTTTTTATTTTCTACTTGCTTGTGAATAGAAAAATGAGCTGCCTCCTTCCTTTAATTCTTTACCGAGCTACATGCCATGAAATTCATCGACACCAGATCCGTTGAACTTATATGGTCGAGGGCATCAAATCCATAGCCTCGGAATTTGGTACGGTGGTCTTTGGGGATGTGCAACATGGAGGTGGCCGAACTAGGGTTTAGGGGTGGAGGCCTTTCAGGCGAAGTTAGAGGAAATGGGGAGTTGCATTGAGCTTCTCTTGCAAAAATAGGCTGGTAGAGGAAGTTTGGTGGCATGTGATCATCAGAAGCAAATCGTGACTTTCATTTATCGCTTACGAAAGCTACAGGCCGCATTATTCTAGAGTCGATTGTCTTGAATGATTTTGAGCCTATGGCAGAGCATTTGCATAGTTGAGTGCAATGGAGCAAGCAGTGCAGCGTTTCATTGAGAAACATGGGAGAAATGGAAAAGGAGAAGGTGCAACAATGGCGGGTTTGTGCGTATCATCGTATTTATGCACGTCCTGGAAGAGATATTGGGTAAGAATGGTATAATAAGGTAATTTATTAAGTTAGTTAAGTAATAAATTAAATTATATAATCCGATTTCTTATAAAATCAATAACTTTTTCATACGAGGTCCAATTGAGACGCCGACGTCACCATTGCACTCATATCGAGATTATCTACGTCTTAGTTAGGATTGGGCTTGGATGAGTCAACTCACTTTTAAATGAACACTATATGATATATGTGTTGATAAAATTTGTCATTATTTGTATGCTTGAATGATATCTTTGTTTGGTTTGGTTGAATTCCAGCTTTGGAAAGCGGATGGCATATGAAATGAAATACAAAGAACTTAGGGAATTTTGCCAAGGGATCCCAAGGTATTCCTTTCCACTATTGATTTTAATTTCATTTATATAATTGTTGTATAAATTGTTGAATGCCAAAAACTTGGTAGCTAGGCCATATTGGATATGACTTTGACATTTCGCAAAAGCTGAACTTTTTAGTGTAGATCAATGATAGAACTTGTTAAGTGCTAGGGTAGCTCAAGGCCTTATTATAGTATTTTGAAATACTATGATTTGCTATTTTGACTTAAAAAGGGTTTTGATTTGGAGAATGATTCTAAATGTGACTTTTGGAATTTTCTGTGGCATTTTATTTAGAATTTTTTTTGAACTTCTTTATTTTTCTTCAACCTTTTTAGACTCTTCTAGTTTATATGGAAATGTTTTAAAAAGTATTTTCGAGAAGTATTTATTATAAAGAAAATTTAATATAATAACGAATGTTTATTATCCATAAAACAAAAGGGGTTTATCTCTTATAGTAAAGTAATTCTTTTTAAAAGAAGATAGAAATATTTTAGAATAAATATTTGTGAAATGCTTTATATAAAATGTTGTATAGAAATATAGATTTATAAAGGGTTTTTTAATGTAAGAATAGATTTATAAATGATATTTTATAGAAGAGAAATGATATCATTTTGATAAATTGGAATAATAAATCATATTTGTGAATTTATAATGATATATGGAATGATCGTTTTATGTAAAGTATTTAGTCCTATTTGAAATCGAAGATTGGTGATGAGCATATGAGATTTGAAATTATGAGATTTATGAAAGGAGTTTCATAAATAGAAATTAGATTTGTATAAGGAGTTTGTAAATATAAAAGAGATTTATAAAAAGTAATTTTATAAAGGAAATGAGATTTTATTTCTATAAATGATCATTTTAAATTATGGTGGTATGGAAAGTATTCTTTTCTTAACTAACACTAAATTCCAAGGTAGAGAAAATCGTCTCTATCTGTGAGAATTAAGAATGTATATTGAGGCAATGGTAATTTTCTAACTTGTCCGACTTCATTATTTATCGAAGGATGGTACAAGTTTGAAATCGAAAAGTGGTGGTAAGTATATTTGGTCTAAATTCTGTGTGATCCATTTGCTTATACCATAAAGGAAAGTGGTTTAGGGTTATAGTAAACATTGTTTTCTAACGACGTTTGTTTTAGCCTATTTAAATATGATTTTGCAAAAGGGGAAATCTTCCTTAAGATTTGTGAATGTACTTATACCATTGATATAAGTATTTGCAGATGTTTTCTAAGTATTGAAAGTGAAATGTTTGTAGGTATACTTATATAGTTAAGATAAGTATATTAATATTTTTTCAAGAAAAAGAGTAGAGAGGGTTTGTGAATATATATTTTGTAAAGTTATTTTAATACAAATAATTAAAAAGAGATTTTAATTAATGAAAAGATTAATTAAAGGGGCTTAGTGCTTGCTTATATGCTTAACCATACTTTGTTTCCATACGAAATTAAATCTCCTATTTGGTTGTTTGCTTATATGATAGTTAAATAACCGACTATTAAACCTTGGCCAGTTTGGACTTAAAAAGTATATATAAGCCTCACGTGTTCATACAGTTTGAGATCCCTTGGGAGAACTCATTTCGGTGAAACATCTCTCACTTTAAGGGCGTATATTTGAGATCCCCTTAGTGCTCTTATATCACTCGCTTACTTCTGAAAGAACCGGGATTGAATCAACTGGAAACTATCGATTGTTGGTTCGGAGAGACCAGGTTCGGATCTGGTGAGTGTTAGGTTGGCATGTGTGATAGGGGGTTCTTGCTTTTTGAACCGTGACGAAGCTTAGACTTTTACCCATACATGCCCCTTTACGGGTTGTTGTTAAAGCAATCTAGAGGTTGGCTGTAAAATATATTCAAGTTTACCACTATAGTCACCTCTGAGAAGGGAGAATGTTACACGTGGTATCAGAGCTTAAGTTGAGCAAACACCAAGGCTTGGGTTGGGTAAACTCATTAGAGATAGGGTAATTGACATCCTAGATTGAGTTTGAGTGTATGTGTGTCTATGTTATATACATATACATATATACATACATAAATACATACATACATACATATATATATATATATATGAGAGGGCCTATTTGTTAGTGCTATAATTTTTTTTAATATTGTGTTAATTGGTCTGTGAGTGGTTTATGAAATTCTGATCAATACAGAAGGTAGAACTGTGTCGATGAGAGTTTCTAAACAGTTGAACAAGTTAAACTGACACAGTATTGTTTTTGAAATTGGTAAATGAAATAATTTTTAAAAATTGATATAATTATTTATGACGTGTTTATTTGTTAGGAAACGATAATTTTTAATTATTATTATTTATTATTTGATTAGTCATGTTCATCCAGTTTAGGAGCATTGACTATTGTTTGTTGATTGATCATTTATGCTCAGCTAGTTTATGAGCATTTATTGTTTTGGTTAAATTAAATATGAACATCTTGTGAATTAAGTTTCACAGTTTGACAATAGGGTGTTCGGTAATAGTGTTGTTATAAATGGTTACTGTAATAAAGGAAGTTATTATGTAAATGTAATTCTATATAAATTTGGCTTATAGGATGTGTCTTATAAAATAAAGAGAATTTTTGAGAATTCAAAAATATTTTAAATGATTTTTGGAAAAAGTAATAATAGTATTACCTGAAAGTATTTAGAAGTATAAGTATTTTTAAAGAAAATTTTAAGTAAGATACAATTTCTTTGGATAATTTGGGGAAAATGAGTCGATTTTTCTTGTGAATCTGAATAATCTTCTAACTAACGATCATATGTTTGCTTAAGAGAATGTTGAAGTTCACTTAGTAAATTATTCTCTTTATTATTGTACGATCGAAATAATTTTGAATCCGAATGAACCCAAAGCAAGTGGTAATATTTTCTTAAAACTATTTATATAGAGATATATATGGTATTGTTTGAAATGGGATTTGAAAGAGAAGAAGTATTTTTAGGTTTATTAGTTTAAGTGGCTTGAAAACGACTAAAAATGGGCAAGAGATGTGTTTGGATGGCAAGCACTTCTCTTAAGTATTATCGTTATTGGTAAAGAGATGTATGATACTACTTGGTAAGACTCAATTCCTCGGTATCATTTTGGTGTTACTCAGTCTATATGTATATTTTGCAACGGATTTAAATATATAGTATCATTTCAAATGGGTTTTGAAATAAAAACTGGGTATTTAGTTCTTAAGTTCCTTAAAGAAAATAGATTCAAAATACGAAAGATATTTTGATAAAAGAGTGTGTTGATAAATGAAAATTTTAATATGGGTTTATATCACTCTTGGTTAGAGAGGAAATAATTTAACACTAGTCTTTAAATGGGTTAAATTTAATAGGAAGGTTTTAATAAACTTTGTTTTATTAAAACCCTGTCTTTTGTTTTAACATTTAAGTTGTATAAACTATTTGATGTTATTTGGCCGACTAATAAACATCTTTACCTTAGAGGTGTCTATGGAAAAGTAGACTATAGGACTGAGTTTGGATAACGGCATTCTACTCTTCTTAGTTACTTACTAGACCGAGTAGGTAAAGAGGTCAAGAGATCGACTCAATTTTAAGACCTCGATTTATTTTGGCTTACATCTGACTTTAAAATATAAAAGAATAAATTAGATGTTTTGAACATACTCTTAGGATGTAGTAGGGTATTATATGAATTTAAAACATAAGTTATACTTTTATGAAACGTTTTCCTAAACGAGTTTGGGAAATAAGAAGATTTGTTATAATATAATAAGTAGGTTATCCTAAAGGATAAAAACCGTAGGTTGTACTTGGATCGTTTTATTCGCATGACAGCTTTTTATTCACAATTTGGGTACATAATTTCTAGGTGTTATATACTGGTCCAAACTAAGCATTTTCACTCGATTCTTGAAGGCGAGTACTTAGGATGGATTATTGGGATGATGTGAGTGTTTTCTATCATAGTTTAGGACTATGTAAGAAAAACATAATTATTAGATTAAGGAATAGGATCCGAGTTCTGCAATGGAGAAATTGAGTGATCTATAGTAGTTTGGAAGTGAAATTTTTGTGATCGAGCAAGTGATCAGATTGATATTGCATACGGATGACATATGTACATCGTACGGGATTTAATATATGTGTATGCTATGTTTGTTAGCTTATGGAGTGTTTGCGAAGGACTCTACAAATTGTTATGAGGTAGTATGAATAATCGACAAAGTAATAACCTAAGACTGTTGAGCGTAAGATACGCTTCGTAGATTGTTTATCATCCTTGTGCGATTGAGGATTTTTCCTGAACTTGAGCGAACCATGAGCTTTGTTTGCTAGTAATTGTAATACGGCTAAGTATGGATGTGGGATTGTTTCTTTTATTGCTTGTGTTGGAATTTTAGGAATGAAATATTCTAAGTGGGGTAGAATTAGCAACCCGGAATTTCGAACACTTCGTATTTAAATATTTGAATTATTTAAATCATTCAATATTGAATTTAATGTGATTAATTAATTTAATAACCTTGTTAACCCCTTTTTTAAATATTAACTAATGATAAGAAATTTGTTTACAAAAATAAATAGTTCGAAAAAATATCATTAGTGTGACCGAAAATCGGTTTATCAATAAATGGCCTCGAAATGCAGGAAATTATCATTTTGAGGCATTGTCTCGAATTTTTATGAGACTGTTGCCATCGAAACCGAAATAATGAGACGATGTAAGTCGACGAGTTTCGTGGCAATCGGATGTACTGTGTTGTCGTGCGAGCTCGAAACGCATAATGATTAGAAGGGAAAATTAAAATATAGTATAATTTTATTATATAAACAACACCCCCCTCACTCTTCTCCATCACTTCCCTTCCTCTCCCTTTTATTTAATTTTCCATTTGCCTATGAATAAAAAAATGAGCAACATCCTTCCTTTGATTCTTTACGGAGATATAGGCCACGAAATTCATCGACACTAGATTCGTTGAACTTGTGTGGTTGAGGGCTTTAAATTCATAGCCTTGAAATTTAGTACGGTGGTGTTTGGGGGTGTGCAACCTGGTGGTGGTCGAACTAGGGTTTACGAGTGGAGGCGATTTAGGCGGAGTTAGAGGAAATGGGGAGTGGCATCGAGCTTCTCTTAAGAAAATGAGCCGGTGGAGGAAGTTTGGTCGTGTGTGATCATCAAAAGCAAATCGCAACTTTTGTTTGTTGTTTATGGAAGCTATAGTTCGCATTCTTCTCGGGTCAATTGTGTTAAATGATTTCAGCATAATGGAGTATTTGCGAAGTGGAGTGCAATGGAGCGAGCGGTGCAGCGTTCCATTGAGAAACGAGGGAGAAAAGGAAGGAAGAAGGCGCGACAAAGGTAGGTTTATGCGTATCGCTGTATCTGTGCACGGCCTGGAAGAGATATTGGAGAAGAAGGATTTAATTAGGTAATTTATTAAGTTAATTAAGTAATAAATTAAATTATATAATTCGAAATCTTATAAAATCGATTACTTTTGCATAAGAGGTCCAATCGAGACGCAGTCTTTGCCGTTGCACTAGTATCGGCATTATCTACGTCACGCTTGGGCTTGTGTGAGTTAGCTCACCTTTGAATGAATACTATATGATATATGTGTAGATACAAATTATTATTTGTATGCTTGAATTATTTCTTTCTTTGGCTTGTTGAATTCCCGCTTTGGAAAGCGGATGGCATCTGAAATGAAATACATAGAACATAAGGAATTTTGCAGAGGGATCCTATGGGATTCCTCGCTACTGTTGATTTTAATTTCATTTATATACTTGTTGTATAAATTTTTGAATGCCAAAAGCTTGGTCGCTTGGCCATATTGGATGTGACTTTGATATGTCACAAAAGTTGAACTTTTAGTGTAGATCAATGATAGCACTTGTTAAGTGCTGCGGTAGCTCTACGCCTCATTATAATAATTTAAAATACTATGATTTGCTATTTTGATTTGAAAATGATTTTTATTTGGAGTGATTTTAAATGTGAATTTTGGAAGTTTCAATGGCATTTTATTTAGAAATGTTTTTTTTGAACTTCTCTATTTTACTTCAACATTTTTTTGTCTCTTCTAATTTATAAGGAAATGTTTTAAAAAGTATTTTCAGGAAGTATTTATTATATAGAAAAGTTAATATAATAATGAATGTTTATTATCAAGAAAAGCAAAAGGGGTTTATCTTTTATAATAAAGTGATTTTGTTTTAAAAGAAGATAGAAATATTTTGGAATAAATATTTGTGAAAAGCTTTATATAATATGTTATATAGAAAGATAGATTTATAAAGGGTTTTTTAATATAAAAATAGATTTATAAATGATATTTTACAGAAGGGAAATGATATTATTTTGATAAATTGGAATAATAAATCACGTTTGTGAATTTATAATGATATATGAATGATTGTTTTATGTAAAGTATTTAGTCCTATCTTGAAATCAATGATTGGTGATAAGTATATGAAATTTAAAATTGGGAGATTTATGATATGATTTTTATAAATAGAAATGAGATGTATAAAACGAGTTTGTAAATATAAGAGAGAATTATAAAAAGGAATTTTATAAAGGAAATGAGATTTGATTTCTATAAATTATCATTTTAGCATATGGTGGTATGGAAAGTATTCTTTTCATAATTAACACTACATTTCGAGGTAGGGAAACTCATCTCTATTTGTGAGAATTTAGAAGTGGAAATTAGCCACAAGGGCCTCTTTAGCAAGTGCAATTAGTTTCTAGGACACACAACTGAAATAATTACTTTTAAGGACAAAATGCAAAATAATTAGTTTATATGGCCTAAAAACTTATGAAATTATGTCCTTGAAAGTAATTGGACTACTGACTTTGTCCTTAAAAGTAATTATTATGTTGACTTTGGCCTTGAAATTAATTTTTGTGGATGTGTGTCCTAGAAACTAATTGGACTGCAAAGTTTGTCCTTCTAGTGAAATGCCCCAATTTAGAATGTATGTCAAGGCAAGGATAGTTTTCTAACTTGTCTGACTTCATTATTTATCGAGGGATAGTTCAGGTTTGAAATTGAAATAGGTGAGTATATTTGGTATAATATCCATATGATCCATTTCCTTACACCAAAAAGGAAAAAGGTTTTGGTTTATAGTAAACAATGTTTTTAAATGATAATTGGTTTGGCCTATCTAAATTTGATTTTGGAAAAAGGGAAATCTTCCTTAAGATTTGTGAATATACTTATACCATAGATATTATATCGAGACGTTTTGTATTGAAAGTGAAATGTTTTGTGGGTTTACTTATACAGTTGAGGTAAATATATTAATACTTTTTCAAGAAAAATAGCATAGAGGGTTTGTGAATATATCTTTTGTAAAGATATTTTAATACCAATAACTAAAAAGATTTTTTAATTAATGAAAGGATTAGCTAAAGAAGCTTAGTGGTTGCTTATGTGCTTAATCATGCTAGGTTTCCAGATTAAATTAAATCTTTGATTTGGTTATTTGCTTATTTGATAGTTAATTAAACGAATATCAAATCTTGGCCAGTTTGGACTTAGAAAGTATATATATGCCTCACGTGTTCACAGTCTAAGATCCTTTGGGAGAGCTCATTCCAGTGAAACATCTCTCGCTTTAAGGGCGTATATTTGAGATCCCCTTGGGATTGTTATATTGTCCGCTACTTCTAAAAGAACCGGGATTGAGTCAACCGGTAACTATTGATTGTTGGTTCGAAGAGACCGGGGTCGGATAAGCTATCCAAAAACCACTTCGAACTGACATAAGTGCTCGAATTGAAGATGTTAGATCAAAAGATGGTATAACATTCTAGGTGCCAATTATGATGAATTAGCTCTTGATTTAAACGTTTATATGGATATGATCAAGTATAATTGATCAATATCGCCCTAATAGTGTATCAAGAACCAAATCATCATTTGAAACTAATCTTATGATAGAATCATCATTGAATGGATGACATTAGGCCCTTGAGGAAAGTTATATGAAAGGCTATTTGTTATCCTACAATCATTATGCTCGAAGTCCTTAGAGTTCATTAAAGTCATTAAGTGCAACGTCCTTTATGGTCATCGATATGCTCGAAGTCCTTAGAGTTCATTAAAGTTATTATGCTAGATGTCCTTTATGGTCATAAGAGTCAATATGCTCATTTAGGATTTTAAATGAGATAGTCAAAAAAGGCCCATGTCATATCATATGTTCGATAGAGATATGGAAGATAAGTGAGGTGTCCAGGCTACAGTCCATTATGCATGATAATGGGCATATAATTAGGCACAATTAGTCCTTATGTTCGAAGTCCATGGTTCATATAATTATGCATATAGAATTTTGTCATAGTTCAAGGCTCGTCGATTATGTTCATGTAGAGTTTGATCATGATGAGTCCATAAATATCCAAGTCCATAACAATAATGTCCAAAAAAGGTCATAGTCTAAGTCAGTATGCATATTCAAGTCCTTGGTCATATAATTCGAATATGATTACAGTCAAATAAGGTTTGTCCCCAATTATAGGGTTTCGCAAAGCCCCTTGGTCCATATTTATAGGGTTTTGCAAGTGGCAGGCCTCGACACCCATTGGCTTTGGTATTAATTGCATTCTCGAGCATTAAAGTTGATACTTTATCGGCTTCGACATTAGCAGCGTTGTCGAGCATCAAGGTTGGTACTTTTGTGTTCATATAGTAGGACTCCGGTACTGGCGCAACAGAGCCAACATTCGGTATAATAAACTGGGAGTTAATAATTCCTTCTCCATTAATCCACTTTCACTACATCCATATTTTAACATTGATGGAAGACGATGTTATCAAGTAATGGCTTCGTCACCCTTTTGGATGTATTGATAGTTCTCGACATGGCTAATGATTTTTGGTGATGACGACTTCATATCTTGTGACCTCCTTTGATTGATTGTTGGTAGCATTGTGGGCATTAAATAGTGGTGACATTGATTATCCTTGATGTCGATGATTAGTAGCTTGTGGTTCCTTTTTCAAAATGACTTCAATGAATGATGACGTCTTAATGAACATACTATCATTATTTAACAACTTCGATCACACGTGGTGCTGTAAGACTTCGACAATGGGCAGTGTGACCTAGGCAACTTCGACCAAAGGTGACGTTCTCCTTTCTCCTTATCAATGGGATGTGATGCTGACGAATCACGATGTGATGGAACGTGGTGTGGATAAAGGGAGGTTTTGCATGGAATTGATGCATCATTGACCAAGTTTGACACGGACGCTATGACATTGAAGGATGTCACATAGTTGAATGAGGATACGATCTTACGGTACTTCCTTTTGTATTATCATCTATTATTGCGGTGATAATGTCTTTGACATCGACGGAGACCTTGAAGTCGATTGATTTCTTAATGTTATCCTAGCATCCGGGGCTTCAAACTTCGATGTAATCCTTCAGCCTCAATGTTAACTTTCCTGGTTTATATCCTTTGAAAATTATATGGAAAACATTTAGCCCTATTGTATGAAAGGAGCTTTTTACTCTTTAGGATAAAACCAAGAATTTCTTCGTATTGCCCAATCTCTAATAAGATTTCCTTGCTGGCCTTGTTTTCCTATAAAACATGAAGTAAATGATAATTTTGTTAGCAATTCTCTTTTTAAGTTTGATTGAATTACAAATTGGAATTTATTGCCTATATTATTTGTGTAAGTTTAGGGTTATCATTTTGTTGTAAGAGATCAACAAATAGTGATATGTTTTCAAGCAAAGGCCCAGAAGATTATCCGGTCATGTCATGGGTAGAGGCACCATAAATTATTTTCCTAGTAATAATAGGAAACCAGAAATTCATTTGATAAAAAAATGTCCTTTTGGCAGTGAGAGGAGACTAGAAATTCGTATCGGACCATAAAGAAATTGATGTTTGGTAATAATAGAAGACCAAAAGTTTTTATCCAATATCGATGGAAGACCGGAATTCTATATCTGATAATAATAGAAGAAGCCCATGAATCTAATTTTGGGGATAATAAAAGTCCAAAAATCCATGTTTGGAAATAATAGAAGACTAGAAATCCAAATTTGGCAATAATAATAGAAGTTCATAAATCTATATTTGGAAATAATAGAAGAAGACCAAAAATCCAGTTCTGACAATAATAGTAGAAGCCCAAAAATCCATAACTGGAATTAATAGAAGAAGATCAGAAATCCAAATCTGGCAATAATAATAGAACATATTTGGAAATAATAGGAGAAGACCAAAAATCCAAATTTGGAAATAATAATAGAAGTCCAGAATCTCTTATCTGGTGGCTGAAAATTGTTTTTGTTGGGGAATATAAATAACTCATGTTTAATGATCCCTTCCTATAGAAGATTAGTTGACCTAGAGCCTTGCTTGTCTTTGATTTTGATTGACTTGGGAGCACTACTTGGCTTTGATTTTGATTGACTTAGAAGCACTACTTGGCTTTGATTTTGATTGACTTAGAAGCACTACTTGGCTCTGATTTTGATTGATCTTCCTTTTGAAGATTATGATGCTTTAATAAGGCCTTTGATGATGGCACTAATGGCTTACTCCATCCTTCCTTTAGTCAGTGCTTCAGTGAGGCCTTTGATGACATCACTGAAGGTTTTCTCGGTGCTTTAGTGAGGCCTTTGATAATGACACTAAAGGCTTATCTGACCTCCCTCTAGGAGGTGCTTTAAGTAGGCCACGTAGTTAGGGGTTGAAGGCTTTTCCAATGCTTTAGTGAGGCCTTTGATGGTGGCACTAAATGATTACTTCGACTTCCCTTTAGGAGGCGCTTTAGTGAAGTCTTTGATGACGACACTGAAGGCTTAGGGCATTTAATGGCTAGGGACCGCTTGTGGTCATGATCCTTTGATGGCCGGGACCTTTGATGGCCAGGGACCTCTTGCAGTCATGAGCCTTTGATGGTTGGCGCCTTTGATGGTCAGGGACCTCTTGCGTTCATGAACCTTTCATGGCTTTGATAAGATCTTACCCCTTTTTAATAAATTCTTTTTAATCATCGATTGTGGAAAGTATGGCTGCAAATGTTTGGCATTCCATGTTTTTCCTATGACATTTCCATCTAGCCGGCAAAGTTTATAGGTCCAGGCGGGATTACCTTATGTATGATTAAGGGACCTTCCTAATTTGGTCCTAGCAGCCCGTTTGCCAGATTCTTGGTATTTTCCATGACTCTTCGGAGCACTAGATCTCCTTTTTGAAATGATTTTCCTCTTACTCGATAGTTGTAGTACTTGGATATTCTTCGTTGACACTCAGACATTCGTATAGCTGCTTCATCTCTTAACTCATTGATTAAGCCCAGGGATTCTTTCTTTAGTTCTTAATTTTAATTTAATGCATACACAATCCTTCGATGAGAAGGTACTTCAACCTCAATTGGGAGCATGGCTTTCGCACCCATATGTTAGGGAATATGGGGTATGACCCATCGTAGTTAGAGTTGAAGTTCTATATGCCCATAGAACGAGAGTAAATTCTTCTACCCAATTTCCATTTCCCTTTTCTAACCGCTTCTATAGTTGTTGGCTGCCTCGATGGACCCATTTTCCTTTGGATGAGCTACGAATGAAAAGCTTTCGATAACTTCATTCTTGTTGCAAAATCGGGTGAATTCTTCACTCTCAAATTCTATTCCATTATCAGATATTATCTGGTATGGGATCTTGAATCGGGTAACGATTTTTTTG
Source organism: Allium fistulosum (assembly GCA_030737815.1). Classification (NCBI taxonomy): domain Eukaryota; kingdom Viridiplantae; phylum Streptophyta; class Magnoliopsida; order Asparagales; family Amaryllidaceae; genus Allium; species Allium fistulosum. The sequence goes on along the minus strand of CM060903.1, from coordinate 344,246,790 downwards.
ATTACAAATTTAAGGACCTTTCTCGATGTGATATTCAAAAGTGGTTCAGCTTGTACCCACTTTGTGAAATAATCAATGGCCACCACTGCATATTTAGCCCCTCCTTTATTTATTGGAAGTGGTCTTATTAGATCGATTCCTCATACATCAAAGGGCCATGGACTTGAGATAGAAGTCAATTCACTGGACGATAGGTGTGGGATTTTGGAGAACTTTAGACACTTATCACATCTTCTGACGTAATCAATGGCTTGACTAGTCATTTTGGGCCAATAGAAGCTTTATTTCATAATTTTTTTAGCTAACTTCATACTATTGGAATGGTCCCCATAGAATCCTTTATGGGCTTCTCTTAATATTTTTGCCCATGTTTCTAGATTAACACATCTTAAGTAAGGAAGCGACTATCCCTTTTTAAAGAGTATCTCGTTTGCTAGGATAAAGGTCGGGGCTTGATGTTTTATCCTTGTTGCATCCTTTTTATCCACTGGAAGCATTCCTTTTGTCAAGTATTCGATGATAGGTGTCATCCAAATATCCTTGTATCGATCACTTATTTTCGTATGAGGAGGTCTTTCTTGACAAACATCAGCTTCATCTTCTTTTTCCTTGTTGTGTTTTAAGGCTAGAGATATGTTTAACACTAAAGCCTCATTTCCAGGATTGGAGTCCTCCTCTATACTGGGATTGGCTTGGTAGCCTACTGGCATAATTTTTGCTTCTGGTACCCATCGCGCACCACCCAACTTAGCCAAAGAATCGGCTTGAGAGTTCTTGCCTTTAGGTGTTTGATGTATTGAGAAATCTTCTAATTGAGTTCACATCTTTAATATCTTCTTGACATATATTGTCAATTTGACATCATTCGTCTGATATTTTTGATTTAACTGGTTCACCATTAACTGCGAATCACTAAAAATCTTTATTCTAGGGATTTTCAACTAGAGGGCTAAAGTAAGTCTTGCTATCATAGATTCATATTCTGCCACATTGTTGGTGTATTTGGAAATCCTAACTTCATCGCATAGTGCAAACAATGTCCATCAGGATTTATAACCATATATCGGGCTCCGGTTCCTTATTCATTCAAAGCCATATCTATAAACAATTGCCACTTAAGTTTTAGGTCTTTCTCTTTCTCTGACTTCTCTTTAATGAATCTGGTACATTCGTTGACAAAATCAACTAGTGCATGCCCTTTAATTGACGTTCGGGGTAGGAATTTGATATTGTATTTGCTAAGTTAATTCCACACTTAACCAACCTTCCTGAAGCTTTTGGTTTACTAAAAAATTGTTTAAGTAGGAAATTGGTTATGACTTTGATTGGATGTGTTTGAAAATAAACTCTCAGTTTGCGAGTGGTAAGCATTAAATAGTATGCCAATTTCTCTATAACTGGGTATCTAGTTTCAACATTTTTGAGTTCTCTGCTAGTATAATATATGGGAAGCTAAATTTCCTTTTCTTCTCTTATCAGTACTGAGTTAACTGCATGTTTGGAAACTTCCATATAGAGATAAAGACTTTCTCCATCCACAAGACTAGAGAGAATCGATGGCCTTTCCAAATTATCTTTTAATTCTCAAAAAGAATTTTGGCAATCCTCACTCCAATCGAAGCCTTTCTTCTTCTTGATCGCGCTGAATAAGGGAATGCATTTGTCAATAGCTTTGTAAATAAATCGATTCAATGCTGTCATTTTTCCATTCAGGCTCATTACGTCTTTGCTTGTCTTTGGTTCTACCATTCCTCTAATAGCTTGAATTTGGTTAGGGTTTCCTTTAATTCCCCTAGCACTAATGATATATCCCAAGAATTTCCCAGACCAAATTCCAAAAGAAATTTTTTCAGGGTTAAGCTTCATTTGGTACCTTCGCAACACATCGAACATTTTTTCTAGGTCTTTTAGATGATTGTTTTTTTCCTGGGACTTGACCAGCATGTCATCCACATATACTTCCATATTTTGACTGATTTGTTCCTTGAACATTCTATTTACTAGTCTTTGGTATGCTGCTCCTGCATTCTTTAATCCAAAGGGCATCACCTTGTAGCAATACGTTTCCCGATCATTTGTAAAGCTGGTGTTTTCTTCATATGGTTAGAGCATTGGAATTTGATTATATCCCGAATATGCGACCATGATGGGTAAGAGTTGATGTCCGCTCATTGCATTGACTAACTGATCTATCCTCGGAATTGGATAGTAGTCTTTTAGACATGCTTTGTTCAAGTCAGTGTAAACACATGTTCTCCACTTCCCATTGGACTTCTTGACTAACATCGGATTAGCTAGCCATCTCGGGTAGAAAACTTCTCTGATAAATTCATTCTCAAGTAGTCTTTTGACCTACTCTTTTAAAGCATTGGATAGATTTTATCAAACTATCTCTTCTTCTACCAAATTGGTGTGACATTTGGGTTTATGTTCAAGGCATGGAAAATGACGGTGGGATTAATTCTGACCATATTTGAGTAAGTCCAAGCGAATACATCTTTGTTAGATTGAAGAAATTGGATCGGCTCTCCCTTGATTTTACCATCTCTCTTTTCCGATCTTAAGTGTCCTCATTGTATCAGCCAAGTCTAGGCATATCTCTTCAAGATCTTCTGTCGGTTTCATCCTTCCCTTCTCGTTTCTGCAATCTAATTCGGTGCCAATCTCTTCATCTTCTGCCAAGTTTTCTTCCTTTCTTTTCCTTTTCTTTTTGGTAAAGTCAAACTTTCTCAACACGTGTTTAGCTATATTGTTGGGCATTATGTTCCCTTTAAGCGAAGAGTTTGAAGGAACATCATCCAAAGGCTTTTTAATATTAATTATGATAAATTCGTTTTTCTTCGACTCATAACAAGAAAGGGTGTCTTGCTTATATTGCTCAACAGTTGCAAAATACATCTTTTGAGTATTGAACTGCTTTCTCTAATAGTTCCCCTGAAAGTGACTACTGTGTGCCTAGTTATCACTTAGTATCGTGTAATATGGAATGTATTATCATCTAAATCTAAATGCGGAATCAGATAATAATAATATAGCAAATAAGAATAAGCACACCAGGTGTTTTTATACTGGTTCGAACTTCCCGTTCTACGTCCAGTCCTAGACTTCCTTCTGGAATAAAAACTCAATAACCCCTCACTTAACCCGGAGGAATAGGTATACAACACCTGAGCAACCGAACAGGATTTTTCCATCTCTAACAGCCGAAAGAGGACTTTTACCGCCTGAACAACCGAACAGGACTTTTACTGGTATAAGAAAATAGTTGACAATTGTGTTTTGAATAACACTGATATGTCTTTAAGTATACAACCTTCCTATAATCAAATCCTCAAGTATATATTGTGCGTGTGAAGATATGAAATGAAGATATTGCTTAGAATCAAAGAATATATTGATTAGTTAAGAGATTCAAGCAATATAAAGATTGTGATTGCTTTTAGAATGCAGGGATATAGTAGAGAGTATAGTCAGAAAACAAAATGAAATTCGGTGGTTTGGAAAATGATTTTGATGTGTTTATATAGTAGACAAACAACTGCAGCTATTCACGAAGAGTTTTGATCAAAAGATGCAGCCATATCCCTTCAATTTGGATCGTAACTCTTCGCAAATGGAAGTGTCTCTTAAGAAAAAATAGCTGTTAGAATCGTTCAGTCGACTGAGCAAAATCGACCAGTCAACTGAATATTCAAAGACTGTGTAAAACAGAGTATGGTTGTGCAACTGAACAGGTTCAGTCGACTGACCTAGTTGTCAGTGCACAGTTAATACTTTCTTTAAAGAATTTGAATCTTAAAACAACTTTGATTTTGTGTAAACTACTTGAGGATAGATTTTAACAATTTCAACCTATATCTAATGACTAAAACTTCAATAAATAAACATACTATACTTAGATTTGAAGTCTTGTCTCCTTTGTAGTTTAATAGCATATCTCATTACCTTTTTGTCGCTCGATCGTATAGTCTCACACTTGATTGTTTAAGCTTTTTGTCATGAATCAAAACTCTTGATTCAACATTCTCCCCCTTTTTGATTGATGACAACCTGTTTTAGATGATACTATATTTTAAGAATTATATAACGGAAGTTATATATATCTCCCCCTGAATATTTGGCGACATATCCAATCCTGCAAAGAATTGGTTAGTCATACAAATTTCTCCCCCTTTGTCATCGACAAAAAGGAAATAACCAATAGTTATATCATTGTGAACTAACATCATAAAAATCACAAACAAACAAATTGTTTCAAATTTTACCGAGCTATTTATACAAGCTCATACAAAAATAAACAGTAGTAGAATGTTTGTGAAATAAAAAAAAACTTACTACCACCAATTAAGAGATATCAACATCACTCTTTAGAATCTGAATCTGTTTCTTCTTCCACTTGCACTGGTCCTTTGCCTCGTGAAGAACTTTCCACAAATTGTCTGCCACCCCCATTTCCACCAGTGTCAGAACTTGTATGTTCTTTGGATGTAGACCAAGTAAAACGAGGTGCTGGACGTTTGCCCGGATCCCGATGTGAAGTGTCTGCAGTTGTGGAGGAGGAACAAGAGATTGCATCCCATAAAATCCGAAAAAGCTTTTGATCTTGTCAAACTTTTTGTCGATCTTCTTGGCGAGATTTTTGATGCGAGAATCCAAAATGAATTGATTACGTGCAAATAGATCAATGGAATTTCGGGTGCTTTGGGATGGGGTTGGGGTACGAATGTCATCTCTTTGTTGCTGTGGAGTAGTAGCTTACTGACGAGGTCTTGATTGCCAATCTTGGAAAGACATGATAGTGAGAGGTCTAGGAGGCAATTTCATCAGACTAATTGTGTGGCTATTTAGAGTTTTAGTAGCAGAGGCAACAAAAGATCCTTCGAGAAAGCGTGCTTCCTTCATTTTCTTCCATCTTTGGACAGCTGTGGCATCATAAAGCCATTGAGCTATTTGGGTGTCAATAGGCTCAGAGGAAGAGGATAAGGCTTGTCTAGATCGTTTAAGGTGTCATGGAGCCATTTGAAATTAAAAAGTAAAGGAATTTGAAAATTTTGAGAGCTAGGGTTTTGAAATTCCGATGAGAGAAAGCAAAAGTGAAAAGTTAAAAAGAAGAAGGTAGGTTAAAAGGGTAAAAAGTAGCTGAAACAGAAGTTAGTATGTTCAGATTAGTCATTCAGTCGACTGGTCGTATATGGTCAGTCGACTGATCAATATCCCGAAACTCTCTGTTTCCAGAATCAGTCGACTGACCTAATTCATTCAGTCAACTAGATGCTCTTTTGCAGCATTATCAATTTTTTGCATGTATTAAAAAATAGAAATTAATATATTCAATATATTAATCAACGAAGCATACAACACAAATTGAAATGAATAAAAAACAAAAAAAACTTAGTTAGATGAAGAAGAAGTGGATGAATGCGGAGTCTTGCAATCTTTTGGTTCAACTTTAGTGTTTTCTTTGTATGGTTTTAATGGAGACCAGTGATTTCCACGTTCCCATGAATTTGGAGACACGGGAGGAGGTTGTTGTGATTGATGATAAGAAGACATTGTGGGTTGATGAACATTGGATGAAGATGAGCCGTAAAATTTCTAGCCAAGTTGCTCCAGAAAGCTAATTCGTTTTGAATTTTGCTTTTGTTCATAGTACATTTCTCGTTGAATTTCTATTGATTCCCTTTGATAATGATGTAAATCATCAATCTTTTGTTTTGTTAATGGAGAACCAAAGAATAAAAAACGACGTGCCTTCTTTTTTTCTGGAGTATGACTAGTATGATAGTTGGATGGTCTAGCCGGTTCATGACATGGAGTAGGTGTAGGTAAATATGAAGATCCATATGTAGTAATTCAAGTGGTTGTGTTGTAGATATGATTTTCTTAGATTTAAAAGAAGATTTTATTAATTTTCCTAACTGACATGCATCACAAATATTATCAATTTTGAATTTCATATCAGGTAGTCCTTTAACAAGTTTAATTTTAGCTATGTTATTAATAGTATTAATATTTATATGACAAAATCTTTTGTGCCATAGCCAGGAATCATTTTCTGTAGCTACTAAACACATGTTTGTGTTATGATTTATATTCATATTTAAAATATAAATATTTCTATCTCTTTTACCTTCAAAAATTAAATTTTGATTTTTATCAGAAATATTGCATTTATTTTCTGAAAAGGATATATTAAAACCTTTATCACATAATTGACTTATGCTTAATAAATTATGTTTTAAGTTTTTTACTAATAAAACATCAGAAATGAGAGGTAAGTTAGAGATACCATTATTTCTCACATCACCTTTGCCGATGATATAACCTTTTGAATTATCTCCAAAAGTGACCGATCCTCCATTTGAGTAGACAATGTTAGTTAACATGTCCTTATTACCAGTCATGTGTTTCGAGCAACCGCTGTCTAAAATCCATTTTCCTCTCTTTTTAAGTGGTACCTGCAAAAAATAAAGATTAAGTTGGTACCCACTTTTCTTTTTAGGGTCCTAAGAGTTAGGTCTTAGGAAACCAAACCCAAGCGGGTTCAGAATTCCCTTTATAAATATAATTCTTATTTTTATGAACAGTTTCCATAAATTTTTTGATATGTCTATTCATAATTAAATTGTTATTTGTTTTAGGAATCCATATCTTAATAGTTTTAAGATCGTTAGAAACTGTTTTCTTAATATCTTTCTTAATTTTGTTTTTAAACTTATTTTTAAACTTTCCAGATTTCTTTGGATTTTCAATTTCCTTATATCCTAGTCCCATTTTATTTGAAGTAGACTAAGAATTTTCTATTATTGTAGAAAGATTTTCTCGTCCTTTATTGAAGTTAGAAATATTTTTATTAATATCTTCTAACTTAGTTTTGAGACTAGATTTTTCTAACTCTAATACTTTAGTGTTAGATTTTAAATCATTAATTTCTGTTGATAAATCATCATTTTTATTTTTCTGAATTTCTAATTCCTGAGTTATCATAGAAAGTTGAGATGTTAAATTAGAATTAGATTCTTGAGATATTTCAAGTTCTTCTTCTAGAATTTTCTTTTCATCTCTTAGCATACTAATTTCTAATTCAGATCTATTTAATTTTCCTTGTAACTCTTTATTTTTCTTTTTAGTTTGTTTTACAAAGTCCACTAGTTCTGAATTAATTTCAACCAAATCTTCAAAACTTAGTTCACTTACATCATCACTTGTAGCCATGAAGAATACATTTGCTTGCTCTATGTCACTGTCACTCTCTGATGATGAAGAAGAATCTGAATCATCACATGTTACTGGAAATGCTTTTTTCTTGAATTTTTCCTTCTTGAATTTATTTTTCTTTTTCTCTGGACAATCTTTCTTCATATGACCTTTTTTATGACATTCATCACATTCTATGACAGAGGATGATGGTTTATTGCTATTATTGTTGTTGTTAGAGTTATTTTTGTAACTCCTGAACTTGTTATTCTTTTTGAATTTAAAAAACTTTTTGAAATTTTTAGCAATAAGTGTCATATCCTCTTCATCTGGATCATAATCATCTGTTTCTGCTTAAAATGCTAGATTCTTCTTATCCTGTGCTTGAACTTTCTTTGCCTGCAAATTCACTTCATATAACATTAGATTTCCTATTAACTCTTCTGGTTTCATAGTGGAAAGATCGTTTGCTTCTTCAATAGCTAAGCCTTTTCTTTCCCATTCATCCGTTAAAGAGTTTAGGATTTTTGATACTATGTCAAAGTCAGAGAATTTTTCTCCTAGTGCCAATAGTGAGTGATATATATCTTGAAATCTAGAGTACATGTCATTTATAGTTTCGTTTGGTTTCATTTTAAAATTGTGGAACTGATTTTTCAACATAGAGATTTTGCTTTGTTTGACTTTGTTAGTTCCTTCATGAGTTATTTTTAGAGTTCTCCATATCTCATAAGCAGTTGTGCACATACTAACTCTATTAAACTCATTTTTATCTAATGCACATAATAACATGTTCATAGCTTTAGCATTTGAGGTAGCATCAGTTTTTTGTGCAGTAGTCCAAGTTGAAAAATCTTCTGTTGGCATGGTATATTCCCTTTGGGTAATATTCTAGGTTTCAAAACCATTAGCTTGCATATATATTATCATTCTAGTTGACCAATAATTATAGTTAAGACCATTAAATAGTGGTGGTCGAGCAGTTGACCGACCTTCAGTGAAACTAGAGTTAATGTTAATGCTAGGATTGGTGTTACTATCCATATTACCAAAAAATTATCAAATAACTGTGTTACGGTTATAGGATGTCCTTGCTCTGATACCAAATGAAAGTGACTACTGTGTGCCTAGTTATCACTTAGGATCGTGTAATATTGAATGTATTATAATCTAAATGCGGAATCAGATAATAATAATAAAGCAAATAAGAATAAGCACACCAGGAGTTTTTATACTGGTTTAAACTTCCCGTTCTACGTCCAGTCCCAGACTTCCTTCTGGAATTTAAACTCAATAACCCCTCACTTAACCCGGAGGAATAGGTATACAACACCTGAGCAACCGAACAAGATTTTTCCGCCTCCAATAGCCGAAAGAGGACTTTTAACGCCCAAACAACCGAACAGGACTTTTACTGGTATAAGAAAATAGTTGACAATTGTGCTCTGAATAACACTGATATGTCTTTAAGTATACAACCTTCTTATAATCAAATCCTCAAGTATATATTGTGTGTGTGAAGATATGAAAGGAAGATATTGCTTAGAATCAAAGAATTTATTGATTAGTTCAGAGATTCAAGCAATATAAAGATTGTGATTGCTTTTAGAATGCAGGGATATAGTAAAGAGTATAGTCAGAAAACAAAATGAAATTCGGTGGTTTGGAAAATGATTTTGATGTGTTTATATAGTAGACAAACACAACTATTCACGAAGAGTTTTGATCAAAAGATGCAGCCATATCTCTTCAATTTGGATCGTAACTCTTCGCAAATGGAAGTGTCTCTTCAGAAAAAATAGCTGTTAGAATCGTTCAGTCGACTGAGCAAAATCGACCAGTCAACTGAATATTCAAAGATTGTGTAAAACATAGTATGGCTGTGCAATTGAACAGGTTCAGTCGTCTGGTCATTTTTGGTCAATCGACTGACCTGGTTGTCAGTGCACAGTTAATACTTTCTTTAAAGAATTTGAATCTTAAAACAACTTTGATTTTGTGTAAACTACTTGAGGATAGATTTTAAAATTTTCAACCTATATCTAATGACTAAAACTTCAATAAATAAACATACTATACTTAGATTTGAGTCTTGTCTCTTTTGTAGTTTAATAGCATATCTCATTCTCTTTTTGTCGCTTGATCGTATAGTCTCATCACTTGATTGTTTAAGCTTTTTGTCATGAATCAAAACTCATGATTCAACATCCCCAACCCTTTTTGGTTAAGAATTTCACCATCAAGTGTTTTGGTGAAATGAAAGCATCGACCTCATCTAGAGCTGGCCTTCCAAAGAAAGCATTATAATAAGATGGTTGGTCCATAATGACAAAGAGGGTTTCGAAGGTTCGAGAACACGATGGGACTCCCATTTGCACGAGAAGCTTTACCTATCCCACTGGAGTTGATCCTTTATTGTTGAAACCAAAGATAGGTTCCATGGTTATTTCAAGTTTCTCTTTTGAAAGACCCATCTATTCAAATGCATGCTTAAAGAATACATTGACCATACTCCTAGTATCTACTAAGATTTTGGAAACCACCGAAAGTCCATTTTGTGCGACGATCATCAATGAATCATTATGTGGATGGCGAACCCCCCTTAGTTCTTGTGGAGTGATGGTCAAAGTATACATTTGAATTTGAAACCTTGGATTCTTTAGTGGCGGTTCTTCCTGGATAGAGCAAATTCCCTCCTTAGCTTCCCTAACATATCAACTCCTTACTCCTTTGCTATTCTCAGCCAAGTGTGGCTCCTCGTGTATCACATCAATTCGATTCAGAGGTGAAATGAAGTCAGGCCGAACATCATCTTCTACCATATTTGCAATGATGCTTAGCGGCCTTTGGTTGCTGTTTTCAGAACGAATTTCCTTCTGACCATTTTTAGTGAACACTTTTAGTTGTCCGAAACGGATCATACGCTGGAGTATGTTTTCCAATACTCGAAATTCATCCATTTTGTGTCCGTTCGATTTGTGATAAGCACAGTAATCCCCTCCTCTCCTTGGCTCGAGATTGGTTTTGGTTTTGTAAGAGATAGGGTAGTCATATTTTTCTTTCATTGTGGCATATATATAAGACAGCGGTTTTTTCAGAGCAACGTGGTTAACATTCGAGTCTTCTTCATACCTTAGCTTATTATGGTTGCAGTTGCAGTTAATCTTTCCTATCTCCTTCTTGCCTTGGGCCTTCTTTCTAGCATGATACATTTCATTCATGCGAATGAATTTATCAGCCTGGAAATGGAAATCTTGCAAGTCTTTGCACCAACGGATGTAGAGCTCCCTCTAGAATGGGGTTTGTTCGATCAACCCAAAATGAACCGCTGCCAGCTTATCTCTATCAGTCATGTTCTTCGCTTTCAGGTCTTCCGTATTAATTCTCTTAAGATAGTCGCCCGACATCTTTCCTGGCCTCTGTTTAATATTGGCTATCATAATGTAGTTAATAGCAAGATCCTTGCTGATACAAAATTGCGCTAAGAACTCATAAGAAAACTGCTTCTAAAAGTAGATAGTCCTTTCTCGGTACTAACAGTACCATTTGAGGAGTTCGAGGGAAATACTATTCCGATAACTAAACTAGATAGAATTTATATATTTCTAATAGAAAATGGTGAATAGAACCACTAATTAATGGTAACAAATATACTTAGAGGTCTGGTATTGAAAAGAATATTCATTGTAAATTAGATAGAATATTGATAAATAAAGAATTTTCTGTAGTATTTCCCAATTTTTATGTAATACATTGGAACAAAATACTAGTGATCACACCTCTTTATTAATTAGGTTGTCCATGATGAGAATAATAAAATTAAAAAAATGTACCTTTTAGATAGAAAAATGGGTGGTCACTTGACAATGGATATAAGGAAACTATAGATAATTGTTTAAAATTCTCTTGTAATGGTACTAGTCAGTTTCAATTCAGTATGATGGTAAAAAATATCAAATTTAATCTTAAAAATGGAATAAGGATAAAAGTCAGAATAAGGGTCTATAGAAAATCTATGAAAAGAAGGAAATATTTTGCAAGATAAAATAGATAAAAATCCAAATGATATTGAAAGAGTAAAAAAATTTTCCAATCAGAATACTTTATCTGAAGAATATATATAAATACTGCAAATTTAAAACAAAAGACATAAGTAGATTGGCTGACTCAAGGTGATGATTGTACGAAATTTTCTATGCTAAAATGACTAGTAGAAAACATATAAATAATATAGGTAATATTTTTGACAATGCAGGGAAATTGACAAATGAGTATAGTAAGGTGGCTAAAGAAGCAGTGTCTTATTTTAGTGATTTATGTAATGCAGAACAATTAGAAATCAATTTTCCTAATATTAGTTTTAAAACTAAAATTAATTTAACAGTAGAAGAGTTATTACTTGCTCCCAATAGGCGAGGAGGAAATAAAATATATTGTGTTTAATGACGGTGATAATAAAAGTCTAGGGCCTGATGACTTTAATGCAAAATTTTATAAAACTCATTAGGAAAAGAATAAGGGACGGGTTATAATGTAGTAAAAGAATTTTTCAATGAAGGCAAAAAATTAAAGAGTTTAAACCATACTTTTATTACTTTAATTCCAAAAAACAATAATCCATCAAGTATTGGAGACTACAAGCAAAACTCATGCTGCAATTTTATTTATAAAATTATAGCAACAATGTTGAGCAATAGAATTAAAGATTTTCTGCTTTTTTAATATCTAAAAATCAAAGTGCTTTTGTACCAGGTAGATTAATATATGAAAATTCCTTATTAGCTCATGAAATGGTTAGAAATTTCAATAATAAAGTAGGGGACAATGTTTGTTTAAAGGTAGATTTGCAAAAAGCATATGATAAAATGAATAGACAGTTAATATAACACATAATGCAAAATATAGATTTTCCCAATAAATTTTGTGATTTAGTTTATGAATGCATGAATACCTTAACATTTTCTATACCGATACAAGGAAAACCAGAGGGTTTTATAAAGAGTAATTGGGGTATTAGGCAAGGTGATCCATTATACTTATTTACTACGGTAATGAAATATTTTTCCATTCTAATGGAATTTGAGGTAATTAAGTGCAATATTAACCCAATAAATAAAGTGCAGTCTATTATTACACATCTTATCTATGCTGATAATTTAATGTTATTTGTTAAAGCAAATAGATCTAATGCACTTGTTATTAAAGGTACTTTTGAGCGTTTGCACAAGTATTCAGGGTTGCAGATTAATGAGTACAAAAGTAAAGCATACTTCGGTAAAAAAAGTATTTACAGGAACTAGAAGCATTACATATTGCAGAAGGGAATCTGCCAATCAATTATTTAGGTTTGCCTGTTTTTGTAAACTAAATCAAAGACAGTGATTGTACAGTACTAATTGAAAAAGTGCAAGAAAGAATGTAAACACGGTCAAGCAAATTGTTATCTATAGCAGGCAGAGTGGAGTTAATCAGAACAGTGGTATGTGCAATTGTATTATGTTGGTTGTAAACATATCACATTCCTGCAGCATCAATAAAGAAATTAGAAAGGAGGTGTGCTGATTTCTTTGGAGAGGAGGATACCATAAAATGTGTTGAGAAAAATTACGCAAACTAAAAAAAGAAGGTGATATTGGTATAAGAAACATGAACGATCTCAACTCTACATGTCACTTAAAATTATTTTGTAGATTCCTGAATGAAGAATCTATGTGGGCAAAATGGATGAAAAACAAATATCTTAAAAAAAAATTTTGGAGCATTTTGTCAAAGAACAATCGGTCAAATACATGGAAATAAATTTTAAAATGCAGAAAGCAAGGTAAATTACTGTTGGAAAGAAATTTTAGGCATGGAGATGAAACAAGTCTATGGTTTGATCCCTGATTTCAACATAAGTCTTTCATTAATAGAGTGGGATGGAATGCTTTAATTATTTGTGGTGGCGTTGATGCTGCAGTATCCATGATAATTGAAGAAAATCAGTGGCAACCTCAAGTGCATCGAATTACAAATCCACATAAAGAAAGTATATGTAGAATCCCAATTGAAATAAGTGCAGAAACAGATTATTGAGAATGGACAACAAGTAACAAAGGAAAGTTTTTCTTTGAAAAACTTGAGAACATTCCAGAAGTAAGCAACCCACAGTGGAGTGGTATAAATGCATATAAACAATCCAAAAATGGCATTCTGTACATACTTTGCAATTAACAACAGGTTGCCAACAAAGGACAAAACAAGCAAATGTGGGAACACAGATAATTTACAATGTCCACTTTGTAATTTAGATCTTGAATGTACCGATCATTTGTTTCTTGAGTGCAGGTATTCATTTTATATTTGGAACCATATTCAGGCAACTTTAAGAATTAAACATAATGCCAGCATAAATCTAAAGCAAGCAACACAACAAATCATGGATAATTTCAGCACAAAATCTCTAGGGAAAGACCTAGCTCACGTCATGCTAATTACTGAAGTTTATCATATTTCGAATGAAAGAAATAGCAGAATACACAATAATGTGAATCTAAGTAAAGAACAATGATGAATGCTAATCGATACATATAGTAAAATCATCTTGTAAAAGTTAAAGAAAAGAGTTAAGAACCAAACCGATTACAAATACTTATATGAATAGTGGGATAGAGAAGCCGGCTGTAAGCACGTAGAGAACTATCTTCACTAATCGAGAGCAAAGCATGCTGGACAAGAACGTCAAAGTGCAAATTGAGCAAAGTGGACACCTAACTATCCAAAATATCAAGACAGATCTGGTCCAGAGGTTGATAATCCCATCTTAGAGCGAAATTATCGAATAACCATCAACGAGACTTCTCTGATTGGAGCGAATCAACATATTTGGGGTGTAATAACAGCAAATATGTTAATTTCTCTAGTACTACTACTAATAGCGGCAGCTCGAATGTTGGAAGCGGATATTGAATGTTGAATGCATGAGCAACAAATTTAACGAGTGCATTTTATACTGGGAGAGAGGCGAGATTAGTGTAGCGAAGAAAAAAGGATAATATGAAGCAAGTAGACGATTTTTTGTCATTTTCGCCATTTTCGGCTGAAGAAGATATTTAGGAGAGAATAAGTATTTTTTAAGCGGTGGTGGTGTATGTAAAACCCTAATATTAGTTAGGGTTATAGTGTGTAAAAGCGGATGAGTTATATTACCCTATCTGTTTACTTTGAGCCTTGGGCCAAACTTTGTTTACTTATTGTAGAAAAAAAAATCATTTATCTCAAAAAATTTCATTATCTAGTGCATTACAAAATTTTGTTTTTGACTTTAAATAACTCCACACTAAAATTTCTACAATATTTTACACCCTTTTCAATTTTTTCATATTGATTACCTTTAAGTTCATACATAAATGGTAGTAACAATTTTATTTATAATTCATTTATTTAATTGAATTTATCGACGTTGCATAACCAAGTTTAAATTTAATTGTTAAAAGTATAAATATAATATTTTACAATATTACCGTGGAGAACCCACTTGAAATGTAAAAATGAAATGTAAAAGGAGGAGGGAAAAAAATAAAAAAATAAAAAAGGAAAGAAATTGGGATAGTTACTTCGAAGAAATTATTGACTGTACCAAGGCAATAATTCCACTATTTATATACCATACTGTTTAGGAGCTTTGCACAGAAGGTCTCTATTTCTGATGTTGTTACAAGAAAATTCCCTATAACAATGAGTATGTAAATTAGGTCTTTATTTTTTTTAAATTAGAAAGCGCAAATTAGCTTGCGCTTTTCAAAATTTTCAAAATTTTCGAAAATTTCAACAAAAATTCAAAATCAGAAAGCACAAACTAGCTTGCGCTTTCCTGATAGAAAACGCGCTTTTCAAAAATTCCACAATTTTGAAAATTTCTAAAAAAATATATTTCAAAATCAGAAAGCGCAAACTAATTCCCGCTTTTCTGATAGAAAACGCAAGTTAACTTGCGCTTTTCAAAAATTTCAGGAAAAATTTCAAAATAAAAAAAAAGTGCAAGTTACCTTGCATTTTCTGTCAGAAAAATGCAAGGCATCTTGTGTTTTCTATTTTAAAAAAATAGAGACCAAATTTATGTTTTCATTTTTATAGGGATTTTTATTATAAAAACATCAAAATCATGGACATTAGCTTTTTTTTTTATGTACTATTATTAAGATTTCACTGTTAAGGCCCCATTCGAGTACCATATTGCAGTATGTTAAACTTTATTCAGATTTATCTCTCTGTCTGGCTCCATTTATGTACGTATTATATGATTAATGTTCTTGACCGAGACGTGGAAGCAAGGGCCCTGCCGGTGTTTGACCCTTTAACTTTTGAAAGGCCGTTTTTAAGACTCGATATAGTTTTGGCGTTGATTACTACTGAGATATGATAATGCGTACAAAATATTATCTGTATTGATGTTTCTTGTTGTTGAAGTTAAACTGAACACTCTAAAGTACGTTCATAACATTAAATTTGGAGACTGAAACTAATCACAAGTAACTAGCTCATAACCATTTATTTTATTAATATCATCTACAGATTGGTATGCGCACCGAAAAAATTATTCCTGACACTGACAAATTGTATAAATACCTACAGATTCCAGAACTATAGAAGCTGTATTTAAAATCCTGGTAAGCTAGACAGAAGAGATAGCACCACTCATTTACCACCAGAAAACTAACAAATGAGCTATCTTTGAGAGTTACACAAATGGTAATTCGATAAATTTAACACTATTAAAGTTGTTATTACTCTTTTTGTTTAAAGACGGGCATACTGATTATTATTGGTTGTAAACTTCTTATATCAACATGTTTGTTTAAAACTTAATGACGTTTAGCGTATGAAACTTTTGGATATTGAATGAAGTGTGATACTACTAACAAGATATTTTGTCTATGAAATGAATATTTATATGGCATAGATATCTGTCACCAAACAATAAATCAGTTGTGATATACCATTCTATACATACATTCATACATGCATACATAGAATGGAAGTAAAAAAAAAAAAAAAAAAAAAAAGTATGCACTGGTAACAATCGATAATGTCAATTGGGATTGAATCTCTTAGTCATATCATTAACCATTTTTGAGAAAGAAAAAAAGATATTTGAAATAAACAGAAACTGATAAGCAATTAGAAACAACCAGTAACAAGATATTCCTTAACAAAAGGACAATATTATTTAAACATGGGCACCAAAGTACCAAACCCACATGTACAAATCAAATCCAGCCATAAATACTTCATTGTAACTTATTTTACTCTTCTATACTATATCATCTTCAACATCGGGCATCATCACAAATAGAGTATGTTGCCGCTTGTAATCATACCCACAAAACTACTTGTTGCCCACCTATTTCCAGTGCTGCTTTGGCCATATGGAATTTACTTCCCACAGCTGCGACAAATCACAAAAGTCTGTGCAATGTTGTCAGATTTTAGTACTTTCCTTACTTCACAGCTGAGGCAAATTGCAGGGGTGGATATTAGAGGCACGAGAAGAGTTGACAGAGTTGTTAGATTCTTTGGAGAGCATATGATGCAACGGAGATATCTACCGATGTATGTTACAGATGGCGGTGGTCACTTGGTAGGGATTAGATCTCTCTTTCTATTTGCTTATTGAGGGAGAAGGGAATGAAATTGTTTGAATTTAGTTTCCATATGCCAAGTCAATTACCAATGTCTTCTCTTTGTATATATGTGGAGGAAGGTAGGAAATTACCATCGCTTGTTTCTTTTTATCTGATCACTTTTACATGTTTCATTCAGCTTTACATGTTAATGTCAAGGAAATATTTTGTTGTCTCTATTAGATCATTAACAAAGATTACAAGTTTTGTAACAGTATCTAGACACTAATTCAACAAGTGTCCGATACATAGATGCATGTTTATCAAACACCAAGAGGCTACCGGTATGTTGAACAAGGGTCCAAAAGTTAGGAGTCTGTTTAACAAGTTGCTCAGAAGTTGCATCTTGTTGTACGGGTTTATGTTTGGAAAAATTGAGGATTCAACTTGCAATATTACAAATTTGCAATATCTGAACTTTGGGGCTACTGGAGACGTTCTTACTGTGTTAAACTAGTATCAGCTAGAAATTGTCCACGACTTTGTTTGTATTTTTTATGTAGTTTTCCATTATAACAAATGATCTAAGGTTTGGCTTCACTGAGGAAGCTTCGGTTTTTAAAATTACACCGAAGCAGTTACAAGCAGAATAACTGCTAAAACGGTAAATGATACTCTATAATTTAGCGATTTGGGAAAAATCCCTAAATCCACTTCGGTACTTCATTACTATAAAATTTTATATGAGAATTAGAAAAGGAGGCTGAAAGTCATCAATGTGTTTGTTCAAGTACTTTAATGACTAAGAAAGTCCTCTTTTTTTTATATGGAAAAAGTTAACAAGTGCGAACATATTAAAGTTGTTAAATTATAGAAATAGTACTTTGAATTCCACCTATTCAATTATTTATTTATTTATGATGCAAGGATAGAAGATGTATTTAAAATAAATTCTTTTGTTTTTTAGTAAATAAACTTCATTCTTAACTAGTATGAACTCTAGTGCGGAACTTTTCTATCAATTTAACAATTTAGAAGAGGTATTTAATTCTTTATAGCTATTCAACTAATCAATATTATGTTGAATTTTTCTATCAATTTAACATTTTATACATCTGTAGTCTTGATTTCAATTTTGTTTTAATGGGCTATTGTATTATCAATTTAACTAGTATGAACTCGTGCTACGCACACGGAGTTTCATAAATTAATATAAAGTGGTATGTATGCAATACTCAATGTAGACTTACGGTCATATAAAATTAAAAATAGCCAATCGTATATGTTGATACTAGCTAATATTTTCAAGAACACTTTTATGCAAATCTATAAACCGGTCTCAAAATCAAAAATTCAAAATCATCTTCTCATCTTGTTGTTTGTTGAGTTCTCTTGAGAAATTAAAACATACACATACAAAATAATTTACATAAAATATATTAATATAATCCTACATTCTAAATATAAATTTAATATTTGATGTTCAAGTGTAATAGGAAAACCAAAAATTTTTAAACTACATCCTTAAGATAAAACTGCACAAATCAAATTTAGTAATTTGCTAGAATTTTTCATAAGAAAAGAGATAAAAATTGAGATAGTTATTGAATAAAAAATATGCTATGAAATAACTACCTTAAAAGTATAAGGATATAAAAATATAATGGTCATTATTAATGCTTAGATAGAAAAATTGTTATTAAATCATTAACATTAGTTCAAGATTAAAAAAATATAAAAAAGTCTTTTCTTGAAAATGTCAAAAATTATTTTATGATATCAAGAAGATTGGATGACCTAATGATAATAGCTAGATCTAATTTGATTTTTTTTTTCCTGTAGATCTTTTGTTTGATATGTAAGACTAAAGCAAGTTTGTAATTTTTTGAATAATATAGTATCTTCCATACCAAATGATTTTTAGTTAACAAATTTTCATCAATAATTTTTTTTTTAGTGTTGGTGATAAAGTTATTGCTGCCAGGTTTAGTTTGCCGTTATTTACTATTCATTTTTTCATTCATTACACATTGTTTTACTTCAGTTTCTAGTGGTGGGATATTTTTAATTTTGCATAAATTTAAACTTGCAACTTCTTTCTATGACTGTTATTATGTGGTGCTTTGTTTGGAAACGAGATTTGGTGGAAGAACCATGTATATTATTCGACAAAGAATTGGACCTCTGCTTATGAAAATGCAGAGGAGATTTGGTGAGATTATTCTCTAATGGCTTATTACATTTACAATGAAATGGTGTAGGTGGATCAGTTCATTTTACATAGAACAATGTTTACGATAACATTTCTTGTTATTCTAACTTTTATTATTTATTATAATAAAATTGCAGGAAAGCCTATAGATGAAGGTGAGCTTACTGAAAAGGAGATTATAAGGACTGAAAGAAATTCAGGTGTAATTAGCAGTACATTGTGAGAAATATAGGTATCATATAAGTTCTAGCTTTTTCTTTACACAATTAAGTTACAACTGCACTTGAGTTCTTGTCAAGGACCACTAGCTCAATTTGCAAGAATGTTATGAGTTCAAACCCATGAGATGTCAAAATGAGTGTTCTACTCGAATAAAATACTAAATCTTATTATAAAAAAATAAAATAAAATAAACTGTAATTGAGTTCTTATCCTGTTGTCTCACAAATGCATAAAGTTGAATACTTATAAGTTATAGCTATAAAACCAAATACTCATGAGCTCAGATGATCAAAAATGCAGATATCATTTTTAGCAATTAACTCTGAAAATTTATTGAATACTAGGCGCAAAACTACATGAGAAAATTGGAACAGAAGAAGCAAAGGGAGAACAATCTTCGTGAAGGACTGAAGCTATATAAGTAACTTACAAACATTTTGTTTCATCATAAATTCTTTTAAAGAAATTGAAGTAACTTAATAAGCGGTTGTTTATTTGGAATATTTAAGGGGTGGAAAATATAAAGAGGCACTGGAGAAATTCAAATCAGTACTGTGATCAAAACCAGAATACAACGAGGCTTCAATTGCAAGCTACAATGTTGCATGTTGCAATTCTAAGCTCAATTAGGTGTCTATTATGTTCAAATGAAATTGAACATTATGTTTTAGTGAAATATACTAAAATAAAAAATATACTTGTTTTTTTCCCTTGCAGGTGCAAGCAGGTCTTTCTGCATTGGAAGATGCAATGTAAGCAGGATATGAAGATTACAAGGTATGATATGATACAAACTGCAACATTACATTGTTTACTATGAGATTTTAGACTTCATTGTTATTAATATGTTGAATGTAACAGAGGATTAGAACTAATCCTGACCTAGCTAACCTAAGAACTTCTGAAGAATTTTAGATACAATTGAAGAGATTCGATGAGTCATTTATCAATGAGAGTGCCATCAATTTGAAAACTGAATCAGGAAAAAGCTTTATGCAAGCTTTGGTACTGATTTTCTTTGGTTTAGCAAAAGGTTTAGCAAGAGACTTGGATCAATTCATTTGCAAAAGGTTTAGCAAGAGACAGTTATAGTTGTTATACTCTGGGTTCTATATGAACAGTTTAAGGTCTTGTTTTGATACCGGGACTTGTGAATTGTGCAGCTCTTGTTTTGAGCTTAACTTCATATTTGTACTTTGTGCTCATATTTGATTAAAGCTAAAGAGCTTGTATAAATTGTAGGCATGCGTTGTTTATTTACCTTAAATTAGTTTTGTGTTGAAATTCATCTGATAGAATTAGATATTTGTACTTTGTGCTTATATTTGATTGACATATGACGTGGTACTGCAGGCCAAGATGAAACGTGTAAAATATAGCCTTTTTGAATCAGAATGTTTTTTGCATCGGTTGTTTAAAACAACCATAGCAAAAAATGGGCAATTTGCGACGGTTGTTTAACCTAACCATAGCAAAAGGTCACCCTTTCGAAGCCAAAATGGTAGTCTATTGCGACGGTTGTGATGAAGAACCATTGCAAAAAATAGGTTTGTTGCGACAGTTGTTGTAACAACACGTATTTTTAGCTATTTAAATTATTAGATTTAATGTAACTATTAAATACAAATGATTAAAAATAAAAATTTAACGATTTTGAATGCAGATTATTGAATATGAACTTGAATAAAATTTTGAAATAAACTAATTCGAAGATTTAAGTAATACCAAGCATTGAAAGGAAATGTTATGTATTGAATGTGTTTACAATCAATAGTTGAATTGAATAATAAATGTTGAATTCATTAGATGTAAATAAAGTAGTTGATTGATAACTAAAATTCAATTAAAATCTAATATTGAGATTTGTTGAATATTGAACAATTAAATTGTTTAAATTAATATTGAAAATTATTTGAATAATTGAATTTTGAATTTATATGATTGAGAATGATATCAGAAGTTGATGTAAATTTTATTTAAACAACAATGAAGATTGTTAACATTTAAAATTGGGTTTAAAGGTGAATAACTAGAAATTGGAAATTTTATATTATAATCGAGACGTTAAAATAGCGATCCGGGGCACAGTCTCGGATTTTGACGAAACCAGATTCATTGGATTCATAATAGTGTATTATTATCAGATTTCAAATTTCAAATTTCGTAGCATTTGGAGTTATTGTTTGGTCGTACGGAATATAAATGCGTCGAAATTTATATCGAAAATTCAATATAATAATTGGTTTCAAAAAGCTATCTTCTCCATACGATCGAATTAAGACTTGAAACCTTTTCCATTGCGTCCGGAATAGTAGTATAACATTACGAACGCCTAGCGGCATGCCTCAATAAGGGTTCAAAAATTTAAGTTATTTAAAACGAGATATTTTGAATTCAAAATTATATATATATATATATATATATATATATGTTTTTGACCTTGACTAGGCTGTCACACCCCCTCCCATCGGCCATTCCTTCTTTCACTCAATCACGGTACAACCCTTCCCTTTTAAATCAAGTCCCCTGCTTCCAAATGAACAAATTCAAACTCGAAAAGGATCTCTCCAGGGATTGTGAAAGATGTTCCACTAGAAATATTCTTGTTATTGCTTCGACTCATATTCCCCAAAAAGTGGATCCCGCTCTAATAGCTCCGAATAAATTAAATACATCAATTACTTAAAATAAATGAAAGTATTCGAAAATGAAAACTGCACGCAACAGTGAACCCGTGGAATAAAGAAAAAGAAATGGAACTTCAAAAATCAAGTTCTTGTAATCTACTCAACGAAAAAATATGAAACCACTTCCTAAATTCCTATTTTTCCAAGAGCTTCGCTCTGATACCCTTCTTTTCGCGTGCGATGGAGGGTTTGGGATTGGCCATGCTTTCCTAGGAAACTAGGATTGGCTCTTATAGATTTAGTGGTGAACGATTTGCGTAGAGGAGTTTAGATTTGGGTTTAGAAGGTCGAGAAGCTTCGGAGGGATGATTTTTGTGTTGTACGGTGCTCTGGGGTGAGATGCGACCACAGCTCCAGTGTGCCTTGAACCATTAGGTCGCAATTCGTGGGGAGGTGTCGAGCTCGAGATTTTGGGGTCAAGGTGATGGAGATTTCGAAGAGAAGTCGATCGGCGAAGACGGATTCAAATTTCGTCAACAAATGCTCTGTATCACTATATATCGTGCATGCGGCCATGGGTATCTCTGTCTCGTGTAAAAGGGAAGAGGAGCAGCTTGGACAAGGTTTAGGTTAGCGGGCTGGGTTTGATTTGTTTGGGTATGGGCTTTTATATTTAGTAATTAGAGTTTAATATAATTAATTTATCGACGAATTAAAAAAATTGTATCTTGGTCATACGAGGTCCGATTAGGACGAGACTTTTTGCATTGCAATCATGATAACGAGAGCTTCGAAATGAAACTAGTTTGGAAGGATTTGGAGATAGTGGAAATTTGGGCTAAAATCGGATGTTGTTCGGTTTTAATTCCAAACAGAACGTCTCGGCGACAACAGAAAATTAAGGTGAGCGTTTTATAACGCTCACAGTGTACTAGAGTATTTTTATGCTAGTTAAATTTGAATTTATGAAGTGATATGAATTTATTGGTCGTTGTTTGATAAATTTGATTGTCATTTGAATTAACCGTTATAAATTAAAGTTGATAGTTAAATTTGAAATTGAAATTGAATTGCCAGTAAATTACCCAATATTAAAAGCTATGACACTGTTGTGAATTATATTGTCTGTTTGTATGATTGATTGTGATGGATGCAAATTGGTTGATATTTGGATGTTTGTATGTTTATTTGTTTATATATATCCTGTTATCACCCTGTATATTATTTATAGTGTATAAAACTGTAAATTGAATTATTTCGAATAAATTAAGAAATAGGTTGAAATGATATATACCTATGACATTATGATTTGGATTGAAATGATATATATCCATCCCTGAAATTAAATTGAAATAACTGATCCCTTGGCCATAGGTTAGAAAATTATATACGGACACCGGATTGGTTAAATTAAATGATTTTAAAATCTTTGATTTGAAATTATTTAAATGGTTTTAATTTAAAAGAAATAAATATCAATTTATAGTAATCGAATTAATCACGAGTTTGACTTTGAAACGTTGAAATAAATTTTTGGTTAAAAGAAATTGTTAAATAATTGAAGTTGAGATTTTGAAGTTAAAATTAGAATATGATTGAATTTCATAAATTGATTGGTTTTTAAAAGATTGAACTTTTATTCGAACTCTGAATATTACTACGTAAAAGTGATATAAAACGATATTTGGAAATTGAGCTTGGAATTTAATTATATTTGAAAATTGGATTTTAAATTTAATATTGAAGTTAAATTTAATTTAAGTGACTTAAATCGATACTTTGAAAATCAAACTCGAATTTATATAAATCGAAATGATTTAAAAATTTGAGAATTGAATTGAAATTAATTCAAATTGGAATTGAATTGAATTAATTGGAATTGAGGTCGAAATTGAATTAATTTGGAATCGAAATTGAAATTGATTTGAATATAAACTGGAATTGAAGTTAATTCGAATTAAGAAGTTGGAATTTGATCGGTTTGACTTTGAAGCTATTTTCAATAAAATTATTTTAAAATAAATTGTTTAAATCTATCTTCTTAAATATACAAATTATTTTGGTTTTCAAATTATTTTGCTATATAAACCATTTTAATACTTAAACTATTTTCTATTAAACTATTTTAACCATTTAAACTATTTTAACCATTTAAACTATTTTTTTTACTATTTTAATTATTTAAACTATTTTAAAATTATTCAAATTATTTAAAAAAAATTCAAACTGGTCAAGTATGGAATGTTTAGTTTAAATCATGGATTTAAATACGAATAGGGTTAAATTGAAGTTATTACCCAAATTGAAATTCGAAACAATTTTGGAATCGAAATTAAGATATTGAGGCGAGAATGATTTTGAATTGAAATAGTATATTTTGAGTAAATATGATGATTTCGAAATGGATTTGACTTTGAAGCGAACATGATATTTTGATAGCAAGTATGAACTGTTTTCGAAATGTAAAAGTACCAACCGGTGTGAAAAACGACGTTTGGTTATTAATGAGACCGGGGCCGGATATGGGCATAATCTCTGTCGATACCGGAACCACTTTAACAACGGTGTATGCGAAGGAGACTCCAGAACGAACTGGTTGAATTTGGCATTGTTTGCTGGATTTGAAGAAAGAGAACAATGATGGATAGACTCCGACACTTGTGCCAATTTGAAATGACTAAAACATGACGGCTTGACGGGGCCAAGTGGGCTAATTACCCCAAGCGAACATCCGTTCTTTGATTTTATTGGACTCGGTCCATATTATTACTCTTGTTGTTGGTTTCGATTGGTGCACCTTGATTTGGGATAGCCTCCCTTTGACTCGATATGGGATGGATGGACGCGGTGGGCAGTCATGGCTATGATGCGTTACCACCAGTCCTACGACCCGAATTGGTAGTATCCTACCTTGGGCATTGTCTCACGTGCATTGTCATACTTTTATCCCTAAACGAGACCCATACGATTTTGGTTTAGTGTTGTCGTATCACGGCGCATCCCTATCCACCGACCGTTTAACTGGTGTTTTATATGTAAACTGTACGACAATGTTTAAAAACGCGTTAAGGGGGATCAATGTAAAGCCTTAACGCTAAGAAAAATATTTATTTTACTGACTAGACATTATATATATAGCGTATTTAACTATATATAAATATTTTGACGGATCCTTAAGAGATGGAAAATCTCGTAACATCTCTTGAATTATTGCGTGCATGTTATACACTGGATAGGAGATGTGAAATCCCGTAAACATCTCTGACGTCGTTACACTCATATTATATGCAATATTGATTTGACTTACATAAGGATATTTTAGTCCTGACTTGAGTGTTTTGTCTTTTCATTACGCTCGGATCAATCTTGAGTTTTTCAGCTTATCGAAGATTATTCTCTGAAGGACAAAAACGAAGATTTGGTATATTACTACTATTATTAGTCCTACATCATGTTGTCTGTTGGATTATTTATTTATCTCTGATGTATATATATAACTTTGATGAATGTTGTATAGATTATAATCAAATGTAAAATATAAACAGCTTCATGAACTGTTTATTTGATTATTATATTTAGTCGTTCCGCTGTGAGATTCTGTGTTTGTTTCTTCTTCTATTCTTATTTTTCTTATTTAACTCCAATGATTATCTATGTTCCGGATTGTTTGGACTGACATGTGTGGATTATTGTCAATTTAAATCTTTCAAAATGTGGGTCTTCATGGTTGCCATAAACACCGTAGCAAAAAGTAGGCAATTTGCGATGGTTGTTTAGCCCAACCGTAGCAAAAGGTCAACCTTTCAAAGCCAAAATGGTTGTCTATTACGACGGTTGTTATGAATAACCATCGCAAAAAAATAGGTCTATTGCGATGGTTTAAACACCGTAGCAACAAGTTATTGCCTGTTGCGACGTCTGCATTTGCTACGGTTGTTGAACTGATGCAACAGGGGATAAACAACCGTCGCAAATGACCTGTTTTGTAGTAGTGAATTGTGAAACATTTATTAGTTGGTATGGTTATTACATTTTTTTCAGTATTGAGAAGTATAGGCATTAATGGTATCATTAATATTTGAGATGTATGAAAATAGAATTGTAAGGATGTAAATGCTAATAGCCTCTCAAATTGCTTAGAAATCAGTATACATGATGATATGATGTGGAGAGAGTTATAAAGAGTCATATGTTCTCTTTTATATTAATAGAATACATATACACATGTTCATCACATTTCACATGAAATACTGCATTTGTACTCTTGAAAAAGATTCATTTTATTTAAATTATATTAAAAGAAATTTATTTTGACCTTCGTGAATCATCGTTACATTTAAACATATGTTTGAGAGATAATTTATAAGCTTTATATCCCTCAAATTTGGTTTGTTTAGTTAGTGGGATTAAGTCTTAGGCTAATTCTATTGACACCCTTAATTTTGTCTTTCCCACCCCACTAACAATTAAAAAGAATATAATGACTATTTTATCCTCATTAAATACACATAATCTTAAATCCGCTAAATGTATCATTTCATACTATCTTATTTTGAAAACATATCAGTGAATTAAAATAACACAGAACTTTCAATAATTTTACAGAAAACGATGGTGTTTATTTTAATTCTCATGTATTCCTCTTTTGGACATCTATTTTGTAAGGATGATGAACTAGTATTCTTCTTTATATTGTTCCTTACTTTTACATACTTTGCTTGGTATGTAAGGAAAATGTATTGTCGTGCTTACTAAAAGTTAGTAGAAATATAATTAACTAAATGCTTAGAACCGGTGATAACATAGGATGCTAGGTAGTTTTGATTGATGAAAAACCTAGTATAAAGCGCAATAGGATTTAGTTTAAAGATAGTATGAAGCACTCTATGCAGGCCCGGTCCAAGGGTAAGGCGAGCAATACGGCCGCCTAGGGCAACCGATCCTGTAGGGGCAACAATTCCGGCAGTGGCTTGGTTAGGTATTATGATTAGTAAAATATGTTTATATGTAAACTTTTACAATTCAACTTGTAGCCTAGTGGTTGTGTCTCTTCTCTTTTTTTGGGGCAACCCAGGTTCGAGCTTGGCAAGAGACCATTTTTTTGTCTGGGGCAACCGTTGCGTTTGGGCCGGCACTGACTCTATGTTTCCTACAAAACCTAGTGCACTTAATTATAAAGTTTTTAAAAATATTAAATTGCATTAGTGGATAAAAGTTTGGAAGAAAAAGTAGAAAGAAATAAGGATGGATGAAGAGATGGATTTGATACAGTAAAGAAAAACGAAGGGTATTTATGGAATACGATGGCGTTGGAAAAAATTATGGAGTGTAATATTTATTTTGTAAAAGCTGGAGTAGGAAAGACAAATTTTTAGGTGGTAATAGAATTAGCCTAAGTTTTATCACTCGAGGATAGGATATTATACATTTTAAGCTACTAGATAATATCCAAAGCTAACTCATTCCTCATCCTCGAAGATGAACTAAACCATATCCTTAACGTCCTCGATATCTTGGAGATTGAGGCCAATGCCTGAAATCCATTTGTCACATGGTACGAACCACGAAAATGCTTCTTTACCTGAAGTGTTGAACATCAACAAGCGGAAGCTCTTTTACCGCTACCTCCCTTCTTCTTATTCTTGCTTCCATAACCTTAGCTCATATCAACTAATTCCAGTAACCTATAATGGTATTAATGTCCTAGTTGATATATCAGAGCTAATGACTTTTTCACTAAGGAAACAAACTATCTTTATAGCTTGAACGAGCTAAAGTCGGTGGATGTGACCCACCCTATATGTTTCTTCAAATTCATAAAAAGTAGCCATTGGCTAATGCTATTAGTAAAGTTCATATTTAAAAGTTCTTTTATGTCCGAGCTACCAATCCTTGGATTATAACAGCTTCAACCAAGTTAACTAGATGTTATATTTCTTTTAGGTTATATCATTTCGTAATGTGTTAAATCTATCTAGTTTTTCGACATTTATTATAGGCAAACCCAAAAGGTGTTGGATCAGGTACATCCAATAATGGGTTAATGTTATAAACACGATTTTTAATTTTTGATGATAATAATCGTACAACAAGTGCCTTTAACAATTTTATCAAGTATTAAAGGTTGAAGTTAGACACCATATATTATATACATAGATGAAGTATACTTTCACAAAGGTTAAATTGAAGAAAATAAGACTATAATGAAGTGCACGAGCTTTTAGAGCATCATAATGGAGTTAACAAATCCATTGGATCATATTAATGTTGAAAAATACCCTCCAAAAACAAATCGTAGTGTTGAAAAGAAGAGAATGTTCTATATTAAGTTGTTATCAAATCCTTAAGAGTACAGATTTATTAAAATTGGAAAAATAATCTCCAAATTACTCCAAACTTCACCCTAATTTTTGAAATATATTATATTATTTTTAAGAATTTTTGTGACTTTCCAAAAAATGAAAAAAGCAAAAAATGGGCAGAAAACAATGAAAATGAGTCAAAAAAGCCCTAACCTGCCAATTGGTTAAAAATTGGTTATCCCCAATTGGTTAGCCGGTTAGGAAGCCTGTGGCAAGATTTCATTTTTATTTTTGAGTTTTTGTTCGACCGTTGCTTGGTGTCTTCGTTTTGTAGTCACTACTCTTTGTCCAAAACTTTCTCCTTTTCATTCCATGACTATTCTCTAGTGTTGTAACTATTCTTTGGCAACTCAAACTCAACTATACAAAGCACTGTCATATTCTAGAGACAAACATAATAAAACATAATTTTTATCTTTATTATTTTATTCTCTAATTTCTCTAATTGTTCTCATCTATTGTGTTCTGTGTAGTTAAAGTGCTTAGTGGTTCCATAGTTGTGGAGGTGTAAAAAGTTATAGCGAGGATATAGTGGTAAATAGCGAAGGTGCAAAAAGCTTCACTAGATATAAAACCAAATATTTAAAGTTAATTTATTCTCATTCACACATCATTTGTATAGGAAAAAATATTATTTAACCTTATAGAACAAAACCAAAGAATATCATGATTTATGCAGACTAGATTTGACGACTACAATAGATTTCTAACTTATATTGAACACTAATGCCATAAAAATAAGTCTTTACCCTAAATTTGTTGATTTTGTTCAAAAGAGAACTAGTCAAATCAACCTTTTTATATTAATGTTGCTAAAGCATATGCTAAAAAAACCTTGATTTAGCGGGTATAGTAGAAAATAGCGGGGCTTAAAGCAGAACTACTATTTAATAGCACTAAATTGAAATAGCATAATAGTCGAAGAGCGCTATATGCTATAGTAGGGATTTTACAAAGCTTTAGTGGGATTTTAACTGTATAGGTTGTGTTATACCATTTTAATCTCTATAGATTCATTCTACAATATATTTGTGATCAAAAAACTCTGACCAGTGTACACATCATTCACTTCCTTATTAACCTGTTAGCTTAGCCTCCCAAGCCTCTACACCTCCACTCAATATTATTATGACAGGAGAGCATTGTAACAACCCACACCTTCGAATACACAAATTCAAAGCTCAAATGCGGCGTTTGAACCCACGTCAAGCCAAGAAATATGAATCATTAGACTTTTGATGGTTTGTAATGTACAAAGATATATATAACTTTAAACTTATCTACACCTTCAGATCTCACAACGAAAGAAATAAAATATAAATACCGAAGTAAAACAAATCGTTACTGTCTTAAAACAATAGTAGTCCATACAAGAAACATCTAAATAAAGTTTCTAAATAGAAATATAGTATATATCTGACTGACAAGTACAATAAGATACATAGGGAATGACAAAAAATAAATATAAAATGACAAAAAATAAATATAACTCCAAAGTACATAGTCACCTCTTCCATACATCTTATCCTTGTCATGCCACATACTACCTTGTCATCATGTAATAAGTATAAAGAAGAAAAAACAAAGGGGATTAGACAAAGTCTAGTGAGTGATAAATATGACTGATAGTATGGTGTTTATAGGTAGTTAAATTATCATTTATAATCTACACTGCCTAAGGATATTTATTTGTACTAGTATAAATCACACGTATATGCATCTAATAGTTAGAGATATTTATTTTTTATTTAATAAAAAAATTAACAGACGTTCTATAAATGCAAAATCTTTAGTGGTCATAAACTTATTTCAAGTAGTTTGTTGGTGGTGTCGGTTGCAAATTAATAGTGAAATTCCATTGTCGGTTGATCGGGAAGGGGATTATGGTGAAGGAGACGGTGAGATTCCATGTAGGATATTTTTTGAAATTTCAAAAAGATACCGAGGATATCCTATTCATTGAATTCTCCTTATTAATATTGGAGATGTGTGTACAACATTTAACAAACTAACCAACTAGTACGATATAGAGTTCCAATCTATAATACACATAAAATCTAATGATAGTCCATAAAGATTTTTACCTGAAATTTGGACATCCGGAAACTGGATAAACTTAATAATGGATCAAGCATGCAGTCTTGATGTTAAACCGCCTATATACATTGATTAAATGTCTCAATGGTAAACTACATACGTTGCACGCACCGATTATACAATCATAATGCCAAGACACAAATCAAGCATATAACCTTAGTGGTAAACATATCCTATTATCCACATTATTCAACCAATAGCATAGAAGGGTCGATAAATAATTAAACTTCTTCTGTAGGCATATCCACCTGAATAGTGTAAACCTTACTAACATGGATGCCTCCGTTCACCTCACATATTCCACAACTCGCATTTGTAACTACAATTGTAACAATGGAAACAACTAATTATGGTACAACTGCACGGTGCTTTGAGCATCACGTATACAACATCACAAAGCTATGTGAGCCACAAAGAGTCAACAAAGCATGAAACAAATCCCCAAAGCTGTCTTACTTGGCCCGTACCAGGTTTAGGTTCAACCTGGGCTATCTACAGGTCATCGGTCGATTGAATATACATGTTAGTCGAACTAATTCCTAATTATATCTTTTGTCAAACAGTGCAACAGTCGACTAAACAAACACAATCATTCGACTGGTTTCCTAGTCAGTTGACTTATACACACACACAACAGTCATCAGTCGCTGTTTAGTACAACTAGTCTACTCTATAAAGGTTCAATCAGTGGGTGACTATAGTCAATCGATTGTTCAACCCACAAAATGAACTATTTCTCCACAGGTTAAATTCATGTTTGTTAAGCATTTTACTCGAAGCCAATTCAGTTGATCAGTCGATATAGTCATTGGACCATTTTTCCAGAAAATGTGTCTTTTAACATTTTTGAATTTTTTGATTCAATTTTGATTGTTTATCTTTAGATCTTCTATTCGGATTTCAAGTCTTTCGAATTCATGTAATACCACTTTTAAACAACCATCTATACATAATTTCAACTTTTATAATATATAAACTTTTGTGTATTTTATCCAAGTGATTGTATATAAACTATTCTATAATTCATTTACAATATTCAATTTTATTCAAAGTGAATTCTCATCTACAACATAGAATCAGGTCTATATGGTTATAAAGTTATATATATATATTCACTTTTATTCATCTAAAATAATCCACATCTATTGAATAGAATAAGGTTTATATGATTTTAAGGGAAAACTTCATTTAATCTACCCTCCCCCAATTAATAAGAATTTCTATTATCAAAATAGTAATCTGGGTTTTTCCTAATTATCCGATTCATTTAAATCTTCAATTGAAGATTAATGATTAAAGGTATATAAGTGAAATTTAAATGATTATCCAATAACTTATTCATTTCATAGATAAACCCACTCGCCTTTATATGATGTTTTGACAAGCTTTTGCTAACAATCTTTGAATTTCTACCCTTTCATTGATTTCTCTTCTTCTATTTGACTTGCTAAATGTTTGGATTTGAATTCTCTTCCTTTCTATTTGATTTTCCTATTTTGTTTAGAGGAATTGTATTTAATATTCTGTTTGGAGAGATTTGTTTTTAGATTTGAAGAAGGAGAAGAAGAAGAAAGGAATTTAGGCTTAGCGGTGGCAACAAGATGAAGGAAAGTGGAGAATGCGATGAATTTGGGTTAGAAATTTCAATCATATAGGCACAAATCTCGAAATTACCACTCAACCCATTTGGGCCTTGACCCTTTTTGCCTCGAAATGCATGCTACGGTAAACGATCTGTATCTTCTTCGTCCGGTGTCCATTTGACGTTTTACATATGAATTTAGGCTAGAAAATTTTACTTGATGCAATGGAAAAGTAAGATTTATCAAATTCCTACATTTGTAAAAATTTGGTTTTTTAGCTTTATGTAAAGTACAAAAATGTAATTTTTAATTAATTAATTATTTTTATAAAACATCAGGGGTGTTACATGCATCATACTGAAATGTTGACAAATCAATGTATCAAGACACAATCAAGCCAAACATTGTATTCTACTATTATAAAAAGTCTGAGAAGTCAGCAAGGTAAACTATAAGAGATCGGTCAGTTTAAAAGTCAGCTATTAGGAAATTCGAGAAGTTGATCGGGTGAGAGGTCGTCTGTAGAATTCGTGTTTGGTTACTCAGTTATTGTATGTAAAACTTGTTCCTCCGAGTTAAGAGATGGCTAATAGTGAAACTTTAGAAGGAGTTCTGGAACTGGATGTAGGATGTGAGTCTGAACTTATATTGTGCATATTTTCATATATTTATTTTATTTAAATTCCGCTACTTAGTTTTTAAAGTAATATTATGTTACATATATTATATAATTGCACATCACTCGAGCGTATTTTTCGATCCAATGTTATATCACATAACCCTAGGTTCTAATAGTAAAAGAGGTAATTTCAAAAAATAATTCTTCCATTCATCGTGCACTAGATCTTTTTAATGTGGTATCATGAATAACTTATGTTTGCAATAAATCACATTTAATGTTGTTTGATGAAAAAGATATTTTATTTTGAATCAAAATTTATAATTAATCTAACTAAAATAAATTTAATGTAAGCAATGACCGTCACATATCCATTATTATGTTACATTAATATCTAAGGAGCTATATATACACACATGTTATATTAGTGTTTATTAGTACTATTTTATATACATTGGTCTTTATATGGTGGTGGAAATCAAGGGGTGATCCTATGGTGGAGATCCATTGGTCGTTGATTGTGTCTCAATAGATTTTCCCTATATGTATTAAGTTATAAACATGTATCATATGTAAAATATGTAGTTCGTATACATACACTCACAAAGAATCACATACACAAAGAGACACACACATTGATATATATATATATATAATTTATTTATTATATTTGACTTAATTCCAAATTTTATAATAATTAATATTACTATGGAAAAGTTAACAAAAATACTATAATGCATAGAAATTATGGTTTTATTTTCTAAATCTAATAAACAATGTTTTTGTATAATTTTACTAACTTCAAAAATTGATTTGAGCATATACGAGTCATTCAAAATTTATAATAATAAATATAGCATTGTTAAAAAAAATAAAAATATTATAATGCATAAACTATATTGTTTCATTTCTTAAATCAAAAAATCAATTTTTTTTCAAACAATTTCATTACTTTATAATTATTTAAATCCGGCTTCAACATATTCACTATCTCTAAAATTCATAAAGACTAAAATAATTGTGGTAAATAACATAGTGTTCAAAATCCTATATCTATACATTTTAAATCATAAATTACCTTTTATGTAATATGCATATATTTCAATAAAGTGCAATGCTTTATTAAATTTGTATGTAATTATTTGAATCCAAAAATATATAAAATTAGGAAAAATATTTTTTTTCTAGAAAATAAATTTCAAAGTTGAGGAACAAAAGTGTTTCTTAATTATATTTTTTTAATATATATATATATATAATTTTTTTTATAAAAAAACACTATTGAAATTATATATGATATTCTAGAATATAAAATAAACCAGAAATAAGATTAACCTAAGATGATTGTTCTCAGTTGACTACACGTCAGTTACAAGCAATTTCCACTTTGGGGAATTCCTTCTCTTGCCTCCTAGTTTGATTATAAGATCTAACTATTGGCTTTAGCCCTCTAATGAGGATATTGGGTTATTGAGACTATTCGGAAAATGAGAGAAAAGCCTCATCCTATTTGTAGTGCTAGTAAGGCTAAATATCTTAACATGTCCAGCCTTATCTTTCTTGGTATGCTTTTACCCAGTAATCCAATTGCAATACACATTACAAACTTGGTCAGTGATTTCTAAGGGTGAATGAGCTATATGTATGTTTAACCAATTAAAATTTTTGTAGCCATAATTCTTAGGTCATTATTTTTGCTTATATATTTAATGAAAAATATAATAATTAAATATTATTTTAACAATTTTAAATCCCTATAATGATTGTTAAAAGCCAGTAAAACTAGTATAACATTTATATTAATTTCCTTTATTTAATTTATAATAATTATAAATTAATTTGATTGAGCTAAATTTAAAAATAAATTGACAACTACAGTTATGTGACTCCTTGGTGAGATGTAAGCCTTTCGTAATGTTTAACTACTTTAGATATTAAAGCATGTGTGGGCTTTGCTCAAGTACATCAATGGACTCAAGTTTAGTTTCTTATAGATCATTAGGTGAAGTTCAACTTCATAATCATTTTTAAGCTATACTCTTAAACAATGATATTGGGCATGTTTTGTCACTTCCTCATAATTGTGTCACTTAGATGTCTAGAGATTGACCAATGGTTAATAGTCTAATAATGTCCACATTTAATTGCCTAGTTTCGATTACGGTGGCACTATAATGATAATTGTAATAGATTTATGACTTCATGCCTAGTTTCGATTACGGTGGCACTAACCCCTTGAATAGATGAAGATGAATCCTCACTTGAGTAATGTTATGTACACTAGTCTTCTTGATATATCGATATTCTATTCTCCAAAAATCAAATGACTAGGAACATTAATGATAATTGTTTAGATTTATTTGTAAGATCACATATTTATAGGTATGATGAACTAAATAGTTTGTCCTCGGGATTTCTCCTTATATGTTATAATGTACTCCTAAAATTATGTATATCTAGATATAAATAAAATAAAACCAAAAGCAAACTTTTATTTTGAACAAGATTTCTCATGAGAATCATGTTATAGAATAAAATTACATAATCATCCATACAGCATACTCTTAACTCTATCAATACTCTATTTCACTTGGGATAATTATGGTGTCCTATACAAATTCATTCATTTTTTCTTTCTAGGGAAAACAGAGAAAGGGCCTTAGTGTGTGTAACACCCCGTAAAATGAACCATAAATAAATAAAGTAAATTAAATTAAATATAATAAGAGCTGGATATGGAAATTTTATAAAAGTTGTAATTTGACCATGAAAGTTATTCCATTGCATTCGCGGTGAAATTTTGATCTGTTTTCATATATAATATGCTGAAAACGGAGCTCAAACAATGAAGTTACGAATATTTGAAGTTTTCAGATTTAAATTAATTTATTTGAATTCAAATTCAAATGAAAAATCAAATTTAGGGTTTAAATTTCAAAAATTAGCTTGGGGGCTAAGTAAGCGTTTAATTAACGCTTAATGTTAAAAAGCTAATCACATGGCAACGGAAATAAATAAACGTTCCCTGAATAAAAGAGTCGACCTGAATAGGTCAACCGGTCGACTGTAGCGGTCGACCAGTCACTCAAGGGCGGTTGACCGCTTGGCAACGGCAGTTGTCAGTGGATGACTAGGGTTTTAAGTTATGTTTTATTCGGTTGTGTGATTCAGATTTACTTGTTTCCTACCTACTTCATCATACGGTTCTAGTGCATTTTAAGTCCTATAAATAGAGCCCTATTTTCTCCACTTTTATTCATATTATTTTGGGGAATACGACGAAACTCTGCCATTGCTATCTCTCTAATAAGATTCAGAAACTCCATAGAGAATTAAGGTAAGGATCCAACTTATTTCCTATCTGTTTCTTTTTTCTTCAATCTATTCTTATCCTATTCTCCAATTATTCTAAATCTAATGAATGTATATACCTCTTCCCTATTGTGTGTGTGTGTGTGTATCAAAAGAGAGAGATTCTGGAAGAGATCGGAAGGCTAGAAATACATTTGGGCTAATCTGTGAGTGGAAACCTTAGTATTTCTTTTCAGCAATTGTTT
The DNA here is from genome assembly GCA_030737815.1 of Allium fistulosum. NCBI lineage: Eukaryota > Viridiplantae > Streptophyta > Magnoliopsida > Asparagales > Amaryllidaceae > Allium > Allium fistulosum. The sequence goes on along the minus strand of CM060903.1, from coordinate 344,210,712 downwards.
AATGTATTTCTTTTGGATTTGAATATGCCTTAGGGATTTTGAAAATATGATAGGTAAAATCCCTAAAAATTCCTTTTTATTATGATATGCCAACTCTATGCTGAGCTTCCCCATTAATTACATTAATTTGATGGGATTGTTTCGTTTATGCAATCTTTAAGAATTTCATAGCCTATTCCACTTCTCCTTCTTGTTTGGGTTAAATTGTGATTATTCAATAAAATAAGGGATTTAAATTACGAATTCTATTTGTAGTTTACACCACTTACTCTTATCTATTTCTTTGTAAAAAGTGGAGTCGAATAGAATATGGGGTTTAGATTGCAATTTTATTGTTTAAGATGTTTCATTGAATTGGTGTAATAAATTGAGTTTCTATTTTATTTACAAGTTTGTTATTGCAGTTTTGATAATGAATATTTATTCCTTGTTTTAGACATTAGAATTCCATGAAATCTTACGAAATTGAAGAAAAAGGACTTGTAATAATAATTGGTTAAGAAATTGACATTTAACGCCAGTTTAGAGCGTAAAATCCGTGCGTTTAGAACTTATTAGGCGCGAATATTTATTTATTTATATTTACGCAATTAACATATAACTATTACGTATATGGCGTAGTTAACTAGGCATTTGTTTACATTTATTTCCTCCATTAGGAAGGTAATTGATTTTGAGGCGAAAATAAGGGGAAACTCTTATATAGCCTAATTATTATTTCAAGGCGTAGTAAGGAAGATTCCTTATAAGGCCTTATTTATGAAACAGTGAGATGAGTGTGTGTGTGTGTGTGTGTGTATGGAGAGTAATTAATTTATGGCTTAGTCATAGGGATGCGGTCAATAGAGTTACATGACGGAAGTCTGCCCTTCACTTTGAGGCTACCCACAGTTCTGTATAATTTTATTAATGTGAGATATCCTTATGATAAATATTAGTAATAACGCGAGGTTAGTTCCAAGTTCTGACGGGAAATCTACCCAACTAATCTAGCTACTAGTTCCTATGAATAGCGAACTAATGTAAGACGTCATTATGAGTATGGGCCATAAGATGAAGAGCCTGCTTCGGGGCCTGAGGTATTAAGTGGTTGGACCCGCCTTTTTCCCCAAACGAAGTATTAAATGGCCAAGGGGTTACGTTATGTGGTATCTCTAGAGGGATCCGCTTTTGGAAATAGGTTTTAAATGACAGGGTCTACCTATTTTCCACTTGGAAGTATTAAGTGGCCTATGAGATTCCATATGATGTCAGCTAGATAGTACCATTGAGGAGCACGCTTCTGAAAATAGGTCTTAATGATGCGGCCTGCCTATATCCCAGTGGGAATGGCTTGGGTACCATCTCTCGCATTATTAGCTATTTATAACGTATGATTGGGATATGGAATTCTAGAAACTTGCTTCTAAAATGGAAGGTATTAAGTGTATAGACCCGCCTTCTTTCCTTATAAAAAGGCATTAAATGATTTTAACGGTTCTAAGTTCGTAGACATTTTCTTATTTTGAAATATATTGCCCAAGTACTGAAAAAGTAAGACTCGAGGTTTTTATTCACCAAACACTATTTGTTCTTACTCCCTCCTCATTACAACACAAATTAAGGACAGAGTGATGGTGGTGACGATGCTTAAAGATGGAGAAGCTTGGCTAGTGGCAATATTTATTATTATTTGCTTTCATGTGTACCCATGGATTTAAATAATTGTTGTAACGAATATTATATTACAGTTTTATGGGATTTTGTGTTATGATATTTTTATGGTTTTGAAATAAATGGGTATACTTTACTATTATATTTTTTGCCGTCCATTGTGAGTTCTGAAATTTTAGTTATGACTCTGCAATATTATTTCTTTTTACTACCAACAGATTGCATTAGAATGGATCTAAGTTTTGATGGACCTTTTTTGAGTTAAAATTTAGGCCTGTTCCGAGGTGGGTTATTACAGCGAGTGGATTTGCAATATTATTATTTATACCTGCTAGTTTGAAAAAAAAATCTTCATCATTGATAAACTTTTTATCACGTCATACTCACAAAAAATATATCTTAATACCCTATTAGTTTTCCGTAATATGTATTGCATCATTATTATCACAATACTTGTATATTGGAATACCAACGGTAGGAATTACTCCTAGCTCATTTATAAATTTATGCACCTGTAATATATCCAATGCTGCATTATTCAAGGTGATGTACTAAAAATTCAAGTTTTGAATATGGAATAACCTCACTTGGAATATTTCCAATTTATAGATCCTCTATTTTGGGTGAACATGAACCTTAAGGTTGGATTGCTATCATTGATGTCAATTTTAACCATCGAATTTTAATAGCCATTTGTAAGGAGTCTGTCACTTCAATATATGTAACACTTCTATATAAAGAGAAATTAAATATATATTAAAGTATATAAAGGAAGTTTTAATTAATAAAGAAGTATTAATTAATAAAGGAAGTTTTGATTAATGAAAGAAGTTTTATTAGATAAAAAGGAGTTTTAAAAATAAAAAGGTTTTTTAATTAATAAAGGATAAATTAATAAAAAGGGATTAAAAGCCGTTTGCATGACTTGATCGTGCTTTGGATGAATTGATAGTGCTTGTATGTTTACTTGCTTATGGAAAGTATACGGGACTTAGTTCCCTTATGCGATCATTCACATTATTGTTGAACATGACCAAATTCATCGATTTAGTCTTAGAGAGACCGGGATCAGTAAGTGTTTTACTTATCGAAAACCACTTCGAGACTAAGATACGTGTTCTAGCTTTGGAAAGTGGATCTGTTTGAGATGCTGGAATCCATGTGTGGTTTCGAGATCTGTTCGAGATATTGGAATCCAATTGGGGATTCATGATCTGTTCGAGTGATGACGACTCATGTGAATGATGCCGAACAGAGGCTTAAAATTAGAAAAATGACTAAAGACAAAGTAGGATGCACGATCCGGGGGTTTAGCTGACCAATGAGTATTACATCAACTCCATATCTAGAGTATACTTGTCACTATGTTATGCATGAGGAGTTGATGATACTTGTCGATATGGTATATTTTATCTAGAGATATATAGCACTCGAAAGGTAGTTTTTGATCCTTGTTATAGGTGATCGGTCTCAGTTTATTGAGGAGGTCTCTATGGAAAATCCATTTATACGAACATGCCTTAGCAGTTTTGTTTGTATACCTAAATATGCTATTGAATGTAACCAATAAACCATTCCAGCTATGTTATTTATTTATATTAAACACTCTAGACATTATTATAATATCACTAGAGTTTCTAATAGAAATGGTTTGGTCATCGTAAGGTAAAAATCCATCCATGTTTATTTGCACTGTGGTCTTACGAGATACCTTTATTTGAAAGGTTTTATAACGTTAAATAATTCAGATAACTTGAGTTTCTCATGCTGGTTTACCAGACTAATCCGGATGTTATTTTCTTATAATGCTCGGGTCAACCCTATGTATATTTCCAGATTTCATTAGTGTTCATTAAAGTCCTTGGACAGGAGATGGATGATTACCTACTGTAGTTTTTATTTCCACTGCATTACTTTGTTTAAATATATCAACAATTTTAAGGACGGACAGTTATAATAGTCTAGGCTGATGATATGTTAGTTTGCTATGATTATTGTATACATTCGGTTTTTGTTTTCTAAAGATCATTCTGATATTATATGTTATCATTTTGTTATGAGATTATGATATTTTTGTTCTCCTCTTTCTTATTATTTTTCTTATTTTATTTTACCCTCATGTTTTGTCTTTTTGGCACTTGGGTGCTCGATATGTGAATACCATGGATGTATTAGTGTCGACATTTGGGGGTCGAAAAGGCGATCATTACATCTTGGTATCAAAGCTGAAGGTTAAGCGAGAACCTTCACTACACCACAGATAGGATTTTGGCGCAACCTTAGGCGGCACATTTGATACGGCTATAAGCCGTATCAAATTTTAATACGGCTTATAGCCGTATCTATATTATTTAATACGGCTGTAAGCCGTATTAACATTTGATACGGCTTATAGCCGTATCAAAATCTGTGCCTCTTTTCGTGGGAAAATTTTCCCCAAAACGCACACCCTCCCTTCTTTTTTTTTATTTCCAGCTTTTCATTTTTTTCCCGTTTCGCCTTCGTGGGAAAATTTCCAGCTTTGACGTCGTCCATCAGAGCCTTCTCCAAACCCTAACTCCTTACCTTCTCCACAACATCCCCAAACAGATTCAAATCAGCAGCAGCTCCTCCAAACCCTAACTTCCATTCTCCTTTTCCAACCCCAAATCAGCAGCAGCGTCATTTTCGTAGTTTTCTTGTGAGGCGGTCGCGCACACTTCGTGACCTCAAAGAGCTTGCTGTGGTTAAGTCGAATGTTGCGGGTTTGAGGGCTTGTTTGAGTGATAGAAGCGTGAGGAATCCTCGTGCGGTTTTGAAGGAAGTGGAGGAGTTGATGTTTAAGCTCGATTGTATTCAGGTTTCGTAATGTTTTTCTTTTCATGATTGTGGATATGTGTTTTCATGCTTGATGTATAATATTGTTGCTATTTGGATGCTTCTTTATGCTAATTTTCGTTCGATTTCAGTAAGTTTTGTGCCTATGTTAGATTGTTCGGTTACTTCACAATGCATCAATTTGACTTCATAAGTTCGCTAATATCAGAGCATTACCAACAGCAAAGAGAACGACACAATTATGGGAGACATCCCACACAATTCCTTTTTATAAACAAAAGTCTCTGATACAATTCCTTTTTAGTAAAAAAATGCAGTAACCACTGGATTTTAATGCCTGATCTTTTGCATTGATTTGCTGCTACACAAATACTTGCTACATGCAAACTATAGCCATTAATTTTCCACCGAAAGGATATAAATGCTTATCCGGCTGTTAAAAAGCTGGATAAAGCAAAGGCCTTGAGTTTCCGGTATGTGAGCCGCTGACAATTAGAACCAGGACGCTAATAGGAACCAACCATATCCGAAAGTTCGAACTAAAAAATAAAATAAAAACATGTATTTTTTGTGTTAATATCCGATCAGACTCTAATCAATCCGACCTAAACTGACCCGAAACAAACCTTGAATCGGATTGGGTCTAGGTTTTGGAATTTATAGTTTAGATCTGACAAAACTTTACCCACCAATAATACCATGTCTAATTAAAAAAAAAAACCAATAATACCATGTCTAATACAATAGTCAATCTTATGCTATTTTGTATTATTTTGATCTCCTTGCATAATTTACAGCTTGGTGCTAATGTTGTATATGGTTCTGACATTGTATATGGTTTTGACATTGTTATATAAGTGGATAAAATTATTGTTAATGGCGCAAGCCAAGTATCAGGAGAGGGGTAATGCATAGACATTACTCCGGTGCTACAAAATAGCGCCGTTGTAATGACAAATTTTTTGGAAACAGTTTGGTGCTAATGTTGTATATTGTTCTAACATTGTTGTATAAGTGGATAAAATTGTTGTTAATGGCGCAAGCCAAGTATCAAGAGAGGGGTAATGTATAGACATTACTCCGGTGCTACAAAATGATGCCGTTGTAATGGCAAATTTTTTGGAAACAGTTTGGTGCTAATGTTTAAAATAAACCCTATATTTTGAGTTCCATTTATTGAAATTTAAATAGTCCATATATTTAAACAGTACGCACAAATTTCTCAAGCACGAATTGCACTCTATCTACAATTTATTTTTATTATAATTTAAGAAAAATGTTTGCCTAATAATCGCCCACGTTTTCCCTACTTCATTGTTCGCCTATGAACCACGGATGCATTGCATGCCTACAACTTTTGTTAGAATTTTTTATTTTTTATTTTGAGTAAAACAATTGAATTTGCCTGAAAATTTTAAAACACCAAAAAAAAATCATTTCAATATAAGGGATATTTCTTTTCAAAACGTTAAAAAAATGATAACTAAGGAGTATTTGTTAATATGAAATAAATGACATGTTAGTGACATTTGTTTAAACATCAAAGTCAAAATATCATCTAGTATAAACTATAAAGTGACGTTTCAGTATATAAATGAACATAATATTTGTGTAGTAAGTTATGTGTGCAGTATCACTAATAGCATCTCTAGGGTAAACCCAGTTTTTGAGACGAGGACAAAAAATAAAACGTCCAAGATCCCCATTTCTCCGACAGCTAAGCTAAGGAAAATTACTATTTTATTTTTTGTTTATTTAGTAAAAAAGAAAAAGAAAATATAAAACGGTCCGTTTAATCCTAAAAATGAGTTTCGTGTGAAATTTATCAAATAGTTTCATTATCACGAAGGGGGCAGGATATGCGAAAAATCTGAAATATCTTCATTTGTAAAAGAGGAAAAATACCCGATCAAAATAAAAAAACAAATATGGATCACATCTGAAATATATATAACACACACTTCTTAGTCTGTTTATTTTATATCCCCTTTTAATCCAAATTTATTTTGAATGATGGGTGACTTTAAAGATAACCAATGACAAGTAAAAAGACATTATATAATTAAGTAGGAGAAAGAAACCAGGATGCAGAAAATCTTTGACAGCTCCAGGCATAGGAGTGTTTGGCAACATTTTGACTTGGTTTGAATGTGTTTGGTTAGCAACTTTGTCTTATGATAAGATAATGGTAATAAAATCAACTTTGTCTTATGATGATTATGTTAGCTTACCGATTTATTTATTTATCTTTGTTTTTCCAATGTATATTTTTCTCAAACAGTTAGTTGAGATTTTCAGCTAAAATGGTGTTAATTACATTTTTCTTGGTGGTGTTTTACTAAGCATTACAACGAAATATATATATGATGAATTCTATCGTTACAGTAAAAGAAAATACTTGGCCTTTTGATTTCTTATGCGAATGAGAACTATCATAGTCAAGGTAGTGATTATCAATTTATTAGTACGCTAATAGTATTTGGTATACAAATAACAATGGAAAAGAAATGCTAGCAAAGTACTAGTAATGATGTCGTCATGTGCAGTTTTGCTCCTATAAGCTATTTTGTTCATTTGTTTTATACATACTTTTTTGGTTTTTAGGGTCTATTCACCCAACCTTGTATTTGTCGTGTCTTATATGTTAAGGGATGTCTTCCCTCTATGTCCCCTAGTTCATATTGCAGTTCTTCATTTGCTCTAGCCATGCATGCTCTTCTAGTTGCCGTTGCTGTTTTTTCATTATATTATCATATATGTAAACAGAATACATGCTTATTTGTTTGACACGGTTATTCTTCATAACTTGAAACCAATATAGTTATCATCTATGAAATTTTACAGTCATGGTATATTACTGTTTCCTAGCCAAATAAGGTTCATTTTTGCCATTTTGTTCACAAACTCTAATTAGATGGCAGAAAGGCTTTTGGAAATGAGAAGATGAGAAACAAATCTTTCATAGCTCCACCTTACGCAGACATCCTTCACAATCCATTTTAACTTTAAGGTCAACGGTTTGCATTGTTTTCCTCTTCTTTGAATGTGTTTGGTTCTCACCATAGCAAAATAGATCACATCTGAAATATCTTTTCTGACTTGGTTTTTCAGTGGGCAGTGACTAATTAAATTGTCTTTATCTTGTACATTACACTTTTGTATAGCTACTCTCTGAAAATATCAATCTATTGTTATATTTCAAGTTTGAAATTAATATAATAGAACCGACTTTGATCTCTCCTTGCTATTTCTGTGATAAATTATACATTGATGAATCTGAACAGATTCACTTTATAACAAAAGTAAATAGATGCCAAGAGGTATGTTTAATTCCTCTCCTTTCAATTTTTTATTTTTAAATGCCGGTAAAAGGAAAATGTGTTACTACTGACATTCGGGTTTTTCTTCTTCCAACCATCAAAACTAAAACTAAAAGTCATCTTAAACAATTTTATTTTCATCTACCAAACTTGTAATAGTATTTTAGGCATACAATGATTGTATGTATACATATAATGTTTATTTACATAGCAATACATGGGCTTAATAAAATAAAACAAATTAAACCTATTACCTTTGCAGCCCGGTCCACAACTTCATACGTCCGAACTAAAGTCCCTGATAACATTCTATAACTCAAACCCTTCACTTATTTTGTATTTTTAACTTAAACTAAATCTTTGACAGCTCCAGGCATAGAAGGAAGTAGAAGAGATGAGTACTACTGGTTATTGAATGCTTAGGATTGCACAGTATTTATACAAGGTTAGTTTGTTTGAGCATTGCTGTCAAAAGTATATAAATTCTATTTGTATTATTTATTTGAATTCATTGCTTCGCAGTTCCAGGATTCGGCCAATGTTACGAATAATCAAAAATGTGAAATCCTCAACTCTGATTTAGAAGTAATAGGAACAGATATTTTTAACATTTAAACATTTATGACATAATAAGTAGAAAACTTAAATAATAATAAATATTCCCTTTTATTGCAACATGTACTATATGCCGAGATTCTACATTGTCCAACATTCATGGGAAATCTGTACCATCCACACATGAAAAAGTGGTGTTGGACAGTATACTGCTACCAGATGAGAGAACCAGCAAAATGAATCATCAATTTGCAGAGACCTTTGCTGATGTTGGAGTGGGTGGATATGTGTGCCATCCGAAGTGTCTTATTCGATATCTCTAGATGATGGAGCAGGTATATTTTCTGTTTATGCGGTCGATATTTCAAGTCCCATTAAATTGATTTGAATTTAATTCCAATTCAGATTAATATATTTTAAGTTGTTAATATACCATAAAACATCTTTTTAGATAAATGAATTATAAAATTAAAAACATCTAGCGAGTTGAATAACGTTAGTTCATAGGAAACTACCATATTTTTTAAATCGTCGTATGCGTAATCACATCAAAACAAGTAAAGTTTACAAACAAACATCTAGCTTGGTGCTTGATAAGTGATTCATCATAAATTGGTTGTCCATTTTGGTTGCATAGAGTTGATATATTATTTCTATATTTTCTTTTTGACATTATGGCATAATAAAACCTAGAATTGCGTGAATGGGTTTGAATGGGTCTTTCATAGAACAGTGAAGTTAAAAGGTGTGAATGGGTTTGATTTCCAGTACTGTCAGAACCACAACTCTATGTGGAATTGTTGTACTATGTTTATAATTATCTACCTGTTTCTTTCGGAAGTATATGCAAAATGGAACATCTTCCTTTTGCACTTTTTATGATTTTGCATCTAGTTTTGCAATATGCATTATTTATGTTCCATGTGCATATTCATGCATGCTGTATCATTATGTTCTTCGTTGTCTAGAAAGCTACAACGCAATGTATAATGCTTATTCAGATTTTTCTTTTCCCTTGTTTTCTGGTTTAACTATGTTTTGCTGCACCCTGCTTGCACATCATAGCTCATTTACCATCCAGTTGTAGTAAAATACTAGTATTACATGTACTGTACTGTTAAAATAATGTAAATTGTAAAAAAAAAATCAAAGCACAATCGAACGGTTGCAATGTTGAACACAAAACAAATAAAATAAATGTTGAATAAGCACAGTATGCAACGAGTTTATGGCATTGAAAATGTAGCATAAAACCAATTTTGAATATTATTGTGTTAGATTAGATTAAGTTATACATGTAACATACTTTTGTTTTAATTTTTTATTACATACGAGTGTTATGCATACTCCCACTGGCAGCATCCCACTGACAAAAGTTTTTTAGTCTTTAATTCTTTATGGTGTATTGAGTCTATGTTTGGGTATTTACTAGTTGCATCCAGATGCATTTTCTAAATCTGAGTTTTCACATAACCAAATGGAAAAAAATATAGTTGCAATGAACCGTAATATAGAGTTAACTCCTAAAACTAAAGATGTACTAATATTTTGTAATGCTTGTGTAGATGTTTTGGGCTGGAGGAGTTAGCTCTTTGGCTTTGCATTGTGCAGTGGCTGCCGTAACAACATAGTATAACAGAGGCTTGTTGTGTATTTGTATTATGTAGTAATGTGATACATTTGTATTATTGTTGTGTATTTGGATCTTGGTACTGGAGCGATAGTGTTTTCTAGTATCCGCTACTACGATATATTAATGTGCTAAATGCTAGTATTATGTAATGATATTGTTAAGTTATTACGCACTGCAATAATATTTGAATGTGCACTGTCTATAATATTATTTGTTTTGATGTCTCGGAATGATTATTGATTATATATTGGATATGAATAGGTCTATAATATTATATATTGGATATGAATAAGTCTATAATATTATATATTGGATATTGATTATATATCTATATCTAATTGACTAATTAGATACGGCTTTTAGCCGTATCTAATTGGTTCATTAGACGCTGCCTATTTGCCAATTAGATACGGCCTTAGGTCGTATCTAATGTGCCAATTAGATACGGCTAATGGCCGTATCTAATTGGCTCATTAGATACGGCTAAAAGCCATATCAAAATATTAAGCTCGGCATATTTTGATACGGCTTTTAGCCGTATCAAAATACCGTTTATGGTGTAGTGCTTAGCTTTGGTTGGGTATAACTCATTAAGAGATATAGTAATGGAATGCCTTATTATGAGTTGAGTGTATTATATATATGAGAGTACTTATTTGTTATTGTTATAAAAACGTTTTGTATCATGTTGATTTGTCTATTAAGTGCTTATAGATTCTAATCGATGCGCCTAATCAACGTTATCGATAAGGATTTCTAAACACTTAAACAAGACAAACCAACAAAGTATTGTTTGTCAAATTTGGTAAATGAAATAATTTACCTTGGATTATATTATATATACAAAACAATAATTTTCAAATTATTGATATAGTTATTTATAATGTATTTGTTTATTAGAAAATGATAATATTCAATTATTATCATTTATTGTTTGATTAGTCATGCTCGGCCAGTTTATGGGCATTTTGAAACACCACACACCCCATAATATACCCAAAAAGGGCACATCAAAGGATGTGGTGCGTTATAGGTATAGCTAAAGCTTCATAGAGACTAAGATTCACAAGACAAATAAGTAAAAACAGCGGAAACATTTAAATAATAACTTATCATTCAAAATTAATTTCATCTCAAAATAAGTCATAAAAACATAACATGTCTCAAAAACTCAAAATATCTCATGTCTCATGAAAATACATCTCAGTCTCATAAAATCAGAGTATAAGAGTAACAATAATATTAGTAATCTCTCTCACAAGTGCAAGTCCATCATAAGCCAAATGAAAAATATGAAAAGTAGAAGAATACATCTGAAACGAGACAACTCCGGGAATGGATCTCCAAGCAACCTGAATCAACTCAACTGGCCTATTGGGGGGAAAGGGGAAAATAGAGGAGTGGGTCAGACAATAAGTCTGGTGAGTGAAAGTAATTACTAGCATTTCTAAGCAAGATAAAGATAATAGACAAAGCAATAGTTCTAGCTTGAAAGGAAAATACAGAAAAGATAAAACTGGGGTAAAATACTGTTTCTGATTCTATTTAACTGTTCGCTTTGATTGTTTGATTTGATTATTTGATTTGATTGTTTGATTTGATTGTTTGCAGTTGTCTTAAAATAATGTGATTATGTTGAAATCCTAATCCTATCTCAATTGCTAACTTGATTAGGTTGAAACCCTAATTCTACCCTTTGATCGGCCTATTCTATCTCTGTTGTGCCACTGTGAGCTAATTCAATCATGTTGGTCCCACAACAAAAAACATCTCTTTAGTGATTAAGATGTAGTAGCGAATTATTTACCCTAATCGATGCCGCAGGCTCGGTCATCGCTAGTACACACTAACTGTTGCCCCCTATTTGACCCTTTATTTACCTTAATCAGCATAAGCGGGCCCAGCCTCACTTAACTATTATGAGACCATCAGTCCTAGTTATGAAAGGGAATGTTGCCCAGCCTCACTTCACTGTTGTGAGACCATCAGTTCTAGACCTGAAAGAGAATGCTGCCGGTACTGGTCCTAACAAACAATCTTCTAGTTTTGTGCCCCTTGCCCAAATCCCCAGATTTTAGCCTCTATCTATTGGCCACTTATTTACCCTAATCTGCATAAGCGTGTCCCAACCTCACCTACTTTTGTGAGACCATCAGTCCTAGATCTGAAAGGAAATGCTATCGGTACGGGTCACTGCTTCTATGTTTGCTTATTAACTTAATTCAAGATCTAAGTTTTAAAATAAGCCTATTCTGTTATCTTTGTTATATTTTCTTATTAACTTAATCCAAGATCTAAGTTTTAAAATAAGCCTCTTCTATTTCCTTTCTTTCTAATTATAACCAACGTTATAATTTGCTTATTAACTTAATCTAAGTTTTAAAATAAGCCTCTTCTGTTATTTGCTAGTTAACTTAATCTAAGTTTTAAAATAAACCTCTTCTATTATTTGCTTATTAACTTAATCTAATTTTTGAAATAAGCCTCTTCTGTTATTTGTTTCTTTCTAATCATAACCTATGTTTTATAATTGTTCTTGCAACTGTTACTCTTCTATTTTCTCTTTTTAGTTATAACCACTTGTTATAATTATGCTTGCAAATATCTTATATTTGCTTGTCTCGGTCCATCTCTATTTTTATTTCAGTTTTTCTCATTTTACATATGATTTCTGTAAATTTAGTGTTATTCTGTTTTAATCCATGTTAGCGAATTCTTCTCTTTTTAATTTATTCGCGTAAAAAGGGATTAAATCTCTATTAAAAGAAACTAACATTTACATGCTAAATTCCAACTTAAAACAGATGTAAATAACTGTAAATAACTGAATAAAATAGCTGAATAAAATAGGCTGAAAAGAACTTCTGAAATTTACTTAAAAACCGATTGTAAATAAACCTATATAAAAACTGTCTCAAAATTGTAGAAAAACTACAACTATTGAGAACCCTATTATTTTAAATTGCTTACAAATCTAAAATAATTACAAAACACTCACCTGTGGTCCTTAGCTCTATTCCTTGGCCTTCCCGGATCCACTTCTAGGGAGTAGAATATTTTTATCAAAAAGATCTTCTCCCTAGAATAATTTTCTATTTAGGATTCAGCCTCAGGCAATGAACCAAATTGAGAGAAAATCTGAATGAGAAAAATAGCTAGGACTAGGGTTCTATTTATAGTGTGGCTTAGGGATCTCAGGTCGTTGGATTTGAAGATTGAATTTGGTGCAACCACGTCATAGGCTCACTAGGGACCCTCGAATGCAGCTAAGAACGTACGTGATTAAACTAAAAATTCATAACACGGTTATCGGCTCGTGCCTGGACGTTTCACGTCTAGGCAGAAACGCGGGTCGACCCATGCTCAATGGGGGTCGATCCATAGGTCGACCTGACCCTTATGCGGGTCGACCTATGGATGTGTATTTATTTATTTCGTTTTTGTTTATTAAATCCTGAATTCTTGTTTCTTGCATAACTTCTTTATACTAGCTCGGATTTCAACAAGTTATGTATGGAAATTGATCTAAAAATTACCATGAACCCAATGGTGCAACTCCCGTGACTCAATTATGATAATTTCACAAACTAATTTTATTTTCTAATTTATTCGTTAAGTAATTATTATAGCTCAAAATTTGGGTTGTTCCATTCTCCCCTCCTTAAAGGATTTCGTCCCCGAAATCTCTAAGGATAAAAGAATGAAATGAATATTTTCATCCAAATTCCACAACCACATATTCAACCATCATCCATTACATCCATTGTCCTTAAGCTTTCTAATGCAATTTATGATGTATGCAATAGTGTAGTGTCAATGTCCCTAACTAATGCAAAAGATTAGGCGGTCTACTGATTCAGTCGACCTCCTTTTATGCAATCATGTTCGTGCCATGTATCTAAATGAATGAAAATTCTCTAATGACAACTGATAGTTCTATATGCGTGCTACACTCATCATCCAAATGCAACAATCATATGATAATCACTCATTATAGCAACCATGGAAATAAAAATGCGGGTGCACACACATCCTTATGCATATGCTTTAGTGACCTAGTTAGGCCGATCCCTAAGAGATAGTAGTGCCTAGTGTGTGTGTATGCGTCCATTAGCATCCACTAGCAAACACTTGCAACCACTAGCGTCCAACATACATAACATGTTCTAGTAACATGCTTACATTCAATCCTATCATCCATAGGTTAAATCCTAAGATCTACCCTCCCAAAGGATAATAAAAGGGAAGAACCTATTCAAAACTAAAGATGGAAATAGGAAATTCAAAACGTACTATCGAAAAGATGCGAATAAGAGGTACGTATTTTCTCCTCAGCCTCCCATGTAGCATCCTCAATACTATCTCCCCATTGCACCTTAACAAAGGGACTTTTTTATTCCTAAGCTTCTTAATATCATGCCCAACGATCTTGGTAGGAATGCGACGAACCGATACTTCTCTCTCCACTTCAACTTCCTCAAGTAGGCTAGGTTCCACTACCTCTGCCGAATCATGTAAGCACTTCCTCAAGTGCGAAACATGAAAAACATCATGAACTCCCGTGAGCCTCTCTGGGAGCTTTATTTGATACGCCATCTTCCCTATCCTTTCCACAATGGGGAACGGTCCTATGAATCTGAGAGCAAGTTTCCCACTTGATCCAAACCTCACTACTTTCCTTAGCGGAGACACCTTAATGAAAACCAAATCTCCTACCTCAAACTCAATATCCTTTCTCCGCTTATCTGCATAGGATTTCTGTCTATCTTGGGCCGTCTTCATTCTTCTTCTATTCAAATCAATCTTTTTTGAAGTCTCTCTAACCATGTCGGGACCAAGTAGCAACTTTTCTGTAGACTCTAACCAACACGAAGGCGACTTGCAAGGTCTTCCATAAAGGGATTCAAAAGGAGCCATCCCGATGCTTGCCTGAAAACTATTGTTATAAGCGAACTCCACTAAAGGAAGGTGCTCCTCCCAAGTCCCTTCAAAATCAAGAATGCACATCCTCAACAAATCCTCAAGAACTTTATTAACTCTCTCCGTTTGTCCATCCGTTTAAGGATGATAGGTCGTACTCAATCTAAGTTGTGTCCCTAAAGCCTCTTGCAGGCTCCTCCAAAACTCGCTAGTAAAGATAAGGTCTCTATTGCTCACTATGCTAGAGGGAACTCCATGAAGTCGGACTATCTCATGAACATATATGGATGCCAAATAAGTTGTTGTCCTCTTACTCCTGATCGGAATGAAGTGGGCGCTCTTAGTCAAACGATCTACAATCACCCAAATACTGGTATTCCCTTTCCTAGATCGAGGTAAACCATCAATGAAGTCCATCGAAACACTACCCCACTTCCATTCAAGTACATCCAATGGTTGAAGCAATCCGCCAGGTCTCTGTTGCTCCGCCTTAACCCTTTGGCACACAAGACACTTCGCCATAAATTCTGCTACATCCTTCTTCATGCCACTTCAATAAAACACTCTCTTCATGTCCCTATACATCTTGTCACCGCCTGGATGAATAGTCATCTGAGAATGGTGTACTTCTGCTAGAACTGCTCTCATCAAATCACCAGTGTGGGGGACACAAAGTCATCCATCTCTCCTTAACCACCATTTACTATCAATGGAATAGCGTTGGAGATGTCTAGAGACCTCTCCTCTGCTAATCCTATCTAGAATATCCACAAGCTCTGAATCCTCTTGCTGCCTTGAGCCAATCTAATCTATGAGGGTGGGCTTAAACTTAAATGCTGAAATCTTAGCAAAATCTCTGATAAACTTCCTATAATAACCAGCCAAATCTAGGAAGCTTCTAACTTCGGTAGCGTTCTTAGGGGCCTTCCAATCCTGTACTGCTACTATCTTAGCGGAATCCATAGCTAAACCCTCTCTTGAGACTACATGCCTCAAGAAACGCACCTCCTTACGCCAAAAGTGACACCTCAAGAACTTTGCTTTCAACTGATGAACACGAAGTGTATGAAGAACCTCCTCAAGATGAATAACATGCTCTTGCATACTCTTGGAAAACACCAGAATGTCGTCAACAAATACTACAACGAACTTATTTAGGACATCCTGAAAAACACGGCTCATCAAATCTACAAAATAGGCCGGGCGTTTGTCAGCCCAAACGACATAACCAACCACTCAAAGAATCCATCGAGGGTCCTAAATGATGTCTTATCGATGCTATCGTCAACGAACCTAAGCTAATGAAATCCAGTGGCTAAATAAAGTTGAGAAAATACTGAAGAGCTAACCAACTAATCGAAAAGATCATCTATCCTAGGAAGTGAGTAACGGTTCTTCTTTGTGAGCTTATTCAACTCTCTATAGTCTACGCAAAGCCGAAGGGAACCATTCGCCTTTGTGGCGAAGATGACTAGTGCTCCCCACTCAGATATGCTCCGTTTGATGAAGCTTTCTCTAATAGCTCACCAATCTGCTTACTTAACTCCTTTCTTTCCCTAGGAGCCACATGTCTCACGGGTAATGCCACTGGCTTAGCATTGTCATTCAGATAGATCCTAAAGTCGATCTCTCTCTTAGGGGGTAGTCCCCTAACCTCCTCAAAAACATCTGGGAAATTTCTAACAACTAGAACTGAATCTAACTCTCCTAGTGATGAATCAAGGGAATAAATGAAGCTCAACATGACCGACCCATGTGGGTTGCAAGAAACCTCGAGAGTCCACCCGCTACATGTCTCTAGTCTAATGACTCTTCTCTCGCAGTCCAAAATTGCACCAAAAGTGGATAACCAGTCCAATGCCAAAATCATCCCATATCCCAAAAATCCCAGTACATAGGCATCACAATCAAACTCTATGCCTAGTATAAAAATTTTCAAACCCCTACAAATAATGGATAAATGTGTCGATCCTCCTACGGGGTTTGAAACAACTATAGGGTCTACTACTAGAGAAATATCTAAGTGCAAACAATCAACCAAAGAACTAGAAATGAAAGAATGAGATGCTCCATAGTTAAAAAGAGTCCGAATAGGAAAATTCGAAATAGAGATCAAACATTCTACAGAGACTTTCCTACCTCGATCCGGTCCACTACTAGAAGGTGTTGCATCCAAAGCCTGTACTTGCGCCGTAGGTGCGCCTGCTCTCTGCCTCGTCTTTTGAGGACATGCTCTACTAAGGTGTCCGGGCTGCCCACAGTTGTAACACCTCCCCTTCATCGTGCCCTTCATACAGTCCTTTGTGAAATGCCCAACCAATCCACAATTATGACATTTCTCGCCTTTCTTGATATGTCCCTTTTGTGGTCCTCCTCCTTTCTTTTTGTCCTTATCCTTTTTATTCTTCCACCACCGCGTCTTAGATTTTTCTGATTTAGGAACCTCCTCAACCTCTTCTTACTTAGCAACAACTAACATGAGAGCCATCTCCACAAGTGACTCATATGTCGCTCCCATAAGTACATGTGTTAATGCCAACCCTTGGAGGGGCTGGTTCAAACCCTTAGCAAACTTGGTAGTCTTCTTATGCGGTGTATTAACAAGCTCCATCTCGAACCGCGACAACTCATTAAACTGATTTATATACTCCTTCATCGAAATACTCCCTTGCTTCAGACTAATGAACTTCTCCAACTGCATGCTTTCCTCGGCTTGTGACAGGAACTTTCTCTCAAACCTTTCCCAAAATCCAAACCAACCAATGTCTCTACCCTCCATTTCTACAATCTCTCACCATTAAGAAGCCTCTCCTTTTAGTTGCCAAGATGCAAGCTGAACTCTCTGTATTCTGCTCCGTATTCCTCAACCAAGTTCGTGCCACTACGAAATCCTCTGTGCCAGAAAACGTTATGCCTCCTAGACTAGCGAAGTCCTTGCATAGCTTAGAAAAATTGGCCCTACAGGTGGATTAAAGGGATCTCCACCCACCGGTGCTGCATTGGGCGCTTGCCCTTACACCTTTGGTGCTGTAGCTTGGAGGTATCTACGTAACCAGGCAGTGACTTGGACACCCTCTGGAAGATTTGGGGAGTTCGCCAAAGAAAAGAAAATTTAGGCTCGAAAGAATCGAAAGAAGGTTGAAATGAACTTTGTGGGGATTTTTTATAAGAACTCTTTTATACTTGAAAACTATTTCTATACTAAGAGTTTCTTTATGAAAAATACTTTGAAAATATATTACCTTTGAAAATACTTTACTGTTAAAACAAGTTTTTAGGAATCCTGTAACCTTAGGCTCTAATAATATACCCAAAAGGGCACACCGAAGGATGTGGTGCGTTATAGGTATAGCTAAAGCTTCACAGAGACTAAGATTCAAAAGACAAATAAGTAAAAACACCGGAAACATTTAAATAATAACTTATCATTTAAAATTAACTTCATCTCAAAATAAGTCATAAAAACATAACATGTCTCAAAAACTCAAAATATCTCATGTCTCATGAAAATACATTTCAGTCTCATAAAATCAGAGTATAAGAGTAACAATAATAATAGTAATCTCTCACACAAGTGCAAGTCCATCATAAGCCAAATGAAAAAGATGAAAAGTAGAAGAATACATCTGAAACGAGACAACTCCGGGAATGGATCTCCAAGCAACCTGAATCAACTCAACTGGCCTATTAGGGGGAAAGGGGAAAATAGAGGAGTGGGTCAGACAATAAGTCTGGTGAGTGAAAGTAATTACTAGCATTTCTAAGTAAGATAAAGATAATAGACTAAGCAATAGTTCTAGCTTGAAAGAAAAATACAGAAAAGATAAAACTGGGGTAAAATACGGTTTCTGATTCTTTTTAACTGTTTGCTTTGATTGTTTGCACTTGTCTTAAACTACTGTGATTAGGCTGAAATCCTAATCCTATCTCAACTGCTAACTTGATTAGGCTGAAAGCCTAATTCTACCCTTTGATTGGCCTATTCTATCTCTATTGTGCCACTGTGAGCTGATCCAATCCTGTTGGTCCCACAGCAAAAGACATCTCTTTAGCGATTAGGACGCAGTAGCGAATTATTTACCCTAATCGATGCCGCACGCTCGGTTATCGCTAGTACACACTAACTGTTGCCCCCTATTTGACCCTTTATTTACCCTAATCAGCATAAGCGGTCCCAGCCTTACCTAACTGTTGTGAGACCATCGGTCCTAGTCCTGAAAGGGAATGCTGCCCAGCCTCACCTAACTGTTGTGAGACCATCAATCCTAGACCTGAAAGGGAATGCTGCCGGTACTGGTCCTAACAAACAATCTTCTAGCTTTGCGCCCCTTGACCAAATCCCCAAATTTGAGCCTCTATCTATTGGCCACTTATTTACCCTAATCTGCATAAGCGTGTCCCAACCTCACCTACTATTGTGAGACCATCAGTCCTAGATCTGAAAGGGAATGCTGTCGGTACGGGCCACTGCTTCTAAGTTTTAAAATATGTCTCTTCTGTTATCTTTGCTATATTTGCTTATTAACTTAATCCAAGATCTAAGTTTTAAAATAAGCCTCTTCTATTTCCTTTCTTTCTAATTATAACCAATGTTATAATTTGCTTATTAACTTAATCTAAGTTTTAAAATAAGTCTCTTCTATTATTTGTTTCTTTCTAATTATAACCTATGTGTTATAATTATTTTTTCAACCATTACTCTTCTATTTTCTCTTTTTAGTTATAACCACTTGTTATAATTATGCTTGGAAATATCTTAAATTTTCCTATTTCAGTCCATCTCTATTTTTATTTCAGTTTTTCTCATTTTATATCAGATTTTTGTAAATTTAGTGTTATTCTATTTTAATCCATCTTAGCGAATTCTTCTCTTTTTAATTTATTCACGTAAAAAGGGATTAAAACTCTATAAAAATAAACTAACATTTACAGACTAAATTCGAACTTAAAATGGATGTAAATAACTGTAAATAACTGAATAAAATAGCTGAATAAAATAGGCTGAAAAGAAATTCTGAAATTTACTTAAAAACTGACTGTAACAAACTTATATAAAAACTGTCTCAAAATTGTAGAAAAACTACAACTATTGAGAACTTTATTATTTAAATTTCTTACAAATCTAAAATAATTACCAAGCACTAACCTGTGGTCCTTACCTTTATTCCTTGGCCTTCCCGGATCCACTTCTAGGGCATAGAATATTTTCATCAAAAAGATCTTCTCCCTAAAAAAAATTTCTGGTTAGGGTTCAGCTTCAGGCAATGAACCCAATTGGGAGAAAATCTGAACAAGAAAAATAGCTCAAATTCGTTTTTACTATTCTAGTCACACTGGATTTGAAGATTGAATCTAGTGCAACCACGTCATAGGCTCATTAGGGACCCTCGGATGCAGCTTAGAACGCACGAGATTAAACTAAAAATGCAAAACACGGTTATCAGCTCGTACCTGGACGTTTTCATATCCAGGCAAAAACGCAGGTCGACCCATGCTCAATGGGAGTCGACCCATAGGTCGACCCGACCCTTATGCGGGTCGACCTATGGACGTGTATTTTGTTTTCGTTTTTGTTTATTAAATCCTCAATTCTTTTTTCTTACGTAACTTCTTTATACTAGCTCGGATTTCGATAAGTTATATATGGAAATTGATCAGAAAATTACCACGGACACAATGGTGCAACTCCCGTGGCTCAATTCTGACAATTTCACAAACTTATTTTATTGTCTAATTAATTCGTTAATTAATTATTATAGCTCAAATTTTGGGTTGTTACACATTGACTATTGTTTATTAAGCAATTTACCTTTTTACAACATGGGTTAGGTAGATAGTAATTTATAGGAACATTGAAACGAACACCTAATTAATTAAGTTTCACATTTGACTACAAGATGTTCGACGATAATATTGGGTTAAAGGTTAAAAGTTAAATTTAATAAAAGCTATTTATTAAAAATCTAAAAGAAAGTAAGATATTTTGGGAACAAATATTGCGAAATAATTAAAATAAATATGATTCATAAATTTATAGCTTACATATATTTGGTTTATATAAACATGATTTATAAATAAGAAGGATTTAAATTGAGAATCAATGAACTTAAATACCATTGTTTTTGAAAATGGTTTTTAAGAGTTTTGAGTAAATAATAATAGTAGTATTTGAAACTATTTTAAAGGACTAATGTTTTTAAAGAGTTTTAAGATTTGTTAGGGTTCGAGGTTACTCTTGGAATTAACAAGTCGATTCGAGAATAAAGTATTTTATGTCAACTAGTTTAAGTGGCTCGGAAGCTACTAAAAATGGGCAGAAGATGTGTTCAGTTGGTAAGTACTTCTCTTGAGTATTACCCTTTTTAGCAAACAAAATATATGATACTTCTTAGTAGGACCCAATTCTTGTATCAGTTGTTGTTACTCGATCTATGTGAATATTTTCCATGGAATTTAATGAAAATATTTTGGAAATTGGTTTTAGAAAATGATTTTGGTTTAATCTCGAAAATTATGATTTGATATCCAAAAGATATATGTATATATTATTATTTCAAATGATTTAAAATAAAACCTGATTTTTAATTTTTAAGTTTTCTATTAAGTTATATTATGGAGGCATGTTTCCTTTGCATTAGGGTTGTTTGGTTGTGCATCTTATTATGAGATGTTGTTTGTTTTCGATTAATGAAATAAGAGGGAATTTTCGGTGATTTTAGACAATTGGAAACTTCTGAATCGATATAGAAATTGAAGGTAAGTATTTTTAAAATTGTCAAAGTTTAATTTTAGAACTCTTAATTTGAAAAGATAGTAAGTTAAAACAATTTTAAAAATTTGTTCAACATCCTTGTTAAATAGAACATTCGATGTTATTAGGCTAACTAATGAACGTCTTTACTTTAGGGTCATTTAAGGAAAGTAGACTCTAGTCTTGAGGTTGGATACTAGAGTCCTACTCTACCTATGTAACGACCCGTAAATTTCAACTGTTTTAATAACGTAATTAGTTGAAATTTTGTGAAATTTTAAACGATAAAATTTTGAAATAAAAATTTAATATTTGGAATACGTCTAGTTAAAAATAGCAACTAGTAAATTTTCGTCCGAAAATATGAAAGTTTATTTCGCGCGTAAATTCACTTCAATTTAATCAGTTAAAAAGAAATGAAAATAAAATGTTTCTGAAACCTAAATATTTTACATAGAAAAATTATAAATCATCTTCTGAGCAAGATGTCAGTTTGTCGTTTTTCCAAATTCGGACATCTTTGGCTCCGTCGATCTTATTTTTCAGTGTTTTTCTTGCATTTTCCGCTGGTAGAAAATTTGAATTTTTATAATTCAATCATACCACTGATATCTTTATACCGTTTAGATCGTCTCGTCGTGCTAATCTCCGCAGTATATTCATTTGTACATTTTGGAGTTCGGTACGCGCGGCGAAATCGACAAAACGTTTAATCGTGTCGGTACTATTTTGAACCTTTTTATTTCTGTGTCTATTCAAATTTTCGAACGGTTGAAAAACAAACAGTTTTTTTGCTTTTATTATTCCTGAATTCTCGTGCCTGACTTTCACTCTCCTCTGTACATTAGCTGTCACATTCAATTTGGGTTCTGTTCTCTGCAAATAAAGAAAAAAATGCAAAACATAAACTAGATCTAAGGAAGTGAAAGCACATCACTTGCAAATTGTGTATCTCACGTTGGAAGCTACTCTCTTCATTTGCTGAATCAAGCTTGTAGCCTTCCTCCACCATTTGCAACTTGGCTTGGCCTTCTGCCTTTGTTTCATACGTCCTCCACTTCCACCATCGCCAGCTAGCAGCTTGTTCCTCCCTCCACAACGTTTGAATCCAGCTGGTCCCGATCGGCGTGCCCAAATCTTCACCCTTTCCGGCCCACCATGCAGGCATGGCTGCAGTCGAACCCCTCTACACCACTCGCCTCGGCAGTTGCCTCCTCCGCCGAGTTTCCCAACACCATACCCATTGTTCCTTCCCTGTAGCCGAGACCGCCCATCACCTCACGTCAGCAACTAACCTCCACAACCGCTCGGCCACCCACCGTCTTTCGCCTATTTTCTCACCTCCCTCTCCCTTTCGCCTCTGCTAGCCGAGCATCATCCGCCATTCACAACTGCTAAACCTTGATTGCCGAGCACCACCTCTGACCTCCACCGTGTTCCGCCATCCTCTTCCATGCGTGAACAGCCCTCCACTTGCTCACGTTCACCCCTTCTTTCTTTCGTTCTTCTCACAGCAGAAGTAAGTTTTGTATACCATCTAATATTCGTTACATATTATATTATAGATTTCAGAGTGTAAATATATGTAAGTTATAGATTATAGTATATTATAAACAAAGTGCCATCTATTTTTCATTTTACTGTAATAGCATACTAGTTGTATAAAACCTGGTTGTGTACAGAAGTTATGTTAATATTCAATGTATTATTTTAAAATGTATACCAGCATTTTACGTGTAAATATACCAGTATTTTAAAATGTATTATGTAAGATGTTTGTTACAAAGTATATTTATGTGCAGTATACTAGATTTAAAGGTAGTATTGTATATGTTGCGTGCATATATGTGTTGCAGTACATATTCTATAATATATGTCTAGATATATTAGTTTGTAGGAGTTGCAGTTTATAGATTTAGATGTACACGTTATGCTAACTGATATAAGATTTGATGTATAAATTTTATTTTAATTAAAGGGTTTGTTTGTAAATATGTAAGAGTATAAATATACTCTAAGATTTGTTATATAGAATTATAGCTTAATACGTTAGTTATTTATAAGTTTAAAAATATATATACGTCTCTATATGAATATATTAGTATAGGTTCCGTATGTTGTGATATAAGGTATTTTACCCATATATATATTATACTTTAAAGGTGGGCTGTTGTTCTATTAGTTATTATATATACAGCTTATAAATTATATTAATTATCTATATTATGTAGTACCATATATGTATGGTGGTATACCTGATGATCTGTATGTATATGATATTTTGATATTTTAATGTTTATAAAAGTATATACATATATATACGAGTATTGATTTTTAAATATAAATTATATACTCTCAACGTATGTAATATAGTATAGATATTTTAAATATAATAATCAACAAGACTTGTTATATTTAAATGGTTTCAGAATGTTGCATTTGGGCTGTCTTGTGTGTACATATATCTTGTTCCAATTATACCAAATTGATCCTGATTAGTTCTCATCGATTTCCATTTGTCAGCTCTTTCCGTCAAATTCTTACCCATCTAGCTTTGCTTTGGAATTCGTGCTCGGATTCGTAATTCATCTCGTTCTCATCCATTCCTAGCCTCGAAAGGTGAGCAATCACTCACGATTAACGTTCTTTTATTTATTAAATTTGATTTCAATTGAAACGACAATTGAAATATGCTGTTGTTAGATATTTACACTGTTATTACCTGTATCAGTTCACCTGTGACATCTGACACCATTATCTGTTATATATGCAATGATAATCCTGTTTGGTTGTTAAATGATTGATTTTTGATGTTGACATTGAACGTTAAATTGTTAATGTTGAAAGTGATAAATAATTTGAAATTGAAATCGATGTAGGATAGTTAAATTTGATATATGTGTTAAATTTGATTTGATGACATTTGCATAATATGACCCCTTTAATGTTAAATTAATTGACACGTAGGATTTGGTTAATTTCACCTTGAACCGTTGAATGTAAGTTGTTTGAATTGATGATGGATGAAATTGTAATTGATGACAAGTGAAAACCGTAATGTAATAATCTTTAATCTACATGAAATGATAGTGTAGATTCTAGAAATAATTATATTAATTTGCACAAACAACAATGTAAATTGATACGATTATTTCGGGATTATTTGAATTGATTATTGTATTGTTATTGATTGTTGTTATTGCTTGTTTATTTACTTTAACACCATCCCAGTTATCACACTGCAAGTTCCCTTTGCTATGTTTTGATTTGAATTGAATTGGAATCGGGTTGAAATGATAAATACCCAAATTGAACTTTGACCTAGGATAGAGAATTAAATAAAACCCGATTGGTAAATAATTTGATTTAAAAATAAAATGAAGATTTCATGTGAATAAATCATATGGTTTTGAAACGAATTTGGAAATTAAATTTTTATGAAATTTAAATGTGAATATTTAATAATCTGAAATGAAATATTAATAAAGAAATTGATGAAAGAATGTTGTTTAATTTAAGAAATGATAGAATTAAGTTTTGAAATTATGTAATAATTTAATGAGATTGAATTATTTAATTATAAAATTAAATTGAATCCTTTGATAATTAAATTGAACTTTTTAATTAGTGAAATTTAGTTCTTTATTAAGCGAGCTTTGAAATTGTAACTAAGTAAATGAATATGTGAAATTGAATTTCTTTATCAAGAAATAAAATGTGATTTATTGAAATTAATGTAAGACTTGAAATTTAAAGAATTTGATTTGATGAATTTAATTTAATTCAATTTGTAAGTTTAAAAAAAAAGAAGTTGAATTTAAATAATGGATTTAATGAATTGGAAATTAAATAAAAATTGTTTTGAATGATAAATTAACTTAACGAATATTGAATGAAATCGATTAATAAATTTAAATTGATTTGAATGTTAAATTAAATTAATTCAAATGATTTCGGAATGAAACTTATATACGAACTTGAACCAATATTGAATTGTTTTAAAAAGAAATTGAAGTTGAATTATAAGATTTTGAAATGGTAAATTTAGAAGTTTTGAAACGTAAATTTTGGAAATGGGTTTAGAAAGACAAGTGAAATGTTGATTTACGAATTCTAATTGAATTGAATTTGATTTGGTTTTTGAAATATATAAACGACCAATCGGTGTAATAATTACGGAAGTTATTAAAGAGACCGGAATCGGTTATGGACATACTCTCTGTCTAAATCGAAAACCACTTTAATAACTATACGCGGAGTGATGATCCAGAATGAAGTGGTTGGAATGATGTACGTGATGACTGAAGAAAGAGAACGATAATGGATAGCCTTGACACTTGTGTCAAATTGGAAATGACTAAAACAGGAGCCGTGCCGGGTCAAATGGAGGTCAGCTACCTCAAGCGAACACACTTCTTCGAACTACTCATTACTTGTTGTCGATTGGTGCACCCTTGATTTGGGAGTGTTGTTTCACGGTGTTGCGGTCGCTGCGGCGATGCGTTCTCACCAGTTCGGATCAGGCAAACGGTAGTTTCACTACCTTGGGTATTGCCTCATGTGCCTTGTCATACTTGTATCCCTATACGCGACCACTACGATTTTGGTTTGTACCTTTAGTATATGGATTGCCCTCTGGTGACTTCCGGTTTTGGGGAAACTACGGTCTTGTATATGCTCTTGGGAATAAAAATGTGTTAAGGGGGATAATGGTAATGCCTTAACACTATTTTAATACCTTATATTACTGATAGACATTATCTACTTAGCGTATATTACTACCTAGTAGATAGTTTAACGGATCCTTAAAGGATGGTTATTCCAAACATCCTTTGAGTTACTTGTATTTCAATTGCTATTTCACTTGAGTTGGATTTATTGATATAAGAATGTTAATCCTGACTCGAGTGTTTTGTGTTTTGCTTTACGCTCGGGTCAGACTGAGTGTACCAGTATTCGAGACTCGCCTTTGAAGTTGGAGCTTTGCTTGAAGATCCAGCCATCTATTCTGCTTTCAGTATTCGATGATTCCAGTGATGTATTCTGATTTGTATTTGATGTATCGTATTACTCTTCCGTTGTATCTGGTTTAACTCTGATGTAACTCATATATTTATATAGTAGCTTCATGAACTACTATCTCTTTTATTTCCGCTGCATTTATTACTCTGTGTCTGTGATCTGTGATTATTTTATTTACTGTATATGTTCAGTTTTGCCAAATTTAAATTAACAACGCGGTATTTTGAGCAATTCAATTCCGGCATGAGTGTCTACCTATACACTTATAATGGATGCGAATGGTCCAAAATATCGGGTCGTTACAACCTAGCTACTTGCCTAACCCGGTGGATAAAAAAGACTAGAAGGTTGACTCGATTATAAGATCCAAATTTATTTTAGGCCTTTGTCAAAATTTTAGGAAGTAGAATGTAAAAGAATGTTTTGTATATACTCTTAGGATATAGTAGAGTAGAGTACGAGTAATGAACTTATGCCTTGAATGTTTCCAAATGAAATTTTGTTTTAATAAAATGTTTTATAGGTAAAGATAAGCCTTTATGAAATGTTTATAAACTTGAGTAATGTTCTAGAAAATGTTGCATAAATGATTTTAGTATTAAAATATTATATGCAAAAAAATGAGAATTGGAAAGAAATTGGTGTAGTTAAGAAACCAGTTGAATTAAATACGTAAGTTGTATGTAGATTATTTTTATTCGCATAACAGTTCTCGGTCTAGGAATCGAGTGCATGATTTCGAGGTGATGTACACCGGTTCGGGTTAGGATTTTTTCACTAGATTATTTGATGGCGAACACTTGATACAGATTTTTGATATGATTCTGAAGTTTTCTATCATAGCATATAGCTATGTAAGGAGAATGGAAGTGTCTAATTAAGGAACCGGATCGGAGTCCACACTAGAGAAGTCAAGTGATATATACTAGTTTAGAAGTGTAATAAATGTGATCAAGCAGATGGTCGGATCGGTATTGCATACAGATGATATATGTATATCGTACGGGCTTTAGTATATTCATATATTATGTTTGTTTGGCTTGCAGAGAGTTTGGAAAAGGACTCTTCGAATTGTTTGAGGTAGTATGAATAATCGACTAAGCAATAACCTAAGGCTATTGAGCAGAAGGTACGCTTTGTAGTTTATTTATCATCCTTGTGCGACAAGAAGATGTTTAACCTGGATAAATTGTTAGTCTTGTTTGCTAATGATTGTAATATTGTTAAGTATTAATACACTACAACAAAACTACCATTTTACAATGCATGTTTTACAGCAGGCCATAAAAAACCGTTGTAATAAACAGCTTTTACAATGGTTTTTTTATGCCCGTTGTAATAGGTGCAAGTTTTCATCTTCGATTATACATATTACAATGTTTTCAGTTAGCCCGTTGTAATATGGTCATATTACAACAGTTCAAGCCCGTTGTAATAGATTCCAATCCTCAGCTATATTACAACGGTTATAGCCCGTTGTAATATTGATCTATTACAACAGTTTTTGGCCCATTGTAATATAGATCTATTAGAGTTCCTATTACAACATTTTTCGGTCCGTTGTACTAGATATCAGTTTTCAGCTCTGTCTGCCCATTGTAATAGATGTCAATTATAACTATTTTCTTCTGCACGTTGTAGTAGATGCCAATTTACAACAACTTTTAACGGCTGATCGTCGTTGCCTTCGATTATTTTAGACGTCGTAGTAGGATTTAATCACTATTCCAATAGACTTAATTTTACTTTCTAGTTATTAGTACATAACTTTATACGAATTTTTCAAAATAAAATACAAATTGCCTATAAATTGTTAGAATATTACAAATTGTCAGAATATAATTTCCAGTTATAAATACCAGTTAAAACCTTTTGTTTAGGAGTATTAATTAATATATATTTTATAATTAATATTTAATAATTAATGGTTAATAATATTAATATTCAGGAATAACAATAATTAATATTTAATAATAACCTTATAAATTAATAATAATTAATAATTAATCATTTCTATTAAATATTTAATAATTAATAAATAGTAATTTGTTTTTAATAATTACTAACTCCATAAAAATAATATTTATTATTTATTAATTGACATTTAATACTTATAACTAATAATTATATTTAATATTTCAAAAAATCAAAAAATTTAAATTTTCCAAATTAGAAATTTAGAAAATTCAAAAAATTTAGAAATAAAATTTTATTAAGTTTTCTAAATTTCAAAATTAAAATTTTATAATAATGTTTTTCATTCCTCTCATTTTTTGTGATGCTGAAGGTTAATGGTTAACACACTACTTTTATCCCGCCCTCTTTTCTATACAATTTCATTTCCCGCTTCACCCTCTTTCCTTAACCCTAAGTTGCTCTGCTAAATCCCAAAACGAAATCAATTTCGAGATTAATTTCCAGCATCTAAAATCCATGGCGGTTGCTCTCATAATTTGCTCCATCTCTATATTGCCTTCCACAAAAGCCTCTCAAACCCTAAGCTATCCACACTCCCCCAAATCCCCAAACTAACCTTCCTCAAAACCCTAGCTAAATCCTCCTTCCCCATCATCGCCATCACCTCCGCCACCTCGCCTCTTCTTGCCCTCGCCACCAACACCAAAAGGCCGCCCTTTTCGACTTTAACCTAACACTTCCCGCAATCACAAAACCCAGACACGGAGATCAAAGGGAAGCTAGAGAACGTGAAGGACACCTCGACAAAGGTGAAGCAACTGGAGTTGCAAGCTGTGGCAGTGATGAATTCGTAGTTGTCACGTCATTTTTCTTTTCATCTTCGTCGTCCGACAACAATGACATCAGGTAGCACTAAATTTTTTTTTGCTGAATTCCCTAACTCCACTTATCCGTAGAAACAAATACGCAATCGAAATCGAAAAAAAACCTAACACGATTCTTTAATCTAAAAAATCCTGCCGATTGATCTCGCCTGCCAGAGGAAACGACAAATGAAATATTTTTCCATGTTTCTTCAATCTGAAAATTCAACGGTGTGTCTAATGTTTAATTACTTTTTAAATTAATTATTCTGACTCTATTTTTTCTTATTCGAATTGAACATACATGTTGTTTCATTTATTTAACACCCTGATCTAGATCATCTGAATTTGGAGGGCTTGCGCAGTCAACAATGACCACATCTAAATTGGATCTGATGTTCCATTTTACTTTATTACTAACACTCCTTTTTAGGGTGATGCAGAGTCATACATATAAGCAAGCAAAGGCTGGCCTTCACTAAGGTGATTCAATAGAAGAAAAGTTAGAAAAACATGATTGAAGCTTAGTGCAATCAAATCAAATACAAATAACAACCTTTTTAAACCATTTGAGGTGAATAATAGTTATGCATCTTAAGTTTTAATTGTTATTTTTGGTTTTAAGTGAAAACCCGAATCTTTTTATGTTATTATGTCATGTTCTAAATGATTGAATGAATATATATATATATATATATATATATGATTTATTATGGAATTTATTGATATGTATAAGTTGGAAAACCTATCAGATGACACTGAAATGACTTGAAATTTTGATATGATGTTAAAAACATTATTTTAGAAGTGGATTTGAATTTTATAATTTTCCAAGTGAGTGAGAATTTATTATGAATTTTCTAAGTGGAGAAAATGGATTATTTCGGGTTTTAATTATTAAAAACAATTAACTAAAGTTTTTGGCCCCTAAATTTATATGTTGAGGAATATAATAAATCAGATTTATTATGATTTTTGAGGATTTTTCCCAAGTGTTTATGATTTATTATGAATTATTTGAGCTAGAAAAGCTTAATTATTATATTAAAATATTAGTATAAAATGTAAGGTTTGCAAATGATTTTGGAATTGCTAAACCTGCTCCAGTGCAGTTTCTAGAAAAGAAATTGACACAGTCTTTGTTAACCAATAAGAATTTGGCAAACCTTTGGAGTTAGTGAAAAGAAATTACTTTCATTAGCAATAAAACAGTTTTCCTATTATTTACGGCTTTGCCACGTCGAGGTAGACGATGTCACACGTCATCATGCCGCCTCTATTGTATTCGACTCAATCAGGCATGATATATAGGATATCAACTATGGTTGATATGGAATGGATCGGCTTGGTTGAAGTAGGAACCACAACATCAAAGTTGACATCACGGACATCGATGAGGGCGATGTTGTGTGTTTTCAAATATAGGCATTAACCTTGATGCCGTGTTTTATATAAAAGGGGCATGGTGCTGCATGTGTATAACATCGTCAACCCTATTGTTTTCAGAGTAACTTATAGCGGTGATAATGAAGCTGCATGTTTTGAAAACGACTGTGAAAGGCAATGATACCGTGTTTTATCACTTCGACCTTAAATGGTTGCCGCTTTTAATCTTTGTAACCTGTTTTCGAAGAAGACAAGGTTACCGCCTGGTATCACTTCGACCCTAATGTTGTCGCTATTTTTTTAAGGTATTGATGTCGAAACTCATCAATGTCATCGAGTATCTTCTAAAATATTATAATATGCTTTATGAAGTAGTTAGCTTCGACTATATAATCTTGTATTTTGTAAATCAAAGACTTTAACATATTTTTGTATTGAAGAGGGCGATGACCTATTGGCGAGATTGACGTCGACCTTAACCATTTAATAGTTTTGTTAATTTTGGCTATATAGCCTACGCTTCGAAGTGAGATAACTTCCAAGTGATTTCGAAATTCATCAATACTGTTTTATAAAAGCACATATATATATATATATATGTCTTTGCTTAATATTTTGGGATAAAGTGAAGGTTCAAAGTTTTCCTTGTTTTAAATATGATTTCAAAAGTTAAATCATTTATAAAGAAATTGGTTTCAAGGAAATATAAAATGGTATTTAACCTAGAGTTTTACTAAAGAATGATTACTCTTATCACTTTTGGATAAATTGTGATAAGATAAATTTGACTCAGAGATTAGAAAACCAAAGTAGGGTAGTGCCTTATACTTCAGCTATTAGCCCCTGGCTGATAAAAGTCCAAAATTCCAATGCGTAGGGTTTGCCAAGGGTAAGACTAAAAGTAGGTTTACGCATAGAAAGGAATACATAAAGATAAGATATGTTATAGGTTGACCTACAAAACATTTAGGTTCATAGTAAGCCTAGCAAAAATAAGAGATTGGCAGATAGTCAGGTAAACACTAGAATAAGTGTATTTAGATAGACCGTCCAGTTTTCTTCTAATAGTCGGTTAGGAAATTTGGTATATCTGGTAGGCCCGAGTCAGCCATGTTGATTGTTCGTTACCCTGTGAAAACTAAACATTGCAAAAAATATATTTAAAAGGGGATATTAGTGAGGGAAAAACCCGTTCCACTGTTTTGGCAAATAAAGCTTCTGGAGACATGCAGGAGGCAAAGCTAGCTATGTAAAAGTATATCCTTACTATTATTTGTTATGTTATGTCAATTGTTGTATAAATGTATTGACAGTAGATGTATCTGTCTGTTTATTAACACTGATCAACCAAGGGGGCATCTTCATCTGTCGCCCTTGGACTATTTTGGAATAATTATATTTTGTCTGAATCTGGGCAACTTTTGACATTATGTAATGAATATGAAATATTATCTTTGAAATGAAATGTGAAAAGTGCTTCGAAAATTGTGTTTAAAATTATTTTGTATTGTGTGCTTCTGATGTTATGATACAATAACATCACCGCATTTTGTCATCGGAAATTAATACTATAGATGACTACAACATCTGTAGCGGTTAGTTTCCGACCTTAAAATGGAGGATGTTACAAATCTCAATCACAAAAAATAGATATACATGATCGAAATATGATCGGAATCACAATATATCAATCACAAACACCCGCACATGTAAACTATTCATATATTTACTTATATTTTCTTATAAAATGTGTATGTCATATCGCATACACCCTTGTTAAGCATTTAAACATACCTTTTAACAATATTAGCGAATTCACTAACGTTTCCAAAGAAACGTGAGCATGACAAGAACCAAAAGTGAGTCAAGAGTCATCAAATACCTACACTTTACAAACAAGCACATGGGCACATATATTTATGAATTATACGACTAAACCCGTAGATGTACGACTACGATTTTAACTAACATTAATTTTGTAGGTAAAGAACAACAATTCTAAACAAGTGCTAGTTTCCCAATAAAAATAATAAATTAGAATGGTTGTGTGCATTATCATCTACCAAGACAAGACTTAAGGCGTTATTATTTCTATTATTAACCTAGTTTGTTTATTATTGTTACTATCGTCATCGTCATCGTTGTTGTTATTATTATTATTACAAACCTTTAATTTTTATAAACATAGTTAATTATAACTATTATTATTATCATTATTATAAAGTTAATTAATTTTATAAACTTAGTTAACTATTATTATAAAGTTATTTAATTTTTACAAACTTAGTTTATCATTGTTATTGTTATTATTATTATTATATATAAACTTAGTTACTTTTTATAAAAGTTAGTTATTTTTATAAAATTCACTGATCTTCGTCTATAAACTTAGTTATTTTTAATAAAATTTAGAAATTTATAAAATGAATTAGATGTAAAGATATTGAATACTTTATCATTTATTATTGTTGTTGTTATCACTATAAACTTAGTATATATTCTTAAACTTAGTTAATTTATTACTATAATAAACTTAGATAATTAGTTAATTTTCTTAAACTTAGTTAATTTATTATTATTATAAACTTAGATAATTTTATAAACTTTTTTAATTCATACTGAACTTAATTAATGAAGTTAATTTTCATAAACTTAGTTAATTTATTATTATTATTCTTGTAGTTGTTGTTGTTATTATATAAATTTAGTTATATTTTATAAAACTTAGTTAAATTGGTTAATACTTTATCATTTATTATTAGTATTGTTATTGTTATTGTTGCTGATGTTACTCTAAACTTAGTTATCTTTTATGAAACTTAGTTAATTTTATAATTTATTAGTATTGATATTATTATTATTATAAACATAGTTAATTGTTATAAAACTTAGTTAATTTTTAGAAACTTAGTTTTGTTAGTTGTTAATATTGCTATTATGATTTTGTTGTTATTATTGTTATTAGTACTAGTATTATTACAAACTTAGTTAATTTTCATAAACATTAATTAAATTATTATTATTACCAACTTAGTGATTTATCGTAATCATTAGTTAAATTATTATTATTATAAACTTAGTTAATTTTTAATAAACTTATTTATTTTTTACAAAGCATAATTGACGAAGTTAATTGTTATAATCTTAGTTAATTTATTTGATTATTGTTATTATATAAACTTAGTTAAATTTCATAAAACTTAGTTAATTTGTTAATTATTGTTGTTTTTGTTGTTGTTTTTGTTCTAAACTTAGTTAATTATTATGAAACTTAGTTTGTTTATTGTTATTATTACTACTGACTCTTGTTGTTGTTGTTGTTGTTAGTATTATTATTTTAAACTTAGATAATTTTTATAAACTTAGTTAATTTATTATTATTATTATTATATAAACTT
This sequence comes from Allium fistulosum, assembly GCA_030737815.1. Classification (NCBI taxonomy): domain Eukaryota; kingdom Viridiplantae; phylum Streptophyta; class Magnoliopsida; order Asparagales; family Amaryllidaceae; genus Allium; species Allium fistulosum. The sequence continues at coordinate 344,176,477 of CM060903.1, read as the reverse complement.
AGTTATTTTTTGCAAAACTTAGTCAACTCGATTAATATTTTTTAATTTATTACTTTATTGTAATTATTATAAACTTGGTTAATTTTATAAATTGGTTAATTTATTATTATTTTTATAAATTTAGTTAATTTTTATAAAACTTAGTCAACAAAGTTTATTATTATGAACTTAGTTAATTTATTATTATTATTATTAAACAAATTTAGTTACTTTTAATAAAATTTAGATAACTTGGTTAATGTTTTATAATTTATTATTATTAATATAATTTAGATAACGTTTTTAATATTTTATAATTTATTATTATTATTATTATTATTATAAAATTAATTAATTGTTATAAAACTTGTAGTTAATTTATTATTTATTATTGTTGTTGTTATCATTATTATTATTGTTCTAAACTTAGTTAATTATTATAAAATTTAGTTAATATTTATAAGCTTAATTGGTTTATTGTTATTATTACTACTATGACTCTTGTTGTTGTTATTTGTATTATTATTTCAAACTTAGTTAATTTTTTATTATTGTTATTATTGTTGTTATTATTATTATTACTACTATTATTATAATATAAACTTAGTTATTTTTCTTATAAAATTTAATAAACTTGATTAATATTTTATAATTTATTACTTTATTATAATTATTATAAACTTAGTTAATTTTCATAAACTTAGTTAATTTATTATTATTATTATAAATTTAGTTAATTTTTATAAAACTTAGTCAATAAATTTAAATTTTATGAACTTAGTTAATTTATTATTATTAGTAGTAGTACTATTATACAAATTTAGTTACTTTTTATAAAATTTAGATAACTTGGTTAATATTTTATAATTTATTATTATTAATATATAAATTTAGTTACAATCTATAAAACTTAGATAACTTGGTTGATATTTTACAATTTATTATTATTACTAGTGATATTATTATTAATATAAATTTAGTTAATTTTTAGAAAACCTATAGTTAATTTATTATTTGTTGTTGTTGTTCTAAACTTAGTTAATTATTATGAAACTTATTTAATATTTATAAACTTAGTTAATTTATTATATAGTATTATTATAAACTTAGTTAATTTTTATAAACCTATTTAATTTTTATAAAATGTAATTAACGTAGTTAAATTTTATATACTTAGTTAATTTATTATTATAAATATATATAAATTTAGTTAATTTTATAAAACTAAGTTAATTTAGTTAATATTTTATAATTTATTATTATTACTATAAACTAAGTTAACGCAGAAAAATGAAAAAAAAAACAGGTTGAAATGACGAGATCTTGAGTAGTTGGATTAGGATTATACCTTTCCCAGGCAGCATATCTGAAATGAAGGGTTCAATGTGCAACACATCTAAAAAATAAAAAGAAACTTAATTTTGTAATGATACTACAATATCATTAATTGTTAATAGATATGAAAATCCGGCATCAAGCTTTATTAGTTAAAATTATTTATTTGCAAAATGCAAAAAGTTATCACAACGGTCTTATTAAAAATGGCCTCCTGAAAGCTTTCTCTCCTCGGCGATTTCTCTGATTCTCCCTTCTTCTCCTTGGTTTTCTGAGTTAGATCGTTTGTGTTTTCTTTTACTGGTTGCGCTCTTTCCCCTAGTCAGACCATTGCTTTTCATTGCTGTTGTTTCTAGGGTTCCTAATGGATTTGGGGATTTTTTATTTCCGAGGTGATTTCCTGATATCCTGTCCCTCCTTCGCTGATTTGGCTGCCGCTCTCTTGTCAGTGGTGGCTCCGCCTTTATCAGTGTGCTTTACTAGTTCAAGCTCGGTTGAGATTTGCGTCTATTCCCATAGGGCTTCAGCGGTTCTGACTCGGTTCAGGTTCTTGGTGGTGGATGGGTTCTTCATGGCGATCTCCCCTTGCTTCTCTTACTCAGTGCGAGACGCGACTCTCTCTAGTTCGCTGTCTCTTGGTGGTGTTGCGCCGGAGATCTCGTCTTCCTGCCCCTGCGTGGCGAAGTCTTTCGGGTAATCGGGACTTTATCACCCGATTTGAACCGAGACTTCGCTTCGGGGATGCGGTGGGAGGTTCGGCTCTGCCCATTAATGGTTTGAGCTTTGGCTTGCTTGCGGCCGATTCTGATTGTGGCCCTGTTGGCTTGGTGGAAGGTTCTGTCTCTAGTTCGTCTGACTTGCAAGACTTCTCAACTCGGTTCGTCCCTCGCCTTTCCTTCCTAAAGGCTGAGGCCTCCGTTGGGTTGCTGGATTTTTCTTGCGACTTTGGTTTAGTTGGCGTTGCTGGTAAGGATGATGTTTGTGGGGATAAGGATTTGATCACCTTGTCCTCGACTCTTGATCGTTTGCTGCCAGGTGGTTGTTTGTCTTCTGTCGAGAAGCATTTTGCTAGTTCGCTGATGTGTTTGGCTTTGTCGTCACTTCGGAAGTTCGGTTCTGCCATGTGCAGGCAACCGTCTTTCCGGAGCTTTGGAGCTGCCTTCTGCAGGCAGGTGAGCGCTTCTTGTTTTTCTTCCTTTTCCGCAGATTGTGTTGGATCCTTTGTTTGTGGTTGTTTGTTGGCCATTGAGGTTGGTTGTGGTTGCTTGAGCCCTGACACACGTTTGTGTGTGCTCCCTGACTTCGTCCCTGTCACTTTGCCACTGTCGGGTACTTTGTCAGGTCCCGTTCGCACTTCTTGTTTTGCTTTGTCCAGCCGTGTGCTTTTGTCCTACGGCAAGAATCAGAGACATTGGTCTCTGGTGGCTGTGTCCGCTTCCATTGGCATCCTTGGTAGTGTCGTTGTTTTTTTTCCGGTTGGGGGCGAGCGTCTGGGATACGCTTGCTGGGTTCTTGTTTGGAGCCACTACGATACCTATTTTTTATCGTCAGTGACCTTCTATTGGTTTTGTGTTTCTTTTCTGCCGGTTAGCCTTCGATTCGTTGGGGGGTTGCTTCGGGCCTGGAGCGGTTGGTTAGGGCGATCTCCCTGCTCTGGTCGTATAGCGGTCATCTTTGACCGTTATACGGACAGTATGGGTTATTGCCAGCCCTCGTTGTTCTGCTCTGCGGTTACCCCTGAGATGCGACTCCTACCCACAGCGCGGGACTGTTTGATTAGTGACAGTCCGGCAGTGGTAGGACTCCCATAGCAACTTGGGAAGCAATTTGTTTGCTCTTCCACATTTTTATGTCAGTCGTTCAGTTCTTCGTCTGTTGTTCCCGTCATCTCTATCCCCGCTCTCCCGTCTCTATCTTCTTGTCCTTCACCAGTTGTTTCTGTGTTTTCTTCTGCGGATGACTCCTCCTTTGTCTCTGCTTCCCCCTCTGGTGCTCTTTCCCCTCCGTCGTCTGACTGGTTCTCTTGGTTGTATGGATTGCGATTGGTTCACATCCCATCTCTTTTGCGTTTTCCCTATGATCTCTCGGACCGTAGGGCTCCATCTCCCGTGCGATGCTCTTCGGAGTGCTCGCGCCCCTCCTTTGCTTGTCCTCTGTCCATCTCCATTCCGCTGATGAGTAAGGCAGAGATAGCGCTCCTTAATGAGCGTCTAGATTGTTTAGCTAGGAACTCATCTCCTTCGTCTTCGTCAGTTAGTTCCTCCTTATCTCCTTCTGCGTCGCCCGACCCTCCCACTCGCACGACGAGGCGCAGACAGAGGAGAGTTCCTCCTACCCCTCGCACCATTCGCACACGCTCTATAGCGGCGTCCGAGCGGATCGACCGATCTGCTCGTTTTTCGCTGTATCTGGTTTGAGTTTGTGCTTTTTCTTGCTCCTTGTGGGTGGTGTAATGTTTTCGCTTCTTTTTTATCATTTTCTTTATTTCTCGTTCCAATGGCGAACTTTCTCTTCTAGAATGTCCGTGGCATCGGTAATGATGCGTCTTTGGCTAGGCTAAAATGCATTGTAAGGAAACACTCTGTTGGCTTGGTCGCTATCCTGGAACCCTTTATTGACCCGGCAGGAATTTCCAAGATTGTCTTATCCTTAGGATTTGACGGTGGCTCTGCAAATGTCTCGGGTAAGATTTGGATCTTATGGTCCAAATCTATTACGACTCGACCTGTTTTCGATTCCCCTCAGCTCTTTTCGGTGGAGTGCACGTCCCCGTCCTTTGTTGCTCCTTTTCTCTTCTCCGCAGTCTACGCCAAGTGTGATCGTTCGGAGAGAGTTGTTCTTTGGTCCGACATTCTTGCTCTTGATTCTCTGGGCATCTCTTCTTCTGTGTTAGGTGGCGATTTCAATATCGTCGCGTGCCAAGCGGAAAAACGGGGAGGAGCGGCCATCAACAGAGGGGCGATGGCGGATTTCAACTCGTTCATTGCCTCCTCTGGCCTCTCCGAGCTCCCCTTTGTCGGCTCTGCTTTCACCTGGTCTAACAACCAAGAGGGACCGAATCGTATTCTCTCTAGACTTGACCGTGTGTTCGGCTCGGAGGAATGGTTTCGTCTTCCATTCTCCTTCTCAATCGCCCATCTCCATCGGTCCTTCTCGGACCATGCCCCTATGATTGTTCGTTGCTCTCCTCTATCGCTATCTGGGCCCTCCTCCTTTCGATTTCAGAGCATGTGGAAATCCCACCACTCTTTCCTTCAGTTGGTATCTGACTCTTGGAGCGTTCCTATTTCTGCCTCCCCCTATGCTGCTTTCGGGAGAAAGCTCTCGCATCTTAAGGCTTGCCTTAAGGTTTGGAACATTCAGGTTTTCAAGAACATCTTCGATCGTGTTCGTATGGCAGAGGAGGCGCTTATCGTCGCCGAATCCTTGTTAGACGAGGAACCAACCGCTGCCAACAAGGAGGTGTGGGCCATTGCCCAAACTTCCTTCTCTTCGGAACTGCGTGTTGAGAATGACTACCTCCGTCAAAAGGCGAGGGTCAAATGGGTAGTCGTCGGAGATGCGAACTCCAAATTCTTCCACTCTTCTATTCGGAAGAAGAATAACCTTCTAGCGATTCAAGAGATTATGAGGCTTGATCTTTCTTCGGCTTCGTCGCCAGAGGAAGTCCAAGACATCATCCTTTACCATTTCCAATCCTTTCTGGGCTCTCCATCTGTCTTGGTGTCAGATCCGGCCCTGTTAGCTTTCATTCCTCCGGTGGTCCTCCCTTCGGAAGGTACCATGATTGTGGATCTCCTGTCCACGGAGGAGATCCGCGCTTGTGTCTTCGCTTAGCAAGGATAGTGCCAGTGGCCCTGATGGCTTCAATGGTGTCTTTTATAGGTGCTCTTGGCCTATTATCCAGGCTGATTTTTGTCTTGCCATTCAATCGTTCTTCTCCGGGGGAAATCTTCCAGCTGGATGGACTTCCACCAACCTAATTCTTATTCCTAAGTGTGAAAACCCAAGGACTTGTGCGGATTTCTGGCCTATAAGTCTTTGCAACTTTTCTAATAAGGTTATTTCTAAAATTCTGGCCACTCGTTTGGCTCCTTTCCTTGAGCGCATCATTTCTCCGTCTCAAGCAGGGTTTGTCAAGGGGCGTCTTATCTCTGATAACGTCCTTCTCGTCTAGGAACTGATCTCCCAAATTAATCGGAAAGTTTGGGGATCTAATGTTGTCTTCAAACTGGACATGGCTAAGGCCTACGACCGCATGTCCTGGTTTTTCGTCATCAAGGTTTTAAGAACCTTCGGTTTTCCGGAGGCCCTAATAGACTTGGTGTGGAGGCTCATCTCCAACTGCTGGTTCTCTGTCTTCATTAACGGCTCGACCCATGGGTATTTCAAGGCTGGGAGGGGCTTACGTCAGGGCGACCCTCTCTCGCCTTCTCTTTTTGTGATCGCGGCAGAGGCTTTTATTCGCGGTCTCCAATCCTTAACCATCTACGGTCAAATCCAGCGCTTCGGGATTCCAAGGGGTTGCCCTCTCATTTCGTCCTTATCCTTTGCAGATGACATTGTCATTTTCTCTAATGGCAGCCGTTCCTCTGTTCGGCGGCTTCTCAGCTTCATCCATTAATACGAGAGGTCTTCGGACCAACTCGTTAATCCTTCCAAATGTTGCTTTGTCCATTCGAAGGACATGTCTCACTCCCGTGCCTCCTGGATCGAGACTATCTCCGGTTTCAAGGAAACATCCCTTCCCCTTCCCTACCTTGGTATTGTCCTGTATCGGGGCAGGAAACTTAACGCGCTTTTCGACCCCTTGACAGACAAAGTGAGGGGGAAGATTTTACGCTGGAACTCGTCCATTCTTTTTCAAGCCGGCAGACTTGTTCTTATCAAATCGGTCTTAGATTCGATGGGAACTCATATTTTCGCGACTATGACCCCTACCTCCTCTTTTTTCCGATCTTATCGGTCTCTGGCCTCGTCTTTCTTCTGGGGAAACAAGGACAACGGCCGTCGTCACCACTGGGTGTCGTGGGATGCGATTTGTCACCCCAAAAATGAAGGCGGGTTGGGTCTTCGTAACCCCACAAGCCTTTGTGCGGCCTTTGCTTGTAAGTTGTGGTACAGGTTCGGCGCCAACAACTCTTTATGGGCGTCGTTCAACCGTGCTAAGTACCACAGACTTGCGGGCTCGAATTTTTCGGGCACTCCTTCTTTTGCTAGCGAGACCTGGAAGCACATGCAGTCAGTGAAGCTTTTAGCTGATTCTCATGGTGGGTTGTCAGGTTGGGATGACGCTTCGTTTTCCATTCTGAAAGCCTGGTCCTCTATCAGAACTCCTTTCCCCATCCGCCCTGAATTTTCCTTCATTTGGGATTCTCACATTCCCCCCAAGGTCTCCCTTTTAATGTGGCGTTTGCTACATGATGGATTGCCACTGGACGAGAATCTTCAAAAGATCGGCATTCCATCTGTTTCCCGCTGTAGATGCTACGGAAACGGTGAAATGGAATCCTTGAACCACTTGTTTTTTGGTGGTTTCTCGGCCAGAGCTTGCTGGAATTACTTCGGAAATCTAGTCGGTGTTCGGAGTACTGCAAGATATCCTCTTCAACTTCTGAATTCGTGGTGGGCTGGAAGTTCTGGGAAATCCCTTCGATCTATCGTGTTACGTTTGATTTCTTGTCTCATCTGCTGGCACGTCTGGTGTGCGCGGAATAAGGCTACTTTCGAGAGCACATCGATGGATCCTCCGTCTATTATCCATCGGGTGAGGAATGACGTCTTCTTGGCTTTCCGGGGTAGACCTTTCAGGGGTCCACTAAGCCACCGCTCTAGGCGGCTAGTTGGACTTCTGTCGATTTCCTGCTCTCCAACTGCCGCTAGACTGGGCGTTGGCTAGGCCTCTGCCTTCGGGTGGTGCTTTCCTCCCACCGCTCCTCCACCCCCCTTTTTAATTTTAATTCGACTGCTTGTTTTAGTTTCAGGTGTTTCTGCTGTCTCCTTGGTGCGGTTTTTGCTAAGGATGGATTCGCATTTGAGTTCTATTATCTTTTGGACTGCGCGTTTGGGTCTCCTTCGCCGTCTCTAGTGGTTGAGGACTCTTGCTTCCTCTCTGGTGATCTCCTCTTCCTTTTTCTGTCTACACCATTGGGCGGTGGCCTTGTCGGAGCTCGATGGTGCGGGCAGAAGGGCGGCTTCCTTGGATCATTCTCAGATTGGTTTTGCTGCTTCTGTCTGTTTTTTCGTTTGGCTTGTTGGTGGTTGGTGGTATGTTGGGTGGACTGGCCTACACCTATTGATTGTGGCGGGAGAGGGTCTTCGGGATGTTTCTGTTTATTTGGGCTTTGTCTAAGCCATCATGGCTGCTTCGTGTCTTTGGGTTGTTTTTATTTGCTCGTTTTTTCGTTTGCTGTCATTTTCTAGGGAGGTATATGTTCTCCATATGCTTCGTCTTCTTCTGTGAGCCTCTGGAGGAAGGCTTTCTCCTCCTTTTTGCTATTTATATATACTTTCTTAAAAAAAAGGTTAAAATTATTTATTTTTTAAAAAAAACCTTTTTAACTTGATTCTAGTGTTTGGCTTGTTCCTGTTGTTCTACAAATAACTCATGCTTGCCCTGACAATGTGCACATTTTGTTGCCTTTATGCCTCACTCCTCATGTTTCAAGTTACAAGACAAAAAGAGTTAACTCTAGGTGGAATTCACTTCGTGGGAGGATCGAAAGCCTTCCTTTACCTTCCTCGGTTATATTTAACCAAATTTGGGAATCTGAACCCGCGCTTCTTCCAAACCATGGTATGATCGACCACTGAGCTGCAGTTTGTCTGATCATGCTCAGTCTTGAGTCTCCTCGCATATCCTCAATGCAGCCAAATTATGCCCATTCTCTTTCAAAGCAACCCGGTCTCTACTTCATTTACCTGCTCTTGCATTTGCATCCCACCTAAAATGCACCAGTAACTCTTTCGGCACTAGTATACATCGTACATTTGCAGTTGCCTCACCTAACTCAAACCTCTGGGCCAAAATTGCAGCAGTTCAGTAGCTCATGACTTGAGCCGACACATTTCTGCACTCAACTGCTTTATCCGTCCTGAAGTTGTCCACTTGCATATGCTATAATTACAGTTTTATCACCTTATGCAGCAGCACTTTCCAGCCTACTCTATGCTACTGTCTTCACACCCTATGTCGCACATCACTCGTTCTGAGCCTACTCATTTGCACTTCGCATCAGGAACTTTGCAGCTCATTCAATACATAGTCAATAGTCACTTGTTTTTGCAGCTTAAACACTCTTTATTTGAAGCTGAAAGTAGCTTAGACGCATGCATATTTAAATCTCTCGGTATGGCCCTAGCTTGGCTTTTAAAGACTTCACTTTTTAGCTTATCATGATTGTTTCGTAACTTAATCTAGTCATATTCATTATATATATTTTCCTTTATTTTTTGCTTTCCGCTTTTGTCGATCATCTATGTGATGGTCATATATTTGTACACACTATTATCCAACAAACATTTTTATGGTTCTTTAATTACTTTAATAAAATATGAGTGCTATCTCGTTGGAGGATAACTTTTGCATCAAAAAAACTAGGTTAAAATTTTATTATTTTATTATTATTTTCATAAACTTACTTAATTTTCACTTGGTTAATTTATTATTATTATTATAAAGTTAGCTAGATAATTTTTATAAAACTTTATTGATGAAGTTAATTTTTATGAACTTAGTTAATTTAATCTGATTATTATTATTATATTATATAAATTTAGTTAATTTTTATAAAACCTAGCTACTTGATTAATATATTTTTTAGCAAAGCTAAGTGGGATAAATTGGACCCCTACTAGTTTATTGTAGAAACAATAAAAAGATAACATCGTAACAACCTACGACACAAGAGGGAAGATTAGAAATAAAAACAAAAAAAGAAAAAAAAGAAGAAAAAGATTGCAACAAGCAATCTACAACCAAACACACACACTAGCACTGTTACTAGCACAATCTACTTGGTTAATATTTTATAAATGATTATTATTATTATTCTTATTATTATAAACTTAATTAATTGTTATAAAACTGATGCAGCGCACCATGGTCACAAGATCGAAGCTGCTCCAGAATTCATGAAATCCCATAAGTCGCAAATCTTAGGTCGCAAACGACCTAATGAATTACGAGCTAACGAGACAGGTGATACAGTGAAGGACCATGCAAAACACCAACTGGATATTCTTAAGTCGCTTGGACGACCTAACGAGCTAAGTCAACAAGTTAGGTCGCGAAGTTCATATGTCGCGAAGGTCTTAGGTCGCCAATGACCTAACTCTCCTGAGCTACGACCTAAAAGGCTACGACCTAAAGGGCTACGACTTAGCGAGTCATTCCAGAAGTCAGTTCTTGAAGCGCAGAATCCTAGGTCGCGAGAAGCATTAAGTCGCTCAGGACGTACGAGCGAGCTACGACCTATGCTAGGTCGCTCACATATACCACTTCATGTTAGGTCGCTCAAGGGCTTAAACCGTTCATCGCTTAGGTCGTTGAAGATGTTATTCCTTAGGTCTCAAGAAGTTATGTCACTCTTTCTTATGTTGCTATCTTCTTTATGTCGCTGCCATGTTTCTTATGTCGCTCCTACCTTGAGTCGCTCGACCATAGGCCGCATAAATCTTAGGTCGCTCAAGCCTAGGTCGCTCAACTCCTTATGTCGCTCGTCCTATAGGTCGCATATGTCATTCCGGAAGCTGATTCTCCTCATGTCGCTGAAGCTTATGCCGTGTGGTGTTGTATTTGTAGGTCGTTATGTTGTAATTCCATATGTCGTCTGTATGTTCTATTTGTTAACTCGATTGTATATGAGTCCTTAGGTCGTGTGTGTTGTATCCTTAGGTCGCTTGGATGTTGTATATATTGTTATATCGTGAGTCGCTTGTGCTGTTAAGTCATTTGTAATCTAGGTCGTTAACGACCTATGTTAGGTCGGTCATGTGTAAATATGTTAGGTCGTGATGGCCTTGTAATGTGTTGTGCTTTGTGATGTAAGTGTTGTGTTGTAAGCCTATAAATAGGCGAGTCGTGTCATTTGTAAAAGTTAGTTGATTTTGAATAAAACTTTGTTTGAGAGCTTTGTGCCTCTTTGAAATTGGTAGTTGAGTGTTATCTCCAATCTCCACCTTCGGCATTCGAGTGCGCTCGAATCAACGATTGTTGAAGCCAATTCACGGTATCAAGTGCGCTTGATCAACGTTCGAAGAATTTTAGATCTTCTTTCACGGCATCGTGCGCGATCAACGTGACGAAGATAGCTAGAATCCGGTATCTTTGAGATCAACGGATTTGGGCGTTTGGTATTTTCAATCCACCGATTGCTACTTTCATCGTTTCATACATTTCTGTTATTCGCCGCTGCATCATTTGGTATCAGAGCAAGACTTAGCCAATCATAGCTAAGACGAGCCTGTTGGAGTAAAGAGAAGTGTTTGTTCAATTTCAATCGAGCCTATCAGTGTTAGATCCGAGAGCTAGTTGAAGCCGTGCATCATTTTGAAGATCAAGACCGAGTTTGAATTAGTTGGAGCCGAACCAAATCCTTTTCAAAGCTAAGTATTGAAGTGTGTGTTTGAAGATTCAACAATGCCTCCGAGAAGAGTTAATCGATTTCAGAATGTTAAAGATTCGTATAGAAGAGAAGATGCTGAGGCAATAGAGCAACAGATTAGTGATAACCTCGAAGAGAAATTCAATAAAGGTTTTGGAAAGTTTGAGAAGTTGATGATGGATTTGAATCAAAGTCAAAGAAGAAGGTCACCAGTCTTGAACCATGGAGGGAACAGAGTTTCGCCATCGGTTACGGAAGCAAGGAGGGTGTCGCCACAATCTTATCAAGATAAAAGAGGATCATCAATTTCAATGAGACGAGATCACCATGGGTACAGAGATGAAGAGAGAAGAACTCCATGTGAGTTTGACAATGAACCATGTCGTGATGTCAAAAGACCGAGTAGAAGAGATTTGCATGATCATAGAAACTTACGTGGTCATAGAGACGAAGGGTGTAATTTGCCAAATCATGAGAATGATTCTATTTGGCTAAGGAACAATATTTTTCAGTCTACCTATACTATCTTGGGAAAGGTTTGTAAATTCGTTATTGATGCGGGAAGTTGCAATAACCTTATTTCTGAAGAAGCCGTTATGAAGTTGGGGTTGAAGATTGAAAAACACCCTAGACCGTATAAACTGGCATGGATAAAGGAAGGTGAAGAAGTGACACTGGGAAGACGAGCATTGATTACATTTTCTATTAGGAAGAAGTACAAAGATGATATATGGTGTGATGTGGTTAATTTGGATGTGTGTCACCTAATATTTGGAAGACCATGGCAGTATGATAGAGCTGTTCAACATAATAGTCACGCCAACAGCTACAGTTTCATGTTCGAAGGAACCAAAATTACCTTAGTTCTTAAGAAGCGTGAACAAAGTGACTGCAAGCCGGAGAAGAAGGTGGAAGCAACTAATTTAATATCTTCGAAAGAATTTGTTGAAGAAGTGAAAGATAGTGTTGAAGTGGAAGATAAAGTATACTCTTCTCAACCTACGAAGTTTGATGACCATAAAGTTGATTACTCACAATCCGCGAAGTTAGATACAGATGAAGTTGATGTTTTTCAACCAACGAAGTTTGACGAACATGAGGTTGAAAATTCACAACCAGCAAAGTTTGATCAAAAGGAAGCTGATGATTTTCAACCAACAAAGTTTGATGAACATGAAGTTGAAAATTCACAACCAGCAAGGTTTGATGAGGATGAAGGAAATGTGTCAAGAGATGAAGGGGGTAATTTATCAGTGAAGAAGGAGGATTCGACTAGTATGCAGTCTACAAGAGAGTTTGTTAAAGAAGTGGAGGATAGTGCGGAAATGTTTATGTTGAATGGGAATGAAACCAGTAAAGGTCTTGAAATTTCTGAGGAGGATGTGCCAGTGTTTAATGAATGTGAAGATGTAGTTCCTACAGAGTTGCCCAAGGAATTACCGCCACTGAGGAACACACAACATCATACTGATATAGTGTCAAGTGCTATTGTACCGCATAGACCACGATATCGTATGTGTCCAACAAAGCAAGAAAAGTTGAGGAAACTGGTTGATGGGTTGCTAGTCGAAGGAAGTCAGTTGTCTACTACAGATTGCAGTTGGGAAATGAAATTTATCAAAGACTTACATGTAGGAAGACACTTGAGCTGTGATCGTACTATACAGCTAATCTCAAAGTCTTATTTTGAATCGTCACTGAGGAAGGAAGTTGAAAGGTTTGTTCAGAGAAGCCATAATCGACAAGTTTCAAAGAAGACCATGACAAATGCAAGTTTATGTATGCCATTGCATATACATGCTAAATTACGGGAGGAGGTTAGTGTGGACTTTGTTTTGGGATTGCCGCGGACACAACATGGCAATGATTCTATTTATGTGATGGTTGACCGGTTTTCAAAATTGGTACATTTCATTGCCTATAAGAAGACTGTAGAGGCCGTTAATGTCGTTCAGTTATACTCCAGAAAGATCTATCGATTTCATGGATTACCTGAATCTATTGTTTCGAATAGAGATACTCATTTTCTGAACCATATCTGGATGAGTCTATGGAAAATGGCTGGGACTTAGTTGAAATCTAGTAGCGCTAATCATACACAGACGGATAGACAAGCTGAAGTTGTGAACAGATCCCTAGGTAATCTATTGTGATGCCTCGTGGATGATATATTTTGAAAAGTTGGGATTTGAAGTTATGTCAAGCGAAGTTTGCACACAACCACGCAGTTAACCGTAGCACTGGGTTCAGTCCATTCCAGGCTATTTATTCAACAATCCCTAAAGGACCGTTAGATCTATCAACAGTGCCACCGCAGAGAGGGGTGATTAAACGGGCTAATTTTTTGTGAATGAGTTGCAAGGATGCTACAAAGTTGTACAGGAACGATTTCTTAAGGCAACTGAGAAATATAAGCAATCAGCAGAGATTAAGTGACGAAGCATTGAATGCAAGGAAGGAGATTTTATGTATGCAGTGTTTACCAATGATCGATTTCTTTTTGGAACTTACAACAAGCTAGAAGCTAGAAGGAATGGTCATTTAGAAGTCGTGAAGGGAATTAATGAGAATGTTTATAACTTGAGTTCGTCGGAACATTGTCCTATTGCTAACATTGTCAATGTCAAACACTTGGTGTCGTTTCACGAGAATGAGCTGGTCGAAGAAGAAGAAACTGTAAATTCGAGGACGAATTTCTGTCAACCGGGGGAGTATGATGCAGCGCACCATGGTCATGAGATCGAAGCTGCTCCAGAATTCATGAAATCCCATAAGTCGCAAATCTTAGGTCGCAAACGACCTAATGAATTACGAGCTAACGAGACAGGTGATACAGTGAAGGACCATGCAGAACACCAACTGGATATTCTTAAATCGCTTGGACGACCTAACGAGCTAAGTCAACAAGTTAGGTCGAGAAGTTCATATGTTGCGAAGGTCTTAGGTCGCCAACGACCTAACTCTCCTGAGCTACGACCTAAAAGGCTACGACCTAAAGGGCTACGACTTAGCGAGTCATTCCAGAAGCCAGTTCTTGAAGCGCAGAATCCTAGGTCGCGAGAAGCATTAAGTCGCTCAGGACGTATGAGCGAGCTACGACCTATGCTAGGTCGCTCACAGATACCACTTCATGTTAGGTCGCTCAAGGCTTAAACCATTCATCGCTTAGGTCGCTGAAGTTGTTATTCCTTAGGTCGCAAGAAGTTATGCCACTCTTTCTTATGTTGCTATCTTCTTTATGTTGCTGCCATGTTTCTTATGTCGCTCCTGCCTTGAGTCGCTCAACCATAAGCCACATAAATCTTAGGTCGCTCAAGCCTAGGTCGCTCAACTCCTTATGTCGCTCGTCCTATAGGTCGCATAAGTCATTCCGGAAGCTGATTCTCCTCATGTCGCCGAAGCTTATGCCGTGTGGTGTTGTATTTGTAGGTCGTTATGTTGTAATTCCATATGTCGTCTATATGTTGTATTTGTTAACTCGACTGTATATGAGTCCTTAGGTCGTGTGTGTTGTATCCTTAGGTCGCTTGGATGTTGTATATATTGTTATATCGTGAGTCGCTTGTGCTGTTAAGTCATTTGTAATCTAGGTCATTAACGACCTATGTTAGGTCGGTCATGTGTAAATATGTTAGGTCGTGATGGCCTTGTAATGTGTTGTGCTTTGTGATGAAAGTATTGTGTTGTGTTGTAAGCCTATAAATAGGCGAGTCGTGTCATTTGTAAAAGTTAGTTGATTTTGAATAAAACTTTGTTTGAGTGCTTTGTGCCTCTTTGAAATTGGTAGTTGAGTGTTATCTCTTATCTCCACCTTCGACATTCGAGTGCGCTCGAATCAACGATTGTTGAAGCCAATTCACGGTATCAAGTGCGCTTGATCAACGTTCGAAGAATTGTAGATCTTCTTTCACGGCATCGTGCGCGATCAACGTGACGAAGATAGCTAGAATCCGGCATCTTTGAGATCAACGGATTTGGGCATTTGGTATTTTCAATCCACCGATTGCTACTTTCATCGTTTCATACATTTCTGTTATTCGCCGCTGCATCATTTGGTATCAGAGCAAGACTTAGCCAATCATAGCTAAGACGAGCCTGTTGGAGTAAAGAGAAGTGTTTGTTCAATTTCAATCGAGCCTATCAGTGTTAGATCCGAGAGCTAGTTGAAGCCGTGCATCATTTTGAAGATCAAGACCGAGTTTGAATTAGTTGGAGCCGAACCAAATCCTTTTCAAAGCTAAGTATTGAAGTGTGTGTTTGAAGATTCAACAATGCCTCCGAGAAGAGTTAATCGATTTCAGAATGTTAAAGATTCGTATAGAAGAGAAGATGCTGAGGCAATAGAGCAACGGATTAGTGATAACCTCGAAGAGAAGTTCAATAAAGGTTTTGGAAAGTTGGAGAAGTTGATGATGGATTTGAATCAAAGTCAAAGAAGAAGGTCACCAGTCTTGAACCATGGAGGGAACAGAGTTTCGCCATCGGTTACGGAAGCAAGGAGGGTGTCGCCACAATCTTATCAAGATAAAAGAGGATCACCAATTTCAATGAGACGAGATCACCATGGGTACAGAGATGAAGAGAGAAGAACTCCATGTGAGTTTGACAATGAACCATGTCGTGATGTCAAAAGACCGAGTAGAAGAGATTTGCATGATCATAGAAACATACGTGGTCATAGAGACGAAGGGTGTAATTTGCCAAATCATGAGAATGATTCTATTTGGCTAAGGAACAATATTTTTCAGTCTACCTATACTATCTTGGGAAAGGTTTGTAAATTCGTTATTGATGCGGGAAGTTGCAATAACCTTATTTCTGAAGAAGCCGTTATGAAGTTGGGGTTGAAGATTGAAAAACACCCTAGACCGTATAAACTGGCATGGATAAAGGAAGGTGAAGAAGTGACAGTGGGAAGACGAGCATTGATTACATTTTCTATTGGGAAGAAGTACAAAGATGATATATGGTGTGATGTGGTTGATTTGGATGTGTGTCACCTACTATTGGGAAGACCATGGCAGTATGATAGAGCTGTTCAACATAATTTCCTCGTGAGAAAAAATCAGCGGAATCAACTCTTAATTTCTTCGAAAGCTAAGAGCAACAGATCAAGCTTTAATCTGGTATGAAGATTACTCTTTTGGATCTCTGACTTGAGTTTGCAACGTCAATGTTGAGCTCTTCTCTTAATCTCGTGAAGCTTGGCTTCGATAGTGGTTTAGTAAGTATATCCGCTTTTTGATGCGGAGATGGTATGTATCCAAATCTTAATTTTCCTTTAATTACTTGCTCTCTGATAAAGTATAGATCATATTCGATATGTTTGGTTTTTGAATGAAGTACTGGATTTGATGTTAGGGAAATTGCGCTAATGTTGTCACACCAAATTGTTGGTTTACTATCTGTTTTGATGTTGAGTTCACTTAGAAGTGACTCAAGCCATATAACCTCTGCTGCTGCACTTGCCACACACCTGAATTCGGCCTCTGTGCTGGATCTTGACACTGTGCTTTGCTTCCTTGAACTCCATGATATAGGATTTTTACCTAAGTAGATGCAGTAGCCTGATGTTGATTTTCGATCATCTGTATCAGTTCCCCAGTCAGCATCAGCATAGGCATTTATGTTAAGTGTGTGACTCGATTTTAGGATACGGCCATGTTGCTTTGAGATATCTGAGTATTCTCTTTACTGCTTTCCAGTGACTATCCAAAGGATTTTGCATGAACTGACTAACTTTATTGACACAAAATGATATGTCTGGCCTTGTTATTGTTGCATATTGAAGTGCACCCACTATGCTTCTGTATTGCTTTATATTCTGAATTGCTTCACCCTTATATTTTGATAGTTGATGATTTGTAACCATTGGAGTTGGTAGGGGATTAGCCTTGTCCATTTTGGCTCTTGATAATATTTCTAAAATGTACTTCTTTTGATTGAGATGTATTTCTGATTTAGAGGTTCTTTGAACTTCAATTCCAAGGAAGTAATTCAGATCACCTAGGTCCTTAATTGAGAATTCTGAGTTAAGCATTATAGTGATTTTCTTAATTTCTGACTCACTACTCCCTGTAATAATAAAATCATCAACATATATTAGAATATAAGTGGTGGCAAAATCATTAATTTTAGAGAATATGGGGTTGTCAGATTTTAGTGAATTGTAGCCAAATTTCACAAGTGTTATCTTGAGCTTATCAAACCAGACTCTTGGTGCCTGCTTTAAGCCATAGATGGCTTTATTGAGTTTGCATACAAGTCCTTTGTCTGGTTTCTGAGTAAACCCTTCTAGTTGCTCCATGTATACTTATTCCTGTAATACACCATTAAGAAAAGCATTATTAACATCTAACTGTCTGATGCTCCAATTTTTGTTTAAAGCAATGGTTAGGATGACCCTAATTGAGGAGGGTTTCACAACTGGGGAAAATGTTTCTGAGAAATCAAATCCATACTGTTGTGAATATCCTTTTGCAACCAACCTTGCTTTATACTTAGAAATTGAAGCATCAGCATTTTTCTTTAGTTTAAAGGTCCATCTGCACCCAATTATATTTTTGTTTTCTGGTTTTTTAACCAGATTCCAAGTTCCTTTGTTAATTAGAGCATTATATTCTTCCTCCATAGCAGCTCTCCATTTATCATTCTGAGCAGCTTCTATAGAGGAAGATGGTTCTTCCTGAACAACCATGTTGTTGATAATTTTTGGTTTATAGATACCACATTTTCCTCTAGTTAACATTGGGTGAGTGGTGGTATTATTTCTGACAGTATTGTCATGACTGTTGTTTGAACTGCTACAGGCCATGGTATCATCTCTGGTGATTTTTTCATGACTTGCACTGCTTAGTTCTGGACTTTGAAAATTCTGATTGGTGCTATCATCTTCATGTGTAGTTTGCTCTTGACCTGACTCTCTAGCAGTCATGGTATGTTGAGAGATTGTACTGATGTCATCCCTTATAGGCTGTGTTGATGGCAGGATCTTAATCTCTTCAGGTAAATCAGGAATCACAAACTTTAGTTTCCTCACTTTTTCAGTAGTTTTAATTTCAGTATTGCTGTATGGAAATACCTGCTCATTGAATCTTACATGCCTAGATATATATATTTTCCCCTTGTTGTCTAAACATCTATACCCCTTTTGTTTATTGCAATACCCCAAAAAGGTGCAAGGGGTAGATCTGAAGTCTAATTTGTGTTTGTTATAGGATCTTAAACAAGGAAAACATTGACACCCAAAAATTTTTAGGTGCTCATAATCTGGTTTAATTTTAGTTAACACTTCTTGTGGACACTTGAATTTAAGGATTTTTGTTGGTAGTATATTTATCAAGTGTACATCAGTGTTAAATGCCTCTGGCCAAAATTTTAAGGGCATAGAGGCTTGTGCTAATAATGTTAACCCAGTTTCTACAATATGTCTATGTTTTCTTTCAATGATTCCATTTTGTTCAGATGTGTATGGACATGTAGTCCTGTGATTAATACCTTTCTTTTCAAAGAAAGGGAAAAATTCTTTTCCACTATCTGATTGAAATGTACATACATTATTTCCAGTCATGTTTTCAACTTTGTTAATGAACTGCATTACTATGTTACTGGTTTCAGATTTAGAGTTTAGCATGTATATCCATACAAATCTTGAATAAGCATCTATAAAAGATATGTAATATTTGTATCCATAAACTGAGCTAATAGGTGTTGGTCCCCATAGATCACTAGCAATTAACTCAAGGGGTCTTGTGTAAGTTGTGTGTGAATCTGGAAATGCAAGTTTATGACTCTTTCTCAATTGGCAATAGGTACAAAAATAAGATTCAGGAATGTTACTACATGGAATGTTATTACTACTCATGACATGTTTTACAATTTGTAAACTGGGATGTCCCAGTTTGCAATGCCACAAATCAAATTTACTACTATTCTTAGAGTCACTAGTAACATTCATTACATGGATATTTTCCTTATTCTCAGTAATTTTTGAATTTGAAAAATCAAATTTGTATAATCCATTGTTTTCTTTACCCTGCAAAATAACTTCTTGTGTTAGTATATCTCTGACTATACATGTGCTGGGATAAAATTCAAAGTATACTTTGTTATCTTTTGCAAATTGGGAAACACTCATTTGATTTTTTTTGATTAAAGGAACTCTTAACAAGTTTCTTAGAAGAAGTTGTTTGGATCCATGTATACTTGCATTTCCAGTGTGTGTAATGTGTACAGTTTTACCATTACCAACAGAAAGATTTTGTGTACCTTTGTACTCTTTGTTTCCCAGGTTTAGATTGTTGAGATTGTTGGTTACGTGATTTGTAGCCCCTGAGTCTGGGTACCACCAGTCATCTCCAGTATCATTATTTGTTGCAGTTTCAGTGTTTAGAACTTCTGTTTGATTTGAGTTGCTATCTTTTGGCACGGTGACTATGTTTACATTTGCACTGCTACCTTGTTGTGAAGGAGTGTAGTTCTTGTTGAATCTAAAGTAACATTTATTTGCCCCATGACCATACTTCTCACATATTTGGCACCTTATTTTATTGCTGTTGTTGCTTCTGCCTCCTCTTCTTCCTCTGTTGGATGGTCCACCTCTTTGAAAGTTGAACTGTCCTCTGGTATTTGAGTTTTGTTTACCTCTGTTGAATGTGTAGTTGACTAAGATGTCTGAACTTATTGTTTTGTTGTGTTCTATCCTTCCTTCATGTGAAAGAAGGGTAGAATACACAAACTGCAAGTGTGATGTAGGTTCCATAGTGGAAATGATGGCCACAACTGCTTCATACTCACTGTCTAGACCACTGATTATGTACAGTACATGTTCTGACTCAGATACTTTGTGTCCAGCTGAAGCTAGTTGATCACATAAGTTTTTTACTTTGAGCAGATATTCATTCATTGTCATATCGTTCTTTCTGATATTTTGTAGTTGTCTTCTGTGATGCATGATTCTTGCAGATGACTGAGAGGTGAAGTTTCTTTCAATTGTTGTCCATATTTCTTGAGCAGTTTTAAAGCCTATAAATTGTGGCAGAATAGATGCACTTATGGATGACATCATCCAGGCACATACAAGGCTATCTTTCCTTTGGTGTGCTAAGTGTTCTTGATTTGGTACCAGTTTGTCTTCATTATTTTTAATAAATTTTGGTGGAGTAATTCTTGTGCCAAGAATATAATCTTCTAACCCATAACCTCTAATGGATGTTTCCACTTGTAATTTCCAGAGCAAGAAATTTGATTCATCAAGCTGAATGGATATCATCTGACTCTGAGGCTTGATTATGGCCTTCATCGGATCATTTACTGGATCTGACTGTGGTTGGTTTTGAGATACTCTTGTGTTTGATGATTGAGGGCTTACAGCATCATCATCTAGATTTGCCATGATGATTACAAGGATGCTTTACAGGAAGAAAGATTTTGAGAAACTGGTATGTGAATTCTAAACTTGAGCCTGCTTTGAATTGGGAATTTCAAGAAAATTTTCTTTGTGGTTGAATCTTGACAGTATTACACAAAACTTAAATGATGATTTCCTTGATTATTTGTGAATAAATTGCTTTCTGATGAGTTTTCTTGATACTCTTGATTCAACTGGAAATTATCTTGGTGTTCTTGATCAGTTTGCTCTTTTCGTTTGGAATTTTAACATACCACACGCTTTCGCTGATAATCTGATGCAGCCAATTCAATTTCTGGTGAGGCACTGATTATTGGTGAACAGACTTAACTCTCAAGTGAAGGGATCTTGAATCCTTGATGAGAGGAGCCACGTGATGATACTTTTCTGATGGACTCACAACTGTTATTGATGCAGTTAGCACTACAGTTGCTTTGATACCAAGTTAGAAAAGTAAGATGTCTTTTGAATCAAGAGATTAGAGAGATGATTGATTAATTGCTTTATTATTGTATATCAAAAGTACCAAAGAATTACAGACTGAACAAACTATATATATGATACAAATATAATGTTTGGGCTTTAGCCCACGATCTTAGACTGAATAGAAGAGAAATGCTAGCCGTTGAGATGTGCGGTTGATATCCTTTTGAGAAAGCTTATGCGGATCTGTAAATAACACACTTCCTTTTACTAACCCTATATCTTTATGTGTTTCTTGATGGAGAAGAATACATCTGTTGGCTGGAAGAGAGAGGACCCAATCCTTTATATAACATTTAACTCTAAATCTGGTACGTCCATCATATACTAATTCAACGCTTAAGATTAATAACAGACCTAATGTTTTAATTATAGAACGGTCTATTTATGATTTAATTAATTGGGTCATATTAAGATTAGAAACTGTATGACGTTAAAGGTAAATGAAACGTTCTATTTATGACCTAATTAATAGGGTCACATTAAGATTAGAAACTGCATAACGTTAAAAGTAAATGAAACGATTGCAGTTTCTAATAGCAGTTTCTAACATTCTCCCACTTGACCCGATTATTCATAATATCAAGTGTTGAACATCATACTATGATAAATTGTTGAGAGTTATGGCGGTTTTGCATTATTAATTCAATGCATTGCCTTCCATATACTACAATACCAGCAATCCATCATTTTATACTCATAATTTATATAAAACAACATAATGGTCCACATAATGTCTTATATCATAATGATTAAACATAATATCTTTATAAGACTCTTTCTTATTTAAAATTACATAAAGTACGTACTACCACATTAAAACAAGAGACACATAATTGTATATCAGAAACACATAAAGGAGCTCAGAATGTCACACATCAATTATTATTAATACAACCAAGACCCATTCTTTGAACATGTTCCTTAAATTGTTTTGGCTGTAACCCTTTCGTCAAAGGGTCTGCAATCATAAGTTCTATCCTGATGTGCATGATTGACACTCTTTGTTTTTGAACCTCATCTTTCACAACAAGATACTTCAGTTTCATATGTTTGGCACCTTTAGTGTACTTGTCGTTTTTTGAGAAAAACATTGCTGTAAAGTTATCACAATAAATTTTCAGCGGCTTGCTAATGGTGTCGACAACCGCAAGTCCTGAAATAAGGTTCCGCAACCATAATGCATGAATTGTGGCTTCATAACATGCCACAAATTCTGCCTCCATAGTAGATGAAACAACGATAGTTTGTTTCGCACTTTTCCATGATATGGCTCCTTGAGCAAACATAAACAGGTAACCAAAAGTCGATTTTCTAGTATCGATGCATCCAGCGAAATCTGAATCGCTATATCCAATCACCTCCAATTCATTGGATCTACTATACATGAGCATGTAATCTTTCGTGCCTTGTAAGTACCTCAACACTTTCTTTGCAGCTTGCCAATGCTCCCTTCCTGGATTACTTTGATACCTCCCTAACATACCGACCGCAAAACTGATATCCGGTCTAGTACAGGTTTGAGCATACATTAGGCTACCAACTACAGATGCATATGGAATTGATTCCATTTCCTTTCGTTCAACATCATTCTTAGGACATTGCATGAGATTGAATTTATCACCTTTCTGTACAGGAACTTTCCCAGATGAACACTTACTCATTCCAAATTTCTCTAGAATCCTTTCGATATATCCTTTCTGAGACAATCCAATATTCCTTGTGATCGATCACGAAATATTTCTATTCCAATCACATAGGATGCCTCTCCCATATCTTTCATTTCAAAGTTCGTTGAGAGAAATTCCTTAGTCTCATGCAATATGCTTAAATTATTTGCAGCAAGCAAGATGTCATCAACATAAAGGACTAGATAAATAAACTTGCTCCCACTTATCTTTTGGTATAAACAGTGATCAACCGTATTTTCGTTAAAACCAAAAGATGTAATAATGGTACTGAACTTAATATACCATTGCCGGGATGCTTGTTTAAGCCCATATATTGACTTCTTAAGTTTACACACCAATTGTTCTTTACCTTTTACAGAAAAACCCTCAGGTTGATCCATATACACATCCACATCAAGATCTACATTCAGAAAGGCTGTTTTCACATCCATTTGATGAAATTCCAAATCATAATGTGCTACTAATGCCATTATTATTCTTAGTGAGTCCTTTTTTGAAACAGGAGAAAATGTCTCCTTGTAATCAACTCCATCTTTCTGAGTGTAACCCTTAGCAACAAGTCTAGCTTTATATCGTTCGATATTACCACTAGAGTCGTGTTTGGTTTTAAAAACCCATTTGCATCCGACTCTTTTACAACCATGTGGTAACTCAACGAGATCCCAAACTTCATTCTGTTGCATGGATTTTAGTTCTTCTTTCATGGCATTAATCCATTCCTTTGACTCTTTACTTCTACAGCATGTGAAAATGAAACTGGGTCCTTATTGATTCCTATATCATAATCTGATTCTTTCATATAAACCATATAATCATTAGAAATAGCTGACCTACGATCTCTTTGAGATCTTCTTAATGCTACTTGTTGTGGTTCATGCATATCAGCATTATGTAAGTCATTTCCTTCAGGAAGTACTTCTTCATTTATATGTTTTTCATCATCATGCTGTTCTCCAACAGCTGGAACAACATTTGGAGCAATAGTAGATGGACGAACTATTCTAGGCAATGTAACATTTACCCTTGTTTTCTTTATTTCCACTATTTCTCTTCTAGTACTCCCACTGACTTCACCAATCTCAATGAATCTTGCATTACCAGTTTCTACAATTCTTGGACTATGATTAGGACAGTAAAACACATATCCTTTAGATTTTTCAGGGTAACCTAAAAAATACCACTACTACAAAACAGGCCATTTGCATCGCCTCTTTTGAATCGATTTAAGTAAAAACTGATGCAAATAGAACTATTTGCATCAGTTCTGTCTTAATATCCGATGCAATTGGTACGCGGAAAGCAGTAGATAGTAAAAAAGTCAAATTTGCATCAGTTATCACCAATAACTGATGCAAATACGTCGGTGCAAATAGTTTTAGTCGCGTCGGTTTTAAAGTCAACCGATGCAACTACGTCCAACGTAATACTTTTGGCATCGGTTCCCTCTCGTACGCGATGCAATTTCAAAATTTGGTTACATCCCACGTTCCCAGTTATTTTTCCGCCGTCCCATTCTATTCCCCAAATAATTCGCGTTTTCAAAGAAAAAAAAACCCTACTACTGGATTGATTTGGAGTGCTTCAAATAAATCGCGTGCTTCAAATATTTCGCGTGCTTCAAATAATTCGAGTGTCGAGTTTCGATTTTGCTGATTGATTTGGAGTTTCGAGTTCGTTGGGCGAATTTGCTGGATTACGAACCGGAACAAGTACTGTTGCTGTCAACCTTATGTACTCCATCCACACCTGTTGTTGTCTATCTTATGTTCATATATGTTATATTTGGATGATTATTTTCAGCATTTGATCCAAGTTTGGATTTGTATGAGGTTATAAGGCATGACATACCTTAATATGCTATTGACATATTTTGAAAGTAATAATGTGAGTTTCTTCCAGTCAAACCTTAGAGAAAAATGTGATGATCTGTTTTTTGATAAAGTATTTTGTTATATTTTAGTCTTTGGTATTCATCAACCCACTTGAAGTCCTATTATGATGTTGAGTTATTGTAAAAGATCCAGTAAGAGTATTTATATAAGTACCAAATTACTTTATTGCATCAGGAGCAACATAAACAATGAGTATGAACTGTTGTTGCTTTGTTCAGAATGCTACAGTGATCAAACTTTAGTCATAGAGTACTTTTTGTTCTCCTAGTTATCAATATGAACATAAATATAGATTGCATATGCTGGTTGTACCCACTGTTAAATAACTGATTGTGTACGTGTTACCTTTTTTTAATTTTTATTTACTAAAGAGTAACTTAACATCTTTTCCGATTACAACTGTGTACATGGTTAGAGGGATTGCTGTCTTGAACTGCACAGATATGGTATGTAACGACCCGATATTTTGGACCATTCAAATCGACAATAAATCCACACATGTCTGACTTGAATAATTCAAAATATCAGATTGTTAATTTAAATTTGGCAAAACTCAGCATATGAAGTAAATAAATCAATCACAGAATCACAAACACAGAGTAATACCATAATACGCAGCGGAATAGATAAAATAGTAGTTCATGAAGCTACTATATAAACATCAGAGTTAGAAATAAAAATACAACAAAATATCTTAAATACAGTGAAGTCTCCAGTACAACAGATGACTTCTCTGAACAAATCAACTGGAAGAGCTGAAAGCTGAGGCGATAGTTGGATCTCCAAAGGAAGCTCCAAACTCCAAGGGTGAGTCTCAAATGCTGTTTCACTCGGTCTGACCCGAGCGTAAAGCAAAACACAAAACACTCGAGTCAGGATTAACATTCTTATATAAATAAATCCAACTCAAGTGAAATATCAACTGAAATACAAGTAGCTTAAAGGATGTTTGGGATAACCATCCTCTAAGGATCTTCAGAACAATCTACAAGGTGGAAATATACATCATAACACCGTGGTCATTTCAATTAAATTTATACTTCAAAACCCAAATATCATTTCATTTCAAATATAACTATTTTCCAAGAGAGTATATTAATTAATTTATAAAGTAAAGCATTTAATTTTCTCAAGTCTCGCAATCGATTCAAATCAACTACAAAATTCCAAATTCAAATTTTATTCAAGCTCTATTTATCAATTCAATTCAGTTCTAATTATACCATTTAAATTTTCAATACATTTCAAAACTTTAATACTCAACATTTTCAAAGTTAAATTTAACCGTTTCATATAGCTCTTGATTTAACTTTATTATTATTAAATCAGGGAATATTAACTTAATAAATTCAATATCATTTA
The DNA here is from genome assembly GCA_030737815.1 of Allium fistulosum. Taxonomy (NCBI): domain Eukaryota; kingdom Viridiplantae; phylum Streptophyta; class Magnoliopsida; order Asparagales; family Amaryllidaceae; genus Allium; species Allium fistulosum. The sequence goes on along the minus strand of CM060903.1, from coordinate 344,150,721 downwards.
ACTAGCCTTAAATTACATTTTTACTAAATATTTCTTTAACTTTATTTTAAACAAGAAATATTTATTAAGTTACTTAAATCAAACCCAAGTTATAAGTCATATCTTAAATTCCATTTTAATAAGTTTCAAATCGGTTTAATTAAATAAAATTATCTTCCCAACCTTAACTTATTCAAATTTTTACCAAAATCTATTTTGAAATATAATTTTTTTTATACTTAAACATATCATATGTATTAAATCCATCCTAATTTAAATTAAGTAATTTAAGGCTCAACATTTATTAAAACCATATATTTCTTTCCAAAACCATAGAATTCAATTTCAAAATATTTATATATATATGGACCAACGGTGTTTGTATATATTATTTATCATATGGTTAAGTGATACGGATATTTATCATTTCAATCCGAAATTTAAATATATACGGGTAGATATCATTTCTACCCGTAATCCCAATTTCAATTCAAATGAAAATCGCTTGGGTTTATCATTTCAACCCATAACGATTTTATCCTATTCTAAAGTCCGTCCGAGTATGTATCATTTCAACCCATAGTGAATTCTATACTAACAGGGAACTTGCAGAGTGATAACAGATAATATAAAATATAACAACAGGCATATATCATCAATATAAATAAAAGATACTGGTGTCAGATGTCATAGGTGAACATATACAGATAATGTAATAACAGGCATATAAATACTAGATACTGGTGTCAGATGTCACAGGTGAGCATATACAGATAATAGCATATATAACAATTAAAAAAACTACAGCATCATATTTCAATTGTTGTATCAATTGAAATCAAATTTAATAAATACAAGAACGTTAATCGTGAGTGATTACTCACCTTTCGAGGCTAGATAGAATAGACAATGAGATTGAGTTAAGAAATGCAAGCACGACTTCCAAATCAAAGCTAGAGGGATACGATTCGACGAACAAATCTGATAGTTTGAATAGACGAAATCAAATCAAACCGGATTGATGAAGATAATTGGTAAAAGTGAATTTTTATATATATATTTTTAAATTTTAGACAAATACACTAAAATACTATAAATTTTCAAAATCAATATTTAATACACAAATAAGCCTATATAAGTAAGCTACAAAGTCACAATATATATTAAATTTTAAAATCAAATAATTTTACTGTAGTATATTCATACAAATGAAGGTATGAAATTGTTACTTTGTTATAAAATCAATACTGTTATAACCCGCTCTAAATGGAACACATAAATATCAACTAAAAAAATGTCAACAGCAAATCTATCACTATATACTACTACTTACATATCTCAATACCTTATGATATATCACTGTACATAACCTATATCAAACCCAAAAGAACAAAAGTAGACTATTATATATATATAATATACGCATAAAACAACAGACTGCTCATATATAAAATGAACTAACACTTATATAACCAGAAATATATTATACATATAAATATACATATATATTCATACGTAATATATAAACAAACATATATACGTTATACGTAAACAAACATAAAAATATATACCCAATATATGCGAAACTGATTGCAAAACATTTATATATAGTACTGTCAGAAATTATACATAAACAACTTTTATAACTATATATATAACAAATCAAAGCATATGTATATAATAAATAACAGCAAGAATTTGTACTGGCCGCACTTCATAAAGCTAATATAATACTAACACATATATATAACTAACCTGTTAATAAAATAAAGTAGGAATGGAACTAGGCACTGGAATCAAAAGAGACACACGGCTGGTGTAGAGGCCGGAGGTGCTAGGTGGGCTGTGTTCGAGTGGTTGGAGGAGGCTGCGTCGCTGTTAGGGCGGAGGCGAGGTCGGGATGGGGAAAGTGGAGCTCGGGTCAGGCGGTCGTAGCGTGGTGGCTTGGGCGGAGGTTGTGGATAGATGGTTTTGGCACTTTGTGGGCTCGGTTTCAGTGTTAGGCGGGTCTAGTTGAGGTAGAGGGTGGCTCACCGGCTCGGTCGAGGTGGATCGGTGTTCTTTTTGATGGGTGCTTCGGTGGATACTGTGCAAGGGGAAGAGGCTAATAGGTGGTGGAGGGGAGAGAGAATGAGGCAGAGGAGATAGACGCGAAATGCTATTCGAACAAATGAAAGTTGCAATATTTTTTTATTATAATAGAAAGAAAAATGTATGAAACGTACTGAGAAAATAAAGTAGTGGAAAGGCTACAGTCACGAAGATGAATAAGCTGGATTCAGAAAGAAAAGTGAGTTGTCAAGATAAATGCATTTCATACGTTACCTATATTTTTGGGACAGAACTACAAATGAATAAATGGGAGTGATGGAAAAATAACAGCCGGCCATTGAGTCGGCAACAGTTGCTAAAACAATTAATATTTGATTGATTGGACAGCACGTTTCAAATTTTGAAAAGGCACAGGAAGTAACGGTTGACATTTGTGGTACCGATACGACGAACAGTTTATTATATTCATCGCGTACCGGACCTCAAAATACAAAAAATGAATATAACACGGTGATCAACGCGACGAGACGATCAAAACGGTATATAGATATTAGTGGTACGATCATCCGATCAAAAGTCGATATTCGGTACCAGGAAATGCTGCTATTTGCTCAGAAATAAGATAAACGGAGCACTAGAAGTCCAAATTTGGAAAAACGAATTTCGCAGTCTGATTCAGAATGATCTGAATAAATTTTCTCCTGTTGACATATTTTGGTTTCGGAAAACTTTTAAATTCATTGTTATTAACCGGTTTGATTTGAAATGAAATTTCACAGGAAAATAAACTTCAATATTATCAGATGAAAATTTTCCAGTTGCTATATTAAAATAGACGTATTCCAAATAATAAATTTTTAATTTCAAATTTTATTGTTTAAAATTTCACAAATTTCCAGTTAAATATACTTTTAAAACCATTAAATTTTGCGAGTCGTTACACTCTCCCCCACTCAAAACTTTTCGTCCCCGAAAAGGAAGGAGGTAGAAGAATAGAAACAACCAGACAGAAAAGATAGATTGAAAGTCAAGATTAAACAATTAATTTGAAACTATATAAATTTTACTTGAAATATTCATTTGAAAACTTCATTTACAATTCAATTATTTTTAATACCTTAATATTTTCAAACCCACTTGTAAAATTTCTTACTTCCTTTATAAATACCATTTATATGTTTAAATAACACTTTTATAAATATATGAAAATTATTTGAAAACAATTATTTACATCATTACTTATATTTACAAAGAAGCAATTGAAAACATTAAATCCATAATTCATAAATTTATTAAATTTTTTTTTTCTCAAGATACTTTTCAAAGATTATTAATAAATCAAAAATCATTTACTTTAAATATGTTTTATTTAATTAATAACTTCTAAAATATTTATAACACTAAAATTTTCTATTAAACCATGTAGTATATAAATAAACAATATTTGAAAAGGATATAGTCAACAAGGAAAAGAAGGAGGATTTGGAAAACAGAATAATTGAATAAATAAAGCTGAGCAGACAAGGTAGATTCAAGGAATATTATCGGGCACTAATAGTTAATTTAGAACCATAAGGATTTTAATTTCAAATATTAATATAGAATTTCTTTTGTTGAAAATACCTTTATAATAAAATACTTTTATAACTCGATGTTTCAACAAGTTTATCCTTGTTCCTGTAGACTCTGGTAGTGCGTTGATCAGGCGCAAAACTAGAATTCTCCAGGTACTTAGTAGACCTGTTTCAACACCCAGTGAAAATACTGGAAAAACTTTTAAAAACAGATATGGAAAGTACAATCCAATCAAAAACACAAACAAAACCTTTGTCTAACCATGGTTCGCAGATACACAATGGTTACGCCTGGTTCCCCCAGGAAACAATCCATATCCGTAAGCTTTCTCAGCCCTGCGAGTTACGCCATGATGACGAGTAGAATACAGGATACACAATGGTTACGCCTGGATCCCCCAGGAAACAATCCGTACCCCCAGGCAAGACTCAGCCAAGCATTTGCGCTACTATTCGCGACCTACACAGATTGTAGGATACACAATGGTTACGCCTGGATCCCCCAGGAAACAATCCGTACCCCTAGGCAAGACTCAGCCAGGCAGTTGCGCTATGCAGTCGCGCTCGTAAGACCATGGGTAACGCCATGGAATTCGAAGGATACTCGAGTATCATATCCGGAAAACCAAAATCAGAGAGAATAATATCGATAGAATGAATCCAAGATGTGGCCATAAATCAGATATCAAGCAGAAGGCACTTTCCATATCTTTACTTCGAAAATATGTATCATATAGTACCTTTTCAAATCACTTTCAAATATCGTACTTATATAAAATCCATTATATATAAGATTTAATTTTCAAATCAAATACTTTCCAAAATCAAAAGCATACCAAATCACACTTATATAGACTTTAATTATATAAGATTTCACTTTTCAGATTGAGTAACCTTTTCAAATCCATAGTTTTCGAATCAATTTCATATTCATACAAATCAATTTTATATAAGTTCGACAACTCCCAAATCAAGTGTTTGGTAACATAAGGTTCTCAAATTTCAATTTGTTTCAATATCAGTTAAATTTCAAAATCATATACAATTTCACCAAATTATTTCTTCTCAAATTATACATCTTTAGTCTCAAAGTTTCCAAAATAATAGATTTAGAAAATAAATCCAAATTTCCAAATCAATATAATTTAAGTCAACCAATTCATTTCCAAAATCAAATGTTTTCAAAATTATCTTATACTTACGTAAGGTCTATCTTATATAAGGATCAAAATTTTCAAAATAAATTTCGCTGTATGAAGAGCCATATGGGATTGAATATCTTTGATTTTATGGGTTATATATCAAGCAAAGATATTCTAACTCGACAGCTTTCAATTTCAGCGTCAAAATATATCAATGATATTAGAATATAAGATGTACATACGTCATCATTTCGCAGAATCACATTTGATCGCTCGCTCGATCACACAAGTTCGCTTTCGAACTAGTATTGTCCATTCGACTTCCCTAATGCGGACTTCGATATGGTTTCTCGACTAGAAGCCATCATTCTCCTTGCATAGCCATATACTATGATAGAGAATTCTAGAATCAAGCCCAAAATCCATATCAAATATTCGCCATCAAGAATCGAATGAAAAATCCTAACATTAAATGGTGTAATTCACCTCGAACTTGTGTACTCAAACCTGGATCAAATTAATTATGCAAAAAAAACAGCATACGTACAAATTATATAATTATTCCAACTTGTTAAATATATAGTTTCATAAAGATGTTACTAAATTAAAACATTTAACTAAATTTTAGTCAAAATATATTGAAGCCCAAATTCTTTCAAAACATTTCAAATCTAAATTCCATATTTAGAAAAAATTCAAAATAGCCTTATTCATTTACTTAACAAAACAGTTTCAACTTATTTAAATCATATTACTTCATACTTAAACATTCGAAACAAATTTATATACTTTATCAAATAATTCATACTTTTCAAAATTTCTTAGCTTTGAAAAGTTAACCTTGATTTGGAAGTGCTCGAACCTTCAAAATAGTTGAAGAAATCATTTTCAAATTCAAGAGTTGGAAATCAGCAACAAATCAGTAAATCAATTTTAATAGATAGGGTTATATCAAATCAAATCCAAAACTCAAGAACTGAACACCGATTCACTTCAAATCGTTCAAATATATTTACATATATATTTCGAATATCAAATCTTACTTCGGAATTTGAAATCAAAATTGGTTTCGAAAAAATCACTCGCGTAGCAATGCTACTAAAGTGGCCTATCCCCCACTCTGAAACTCGAAAATCAATATCGATGATGCGTGCACTCATCACCGAAATTATTTTCCAGCGACATAAGTGAGTTCTGGACTTCTATTTTCTCAAACTTCTTTTGAAATTTCTTCGAAACTCATTGGAACTCATTTGAAGTTATTTGAAACATTTCTTATTCGGAAAATACTTTCAAACCGTATTATTATATATTTACAAAACCTTAAAACCAATTTCAAAATACCGGAGTTCAATTCTCGAATTTCAAATTTAAAGTCCTTTAGTTATAAATCATTTTTATATAAATCAATTTCTTATATAACTTTTCAAAATTACAAATCCTTTCGAAACCTCAAATTCTCATTTTAAAAAGGGTATATAATCTTTATCGAAAACATTTCACTTTTATATATAGAATATAATCATACTTATCAAAATAATAATTTCGATTTAGAAAACAATTTCTAAAATATAAACAAACCCGATCTTCAAAGGACGATTCACGGACGGATTTCAAAACAAAGATAGAGATTCAATTAGAGGGACTCTAATCAATTAGATTCTAATTCGAAGATAGGTTCGAACGAAAATGAGATAATTAATTACAAAACAGAAGTCGGATACACTTATATAAATCGCGGGCGACCTTAATCGGGTCAACCGTGACTTCAAGAATATAATCGATGTGGAAATCTAAGGCAAATCGACATTCGATTGCCAGAGATAGAATTCGGCATAACAAGAAATGGCAACATCAAAACCGAGGGATATATAAATCTCCAGTGAATCAATGCCAATTGTAAAGGAGTTTCACCCCTTTACAAAACATTCAAAGATCGGCGGGATCGCCTATTCTTATAAAGATCATTCGAAGTGGAGTTATGGGATACTCCAGAATCGAAAGAATACCAATAGAGAGAGACAAGAATGAATTTTGGAACCGTAAGGAACGTTCCAGAGTTCAAAGGAAATCGAGTCAAAAGGAAGAGATTAAACTCAAACGAAAGTGATTCTGTAAATAAATTTTCAATATATGCTAAGTTTCGCCTAGAGCCAAAGCTCTGATACCAACTGTAACGAATCGGTATTTTGGACCATTCAAATCGACAATAAATCCACACATGTCTGACTTGAATAATTCAAAATATCAGATTGTTAATTTAAATTTGGCAAAACTCAGCATATGCAGTAAATAAATCAATCACAGAATCACAGACACAGAGTAATACCATAATACGCAGCGGAATAGATAAAATAGTAGTTCATGAAGCTACTATATAAACATCAGAGTTAGAAATAAAAATACAACATAATATCTTAAATACAGTGAAGTCTCCAGTACAACAGATGACTTCTCTGAACAAATCAACTGGAAGAGCTGAAAGCTGAGGCGATAGTTGGATCTCCAAAGGAAGCTCCAAACTCCAAGGGTGAGTCTCAAATGCTGTTTCACTCGGTCTGACCCGAGCGTAAAGCAAAACACAAAACACTCGAGTAAGGATTAACATTCTTATATAAATAAATCCAACTCAAGTGAAATATCAACTGAAATACAAGTAGCTTAAAGGATGTTTAGGATAACCATCCTCTAAGGATCTTCAGAACTATCTACAAGGTGGAAATATACATCATAACACCGTGGTCATTTCAATTAAATTTATACTTCAAAACCCAAATATCATTTCATTTCAAATATAACTATTTTCCAAGAGAGTATATTAATTAATTTATAAAGTAAAGCATTTAATTTTCTCAAGTCTCGCAATCGATTCAAATCAACTACAAAATTCCAAATTCAAATTTTATTCAAGCTCTATTCATCAATTCAATTCAGTTCTAATTATACCATTTAAATTTTCAATACATTTCAAAACTTTAATACTCAACATTTTCAAAGTTAAATTTAACCGTTTCATATAGCTCTTGATTTAACTTTATTATTATTAAATCAGGGAATATTAACTTAATAAATTCAATATCATTTAACTAGCCTTAAATTACATTTTTACTAAATATTTCTTTAACTTTATTTTAAACAAGAAATATTTATTAAGTTACTTAAATCAAACCCAAGTTATAAGTCATATCTTAAATTCCATTTTAATAAGTTTCAAATCGGTTTAAATAAATAAAATTATCTTCCCAACCTTAACTTATTCAAATTTTTACCAAAATTTATTTTGAAATATAATTTTTTTTATACTTAAACATATCATATGTATTAAATCCATCCTAATTTAAATTAAGTAATTTAAGGCTCAACATTTATTAAAACCATATATTTCTTTCCAAAACCATAGAATTCAATTTCAAAATATTTATATATATATATATGGACCAACGGTGTTTGTATATATTATTTATCATATGGTTAAGTGATACGGATATTTATCATTTCAATCCGAAATTTAAATATATACGGGTAGATATCATTTCTACCCGTAATCCCAATTTCAATTCAAATGAAAATCGCTTGGGTTTATCATTTCAACCCATAACGATTTTCTCCTATTCTAAAGTCCGTCCGGGTATGTATCATTTCAACCCATAGTGAATTCTATACTAACAGGGAACTTGCAGAGTGATAACAGATAATATAAAATATAACAACAGGCATATATCATTAATATAAATAACAGATACTGGTGTCAGATGTCATAGGTGAACATATACAGATAATGTAATAACAGGCATATAAATACTAGATACTGGTGTCAGATGTCACAGGTGAGCATATACAGATAATAGCATATATAACAATTAAAAAAAAACTACAGCATCATATTTCAATTGTCGTTTCAATTGAAACCAAATTTAATAAATACAAGAACGTTAATCGTGAGTGATTACTCACCTTTCGAGGCTAGATAGAATAGACAATGAGATTGAGTTACAAATGCAAGCACGACTTCCAAATCAAAGCTAGAGGGATACGATTCGACGAACAAATCTGATAGTTTGAAGAGACGAAATCAAATCAAACCGGATTGATGAAGATAATTGGTAAAAGTGAATTTATATATATATATTTTTAAATTTTAGACAAGTACACTAAAATACTATAAATTTTCAAAATCAATATTTAATACACAAATAAGCCTATATAAGTAAGCTACAAAGTCATAATATATATTAAATTTTAAAATCAAATAATTTTACTGTAGTATATTCATACAAATGAAGGTATGAAATTGTTACTTTGTTATAAAATCAATACTGTTATAACCCGCTCTAAATGGAACACATAAATATCAACTAAAAAAATGTCAACAGTAAATCTATCACTATATACTACTACTTACATATCTCAATACCTTATGATATATCACCGTACATAACCTATATCAAACCCAAAAGAACAAAAGTAGACTATTATATATATAATATACGCATAAAACAACAGACTGCTCATGTATAAAATGAAATAACACTTATATAACCAGAAATATATTATACATATAAATATACATATATATTCATACGTAATATATAAACAAACATATATACGTTATACGTAAACAAACATAAAAATATATACCCAATATATGCGAAACTGATTGCAAAACATTTATATATAGTACTGTCAGAAATTATACATAAACAACTTTTATAACTATATATATAACAAATCAAAGCATATGTATATAATAAATAACAGCAAGAATTTGTATTGGCCGCACTTCATAAAGCTAATATAATACTAACACATATATATAACTAACCTGTTAATAAAATAAAGTAGGAATGGAACTAGGCACTGGAATCAAAAGAGACACACGGCTGGTGTAGAGGCCGGAGGTGCTAGGTGGGCTGTGTTCGAGTGGTTGGAGGAGGCTGCGTCGCTGTTAGGGCGTAGGCGAGGTCGGGATGGGGAAAGTGGAGCTCGGGTCAGGCGGTCGTAGCGTGGTGGCTTGGGCGGAGGTTGTGGATAGATGGTTTTGGCACTTTGTGGGCTTGGTTTCGGTGTTAGGCGGGTCTAGTTGAGGTAGAGGGTGGCTCACCGGCTCGATCGAGGTGGATCGGTGTTCTTTTTGATGGGTGCTTCGGTGGATACTGTGCAAGGGGAAGAGGCTAATAGGTGGTGGAGGGGAGAGAGAATGAGGCAGAGGAGATAGGCGCGAAATGCTATTCGAACAAATGAAAGTTGCAATATTTTTTTATTATAATAGAAAGAAAAATGTATGAAACGTACTGAGAAAATAAAGTAGTGGAAAGGCTACAGTCACGAAGATGAATAAGCTGGATTCAGAAAGAAAAGTGAGTTGTCAAGATAAATGCATTTCATACGTTACCTATATTTTTGGGACAGAACTACAAATGAATAAATGGGAGTGATGGAAAAATAACAGCCGGCCATTGAGTCGGCAACAGTTGCTAAAACAATTAATATTTGATTGATTGGACAGCACGTTTCAAATTTTGAAAAGGCACAGGAAGTAACGGTTGACATTTGTGGTACCAATACGACGAACAGTTTATTATATCCGTCGCGTACCGGACCTCAAAATACAAAAAATGAATATACCATGGTGATCAGCGCGACGATCAAAACGGTATATAGATATTAGTGGTACGATCATCCGATCAAAAGTCGATATTCGGTACCAGGAAATGCTGCTATTTGCTCAGAAATAAGATAAACGGAGCAATAGAAGTCCAAATTTGGAAAAACGAATTTCGCAGTCTGATTCAGAATGATCTGAATAAATTTTCTCCTATAGACAAATTTTGTGTTTCGGAAAACTTTTAAATTCACTGTTATTAACCGGTTTGATTTGAAATGAAATTTCACAGGAAAATAAACTTCAATATTATCAGATGAAAATTTTCCAGTTGCTATATTAAAATAGACGTATTCCAAATAATAAATTTTTAATTTCAAATTTTATTGTTTAAAATTTCACAAATTTCCAGTTAAATATACTTTAAAACCATTAAATTTTGCGATTCGTTACATGGTAACACTGCCGCGGTGTGCCATTAAAGTTAGGTATGAAGAATGAGTGTTTAAAATGTTGGACCTTCATTTGGCTTACCTCAAAGCAATTGTATACCTACATACATGTTTTTTTTGTAAACAGTCAAAAAATTGGATAACTTGACTTTGTTGTCTTACATCACTGTTATCTGTGCATACTCCTTCGCCCACATGCTACCGAAAACCGGACGCAGTACCATATTCGACCTACTGCACTACCCAACACACGCGTTCCTTTCATATATAAGTTAGTTAGAATGACAATATGAACTGATGTAATACTTGGATTCCATATGATAAGTGAATGAGAATTTGAGTTGCAAAGATTGGTGTTATTGGTACCAAAACTGTTATTTTACTATTACTGACCAGAAAAGTACAAAATTCTGCAGTTCATTTTCCAACATTTGTTTGCATCAATAATAAGCGATAAATAACAAGCATGAATTCATCTGTCATAGTTTGTCTTCTTCAATTAGAATCCGAGTTGTTTATTTCTGTTGTCTTGGATACTATGTCATCTGCATTTACTTTAATATCGTTGTCCTTATACAACTGCGAATTTTCCGCATATAAAAAGATTAGCAACTATTAAGAAATTATGTCGTGTAAATCTGACCACCAATCAATCGTAAATCTAACAAATTGAGAAAGAAAAACCAGATCATGTTTTGATATCTTGCCTCAGTTGCCTTATGATATCTTGCCTCGGTGAAGGAGTGAAATTAAGATGAAAGAATGCAGTGTATAGAATGGAAGAGGAGCACGGGAGACTCTTTTATCTCCTACTATTTATTTATTTGGGTTGTCATTTAATTTCACGTGTTGTTTGCAGAAAATTAGGTGTTGCATTTCAATGCATACGACTTCTGATACTCGTTATTAATTAATAATTACCTATGATACAATCATACAAACACCAAGCTTTCTTTACATGATGCTATTATCTTCCTAAGCTTTTAAAACAGAAGATAAAAGAATCGTACGCAGCCAACAAAATGGTATGGATTGAGGAGCAGGCTTTAAAATTGGAATCGTATGGTACCGTGAAGTTTGATTGAAATTTGAAGGGTACAGGCAATTAATGCAGGAAGTTTTTGGTAAACATAAATAAATTGGAAATACAAGGTTAAAACAGGTCGATGGAGGTCCCAACATTGACATATGGCAGCACATGAGCAATTGTCTCCTTTTACGTAAGAAAAACCGGATCGTTTGTTGGTTTGGTGTTTTATCTATGATGATGATTCAGAACTAGAATTTCCGTGTATTTTTATTTGGACAATGAGAATTTTTTTGTTTGTTGTGCAGTTTAGTGTGCTTGTGTTTGTGGAGTGATGTTGAACTGATTATCCACTCCACTTGAATTAGCTAAAAATATTGATTTAATAATGAATGCTCTTCGTAATCCAATGTTTTTTTGTTTGTGTAGTGTGTCTCTAGCATTTGCATATGGATCGTAGTTGGATGTACAACGTAAAACGTAACGATGACGAGTTCCTAAACAAAATTGAAGAGTTCATCAATTGTGCACTGAATGATCAGTTAAGAAGAGGGGAAGAAACTATTTTTTGTCCTTGTAGACACTGCATAAATAAGAGAAGACTTCGTAACATAGATCAGATTAGAGATCACATAATCCGTTATGGGTTTAAGCAAAATTATACGCGATGGATATGGCATGGTGAAAGTATACTTAGTAGAGCTAGTTCTAATAATCATGAGAATGATGAGAATGACCGAGAAGATAACATGAATAATGACGCGAATGATGAGAATGATTGTGTTCATGAGATGTTTCGTGATGCTAAAGAACATTTGATGGAAGAGCCAAAGTTGTATGAAAGAATATTAATTGATGCCGAGAAGCCTTTGTTTCCTAATTGTGCTAAGTTCACAACATTGTCTGCTGTGCTCAAGCTTTTCAATTTAAAAGCAAAGCATGGGTGGAGTGATAAAAGTTTTACATCTTTGTTGGAACTTTTGAATGACATGCTTCCGGAAGGTAATGAGCTTCCAACTTCTAACTATGAGGCAAAGAAAATTATGTTCCCAATTGGTATAGGATATAAAAAGATACATGCATGTCCAAATGATTGTATATTGTATCGAAATGAATATGAGAACTTGCATGAGTGTCCCAAGTGTGGATTATCCCGTTACAAGTCGCGAGGGAACGTTCACAATGACCCAGATAAGAAATGGCCTCCAGCAAAAGTCTTGTGGTATTTGCCAATTATACCAAGGTTTAAACGTTTATTTGAAAATAAAGAAAATGCAAAAAACTTAAGGTGGCATGCAGATGTGAGGAAAAATGATGGATTATTGAGGCATCCAGTTGATTCTCCACAGTGGAGAAACATTGATACAATGTATCCTGATTTTGGTGAAGAAATTAGAAATCTCAGACTTGGTCTTTGTACAGATGGCATAAACCCTTTGGCAACTTTAGTAGTCAACATAGTACTTGGTCTGTTCTTTTGGTGATTTACAATCTTCCACCTCATTTGAGTATGAAGCGCAAGTATATCATGTTGTCTCTTTTAATCTCTGGACCACGACAACCAAGAAACGACATCGATGTTTACCTAACTCCTCTTATTGATGATCTAAAACTTCTATGGGATAAAGGTGTGCGTGTGTTTGACGCATATAGTCGAAGTAATTTTACATTGCGCGCCATGATTTTTTGTACCATAAATGATTTTCCTGCGTATGGTAACTTGTCTGGCTATAGTACAAAAGGTGCCAAAGCATGCCCAATTTGTGAAGATGATATGGTTGTTGAGCGTTTACATTATTGCAAAAAAATGTGTATATGCATCATCGTAGATTTCTCCCTCCTAATCATCCTTATCGTAAAAAGAAGAAGCCTTTTAATGGGGAGATAGAGAATGGAGTTGCTCGTTTGCCATTAACAGGAAATGATGTTTACGAACCGGTCAATGATATTGAAAATGCATTTGGCAAAGTATTTCCTCTTTTAGAAGGCTCGTGGAAGAAGAAATCTATATTTTGGGAACTTGCGTATTGGAGATATTTACAGGTTAGACATTGTCTAGATGTAATGCATATAGAAAAAAATATTTGCGACAGTATCGTTGGGACACTCTTGAATATACCTGGTAAGATAAAAGATGGCCAGAAAGCTAGGCAAGATATGTTGAAAATGGGTATCCGGAAGGAGCTAGCACCGGTGCAGAAAGGTAAATGTACCTATTTGCCCCCCGCATGTTATACATTGTCCAAAAAAGAGAAAACTAGTTTATGTGAGTGTCTTCGTGGTGTGAAGGTTCCAACAGGTTATTCTTCAAACATTAGCAGTCGTGTATCAGTGAAGGATTTGAAATTGACCGGTATGAAGTCTCATGATTGCCATGTGTTAATGCAACATTTATTACCTGTTGCAATTAGAGGTATATTGCCTAAACATGTTAGGCATGTTATTACAAAGCTTTGTCTCTTTTTTAATATAATTTGTAGCAAGGTAATTGATCCTGATACGTTGGATGCTCAACAAGCCGATGTCATTGTTTCCTTATGCCAATTTGAGTTGTATTTTCCACCTTCATTTTTCGATGTTATGTTGCATTTGGTTGTTCATCTTGTAAGAGAAATCAAAATTTGTGGTCCTGTATTTATGAGATATATGTATCCGTTTGAAATGCATATGGGAACTTTAAAAAGAAAAACAAAAAACAGATATAGACCTGAAGCCAGTATCGTAGAAGCTACTGTAGCTGAGGAGGTTATAGAATTTGTCACTCCATACTTAACTGGTGTTGAACCTATTGGACTTCGTAAGTCTCGACATGAAGGACGACTTGATGGCCAGGGCATAATTGGATCAAAATTGATTTCAATTGGTGATGAGATGTTGCACAAAGCTCAACTACTTATTTTGCCGCACCTTAGTGAGGTACATCCTTACTTGGAGGAGCACATGTCACTTCTAAAGTCTCAGAATCCTTCAAAGAACGAAAGGTGGTTGACGAATGAACATAACCGCTCTTTTGTGATATGGTTTAAAGATACGGTAATGTTTCAATTGTCTCAAACAAATCATGGTATTTCAGATACAATAAAATGGTTAGCATATGGGCCTCGATTGCATGTCAATTCATGGGAAGGATATGATATGAGCGGTTATGTCTTTTATACGAAGCGTCAGGATGAGAAGAGCAAAATGCAAAATAGTGGAGTTAGCATCGTTGCATCTTCAAGAGAATTTGCTAGTGCTAAAGATAACAGACCAATAAATGCGACAATGCTATATTATGGGATAATCGAGGATATTTGGGAACTTGAGTATAAAGACTTCACAATCCCGCTATTTCGATGTAGATGGGCTGATAATCGTCGTGCTGTACGAGTGGATGAACATGGATTCACATTGGTTGCCTTTGGTCAAGTGAGTCATGATAATGATCCACTCATCTTGGCATCTCAAGCAAAACAAGTTTTTTACGTGACTAATCCTGCCGATAATAAGTGGTCTATTGTTCTTCCCGGCAAAAGACGCATTGTTGGGATTGATGATATGGTGGATGAAGAAGAGTATAATCAATTTGATGAGAATCCACCTTTCTCCATCGGCTTAAGTCTACCAGAAGAAGTTGATTTAAATGCAATTTATGCACGTTCTGATCACGATGAGGGGGTTTGGATAGTTGAGTAATTTTTTTAATGCTCATCATGCTTTATTTGCCAGTTGAAATCTTTCATTTTCTGCAATTCTTTAGTTTTTTTGAGAATAATTACTAATAAGATATTTTACAGGGATACTTGATCGCTGTTTTTGTTGCAGACTTCGGATATGAATAATGGACACAATTGCTTCTTGAATTGTTCCATCAAATAAATTAAATCTACTTACTATATTATAATCATTGAATTTGTCTTTCGTCAGTTTTCGAAATCAGGTAGATACTTGATAAAATAAAAGTAAGTGAAATTTTGTTGTTGAATGCATACATGTACTTTTTAATGCCTAACTTAAACTAAACATTTTTTGTGCAGGCTGAATGGCAAGAGGCATGAAGTGAGCTTTGTTGTTAGAGATTTTGATCACATCTTTCAGTATTTTGTTGTTAGAGAGTACATCCTCCCAATATGACTGAATAGGGAATGACACGTTGATGGTTGAACAATAAAATCAATTGAAAGGTCCTCCCAACTTGTATTTGGCACTGGAAGAGGCTATAATAGTTCAGGTGAGCTAACTTTTATTTGGTAAATTTTTTTCTGTCTGCAACTATAAGAAATGAGAATGTTAACAGTGATAGAGTCCAGCTTAAATCCTATAGCCTTAAGGGCTTCAACAAATAACCATGCATTTCCAGCGCCTAAATTCATACATAAAGCCTAAATTCATACTAAATATGGAACAAATCATGTTTGCTCAACATAAAATAATGGATCGACAAAAATTAATTTTGGAAAATCAACCAAGTTTTATGGCAAAGCAAACATCACAGACGGAGGAACATGTGCAGTGACGTATGGAGTTAGGGTATATTATATGATTGCTTATTTCACTATGTAGATCATCATGGACTAAAGAGAGTTCTAGTGGTTAGTGTAGTGGTACAAATTTTGATTAATATCTTCAAAGTTGGTTTACATTCTGCAGCCTTCTATTCTAGATCCTACTAGCTTACAACAAAGTGACATTCCAAGAGGTCTTGTCTGATCCCTAGGCCACCTACTGAAGTACCTAGCTACTTCTGCTTCTTATATTACATCAAAGTCCACATACCCTACCACTCCATTTAGATATCCCAAAGAGCTGTAAAGATTCTCTTCTTTGGTTGGTATAGATATTTATATTGCAATTTGCTAGCATTTCTTAGGCTTTAACATCTGTATGTTTCATTTTGCATCAATGCCTGTTGTTTTCTGCATCTTTTTTACTTTTGGTATTTTGAGACATTTTTATTTATTTACATCGATTATAACAATTTTGTTCCATGTTTGAGAGTACTATTCTACGCTCTTGTCTAAGTTTTTTCTATGTATTATGACATGCTGTGTATTCATACTAGTTTTTCTTCTATTCTTACTCATCAAATACTTAATGTTAATTATGTACATCCTTACCCTTTACATTTTTCAACTTTTGTTAGTGTTAACAAAGGAGGAGAAAATTAGGCCTACTGATAAGAGGAGTACATTCATGATTCGAAGCTTCAAAACCGATTTCACTGAATCTATTTTATTTACTATTTTTTTCACCCAGAAGTCTGTCATTAATGATAGTACACAATTGTTACCTAAGATACATTGGAAAATCAGTTTATGTAATTATGTAGTTTAAAAAAGGTTAGATCAGTTATGTTATGCGGTATAACACTGTTATTTTTTTTTTTACAAAAAGACTATTTATGTTGAGTTCAATGTAGTGAGTTTATTTAATTGTTTTAGTTAACGTGGAATTAACTAGGCATTTGAACAAAACTCATTTAGTGTCTAAGTAATGTTTGCCCTTACCCAATTGTATACAAGGTTGAATTTTTGAAAAACAACTCATGTCTAGTGGAATAAATGATTAACATTAAATTGATTTTGCTTTTTAAGACTATTTACAATTTTACATATTTATGCCATGCATGTAATATGTTCATATTTTTACTACATGGTTATTACTGGGCATAAAGATTGCAGCAAATTCTATTAGAGAAAAAGTGGAGTTCCATAATCATTTATGTCTTCTGCACACGTGTTTCCTATGTCCCAGTTTAACAGACTGTAAATAATATATAATATATTGTTTTTCAACTCTATAACCGTAAAATCAGTAGTATAGCAGTAGTATATAAAATATTGTTATATTTCTGGTAGTTTGATTATATAGTAACGACTTCATGATTATATAGTAACCTATAATTTGTTATTTTACAAAACCACATTTCAGCTTGGAATTATGGTTTAATATTTGTTATTTTTCAGAATAGTGATAATGGAGATAGAACAATTTGGACAAAATGAAGAACATGATCCTTCTACTTCACAGTCGTTGTCTAAGAAGAGGCGAAGAGGCCCAACAACCGGGAAGAAATATAAAACACAAGAACCAAAATTCATTGAGTGGAGTGATAACGGCAACCCCATTGGAAAGTGAGCGAAGTCTTATAAGGCGTATGTGGGCGATACTGCTAGATCTAAACTTGATATCAATATTAAAAATTGGGATGACGTTTGTAAAGGGCTTAAAGATACTATATGGGAAGATGTTAAGGTATTATAAATTCATTTATTCACTTATTACTTATTCGGCTTTGAAACCCAATTTGACATTTGAAGTCTTATAGGACGTGTGTAACTATGATTTTTTTTTAATCTCAGATCGAGTACCACATTGACGACAACATGAAAGATAACGTGTTAAAATATGTCCGTGGACGATGGAAAGATTTCAAAACAAAATTGGTTGGTGGTTGGATTACGAAGACAAGAAAACTTCCAGTGGACCATAAAGAGCCGTACGAGCTTTATGATGGCATTACACAAGCACAGTGGGAAACGTTCAAGAAGAATTGTGAAACTGAGGAATTTAAGGTAATTTTCGTGAAACTGAGGAATTTAAGGTAATTTTCGTAATTTAAGGTAATTTTCGTAAAACTACCCTTCTGCTTTCCTCTGTTAACAAACCTCCACGGACCTACATTGCCTTGCTCCTCCTCTTTAATCACTTCAACTTCAACTGACACACAAATCAACATCTCTGCAATTGTGGCCACGGCTATTTCCAATACATACTTTAGATTGATGTGTATTCGCTCAATGTGCTTCAATTTCAAAATTAGCATAGGCTAATTTCGTAAATTCGCATTGGCAGGAGTAAGCGTTAGTGGCGAATAATTCCCAGGCCTGAAATGTTTTCAGCCGGAATCAGAACCTGCGGTTCTGTATATTTGCAGAAGAAGGATCCCAGTTTCAAAACTCATAACTTGGGTTAGATGTATGCAGATGCAAGAGTGGATAACTGTGTGCATACAAGTATTTATCTATTGCGTGTTGATATAGATTAAATCTTCTGTGATTATGGTTTGATTTGTTTCCAAAGATAACTCAGCTAGGCAAGATTTCGAACTAGATGTAACATCGGGCTTTACATACCCATTTTGTATTGTTCGACTGTCATGCAATTTGCAGTTTGGGCGCGTGGAAAGTTGAGTGCAACCGCTTTGTTTTATCATGTATTCTCAGTTTTCATACAAGTATATGTTAGTAGTAGAGTAGCAAGAATTTTATGCAAGAACTGTGGGTATACATTAATATTCATTTTTTTTGACAGCGATTAAGCGAGAAGGGTAGGAAGAGTCAAGCATACAATGAGCATCCTCACTATTTGGGGCAAGCTGGATATGCAGGGAAGAAAGCTAAATGGATAACCGAATGTCATAGTTCATCGACTACAATACCAAGTGGTTCTTTTTTGGATCGAAGTATTGACTGGGTTTTGGCAAGATCAAAAAAAGAAGCTAATGGAAGTTATGTAATCCCTAATGAGAAAACTAGGGTAGTTGCAGATAAAGCGGTATGACTAATTTCGATGCATTTTATCCCATTTGGTTAATCTCTTACAAAACAAAGCAATAAATTATTGAGAAAACTAATTTTTTTTTTGTTGACAGAATGCTTGGAGAGAAAAAGCCATCGAAGGAACATGGGTTCCAAATAGATATGATGATGTCTTAAATCGTGCTCTTGAAAAAAAAGAACATCTAGGTCGAGTTAGAGGAATTGGTGGGACGGTCGGTATCAAAGATGTATTTGGAAAGGCAGTGAAATATAAAGGTCCAAGTGGTGTAATATCAGCAGATGAACTACATCGTATCACTCAGGAAATAGAATCTAAAGTGAGCCAAAGATTCGAGTCTATGGTAGATATGGTGGTTGAGCAAAAGATTGCAAACTTTTTCAATAGGATGGGTATGCAAATGCCCAATGATATTGTGGTCGAAAATGTACCATCATTTGGTCATCGTAGCAGCTGTCAATCAGTACAATTGGACAAATTACTAAATACCAGCACAAATCAAGAGATGGATCCTTATGAAAACTTGCAGGTAACTAATTCAAAAGCCTATTTTCATAAAATTATACGATTCTAAAACGTGTAAGTCAATAATTTTAATGTTGTACTTGTCATTCTAGAGGCCAACTAAATGTCGTTTAGCTGTTAATTTGGAATCCAAAATTGTCGTAGTGGGTCACGGCATGGTGCATCCTGCTTCTAGGCCTGGAGATCAATGTCATAATCAACAAATCTTGACCAATCATGTAAAGGTTGGAATTGACGCAGTAGAGCCTATTCATGTGGGAACCCCTCTTCCGGTTCCAAGTAAATATCACATCACGATAGGAGAAGCACTTGGTAGTTTTGTACAATGGCCTAAAAATCTCGTGCTTTTAGGCGATGATGATAAGGTAAAGAAAACACTTTTCGTATTTTTTTGAGCTTTGCTTGAATAAAATATGCAAACTCCATGCTGCTTATGAATTTTTTGTGTGCAGGCTACGCATATTAGGAGCAAAGACAAAGTGGAAGAGTGTGTTGCTACGAACATGAATAGTAACCAAAAGATGACAAATGAGCCTGCAAAGCGTAGGACGATCGTGGGTGAAGACATCATCAATACTTTAACGGATGAGTGCAAATATTTCCATGACCTGATAGTTCAAGTGCCATGAAATGACCCTCCTATTTCTACTCTAATTTCATAAGGATTTTTTTTTTTTAAGGTAAAGAGGATATATACATATATAGATAGATATATCATCCATTACAATAATAATTCTCAGGGTCAATATCTTTTTCCAATAAACCAAATATATCCAGGATCATAATAATCAACCAATATAAATATATTAGTACATTCACAAAAATAAGCACATACATGTGAGGATGCATATGCCTCTCTTGTTTGAATCAGAGTTCTGGAAAAAAAACAAGAGGATATTGGATTGTTGATTTTTATTTATGACCAAACAATCCTCTGGGAACATATACTTTAGTCTGTTTATCCTAACTAAGAAGTGATCAAGTATTAATCAGTAGTAAACAAGCTTTTAATATAGAGGTTTGTGTTAAAGTCTAAATAGCATCAAATTCAGTATAAAATAAAGTGGATCCTAAGTGAATGCAAGCAACATCTAGGCGTAATGGAAACACGCCTAACTTATACACAAGAGATCACGAGTTCGAGTACTATGCTGGTTGGTTCAAACACAATTTTTTTGTTTTCCTTTTTTTTTCTTCTGTACATTTTGGAATCTGTTATTTACCTATATCTGCACATATATATTTTATTTTTGCTTATATTCCAACATACTAAACAATAATCCTTGCTTAATTATTTTTGAAATCCATTCCTATAACCTGGAAGGCTTCAGGATTGATATGAATCAAGAGTCTGGTTCTTGGGTTTTGAGGATGATAGAAGTATTTATCATTATTCATGTTTGTATTTCTTCTTATAAGATCTGTCTGGCATTTAAAATACATTTGGTTAGAATCTGAGTGAAATTCAGATTCTTATCACAAATACAAAGGAAAAAGGTGTGGTAAAATTTGCACTTAAACATGTTTATGTGCATATATATCTGCAACTATTTGAATCTGGCTTCTATCTACCTTACTACAGATCCTTTCTTTATTTAAAAATAGGACATGAAACATTTGTATGGAACCAGTTAAATAAACCTTGCAGCCATATAAAAACATTCAACCTATGTCTATTTTCTTTTGTATACATATGCCATAGTAGAAAATAAAACCATTTAATTTACTGAGAATCAACCATCCTGATTTTCCAAAACTTAAATCCTTTTCAAAGACTCAAGATTGACTAATACATTTATAAAATGTAATCATTCAACTTTTAACATGGTGTTCTTGCTAAATCTACTTACAAGATTTGATCAAAATTCTTTTTAAACATAACAGATATTTAACTTAATTCATAGTTTCCAGATACAAATCAACCTCTTAACAAATACCTAACAAAGTATCCATCCAATATTCAACACTTAATACAAGTAGCAATTTAAATTGTCAATACATGCAGATTTCAACATTTAGGCTCTTATCTAACTAAGTTTTAGCATGCTATATCTTCTTCTCAAGGCCTTGCTCCTACTCCTACTTAGTTGCTGCAATCCCTGAAAAAGCATTTGAAACTGCCTCATTTTAAATGAGACACCCCAGATGCCATTAGCACACTAGGGTCAGACACATGTCTGGTATGAGAAAGCTCACAAAAATAATTAGTTAATCAGGTTAAAGTTAAGTTAAGTACATATACAGAAAGTTCAGCCCTTTGGAATCAGGCAAATACTTGTGTGCATGCTCTGTGTCATTGTGCATGTGCACACTTTAATTTTTCTTTCCAGAGACTACACATATGAATATGGCACATAAATTCAAGCATACAACTCAATCATAGACAAACAATCATTCATACCAAACAGGAGAATAACCAATATGAGTTAAATCATTTATTCAATTCCCATATTTCAAATCTGGGAAAAACTCTAGTTTTCTCATCATCTCCATTATTATTCCCTTGGCATATTTATCTATCCTTGGTCTCATCTGCAATATTTATGAATCAATGGACACACTGTAATGAACTAATTCACTCCATTACACAAAGATCTCAGGACTTAAACAAGCCATGTGTCAACTTATGTTACTCAAGCACACAAGTCATTCCTGCAGTGTTCTTGACCCCAATATCCTAATCAGGTTTAAGTTAATAATAACTCTTTTGGTTTTTTTTTCCATGACAAAACCATTCAGTGATTCATTTCATTAGCTAAAAACATCCATAACATGGCATCTCATATTATTCATACCATACAGAGGCAAACAAGCAAACAACCATTGGTGATTACAAAATAAGGTTCTGGATATACATATATTCATCCTGTTATTTAAAAGGAGTTTAGGCAACTAATATTGGCTTCTGGTTTCTGAGAGAGTTTTTTTTTCTTTTGCAAACATTTGTGCTTGAGTTAAACTCAGGATAACCTGGTTTCACTGAATCACAAAATTTTGTTTGCTATGCATTTTATTGAATCAGGAGCATCAGCACATAGGTAACCCTATTGCACCCCTAATTCCTTTCTATTTCAAGCCTCAGCACTTATACATGAGTATATTGCAGCTCAACATTATTTACATTTTTCTGGGTTGAGCCAAAACCAATACTACTTGCCTATTCTCAACATTTTATTTTCTGGGTATTTGTTTATATCCCTAAATATTAACATATCAGAGATCTGAGTGTATAAAACAGACATGTATGCTAACAACACATAAAACTTTGTTATAATAAAACAAGTGATCAACCAAAGAAAATCAAAACATATTCAGGTTTAAATTCACAGATAAACATTCATATATGAAAATACTCTTTTAATAAAAATACTTTTATCTGGCTGCCTACATTAGGACTTATTGCCTTAGATTTTTGAGTGAGTTTTCTCACCTAGCTCTCTTCTTTGTTTCCTTAATTAACTGATGAACTCCTGATCTTATCCTCAAGCTCTCTTTCTTCCCTTGTCTTATGATTTCTGTGGTATTGTTTTTCTTCTTTTTTTTTCAAAATTCTTTTCTGAGGAGAAGAGGAGGCTGCTGCATATACATGTATATATATACAGGGTCTCTCTCTTAGGGTTTTGGGTATTGGCTAAGTCCATTTTTGCCCACCAGAAAATCATGTTATCTGCATTTTAAACCCAAAGTTTTACCCCTTCCCGGCTAAATTTGGGTGAAGAGAAAAGTGGTTACATTTTTCTTTCAGAAATTTTGCTTTTCAGAAAATACTTTTTCCCCTTGTCTATAATCATGCCAAAAATGTGACTTGCTTTTTATTATTTATCAAATACACTTCCTAATTCTGCCTATAGCAAACATTTCTCTGTTTTCTCTTATTTTTTTCTATTTTTAGCTTTCATGTAAATGGCATGTACTTCCTTTATTTATTTATAAGAGGATTAGTTCTTTTTATATCTTCATTCTTTTTATTTCTGCTTATATTAAAATATGTCAATATATATATTTTATTTCACTAGCTTGAACTCTAGTATTTTATTAACACACATATATATATATATATATCATTCTGTATTAACACACACATGCACATGTATACTTAAGAAAAATATTCAGTAGCATACATATATTTATATTTACTTATGCATTCAGCTTTTAAAGATTTAATATATATATATATATATATATATATATTCCCATACATATCAACATGTATTTATTCTTAAAGTTCAGAGATTTTTAGCTTTAGTTCATGTGTATACCCTGTGCACACATGTACACACATACTGATACACTATCAAGCCATAACAATCTCCTTCCAAAATTTAATTCAAAAATTATTTTGAATTCACTTATATTTGTCCAAATAAATTCCTAAAATCTTGTCATCCCATGATACTAATTTTATCAATGCAATTCATGTGAACAAGGATTTATTTACATACGATGAGGACTTTGAAATCCATGTCACTATGGATGACATTATCCAATTCCTTAGTATGGGATGGTTGAATGGAGAATGGTTGCAAATTTGCATCATGTGAGTATTATATATATATATATATATGATGAATATTTCTATCAGTGTACCAATATAGCTACTATGTGAAATACTTAGGTTACATTTACAACAAATAGCTTATAAATTCATTGTATATGTTCTATTTTATATTATGTATTATACATGAAATGGAAGAATAACAATATTTGTATGTCGTACTTATTTTTAGGTGGTTAAATCATATGTGCAATGACCTCGGAGTGAAGACCATCGGGTTTATGTGTCCATGTAAGTTGTCTCAAGTGCGGAAATATCCAGACGCGACAAATATATATATTTCGAACACATGGCGTGCATCACAATCTAAGAGCTTACTCTTAGCCCCACACTACGAAGGGTATGAGCAATAAACTTTTATAAACTAGTTTACAAATCTAATGTTGATATTAACTTTATATAAATCTTATAATGTAGAAAACATTGTCTACTGCTTGTTTTTCGTATAGAAAAGAATGAGGTTTATGTTTTGGATCCCCGAGTCGAACGCAAATCTAAATTGGAAATTAGACCACAAGTGAATATGTATGTTTTATCTATTTGCCTTCTGATATCTTTTTTGCTTGATGCAAGTGAATATGTACGTTGTATTTAATTTTTTATTTTATGTGTAGGGCGTTTAAAACTTATAAGGCGTATGGTGGAAAATCTCGGGGAATTTACTTGAAATGGAAGACTATTAAGGTGATTTATTTTGTACAAAATAAAAATAAACTTCTATATTGGATATAAATTCAAATTAACCTATCTATTAAATTATTGTGTAATATTGTTGTAGTGTCCTCAACAATCTAGAATGACGGATTGTGTATATTATGTGATGAGGTATATGTATGATATAGTAAAAAACCACGATCAAAGCACCGACATACATGAGGTACCACTTTGATTTTTTTCCTTCATAATTTTTGTTACGTACTTATTCGATTAATGTTTCGAAACAATCTTGTAATTGCAGTACTTTGTACAAGATAGTTCTTATAGCCAGCAAGAGATAGATGATGTTCGTGATAATTTAGCTAGTTATATCATGCATAACTGGATGTAGTCTTCTTATATGCTACTATATGGTGAGTTTATTCTTGTCTCTTTCATACTTTCAGCATTACATGATTAGGAGCTAAAAATAAAATAATTATAATTGAATACATTTTTTAAAATAATGACACAATGTTGTTTAAAAAAATTTAGTTAAAAGCTAAACGTACATATCCATTGCTCAAAATTAATATTTTGGCTATTTGTTTAAAAGAAAAAAAATTCGGGGTATTTCTGGATTGTTTACAAATCTATATTTTGGCTATTTGTTTAAAAAAGCTAAACGTACATATCCATTGCTATTTGTTTTAAAAAATATTTGTTTAAAAAATAATGACACAATATTTTACATGCTTACTTTTAACGATAGCTAAAGAACACCCATTTGGACCGACTGCACAAGTGATACGAAAATTTATCTAAATCTGGATATTTCGGGGTGTAAAGAACTTTTTGCTAAGTACAATACTTACAACCTGATACATTATACCTAAATGTAGAAACACTGTTACTTCACCTTCTTCCCTATGATAGATTTGCTAAATAGATGTGAGCACTCAGCGGGCATAGAAACTCCCATTAACTTCCCCATTGGCTATGGGAACGAAAGTTAATATTCTACATTTGCTTATCTCACTCCCATCTAAATCTTATGTGGTACATAATTCAACTTCATGCTTATAATACACACTTCGGCTTCATCATTACCACTAATTGTTAGATTTACTTAAGGATAAAATCTGAATCCGTGATTAATTCGTGCGGTAAAATCGGCTAAACAAGTATTTCCGCTTTGGGAGTTTGGTTCATGAAAATTGACTTTTTTTTCCTACTATTTTTAATGAGAAAAAGCAACCTGGTTCCACTATTTAGTATTGGTTCAATTTTTACGTTGTGTTATACTTATCGAGCTTTATTTTTGTTTGGCTGATTCGTCAAGTATTGGCTAGGCGAGCATTGCATGGCGTGCAAGCGATTACCAGCAGTTTGCTTTCAAGCTACTAGTCAAATAGTAATGTTATGTTAAAAAATCATTTTCAATTCAATGGTTACGTTGATTTTAAAAAGGCTAAAATTAATTCAATGAATCTCTTGAATATTAAATATTATTAGACTTCCTGTTTGTTGTTAAGTATTGCAGCATTGTTGACAACTGATGTGAACACGTGAATGACGTTCATATTGCAATAGTAGCCTACTACACCTTCAAACTGTATAAATGAAGTTTCCATCGTTCTAACTATTATTATATAGAACATAGAAAACAATATCTAACAGTAAACATATGTCAATTCTATTACTGTATAAATGGTTGCTGCTTTGGTGTGACGGAAGTGATTTCGGTGGTTCGAATGAAGTGATTTGCAAAGGAGGTGGTTCTTCTGTGGTTTTGCAGTGGAGTACATTTAGATAATATCATTATTATCTAAATGTTCCCAGTCATTGCTTATGAGATTACAAAAAGCTAACGAGTTATTAACAGTCAGTTTATGCTCTAAGAGACCCATAATTGATATATTGTGGTTGACAAGATGTTGATTAATTAACAAATCTACCTGTTGTTTGTATCCTTTATCTGTTCTGCCCATCCAATTATCCAAAAGAAGTAGATTTAACAGTCAGTGGTGTTGATTTTAATTTAGTGTGATTTTTAAGTCATGATAGATTTTGAGCTTGGTAAGTAGGTAGAGTCAAAAATGGATTGTGATTGGGGTTGTACTATGCAAAAGAAAAAGATAATATAAAAACAAAAACAACAACAACAGTAAATAAGTGTGATGAAATTGGAATTGGGCGGACATGTAGATGTGTTTGTTGTTTCGTGGACATAATTCCTTGGTTTGATTGGAATTTAGGAGGGTTCAGTAGGATAAAGCTGTCATTTTGATACTTTAGCACAGTTGGCTACAATGCAAACTCTTTTTTCTCATTGATTTCAGATAAATTCTTGTTCTTTGACTCGGTTTGGCTTTGATTTATTTTGGTCAAATTTATAATATTTTATGTAGTTGATTTTATGCCCTTTCAAGCTTTAACATCTTTGGTTGTGTGAATCATTATGATAATGTAAACTACTCCAAATTGTCTCTTTCTTATTTCTGTATTCGTTTCAGGTGGGAAGATATTATGGTTGATAAGATGTTGTTTAACATCCTGTTTTCTAGTGAGAGTTCCTAGTTAACCATTGATTATTGCCTACTTTTCCATTATTTTGTGCAGTTTCTATTTCAGAAGGGGGTTCAGACTCCTTCATTTCTACAGAAACACTATCTTCACCTTCTGTGCCATTATGCCTTCTTGATTCATTGTTGAATTATCTGGGTGGTGATTGTCTTCACGAATAGGGATATCTACTATCATCAATTGTTGTGGAGATTGGGAAGGTGTTCTGACACTGAGTGAGATTGTCTACACTATTCTTTATATTTATTCTGGGACTGACTTCAATTGGCATTGTACAATTGGAGCGGACTATATTGTTCATATTTTCTTAATTCATTTTATCACTCCGATTTGAGTAGAAAACTTTATGGACCGCTCGAGTGACCTCTGTAGGATTTGAACTGTTATTTGTATCTACCTCCTTGCCAATGCTATTAATTATTTCTATATATTTTTCCCTAGGAACCCATGTTTTTCCCAGTGTAGAATTTTTGTGCATGACCAAAACATTTACAATTTTTGTATTCTGCAGGATCATATGCATATGCAGATTGCACAGCTCAACTTCAGGTAGCTCAAGTACAAAATAGGATGAATGTTTGTGCATTTAAAGACCATCTTCTGCTTAATTTATCCGCTGTCAACGATACATTCTCTTCTCTGTATATATGTATTTTTGTGTCTACATATAACACGTTGCATATATTTTTTACTACTGACTGTATGATTATGTACTGTGGAATTTATTTATGTTTTTCATTCTTCTGTCGAATTATTAAATCTGATTATGTATTTGCCATCAAATTTTATTTTGAATGACTTTAATATTGCATGCAATAATTGTTTGTTATAATCAATAATATATATATAGTCTATTTGAGTGCCATAATAATGGTTACTGAGAATGGCTTTTTTGCATCAGGTATAAATAGCTGATGCAATAGAGGGATTAGTTTGCATCTGTTGTTATAAAAAAACTGATGCAATAGAGGGATTAGTTTGCATCGGTTGTTATGATAAACAGATGCAACAAGTTACTTTGTTGCATCGGTTTTCATTACAACCGATGCAACATGGGGCTGTATTCAAGCAACCAACCATGGTATTTTGCATCAGTTGTTAGTAACAACCGATGCAAAAAGGACATTTTTGCATCGGTTTCAAAACTGATGCAAAAGTGTTAAGCCTATTGCATCGGTTGCATATGCATCGGTTGTTGAACTGATGCAAAAGGGGGGCAAACAACCGATGCAATTGACCTGTTTTGTAGTAGTGTACCCACTAATCGTTCGAGAATCTAATTTCTTTTCATGTGGATTATAAATTCTCGCTTCCGCTGGACAACCCCAAACAAGCAGGTGTCTTAAGCTAGGTTTCCTGTTAGTCCATAATTCAAAAGGAGTCTTTTGAACAGCTTTACTAGGAACCCTATTCAATAAATAATTAGCGGTTTCGAGAGCATACGACCACAAATTCTTAAGTAGTGTAGAATCTGACATCATACTCTTAATCATATCTATTAACGTCCTATTGCGCCTTTCTACTACACCATTTTGCTGCGGTGTACCTGGCATTGTGTATTGCGCACATATGCCATGACTTGAGAAATTTTGCAAATGGAACTGGACACTGGCCTGACTCGTTATATTTGCCATAATATTCACCACCTCTATCAGACCTTATGATTTTCACCTTTTTATCTAATTGCCTCTCAACTTCCTTTACAAACTTCTCAAGGACATTCACAGATTGAGATTTTTCATGAAGCAAATAGACATAACCATAGCGGAAAAAATCATCAATAAAAGTGATGAAATACTTTTCTCCATTAAAGGCTGGAGTGTCCATAGGTCCGCAAATATCAGTGTGTATTATTTCAAGAAGCTGGCTGCTTCTAGTGGCTCCTTTCTTATTATGTTTGGTTTGTTTACCTTTACTACAATCCACACATAATTCTAGATCACTAAAGTTCAAATTTGACAAAATTTCATTACTTACTAATCTCATCATTCTTTTTTTGGATATGTGACCTAGTCTTTTATGCTATAAGAAAGCAGAATTTTCATTCAACATGTTACGTTTGCATCCAACATTATTTATTACATTCAGCAAGGAATTCGCATAAGTGTCATTCAGTTTCAATTTATATAAACCATCAATTAGAATACCAGAACCAACATTATCAGTATTCTTATATAAATCAACACTACAACAAAACAAGCATGTTGCTTCGTCTCATTTGCATCGGTTGTTACCACAACCGATGCAAATAGAAGTATTTGCATCGATTACGTTTTAACAACCGGTGCATTTGGTATGTGGAAAGCAGTAGATAGTACAAAAATACAATTTGCATCGGTTATCGTCAACAACCGAAGAAAATACACAGATGCAAATAGTGTTAGTTGCATCAATTTTATTTACAACCGGTGCAACTACCTTTATTTGCATTAATTTTTTGTAGCCGATGATATTTTACTGTGGTTGGACCCAAAATGATTCCAACAAAAGATATATCACTCCAAATCCAAAATTTAGGCGCCCCTCCCCAAATTTTCAATTATATTAGTTTCCTTACCATTTCTCATTTTGCTTCCCAACTAAGAACCCACTTCGGATTCAAAAATCAAAATTAATGAAAACCCTTCAACTTCAAATCAAAACTATGTCAATCTGGTGTAAATTCAATCCCATAACCATTGGAAAATCAAAACAATCACAAACCAAATCGAATCAATCGATTGACGAGTTTTGGCCCTCAAATTTTGGCAGTCGAAGTTCAGTTCCAACGGTGTTGTTGTGTTGGCAGTCAAAGATCAGCTCCTCGAATCTCGTTTGACGAGCTCAGTTCCTTGAGTTTTGGGTAGAATCGGCAGATCTTGCTATGTGTAGTCTGTCTTGGATCCTTGATAAATTCAGGTTTGACCTTTGTGGCTTTGTTTGAGTAGATTGATGTCAAATTGATGTTGCTCAAGGGCGTGTTCTTCGCTGTTTCGAATCGATTAACTCGCCAGCTATCATTTTTGGTGACAAATTTATCAACGGTCATTTTTTATTAAACTGCCTTTTACATCTTTTCATTTGGGTTTAGTTGATTAAGACTTGGTCATTTTAATGTTTAACTTTCAATCACAGTTGGCTTCCATACCTTGTGTTCTGAAACTTGCAGACTATAAAGTTTGCTTTTTTTGTATATGAAAGCATGAAGATCAATTCCTATTTAATCCAACTATAGCTGAGAAAAGAGGACATGTGTTATAACAGTTTGGTTAGATATTGATATTGAGTAAATTAGGCAAACTTTAAATTAGGCAAACATTTTACTAAAACGTGATTTGTGATACTGATGCTTGCTTTTAATTATTTTTTTTCCTCTTTTAATGTGTCTTACAGGAAAAATATTGAAAACACTATATATAAAAAGATAAAATTAAAATATAAAAATCAGCCCACCCCTTTGTTAATTCCTAGATCCGCCCTTGACTATTTGGTGTGTGTATTTGGAGGTGTTGTATTGATAAGTTTTGTTGATCTTTTATTTAGCCAAAGTTTGTTGATCTTTTATCTAGCCAAGGCCAAGAATAGATTATACTCTGAAAGCTATGGGTGGAAGTCTAACTTCTATCCCCGGTCTTTCAAATATGATAGATGCAAGTTATAATGTTATCTTTGTTTCAGTATACAGAATACATCATAGTTGCGTATGTTAGCATGATTTGATAAATAATTATACATGCCATATGAAATGACTTAATTCAAACGCGTAGGATACCGTGAATTCAATTGTCCGAGATATACTCATGTGGCCTCATAGGATTATTGTCCCACTTGGAGTTGATGTAGACACAAGGTTAGCATGCCTTTATTTTTGTTCTTTTTTTCTCTCTTTAAATAGCTGGTGATCCCTTTTCTCCTCTATGTTAACTGAAAGCCTTGTTTAGTAGTTTCAACTAAACCATATTGCATCAGACAGTTTAAAAGCCTTTGATATAGGAAAATGGAAAACTGTTACCACCATTTTTGTCTTTATAGCAAAGAGCATTTTTGAAATCTCCTTATAATATTCATGCTTTGTCCACTAAAGTTGAATTTTGAACTAAATGTTCCATAGAATCTCTGTTTCTGCATACAAATTACTTTTATATATAATAGTATAGAACTTTTGAAAACCACCATTGTTAATAGTAAAAAAGTTGTATGCTAACTGCTTTTATTTATTACTGTTAAATTCCTAATTTCTACATTGTAAATGATGAGTATTCTGCATTTTGCATTGTTCTCATTATTATCTAGACATATGTTCATGAAGTTTGTGATTTATCTGTGAATTTTCCAATTTTATGATTTGTTCA
This sequence comes from Allium fistulosum, assembly GCA_030737815.1. NCBI lineage: Eukaryota > Viridiplantae > Streptophyta > Magnoliopsida > Asparagales > Amaryllidaceae > Allium > Allium fistulosum. The sequence continues at coordinate 344,118,721 of CM060903.1, read as the reverse complement.
CTTTGTTTCCAACAAATCAATAATGCACGGTTTGTATATGAAGAGGTATTTAACGGTTGTTGTCATTTTGACATCATCATTCATTCTTCTAACATTCAAAGTGATCAATGACACTCAAATTTCACCTTGCTTCTATATGCCATTTTTGACGAGCCTTGGTGCGTTTAATTTATGATCAGATTTTGTATTTCCAAGTTGAGAAGCAATTTCTTTAATGTATTCTGTGTTTCCTCTAACATATGTTCTAATGGTGGGAATGTTTTCTCTTATACATGGGTTAATAAATTTTCAATAATATTTAATTCCTAAAATTCATTGTTCATATCGATCTTCATTTTCTTCTTGAATATCAGACAATTGCTATGTTGTGCAGGGTTAGTGGGCAGTGCTTCTTGTTCAACATAATTGAGAGGGCGAAAAGGATTGATATGTGCTTGTTGACTTTTACTGTTCTACTTTGAAGTTGAGGAATTATATCCCTTACGTTTTCCAAAAGCAGTTTCGTTACTGACCTTTTGTTTACCCTTTTTCTTCTGCTTCAATGCTTCAGTATCATATTTCTCTATAGCAGCAGCATTTTGTTCGTTTGGTACCTACTATTGCCCTGTTACATTTGTCCTCATAGTACCCAGAAACTCACTCAGTTATTAGTTAATAAACATTTTCAAACAACCTTTTAAGTTCCAAAATTCTATCTAGCTATCTTTAGCTAAAAGTCTGACACTAAGTAAAAATCGCAGCAACCTTTTAGCGATAATCATGATTTATTGTTGGGTGTGCCTTTAAAAATTTCCCTTTTCAATCTCAGTACTGATATTTAAGACCTATGGCCTCGTAGCGCAGACGTATATACATGAAATGCAGCATATGGTTTTCAGCTGAAGCCTAAAAATTTGGGTTTTCAAGATTCCATGAAGTTTTTAAGGTTTTCACTATACTGTTTCTTAATGGTTGTACTAATTAAAGATCTGAATTAAGACTGTACCACTTAATGATTGTACTAAAGATCTGAATTATGCTGCTAAAATGAATGTATGAACCATTATTTTGTATAGATTATTAACACTATAATTGATGATATATGTTTATTTTGGTGTTATGTTATTCAGTTTGTATTTGCCATCAAATTTAATTTTGAATGATTGTAATATTACATGCAATAATGGTTTGTTATAATCAATAATATATTGTCTATTTGAGTACTGTAATAATGATTTCTGAGAATGGTTTTTTTGCATCAGGTATAAATAGCTGATGCAATAGAAGCCTTTTAAATCCAAGCAACCAACCGTATTTTGCATCAGTTGTTAGTAACAACCGATGCAAAAGGGACCGTTTTGCATCGGTTTTAGAACTGATGCAAAACTGTTAAGCCTGTCGCATCGGTTGCATATGCATCGGATGTTGAACTGATGCAAAAGGGGGGTAAACAACCGATGCAAATGGCCTGTTTTGTAGTAGTGCAAAACAACCAGATCCAAACGTACATCTAAAGCCAGAAATATCCAACTTACTTACGGAAATAAAGTTTCTAGATAATGAAGGTACATAAAGGGTCTATATAAGTCTAATACATATCCACTTTCTAGAATTAGACGATAAGTCCCAGTGCCTTCTATTGTGGATTTCATTCCATTTCCCATAAAGAGAAAATGATCTTCATTTGGATTTATGGTTCGGATCATAAGAAATCCCTGCATATTATTGGAGACATGAGTTGTAGCACCAGTATCAAGCCACCATGTATTAATAGGAACTTCAACTAAATTTGATTCAAAACATACGAAAGATAGATGATTACCTTTCTTTTCGAACCAAGCTATCCTTTTCGGGGAGTCATTTTGATAATGTCCTTTCCTTTTACAGAAATGACATCGAACATCCTTTAGTTCCTTCTTTTCCTTATCCTGCCCATTCTTAGCAGGTGCCTTTTTCTTCTTGAAATGACTTGATTTTCCATTCTTTTCTTTACCAGCTTTATTACTCACAAAACTTACTGAGTGATTCACTTGATTTTTCAAACGTCCTTCTTCCTGAATAAGTCTACTGGACAATTCATTAACATTCCACTTGTCCTTTATAGTGTTATAGTTAATTTGAAAAGGTCCATATTCAGAAGGTAGCGAGTTCAGGATAAACTGGACAAGAAAAGAATCCTCTACTGTAAGTCCAAGGGAGTTTAACCTTGCTGCAAGGTTAGTCATCTCTATAATGTGCTCTTGCATAGTTCGCGACCCATCAAACTTCATGGTCGTGAGTTCTGCCATAAGAGTTCCAACGAGTGACTTATCAGCTGAACGAAAATGCTCTTCCACAAACTGCATATATTCCTTAGCACTTTCTGTTTGCGGAATTGTTGACTTGATGTTGTTAGCAACAGTCATTTTAATAAACATAAGGCTCAATCTGTTACTGCGTTCCCATGCTTTATGGTGTGATTTTTCTGTCTCAGTACTAGCTGTTGTAAGAGAAACAGGTTTATCCTCAAGGAGTGCCAAGTCAAGATCCTGAACACCTAAATGGAAATTGACTTATTCTCTCTATTCAGAAAAATTAACACCAGTGAACAATGTAACAGATGAAGCATGTGTATTCATGGGAACTACTGCAAATTAAATAAAAAGAAATTGAAATTACTATAAGCTCATAGCTAACGCGATTCAGATATGTACATAATAGTATAATATAGCACTCCTTTGGGTATATACTATCTTATACTTAACATAATTAAATACCAAAACATAAGTAAGTAATAAATATATTCAATTAAATAGAACTGACATCTTTGGATGATCAATATTTATTTAATCAAGATATCTATTAAACCTCATCATGTCAACTAGTTATAGAACAAGACTTTCCTTTGGTTAAGTTCTCAGGTTCTATCATTAGTGACGCCAGTTTTTAATTGGTATTATTATAACTGGCAATTTCTATCAATAATCATTATGTCACTTATGCACTAAATGATTATTCTAATTTTGACCACTTTGGTGATTAACAAAATCATAAATCTCAAGTGCATAAATGACTTATAACACATACTTGATTAAACATCATGAGTAAAGCATAGAACAGATCAATTGCAATCATAGGAAATATTCAGTTATTGATTGGTGGCTTTGATATCAAATGTCAGAAATTCTTTACTAATCGATCTTTCATGATTAATGATGAACAATTCAAGTAATAGCCCAAGAATCACCAATACCGAATATTTCACAAACAAAACTTAATATGATTTATTGTTTAAGATGACGTACCTTGATTAACAGCGGAAGATGTAATGGCTGTCATCTTCTTCTTCTGACTTCTAATTATTACTCTTCTTCTCAGAATTCGGTTTCTCTCTCTAACCCTATTTCTTTATGTGTTTCTTGATGGAGAAGAATACATCTGTTGGCTGGGAGAGAGGACCCAATCCTTTATATAACATTTAACTCTAAATCTGGTACGTCCATCATATACCAATTCAACGCTTAAGATTAATCACAGACCTAATGTTCTAATTATAGAACGGTCTATTTATGACTTAATTAATCGGGTCACATTAAGATTAGAAACTTCATAACGTTAAAGGTAAATGAAACGTTCTATTTATGACCTAATTAATAGGGTCACATTAAGATTAGAAACCGCATAACGTTAAAAGTAAATGAAACAATTGCAGTTTCTAATAGCAGATTTCTAATATGTTTTTCAACTAAATAAGTAGTTTAGATGTAAGCATTTGTAGAACATAGAATATAACATATGTTGCAAGAATCTAAGTATATGATTACTCTTTTAAGACTAACTGGTTTGGTTTCATTCCGAAAATAAATAAACAAATAAATACAAAGCAAAAAAAGGAGAAAAAAAGCTATTTCTGTGTAACTTGTTGAAGGTTAGGATAACCTTAAAAAATAGGTGCAACAACACCTGTTTTCTATGTCGATAGCCTTCCATTCAATCCAGAATGATCAATCCTCTTAGTTAACTTGATTAATATTTTATAATTTATTATTATTATTACTATTATAAACTTAGTTAATTTTCATTAAACTTATAGTTAATTTATTATTATTGTTATATGAACTTAGTTAATGTTTATATAACTTAGTTAGCTTGGTTAATATTTTATAGTTTATTATTATTATTATTATAAACTTAGTTATTATTCATAAACTTCGTTAATTTATATTATTATAGACTAGTCGAGTTTATAAATTTTTATAAAACTTATTTAACAAACAAGGATAACAACAGCTTCCCGAATCAAATTCATTTTAATATAGTTTAGTAAATGATTATAATAGACAACTCAAAATGGTAGAAATTAAAAGCTTAAATAACAATACCACATTAATAGCACATCCCATAAACCATCACTTGCAAGAATAAGGAATTCAAGTGATCCATAAACTACCTTTTTCCTGTAGCACAATAAAAATCCTTCACTCAGATTGATTTATAAAAGCTGCTATAGGTCTCTAGTGTGAACGAGACCGGTCAAGTCACTTATTTGAGCATGAAAATATATACAGAGTTACAACAGAGTGAACATACTATTAACGTAATTTAATGGTTTTACTTGCAAATGGAACAAAGTTTGTAATATACATGCCAATTTGACACACACAAACACACACATAGTATACTTGCAAATGGGACAAAGTTTACTTAACTGGAAAGTAAACCTCATACACACACATGAGGTAGGCCTTACAACTTACTAACCTTAAACCACAACAAACCAATAAATAAGATCTGGGTTTCCTACGTATAAAATTCAATATTGATGAAATTTCAAATTAGCGAAGGTAAAATAAAAAATAAAAGTGAGATTTCATTTACCTGTAAATGAAAATATAAAAAATCATTATGTTCTATATATAATGAACAAGGCCGTAGTAAGATTAGAGGAATATAGATGGACATAAACTACAAGAAAATGTATCTTTGACAGCACCAATTCGCAGGGTTTTATTAATAATGCTGCAATTATACACGTGATTATTAAAATAGTATCATCAAAACGCCGCTACTTAACCAATTTGCTGGGCTTTAATAAACAGCGCCAAAAGAAAAAGGATCCCGTGTTTATCAAAATTCACCAACATTGAATCCCTCTCTCTCCCCCGCAAATCCCTAATCCCAAATTTCATTAAAAATCAAACTCTTCTGATCTTCATCGATCTTCACAACTCTGCCATCTATCACGAGCTCCGCAACCTCCAACTTCCTCGAGCTTCAAAAGTTCTTCAGCGTTCCACATCTCCTAAAGTCTTCATTCTTCTTCACCCACTCCACATCTTCAAAAATCGACCGGCGTTAATCTTTGAAGGTAAAATCGTTTGATTTAGAGCCTCCATATTCGGGTAACATTATCATTTATCCATTTTTTATTTTTTTATTTTAAAAATGCAGGAAGTAGTTAAACCACGTAATATTTGGATTTAAATCCTCTGTTTGTAAATGCATATTTGGACAAGTGGAGGTATGTTTATAAATGCAAATTTGTCATATAGTTTGGATCTATATCCTATGATTTGTTTGATATATAAATGTGATATGTAAATTAGGTGGACTGGATTATATCTACTGGGGTTGAGTAAGAATACATAAGAGTTAGCAGGAACAAGTATAGAAAGCAAGCAAATAGGCAGCTATAAGGCGCCTGCAATAGGTTGGATGACTGCAATAGGTGTGAAATGTTGGCTTAAGGGATGTACCATCTTTTAGATTGTGTCTGCTAGTTTGTATGAATGGAAGAATATGACTCAAGTTTTTCTACACTATGCTTGGATTTTATGATATGACGTAGTTTATTGTAAATTTTATTTTGGACATGTTCATATAGTTGTACGAAAAAGAAAACTTGTGATTTGCTACTTTAGATTTTTAGATAAATATACTTTGGACATGGCTCTGCATTGTAGGATATATATGTGCCTCAAGATTAACTGAAATCTGTGAACTGACAGGGAGCACTATTTCTACAAAGCTCAGTAGCTACTGTAGTGAGCTAACATTTATGATGAAACTTACAAAATGTAATTTTTGTAGAATCGGATTAGCACATCCAGATGGTAAAGATTAACAAGAAGCACATGAAAAACACTCTTTTGTGTTTTGCTAGTGAAGAACTAACACCTGCAGACCACAGTGATGTTTGATTCATACAGTTCATCTCAGTTTATATGCAAAAGCTTTCAGAAGGAGCATATCATGGTTTCATCCCCTCACTACTTCTTCAAATAGGTACATTTTACAGGTTGAAGTTATATCTTTTCTATACTTTACTAAATAATAAAGCAGTTCTTAAATTCTAATCTCTTTGAATCTGAATACAGAAAGGGTGGGGTTTATTTTCATGTATGTAAATACTAACTCATGTACTAATGTTAATGGCAAAATCTGAATATGAAAAGTATGGCAATTATTTTCATACGCTTATAATAACTTACATAGAAGCAATATATATGAAATTCTCGAACCATCTAGAGTACTATTTAGACTTGTAATGTCCTAGAAAAACTTGTATGCATGCTCTGGTATTTCACTGATATTATAGTCTTGAAGTATGTCATAAATTAGTATAGTTCCAAAAAGTTCGGTAATAAGTGCATCTTCCTTTTTACCGGGTCTTTTTTATATATATTGTGGCTTGATTGATGTTCCTAACTCAAGATTCAGCTCTGTTAAGAAACCGTCAACCCAAAATATTATGTTCACTTTTTTGAAATGACAAAACCATCCATATGCAAAGTAGAAACCATGCATAATTTTATCATTTTCCATAAGTTTTTTGTCCTTTTTTAACTTTGATGTTACAAGGATAAGTTGACATTTGAAATAAAATTACACAAAGTGGATCGTAAAAATCCATGTAATTGCATTGGTCTCTGTAGCATCTTGGGTTTACGCAGATATGGAGGGTTTGAACGTGTTTGACATAAATCATAAACTAAAACAGTATTTTGTTGATGCTGCCTGCAATTGCGTAATTCTCCTCTCTGCATATTTATTTTTTAAAACTTTAAAGTTCAGACATTTACCGTTGTTTTACTGTAGCATGTGTTTGACCATATATACCATTGTTACCTAAACTATTTAGTAGCCTTTTTTTCCTTTTCCATTCTGCAAGTATGCTAATTAATTTAATCATGAAAAGATTCTAGTATATCAATACAACTACGAATTTATTTAAAATTCTTGCCATGTGAATTTGTTTAGTTATACTGCTATTTCGACATATGATCTATGTGTACAATCAAATTGTATATCAAATATAAAATAATCATTCAAGACAGTAACAAAGTTCATTTACTTACATTTATACAATTTAAGTTGGGGGAAAAATATTTATATAACTGGTATGAAAAAATATAAATAAAAGAAATTATATTAAATATTTAAATAATAATGGGTGAAGAGTAAATAATAGGCTAGAAGATAGAAGTTTTGGGTGTTAATTGTAACTACCATAGATTGAGATGGAGTAATGAAAGTTAAAAAGTAAATAACTATTTTTTGCATCTTTTTTTAAGGTTAGATTGTATCATATGAGATGTGTGATCTCTATTAATAGTAAGACTGCTTACGAGTTGGTAACTCCAATATCATGACAAAGAATGCTTCTGTCTAGCTTTAGGTCAACTTTATGTTTCAATTTACTCCCGCCAGCTGAAAAAAATTTGAAGAAAAAAATGCAAATAATGTTAGTATTTAACAATACAATATTATTATTAAAATGTCATTATCCTAGACATACCAGATATAATTCCCAAAACAAAATATGGTTTCCTTGCATCAAACCCTAAAAGCACAAGTTCTCCAGATTCCGGAGCTTTATTTTACAATTGCACAATGTTAAATATTTGCAATTTACTAGGCTTAAACACTGTGAATATCAAAAAAAATCTGTGAACAAAGAAAAAGTTATACCTTAGGGTGAGCAATAAAAGGCCTACCCCATTCTTTTGACAAATTCCAGTTACCATGAGTCTCAAGATTAAACATATTTCGGTCATTAATAATCTTCTTGTTTAAATATAAACCAAATTTTGGAAGTGCTTGAGTTTAAATTTTGTGTGGCAATAGGATTCAAAGTGCACACTCTACAGCCATGGAATGCTTGCACTCTCATGAACTTATTCATCCTGATCTGAAACCTGGTAAAAACATTTATATATTAGGATATTAATTTAATCCAATGATGCCAATTAATTTATATCTTATTTTATGCAGAAGTGATCATACAAATTACTTTTATTAATCAGAGATTATTTGAAGACAATTGGATTTTAAATGAAACATACACTCTGTTAAATGCTTGCCGACTGACTAAAATACTTGCTGATTATTAACATTATTTTAATTTATCTTATTTAAATCTCTGGACAATAGTTGTCAGTTGTAGTACTGATCTTACAGTTGTCAGTTCTTCAACTCATTTAATCAAATAATTAAGTTACTTAATCTACCAATATGTCTTTGTTACATGTGTTGCATGCTATATTAGTGGTAGATTACTTGGTTGACTGTAAGAACTGCATGCATATTTGTCTTTGTTTAGACTTTTGGGTTATCAGACAATACACACTTCAAAGTAACATGTGATGCACAATTTGGTTGAATGGTAAATATCATATGTTGTCTTGAAACTGATGCCCCTGATAATTATTTTATTAGGATATGCTGCTCTAAGCAGTTAATATTGGATAATATACCTGATGTATCATATGCCAGCCTTCATCCATTTTTAATATGGCTTAAAATATCTGTAATTATATATAGGTTGATATTTACCGATGCATCTCTCCAATATTTACTGTAATATATTTGTATTTTTATGCCTATAAAGATTCAACATATTTTGTGCCTCAAACTGTCTTGAGTAATTAAAATGCATAGTAATATTCTAAATAGGTCAGAAAAAGTGCATCTAGGAATCTACAGTGACATGTTTTAATCAATTTTTTACTTGATTTTAGAGGTTGGCACTGCTCAGTGGGTTGATGTCGAAGAGTATGAAAGAACATAGCCAGATAAAATTGCAGTAGTTGTAGCGAGGAAACGTGGAAGGTGAGTAAGTTCTAAGTTAATTTTGATATAAAATGCATACTGAATCCAGGAAAATCACCACTGTTCATTTGTTCTATGATTTCTTTTGTCTAGACTCTAGTTTTATTGGCATTTTTGTAGTTTCCCAAAGTTTAATATCAGCAAAATAAATGTTTCCTTGACACTGCAAAGTGGATTGCAATTATAAAGTTGGTAAAATTCATTTATAAGCCAGCATACACCCTCTAATATGCTCAGTTTTATGCCCTTACATTTGGTAAAACCTATATTTAAGGCGGTACGGCATACTGCCTTTTATATTGCAATTATAAAATTGACATCTATTTTTGCACTAACTAGAATTCAATAGCAGCAAAATTAATGTCTCATTGATAAGACAGACATCATTGGCATAAAACGCCAACTCTCACCGGAGCAATGGTCCTTGCTTCTCATCCCCTCCACTGTTTCCCTTTAAAAATCTCCAATCCCATCTCTAAATCCAATTATCAAAACAAAACCCATTCACTCAAACTCAATGGCAAGAGTTAGGAAAATCAAACATTGATATACAGAACATAGCTTTAGGCATTCCCATACCATCTGATCTTCTCCATTCATGCAACCAACACGTTATTAATTATTTTATTTTAATTTTATTTACCATTCTAAGTGGACTGGCAGCTAACATGGACTAGTAGTCCTGTTGTTATTAGAAACAGCTGCTGCTTTTGAGAAATTATTTAAGGCAAGCAATGAAAGTAGCACAACTAAATAACTTCTGTGAAATTAATTTAAGTTTATCAAAAACAGCTGCTGCTTTTGAACAAAAAGCCCGTTGGTTTTAGTGAAGACATCAAAAATTATTTTCACCTTTATAACTATTAGAACCGAGGTCCGATAATTTCTTTTAATATTTTTGTAGTGAACTCTTAGTTTTAATGATTTGGCAAAGGATGTGTAAGTACATATAGCAATTAGAGAACGTTATTTTAACAGTAACCAATAATTAGGATTTAGTTAACCAAGTATCTGACTTGTAGTTCTTACCACTTTATGACTTAACGCTTTGCTACATAGTGGTAGCATGGAGTTGATAAAATATTATGATATAAGCTGTCTTTTTTGAATCTTTTTGGAGTCAATCGCAAGCAATTCATTACCTGTTTGATCTGGATTATTGTTATTATGTTTATAAACTTCCTTGCCAAAACAAGTTTATCCTTTGTGATTTTAAAATAAAGAAGTTGGTTTTAAATTGAGAAGTAACAATAGAGCGTTTTGAAATAGAACTAACTTCATCTTGGCTTCTTATATTGATGACTAACTACTCCAAAATTACATAGCTCAGGTTGGCACATCAACAGGGCAAAACACAATGCCTGACCTGTACAACGCATCTTATACTGTAAATATAGTATGTGTAGTATCTAAATTTGACTGTTGAGTTATGCTAATCATATGCTAATTATAATAATTCTTGAAGAAAATAAAATTAATGATTTGAAATTAGCTGCTAGGAATTTTAGTCAATTAGTTTATTCTACTTCGCCTATAGCTATATTAATCAAGCTTTGCTGACCAACTCAACTAAAATTAGCACTGCTATTCTATAATAGCTGAATTAGTTACCAGTTTGAGTTAAAAAAATATACTTGGTATGATTTTAATGAAATTTTTTGATATTCATATTGTTATTGTTAACACTGTTGCATATTATCATGAATTTTATTGTTGTTATGCCATATGTGTGTGTATATCTTCGTTGTTACCGAAATTTGATCAATAATCATGAAGAATTTTGGTTTTATTTTCTAGACAAAAATAATTTAATGCTGAACTTAAAATTGATATGGTTCACTTCATTATGATGTGATGATAATCTCTTTCAAGGTCCTTTTATTCATTACTGTAGTTGATGAAAAAAAACTAACAAGTTGACGTATGCTAGAGATAAGATGAATCTCATGATCAATGATAAACATTGGAAAAGACCGAGACGAAATTATATCCTATTTGCATCACATAGTATTATCTCTGGCTTTAGTCCATTCTATATGTTCTATTTTCTTAACCGAGTTAGATTGTACCTCCAACAAGTTGAATAAGTTTTCACCTTATTCGTTTGACTATTTTATAAGCAACAGTTATCGCATATTCTGTTCTTTCTTTTGTGAATTTTACTTGATGCTAATCCTTTTTATTATATTATAGATTGTTATTAATATAGTTTATATATAAGAGCTTATTTTCATTTTCTGATGTATAAAGATTGGGTGCATCTACAAATGTTATAGTAGATTCACCTTCTAGTAAGCATGAGATATAATTTATTATGCTTTTGTCTACACTTAGGAGGATCATATTTAATTTCTTTCTTTGTTACATTTAATTCAAATAGATAAATCATAAATCAATGTGCATATTGTTTTTTAATTAATTGTTGTAAAATTTTTTTCATTTAGGTAATTGTTAAAGCTTCGACGCAAACTTTTTGGATAAAGGCTTTCTTCTATATGGGCAACTACATAATTTGTTTTCCTTCAAATTCGTCTGGGATAATGGTCAAGTGCAGGTGCTTTAATTAATTCAAATTCATCCATGCAATTAATTTACAAAATTACTAGACAATTACACTCATAATTATTTTATACAAGTAATTAAACAAGCAACCCCTCTATTAGAAGTCACGTGTTATTATTTTTCCCTCCCTATCCTCAGGTTTGAGACCAAAAGCTTACTCTAAAACCAAAATTGAAACAGAAGTAAAAGAATAAAATAAGATCGATGACTGCGATGATCACCTGAGTCAACCTACTCTTGAATCCGAAGCAAGAAAGTTGACCAAGAAAAAAAAAGTAAATTTAGTTTTTTCCTTTTTGTTTTGTTTTGCCTATCGCTCTTCAAATCTCGTTAAAACAACATACAAAACACAAAGATCATTAGGACTCAAACAATAAAACGGGTGAAATCTTAACAGCACCAGATGTATTATCAATAAAAATCATTAGGAACAACATACCAAAGCTTAATATAAGTTACCATTTTTTTGCTCTAAAACTCACTTAAAAGATGCATGTTTGAAGGTACAAGTTTCTTTTGTTCATCCAAATTTTTAAGAAAATATTTACATAAATGAGCAATCTAATTTTTTAACATATTAATAGGTGGTTAAAATTTTTTGTATGGATTTGTTATACTGAAACAAACAACATACAACACACAAAGAAATATAAATGCATAATATAAAATAATAGAGTCCGATGGGAAAATAAAGCAACATAAGAGTAAGGAAACTGATTGTTTTATTTGCCACTTATTTCGTACACCTGAATAGATTAAAAATCACCTCAGTTGCTAAAAAATAATACAAGACAATAAGAAAATTAATTACTAAGTACAAACAATGTGTACAAAAATTAATCATGAAATGAGCTTTTATTTTTAAATTTTTACAGTTAAAAGGTTTAACTTCTCAAGCGCCTTTTGCTTGTAGTCTTTGAGCAAAGCTTCCACTGCTAAAGTTTGTAAATCAGAGCTATCGTCTTCCTTCTTTCTTTCCATAGCCAGCTGACTGATAACAACACTACACTAAAAAAAGAGAAGAAATATAATGTTAAAGAGGGTCATATGGCTCATACTGCTAGAAAATTTACCATCCAAGTACACAAATTACATTTCCGGCATGAAACATTTTCGGTACCATCACGCCAAAAATTTAGCACACTTTAACATAATAACTTAGGCATGTGTATTTTGAGGGACAGGTGAAATGAACTTTATGATGTTGATCGTTTTTAAGTAACATGTTAGTATGAAATATGTGTAAAAATTCTTGGCCAAATCCCGTTCCATTCCTAGCTGGAACCGGAAAGGCTTGGCCGGAATTTTGACTTTTCAGTTCTTAATGATATATTTACATTGTCGGTATATAAATCCAAATGTTATCAAATTTTGGATCATCATCTATGCTGACTTACGGTTAGGCTCGCAATTCGGCACTGCTTCTATATAGATGTAATTATAGTTATTGTGAATCATTTTTTTGCAAGTGGATATATTTATTTTGTATCCATAAATTATGAGACATCAATGTGCCTTTTTTTTAATGATATATAAATATGTAATCAAATTCTCAAGGTTTCAGAGTGTGGGCAACCTGACGTTGCATTTTCCTAAAAACTTTGGTGGAAATACTGCTAAGATATTTTACATTGGCTTAGGTGGTGAAGCTACTTAGGTATTGTTGCTCTTAATTTTTCCATGCACTCTTCCGTGTTTAGTACCACGGTTACATTATCAAACCTCTATAGATATTCTTGTTCAAGAACCAGTATAGTAATAGTATACATACACAAATATAAGCATAAAATTTACACACAAATCACACATATCACCCATCTTCTTTTGCATGTTAATTAAGCGGGCATAATTTCTTCACTCGTTTCCCCCTCTGAAATAACTGGTTCAGTTCCTTGTACAGCTTCCTTCTTAACTTTGATTTCAGTCAAAGCTTTGATCAAATCATCCAAGCATTTTTTTAACCCAATCAACCGTGTTACCCTTTCGCATCAATTTCTCTGCTACATCTGCAGGTGTAATATCATGTTCCTTTATCAATTTCTCAATCGTAGAAAACGATTCATGATGATCAATATACAGATAATTCCAGACAAGAATTTTGAACGCTTCAAACTTGCAGTATGAAAGATCTATATGCATATCCATTCTTCCTGCTCTTATAAGTGCCTCGTCTAGTTTGTCCTTATAATTCGTAGTGAAAACAGTCTTTCACTTACACAAGCCGACCATAGACTATCAATAGCATTAAGCAGCCTTGAAAGTGTAACTTTACTCCCATCGTTACCTGCTTTATTATTAATCTTTTCCTTCAGTATCTCTTCCTCGGATAAATTTTCATCAACCTGCTCATTATTTCTTCTCCCGGATAAATCTAAAGAACAATTAATATCCTTAATCACGATGATTGACTTACTCGTTGTCTCTATCAACAACTTCTTTAAAGTCGTGTTATCCATCACGGCTGTTAATTCTAAATCATACACATCGCAATTCATCATCTCTGCCATGGCTGCTATCATAGTAGACTTCCCAGTGCCTAGAGGGCCATACAAAAGATAACCACGTTTCCATGGCTTTCCTATTCTTACGTAGTAGTCTTTGCTTTCGCTGAAAGTGAGTATATCTTGAACTATTTATTTCTTTTGGTCTGGGTCAATTTCTACTGCCTTAAACGTAGCTGGATGTTTGAATGAGACATGACTCCATTGCAGAAGTTGCCTGCCTCCGTTTTGTTGTGGGTTATTTATATATAGCTTTCTTCCCCTCGTTTGTGTTTTTACAGCTTTGCCTTGTTCCATTACATGTTCTAGGTAGGAATCTATAGTATTTCTGAAAGACTGATGGTATGCTAACTTATAAACCCCACAATATACATTTGTATTTCGTGTTAATTAAAATCTAGTGTATCAATCATTGTACATGATGCCACAGCTACAATGCAGTTTGTTTTGCTTTTGAAACCACTGAGGTTTAAAAGTAGTATTCATTGAAGAAAATAGATATCATGAACTAGATAATAATAAATAAGTACATGGGATCATTAGGTGGTGAATATAGAGAAAGGGATTGCCCTTTAGATGGGACCTTTCTAGCTTGCCACGTAAATATAGCACCTCCATATTCATCACTAACTTCTTCGTATTCTCCCATACTGAACCAAAACTTTCGGCTATCTCTTTCCTTGTCTACCTTTACTCGCTTTGCACCTTTTGTGTAGTTGTCCGAGAGATAATATTCTATGCCTGTATAAGCTTCGCTTCTTGTACTAGTGAACCCCTCTTAAAACATTGTAGTGACAATTACAGATTATACTAAAAAAATTGTGGAATCTTGCATGGTACAGTATATTTATTTTAATATATAAATATAAAACTGCTGTACATGTGTGTTTATTTGTCATACATTGTTGCTTCTTTTATCTATACCGGTTAATGAGATCAAAGGCTTTATATGTGTATACAAGTGGAAAGCCCGTGTGTTGCATGGGGCTTATGAATTGGTTGTTGGATTATGTTTGGTAAATATTTCGGTTATACTTTTAGATTGATTGTATGTGTTAAACTTTGATGAACTCCATTGAAATAGTATGAGTATGTAGGTCGTTATTGTTTGAACAACCATTCTTATTATGTGTGCTAAATGACCATTTCCAAGCACTATATGACATTCTTCCACCGTTTATCTCTAATTGTTTTCTTTTCATGTAGGAATATTGGACTTTTGAAGGAGAAGAGCTTGGACTTTCCTTGAGTTATATTACGCTCTTTGAACAAACATTTTTTGTAAGATCTTATGTCGCTAACATTTGAGTGAAAACAAATTTTTTTTATATGACTAAATCTTATAGTTAATGAAATTCATGTAGCTTTGATTATGTTTACTCTTTAAAGTTGTTTATTATATCACATTATTGTGTTATAGATTTAGTAGTTTGTTATTGAATACACTAGCTATAATTGATTTAAAACTGCTGTAGTAAATGAAAAAAATGAAGCAAAACTTTGATATACCGCAGCATTTTTAAAGTGCTGCAAACTAAAATAGCAAAATGTTGCAAAACAACGATCCAAAGCTAAAGAAACGCTGCAGGTATCAAAATTAAGAACAAAAACGCTGCATTATATATTAATGCAGCGTTTCATAAACAATGCTATATTAATGACATGTTGAATTATGTTTTTTGACTACGTTTTTCAAATGCTGCTAAATGAACCAAAACGCTGCACTAAAAACTTTTCACAGCGTTTCATAAAAGCTTCAGTATCCATTTTTTAGCAACCATTTAGAAACGCTACGGTATTTTCGTTTTTAGCAGCATTTCAAAAATCGCTGCGGTATATTCGTGCTCTTCTGCAGCGGTACATAATACAGCGTTTTTCGAAATGCTGCGGATGATAATAACAGCAATTCTAAAATGCTGTAAAACCCATTTTTGTTGTAATGAGACAATCTAATCATTGCCAAAAGTCCATGATAATCCCTTAAAATAACGCATAAGACATGGAATCTACTTATCAAAGGAACATTGCAGAACTAGGTGTATTTTGTTGTCCATGCATCATTGTTCAAAATTTGTAAAGTTGAAAACATTTCTGTATTAAAAAGAAATACATAACAAAATATACTTGTATGAACTTATGTTGGACCAAGAGAGGGGCGGATTGAAGGAGTTCACACTAAGGGTGTAACGACTTGTATTTTTAACAATTTAAAAATATTATATTGAAAAAAAAAATTGAATAAAAATTGTTTAAAATGAAAATTTTATGATTTTATTGATGTAAAATATATTAGAATATAAGTTATAATTTTTATTTGTGAAGATCCTGAACTCGGCCTTCGAAAATCGGCACCCGTACTTCACTTGTACTCAAATGTCGTAGATTCAAACGCCGAATCTGGCTCCCCGGAGCTTATAACACAGTAAGTATAACAACACAGTGGAATAAAGAAATGGATAATATCATATACAACTCCAATGAATACAATATCCAGAATGATATACAACAATGATATCAATATGATACAACAATATCAGAGACAAATAATAATGCTACAGTGGAAACAACATAACTGAAAACTCCAAATGATCTGAAAAAGAGAATGAATCCAACAAATCCAACATCAAGCTCGAACCACCATCACGTTTCACAAAGATAAGCAAGTGCAGTCGTCCGGACGAACTCCAAAAAACTGAACTAGCTTCCGATAATCTACTAAACCCGACTATCTGAAAAACCCAACTCTAGACTGCCCGTATGAAAAATTGTGGGCACCCAGAGTTTAGGAAGGGAACAATAAACTCCGGGTCATTCATAGGACTGGTGTGAGTAACAAAAACAGTTTATCTTTAAACAAACAACAAAGGAATTTTAAACATTGAAATCCGCAATGCTTTTGGAAAATGAAACTACCATAAGGCCTCCCGCCACACACATAATGCAAACGCAGAATTGGAGGAGATTTCTCCTTATGATAGTCAAAAATGATTACTACGCAAAATCACCTTTGATATTATTACTAGTGCATAGTGTAGGAAACATTTCGAAAGTATAATATTAATCTTAGCCAGCATAGGCATTTCACACTTATGCCTACTATAACTACCATGTTCCATAGCAGGTTACCACCACATTCCATGGCAGGTAATACAACCAAAACCGTACAGGGTTCGTATTGTTTCTTTGGATTTCCAACAAATGGTCAGGCTAAGGAACTTCCTATGCAACATGGGAACGCCTCTGGAGGGAAGCCCCGAGAACCACCTGGCCCTCTGCCCCCTTCCCGGGTAGAAACCTGAGATATGCCACCCCCGGTCGTTTGCGACCTTTATCCGAGGCGCCTCGATCACACAGCAACAATCACACAGTAAATGAGATTGGAGCAACCACACAGGTAAATATCTGGACTCCATACCATGATACCACCTTTTTCCAGAAGGAGTGGACATACCCTAGGGGAGCTACCCCTGAAACCTTGCCGCATCTTTCCTGTTTCGACCATTTCCGGTTTGTGAGGCTCGATGAGGTCTCGTCCACAAAGCTACGCTTTTTCACAAAGCCATGCTTTGATAAACAAATGATCAGCACACACAGCAACACTTAGCATGCCACACTATCAAATTGGGAGTATATCACTGATAACCTTCAACTACATAACCTCTGAGCTCGTACGTCTCAAAGAAGGGTGTTAAGCTAAGAGAATAAATCTCCGCCACCAAATAGAAATGTATTTGAAAGAAATCAGCTTTATATCTCAAAGTGTAGTGTCAGACATACAACCATACAAGTCTGTTCCGGGTTCGAACAGAACCGAAGGCACTTCCGAAGAAGCCCTAGCAATCCGATTATTCACAATCCCGATCGAATTTCCCATCACTTAAGAAATCTCTATACCGGCGCGACTCAGTGTAGAGACAATCGATAGGTCATCCTATCGTTCTCACAAATACCCGATCTTCACCATCGGTCTTCAAATGCAATCCATATACGACGTATCATTATTCGGATTATATGACACAAAGTCATCTCCCAGCTAAACCGAATAATGAGCGCAATATTTAAAACATATGGATATTGGGATTTCAGTTAAGTCATAACTTATTATCCAAAACTCTTCTTTCAAATGGTTTAAACAAATTACCATTTTAATCTTTTTAAACAAAAAGATTCAATTCACAAAGTCCACCCAGTTTCACAAAGATCTATTCATAGATTTTCAAATCGATTTCCATTCCAATCTGATTAACTCATTAAATCTTTAAATCACAGATTTAATTGATAGCTTTCAAAACAATTTCATTTCGACCTTTTATACAAAAGGTACACCTTTCCAATTTCAAAACAGAGTTCAACAATCATTCACAAAGATTTATTAAAAACTCGGAAAACCATTTTCCTTTCAAACTTGAAATTCTTTTGACACAAATTGGAAATTCATTCCTTATATGAAAGCCTCTATTATTTGAAAACAAATAGTTTTCGGTTTGGAAACTCTAATTACAATTTCATAGGTTAAAGCCATTCAAGTATAAAACTTGGATTTAAATTTAGATTTCCAAAACACACCTTTTAATGGTTAAAAACCCATATGAACACCTTTTATAACTTGTACAATCTTTTAGACCATAGTTCCAAAATCATTGAATTCAATTTCAAATATTGAATTCAAATTTAAATCAGATTATTTGAATTTCAAATTTCATTACGTTATTTAAAAATAACTTTCATTTTAAAAACTCATTTTCAAAGCTTTCAATTTCAGTTCCAAAACTATTTTGGATTCAAGAGTTCAATCTTTACAATTGTTAAAAAATCTGTGACTTAAGCGATTTCCTCGTGAAACCCATATTTGTGTGTGTATGGTGTAGTCCAGGGGTTTCACACAGTAGTGCAACATCATTCAATCATCACAGATTAAGATACAAAAATATAGTTGATAAGCGGTATAAACTATAAAGCTTATCTTTTGTTCACAGATCACAGATAGTATATTACATTCATCCCAGATAAATAACTACAGTACAGATCACACACAAATCAGAATATATCACAAAGCATTACAGATCAGAGATATCAAGCAATTCACCCATTCAATACAATCCAAACATTCACAAGTAAAATTTATTAATCAACTGATTCATTTAAATCAGATGTATCAATTATTAATCCGGGTTAATTATCATAAGTTAATTACAAATTATTTGAAATAAATCCCCTGTCATCATTTATTAGTTAACTTTTACTATTAACTAATCAATCTTAATTGATGAATCAATTAATCTTTAATTATTAAATTAATCTTAATTAATCACAATTATTTAATTAATTCTTTAATAAATTAACTTAATTAACCCCTTGATTACTAATTCAAATCACAAATCATCATTCCATTAATTATGTCCAGTCATCATCCATTAATTTCTTCTCTAAGTAATTATACTTATAATTTTTCAAGTGATTATTCTAAATTAAACTAAAGTAATTAACTCGAACTAATCAAATTAACTCAATTAATTACTCTGAAAAATTAATGCTTTAATTACTGTCATTAAGTAATTATACTTAATAATTCCATAATTGATTATTATTAAATTAAATCAATCTAATTTATTGTTAAAATTTATCACATTAATTAATTATTCAAATAATTTTAGTTAATGACTTCATTAACTATTAAATTTTCTTTAATTACTTTATTACACCTTTTTTATCCTTGTTAAATAAGGTAAATCATTATTAACAATTGACTAAACTTTGACAACCCATTCCAAAGCTTTTCATTCCATTTTCAAAATTGCACTTGAATTTGTATTTTAACTTTTATTTAAAACTTAGTAAAAACTTTGTTTTATAATTTAAGATTTAGTATTAAAATTTCAAAACAAAACAGCCTTTAAAACCCTGTACAAAACATTTACCCGAGCCCATACTGAAAATACTTGAGCTAAACCCCGAGCCACTCGCGTTCTTCACTTTCCTCGAGACAACTCGCGTACAACTTCGTGCCTGACCCGAAGCGAACTACTTCTTCCCCGATGCATCACAACACAACGCAATCAACAGATACACGCGTAAATGCGTGCACGTGTACACGTGATCGAAGCAACTCCGATCATCGTCGCCGACACCTACTAGTCATCGATGATCCACTCGACTTGCCCGAGCTCCCAGATCCTTCAATTTCGCTATCAATCAAAATCGAGCTATTCGACTACCTTCTGGAACCAATTCGATCACCTACAAACGCCACATCCCATCGCCTTAGGCCATCAAAAATGTCGAAACTCCGGCCACAGCTGCTCGGATGATCCACTAACCTTTTCCCCCAGGCCCGATCGACCATAAAGCTTCGACGACGACGCAAAAGCCACCGAAACCCATTTGACAAAAACTGCCAATCGAACCCTAGTTCGACACCGTGCCACCATTCTGATGATCGAAAAATATCTCGATCATTTTTCCTGTGAACAGTGGACCTCCAGCTACCTCCACCTTCAAGCCCGACCAAGATTTCTTCGCTAATCATCGGCAATTTATGAAAAGATGTTTTCTGTTCAACTCGAGAGTTCTACCTCGACTCAAAGCTAGAAATCTTGATTTAATTATTAAAATTCATGATTTTCAAAGAGGATTTAAATTACATAGGTGAAATCAAAAATCATGATGTTCGAATTTATCATGTTCCAGAGTTTCCACTGTAATATCCTATTTTCCAAATATTTTCTTAATAATTCTACTTGAACCAATTTTTAAAAATGATGTTACCTTGTTTCAAACATTTTCCTTTTGGAGATCATAGTCTAATATTGAATTATTTGGGGAGATATGAATTTTCTTAGTGGATCAGAGACTATAAAACAACAGAAATATGTATGTATATATATCTACACAAACATACATACATAAACCTCAACAGATATACCTGAAATCATACCTAAACAACCATGCACAAATCATTCCATCATTACATCTACAACTTCAGGTTAAAACAGATTTAACTTTTATAAAAAAAAATAGTTTACTCACCCTGGTTTCCAGAATGAAATAGAGTTTTCTTGATGAAACAGGCTTTTGAAAATTGCAAAACTGAAACTCCTCTTTGATCTCTGGTTGTATTGATTTATATTGTTTTAATTGAATTTTTTTGTTTGAATATAAGATGATATACTTTAGTTTCCTTAGCTGGAATGGAACGAAACTAAAATGAAGAAATTGATATATAGAAAGAAGATTACAGGTGATATGTATTTTTGTACAAGTGATGATATTGTGTTGTATAGGGTGATAATATGTTTTGTACAATATGATATATTTTTTCCCTCTAGTACAATTATACGCAGAGATTTTTCTTGCTTGGGGGCTATGCAGATTTCTTTGGTGGCTGAGATGATAAAATGTGGTGGCTTGCATTAATTACCTTTGTACTAATATATTTTTAATTTGTTCCTTCTTTTACAAGCTTCATTCATATGTATATGTTTTGTTTTCTTTTTTTTTCAAGTGTTCATACATAACTTATCTTTCTTCCTTTACAAATGTACATACTTACCTAATTTTATATGTACATACTTGAATATATATTTTTGTTCCTTTGCTTTGTCTTATTACTTTATAAACTAAATGAATTTAATATGTTGGTAAAATTTATCTAATATGTTTACTTTATATGTTATAATTTATCTTATATTTATTTCTATTTCTAGTTTAAATATTATTATTATTTTACTTTAATATTTATTGTCTTATATTTATTTTATATTTATTTCTAACCCATTTATTTTAGATTTAAACTCAATTCAATATATATATATATATACATTCAAATTTACTCATATTCACATATATATACAATATTTAAATTTAAACGATTTAACATATATTCTATTGGAATTTGGGGAAACTCAAATTAGTTTATCAGTTAATTCCACAATTTTTATTCAAAAATTCAATTAGTTATCAATTTAAATTTAATTAAAATCCGGGGTCGTTACAGACTCCCCCCCTTAAAAAAATTTCGTCCTCGAAATTTGCTAGGGAGACACAAAGATAGATGAAGAATATTTCATCAAATCAACTGAATATCTATTATGCATTTGGCTTAGCAAATCAGAATATCAATAATAGATACAAGAACGAATCTGTTTAATTTTTCACATGATACTCGGGTATCCAGATCTACGAAATATGCAGGGGCATTGGTCAGTCCGAAGGGATAACTAACCATTTGTAGAATATATTGGAACCCAAAGAATAACCAGATATATAGATACAATTTCAAAACTTTCAGTTTAGAAACTAAAGTATACCTATCAACTATAGCAACTAAAGCAACCAATTCATCCAAACAAACAATTCTGACCTATTTGGAGTTTATGTCCCATTTTAATATATCGAATCTTCTTCCTGGATCTACTAGAAACCATCGAAGAATTGAAAAATGATAACGAACAAAAGAGATTGATAGCGAAAAGATTGTTTCCTTGTTACAGGGTATTAACCATTTATAGTCGTATTCCCCTGTCCCCTATCTCATCCTCTTCTTGCACTCATACTTACTATCAATGGGTAGTAAGAGAATTTACTAAGGCGTACGGACAGATATCTTAAGGATACTCATTCTAGGGTATACTTCACCCTATCTCTAATGAGCTACTTAATGTGTTATATTCCTGAGCTAAAGTTTAACCTTAGCTCTGATACCAAATGTGAAGATCCTGAACTCGGCCTTCGAAAATCGGCACCCGTACTTCACTTGTACTCAAATGCCGTAGATTCTAACGCCGAATCTGGCTCCCCAGAGCTTATAACACAATAAGTATAACAACACAGTGGAATAAAGAAATGGATAATATCATATACAACTCCAATGAATACAATATCCAGAATGATATCAATATGATACAACAATATCAGAGACAAATAATAATGCTACAGCGGAAACAACATAACTGAAAAATCCAAATGATCTAAAAAAGAGAATGAATCCAACAAATCCAACATCAAGCTCGAACCACCATCACGTTTCACAAAGATAAGCAAGTGCAGTCGTCCAGACGAACTCCAAAAAACTGAATTAGCTCCCGATAATCTACTAAACCTGACTATCTGAAAAACCCAACTCCATACTGCACGTGCGAAAAATTGTGGGCACCCAGAGTTTAGGAAGGGAACAATAAACTCTGGGTCAGTCATGGGACTGGTGTGAGTAACAAAAAAAGTTTATCTTTAAACAAACAACAAAGGAATTTTAAACATTGAAATCCGCAATGCTTTTGGAAAATGAAACTACCATAAGGCCTCCCGCCACACACATAATGCAAACGCAGAATTGGAGGAGATTTCTCCTTATGATATTAAAAAATGCTTATTACGCAAAATCACCTTTGATATTATTACTAGTGCATAGTGTAGGAAACATTTCGAAAGTATAATATTAATCTTAGCCAGCATAGGCATTTCGCACTTATGCCTACTACAGCTACCATGTTCAATAGCAGGTTACCACCACATTCCATGGCAGGTAATACAACCAAAACCGTACAGGGTTCGTATTGTTTCTTTGGATTTCCAACAAATGGTCAGGCTAACGAACTTTCTATGCCACATGGGAACGCCTCTGGAGGGACGCCCCGAGAACCACCTGGCCCTCTGCCAATACAAGACCGGTTACCCCCTTCCCGGGTAGTAAACCTGAGATATGACACCCTCGGTCGTTTGCGACCTTTATCCGAGGCGCCTTGATCACACAGCAACAATCACACAGTAAATGAGATTGGAGCAACCACACAGGTAAATATCTGGGCTCCATACCATGATACCACCTTTTTCCAAAAGGAAAGGACATACCCTAGGGGAGCTACCCCTGAAACCTTGCCGCATTTTTCCTGTTTCGACCATTTCCGGTTTATGAGGCTCGGTGAGGTCTCGTCCACAAAGCTACGCTTTTTCACAATGCCATGCTTTGATCAACAAATGATCAGCACACACAGCAACACTTAGCATGCCACACTACCATATTGGGAGTATATCACTGATAACCTTCAACTACATAACCTCTGAGCTCGTACGTCTCAGAGAAGGGTGTTAAGCTAAGAGAATAAATCTCCGCCACCAAACAAAAATGTATTTGAAAGAAATCAGCTTTATATCTCAAAGTGTAGTGTCAGACATACAACCATACAAGTCTGTTCCGGGTTCGAACAGAACCGAAGGCACTTCCGAAGAAGCCCTAGCAATCCGATTATTCACAATCCCGATCGAATTTCCCATCACTTAAGAAATCTCTATACCGGCGCGACTCAGTGTAGAGACAATCGATAGGTCATCCTATCGTTCTCACAAATACCCGATCTTCACCATCGGTCTTCAAATGCAATCCATATACGACGTATCATTATTCGGATTATATGACACAAAGTCATCTCCCAGCTAAACCGAATAATGAGCGCAATATTTAAAACATATGGATATTGGGATTTCAGTTAAGTCATAACTTATTATCCAAAACTCTTCTTTCAAATGGTTTAAACAAATTACCATTTTAATCTTTTTAAACAAAAAGATTCAATTCACAAAGTCCACCCAGTTTCACAAAGATCTATTCATAGATTTTCAAATCGATTTCCATTCCAATCTGATTAACTCATTAAATCTTTAAATCACAGATTTAATTGATAGCTTTCAAAACAATTTCATTTCGACCTTTTATACAAAAGGTACACCTTTCCAATTTCAAAACAGAGTTCAACAATCATTCACAAAGATTTATTCATAACTCGGAAAACCATTTTCCTTTCAAACTTGAAATACTTTTGATACAAATTGGAAATTCATTCCTTATATGAAAGCTTCTATTATTTGAAAACAAATAGTTTTCGGTTTGGAAACTCTAATTACAATTTCATAGGTTAAAGCCATTCAAGTATAAAACTTGGATTTAAATTTAGATTTCCAAAACACACCTTTTAATGGTTAAAAACCCATATGAACACCTTTTATAACTTGTACAATCTTTTAGACCATAGTTCCAAAATCATTGAATTCAATTTCAAATATTGAATTCAAATTTAAATCAGATTATTTGAATTTCAAATTTCATTACGTTATTTAAAAATAACTTTCATTTTAAAAACTCATTTTCAAAGCTTTCAATTTCAGTTCCAAAACTATTTTGGATTCAAGAGTTCAATCTTTACAATTGTTAAAAAATCTATGACTTAAGCGATTTCCTCGTGAAACCCATATTTGTGTGTGTATGGTGTAGTCCAGGGGTTTCACACAGTAGTGCAACATCATTCAATCATCACAGATTAAGATACAAAAATATAGTTGATAAGCGGTATAAACTATAAAGCTTATCTTTTGTTCACAGATCACAGATAGTATATTACATTCATCCCAGATAAATAACTACAGTACATATCACACACAAATCAGAATATATCACAAAGCATTACAGATCAGAGATATCAAGCAATTCACCCATTCAATACAATCCAAACATTCACAAGTAAAATTTATTAATCAACTGATTCATTTAAATCAGATGTATCAATTATTAATCCGGGTTAATTATCATAAGTTAATTACAAATTATTTGAAATAAATCCCCTGTCATCATTTATTAGTTAACTTTTACTATTAACTAATCAATCTTAATTGATGAATCAATTAATCTTTAATTATTTAATTAATCTTAATTAATCACAATTATTTAATTAATTCTTTAATAAATTAACTTAATTAACCCCTTGATTACTAATTCAAATCACAAATCATTATTCCATTAATTATATCCAGTCATCATCCATTAATTTCTTCTCTAAGTAATTATACTTCTAATTTGTCAAGTGATTATTCTAAATTAAACTTAAGAAATTAACTCGAACTAATCAAATTAACTCAATTAATTACTCTGAAAAATTAATGCTTTAATTACTGTCATTAAGTAATTATACTTAATAATTCCACAATTGATTATTATTAAATTAAATCAATCTAATTTATTGTTAAAATCTATCACATTAATTAATTATTCAAATAATTTTAGTTAATGACTTCATTAACTATTAAATTTTCTTTAATTACTTTATTACACCTTTTTTATCCTTGTTAAATAAGGTAAATCATTATTAACAATTCACTAAACTATGACAACCCATTCCAAAGCTTTTCATTCCATTTTCAAAATTGCACTTGAATTTATATTTTAACTTCGATTTAAAACTTAGTAAAAACTTTGTTTTATAATTTAAGATTTAGTATTAAAATTTCAAAACAGAACAGCCTTTAAAACCCTGTACAAAACATTTACCCGAGCCCATACTGAAAATACTTGAGCTAAACCCCGAGCCACTTGCGTTCTTCACTTTCCTCGAGACAACTCGCGTACAACTTCGTGCCTGACCCGAAGTGAACTACTTCTTCCCCGATGCATCACAACACAACGCAATCAACAGATACATGCGTAAATGCGTGCACGTGTACACGTGATCGAAGCAACTCCGATCATTGTCGCCGACACCTACCAGTCATCGATGATCCACTCGACTCGCCCAAGCTCCCAGATCCTTCAATTTTGATATCGATCAAAATCGAGCTATTCGACTACCTTCTGGAACCAATTCGATCACCTACAAACGCCACATCCCATCGCCTCAGGCCATCAAAAATGTCGAAACTCCGGCCACAGCTGCTCTGATGATCCACTAACCTTTTCCCCCAGGTCCGATCGACCATAAAGCTTCGACGACGACGCAAAAGCCACCCAAACCCATTCGATAAAAACTGACAATCGAACCCTAGTGCGACACCGTGCCACCATTCTGATGATCGAAAAATATCTCGATCATTTTTCCTGTGAACATTGGACCTCCAGCTACCTCCACCTTCAAGCCCGACCAAGATTTCTTCGCTGATTATCGACAATTTACGAAAAGATGTTTTCCGTTCAATTCGAGAGTTCTACCTCGACTCAAAGCTAGAAATCTTGATTTAATTATTAAAATTCATGATTTTCAAAGAGGATTTAAATTACATAGGTGAAATCAAAAATCATGACGTTCGAATTTATCATGTTCCAGAGTTTCCACTGTAATATCCTATTTTCCAAATATTTTCTAAATAATTCTACTTGAACCAATTTTTAAAAATGATGTTACCTTGTTTCAAACATTTTCCTTTTGGAGATCATAGTCTAATATTGACTTAATTGGGGAGATGAATTTTCTTAGTGGATCAGAGACTGTAAAACAACTGAAATATGTATGTATATATATCTACACAGACATACATACATACATAAACCTCAACAGGTATACCTGAAATCATACCTAAACAACCATGCACAAATCATTCCATCATTACATCTACAACTTCAGGTTAAAACAGATTTAACTTTTATAAAAAAAATTAGTTTACTCACATTGGTATCCATAATGAAACAGAGATTTCTTGATGAAACAGGCTTTTGAAAATTGCAAAACTGAAACTCCTCTATGATCTCTGGTTGTATTGATTTATATTGTTTTAATTGAATTTTTTTGTTTGAATATAAGATGATATACTTTAGTTTCCTCAGCTGGAATAGAACGAAACTGAAATGAAGAAATTGATATGCAGAAAGAAGATTACAGGTGATATGTATTTTTGTACAAGTGATGATATTGTGTTGTACAAGGTGATAATATGTTTTGTACAATATGATATATTTTTTCCCTCTAGTACAATTATACGCAGAGATTTTTCTTGCTTGGGGGCTATGCAGATTTCTTTGGTGGCTGAGATGATAAAATGTGGTGGCTTGCATTAATTACCTTTGTACTAATATATTTTTAATTTGTTCCTTCTTTTACAAGCTTCATTCATATGTATATGTTTTTTTTTTTCAAGTGTTCATACATAACTTATCTTTCTTCCTTTACAAATGTACATACTTACCTAATTTTATATGTACATACTTGAATATATATTTTTGTTCCTTTGCTTTGTCTTATTACTTTATAAACTAAATGAATTTAATATGTTGGTAAAATTTATCTAATGTGTTTACTTTATATGTTATAATTTATCTTATATTTATTTCTATTTCTAGTTTAAATATTTATTATTATTTTACTTTAATATTTATTGTCTTATATTTATTTTATATTTATTTCTAACCCATTTATTTAAGATTTAAACTCAATTCAATATATATATATAAATATATATATTCAAATTTACTCATATTCACATATATATATATATACAATATTTAAATTTAAACGATTTAACATATATTCTATTGGAATTTGGGGAAACTCAAATCATTTTATCAGTTAATTCCACAATTTTTATTCAAAAATTTAATTAATTATCAATTTAAATTTAATTAAAATCTGGGGTCGTTACATTATTAATAAATCAAATTGATAATAAGATAAAATGGTAACATATGTTTAATTAAAATAAAAGGTACTTTTTGTATCAAAATAGAATGAGTGTTTTAATGAAAATAAAAGATTGTTTTGAGAAAAATAAAATGAGCATTTTTAGTTTGATTATAAGTGTAATTTTATAAAAAAGAGAAAAATTGAATTTCAAACAAAATTTTACAGCCGCTAAATAGCAGTAGTAGGCAGTATGTTATTGATTTTAACGCTAAATTTATAATTCAAAATAAATTAAAGTTGTATGGTCAAAACGCATTTAATAAGTTTAATATGAAAAAGAAATGAATTTAGTTCGCGTATTTCAGAAAATCTATTCTGTTTCAAATTTAATTTAAAACTGCTTAATATTTTAATGAAAAATATTATTGTTCGAAATGTAAATATTTTTACATAAAAATGTTTTAGAAAATTTTATGATTAAAAGGTCAAAGTTCGTTTCGTCAAATTCTGATTTTCTAGCTCCGTTTAAGTCAGTTTGAAGATTATTTAAACGTTTAGCGGTAACGTATTTAGCGGCAACAGTGAAATTCTAACGCGAAATTTAAAAATTAAAATTTAGTATGCTAGTACATCCATATCAACGCGCTGAGTAAAATGATATTTTTATTTTTGTATTTGGACATCCGGTGTTTAATGTAAAACAGTTTGAGCTATAAGTTATAACACACATTATAACTTGAAATAAGGCCATACACATATAAGTCTCAAGAATTGGTCTTATCACAGGTCACCCGCTATTTTGGCTAATACCTATTATCTATCTTTTCTTTTTATTTGTTGATGTTTCAAATTCAAGTAGGCTACCGTTCATGTGAAAATTGTTCATATTCAAATCTATTAACCTGCACTGTTTCATATATCTTCCACCTCCATTTGTTTCAAAACCAAAACCCTATTGTTCATCGCCTCCATTATTTTGCGAAGCTTCAGCCACCACTTTCCTTCATCCTATTAGCCTGCTCATCTTCTTTATTTTACAAAACTAAAACTCTACCCATCAGCAAAGCTAGCCCTCCACTCCTATTCAGGGTCGGTCCTAGAAGTTTTGATACCTAAAGCCAATTGCAAAACCAAGGCCTTACAAAAACTAATGCTATTATCGTTAATTAATTCATCAAAATGATTTATATTGTTTATAAATAATGAAAAGATGAACTAAAAGAAATAACTTTATTTGTAACAATAATTCAAATTAAACCGCAAAATTAATATTATTGCTTATGAACATTTTTCTAGTCTTCTGACTTAGAAAATTACTAATAATATTTTCATATTCAAGTTCATTAACCATATTTTGTTCAATAGATAATAGTGCCAAACCATTCAAAAAAATGAATTTGTCATGAAGATAATAATCGATTATCTTACCTATGAGTATATTTTATCAAAAATATTTACACTAAATAATTTGCAATGAAAATTATATTTTATTATTCGATTCGACTTAAAAACATTGGTTATAAATTTCACAAATTAGTTATTTACCAACCAATTTTATTTAACCAACCGTTACAAAAAATAAAAATAAATAATTATTACTTAAACCTTAACACTAACAGAAATTTAATCGTAAAATTATACGAATTCAATATTTCAACAAAAAAAAACATAAATGTAAACATACACGAACAGCCCAACTAACATTTGCCAACTACTGCCCGCAGCCCCACCTGCACACGTCAAATCTAAGACTCTAATTCGAGAAGTTATCGCATGATTGCGTCGCCGTCGAGTCACCGCAACGCCGCCCACCAAAGTGAATCGCCATCATTTTAATGTGAACTGCAATTTTCTATCGCCCGATTGGGTTGTCGTCGATTCTGGTTACCTCTACGTACAATCGGCTATCGCAATTTGCTTCTTTTTTTTGGTGTTGCGTGAAAGTTTTTGGCGAGCGGTGCCCTAGTTTTTTATGAGGCCCAAAGCGGATGCTTTCCCCGCTTTGCCCAAAGGCCGGCGTTTCTCGTATTAGCCTGCTCAAGTCAGCCTTCTAGAACCAAAATCCTATCACCATCATCCGTGTCTCACCTCTGTCCAGAAACTGCCATAGCTCACCTACCATCCGCCTTGCCTATTTCACGGTCTAGCATCTCCATCACCAACAGCCTGTCACCCTCCCCCACAACTGCAACACTGCCTCCATACACCTACACTCACCACCCCATCACGTGCCCGGATCACCCGCCTCCAGCAAAACCCAGACCCGCCTCCTGCAAACCCCACTTCCGAATCACTGCCTTTCCCTCCTCTACCCACCACCTTCTCCATCTGGCCGAGCGCCTCTGCATCTATTAAAAAAATGTGAGTTTCTGTAATAGTTTGCGTGGAGGGTTGAATAAGTTAGACGAGTTGCTTGAATTGGTGAGGGTTGGGATTTGTCATCAGGTAGACGGTGTGTTTGTTGACTGCACATGGTTTGAGGAAGTTGAAAGAGAGTTTCTTCAATAGTGTGTTATATGGGCTTGCTATATAGAATGGACAATGAGCTTGTTGAGTTGTCACTAGAATGTTCGCATTGCAAAATCCATTGATCTGTGTCCGGAGCGTACGTGCATGGTGAGATTCGAAGTCATCTTGTTGTTCGTGTCGTGCGGTTCTCAGTTCGCGTATGAAGTTGAGTGTTTTAACTCATGAAATACTGTAAATTCTATAGTAAGTTAACTTCATGTTGTAATAAATTATTTGTTTTGATGTTTGTGAATTTAAATTGACACTAAACTTGAATTTTTCTGCTGGTTGATCACCATGATATTCGATAGTTGATGATTGTTGTGATATATGTTTAATTAAGTTGATTTAAACTGTGATTGTATGTATAGGCCTATAAGTTGATAATAATTAATGATATTGTGATTATATATATATATATATACATATATATATATGTTCGACCATTTATTATAACTATCACCCCCTTGTTTGAATTATTGAAGTTGTATTGATTGTCATATGGATCACTTGAACATTAAAAGGTGATATAAAAAACCACTCAGACATCTTATATTGATATGTGAAAAAAGTTAGAATTGATAATTTTATTGTTTTGGCCCAAAAAATGTGATTTTGACAAATTTGTAGTTTTGTCGTTATTTGAAATTTTTTCATGCACCTATATGTTTAGTCTAAAATTCTGATATGTTTTATAATAAATAAGAGTTTGAATAGGATAGTATAAAATATGGTAGAAATTTTAAGTATAAAATTTTCAAAATAAATTATTTGAATTAAACTTGAATATATAGGTATTTCCTAAATAGTGTCGATTTAACTTGAAAATTTTTCTATAACTTTTTCTCAGGAAAAAAAATATTTTGTAAAGATACCTATTTTAAATTTGGCCATCTATGTATTTTTATAATTATGGTTAACAAAATAGATTTATGGTAAAATTGTAATTTTATAAAATTAATTATTTTGACTTGAAACTTATTCTGCAGCTTTTGAATATTATTTAGAGAATATTTAATAAAGGGGCTTATATTTATTTCGGCCATTTAATAATTTTACTAAATTAATCTCCATTTGGAAAATTGGTAAAACTATTAAATCGATTTGGAAAATTCTGAAAGTTTACTAGAAATTCTAAAATGATGTTTAAAGAACATTGAAATCTAATCTGGAATTTTTCTCCAATTTTAGGCTTTTTATAAATTAATTAGTTTAAAAATCTGATGTTTTTTAATTATTAGAAATAATAAACTTTTATGCAAATTTCTGAAACTTTTTTTTTGTGAATTCCCGAAGTAAAGTAAAGGACTTTATACTAAACACTTTCTGAGATTCTTAATAGTTTTTTCTATAAAGATTAAAATGGATAAAATAATATACATTTATTTATTAAATGATTGGTTATTAAAGAGATAGACGTCGGATATTGACATACTCTCTGTCAATACCGGAACCACTTTAATAACGATGTGCGTGGTGGATGTTAACTAGAATGTAGAGGTTGACTTGACGAATGTTTGCTGGAATGAAATAAGAGAACGATAATGGATAACCCCGATATTTGTGTCAATTTGAAATGACTAAAGCAGGAGCCTACGTCTGGTCAATAGGTTAGCTACATTTAGCGGACATCTTTCCCCCGTATTACTATTTTGACTTTGAAACTTGGTGGGTGCACCTTTGATTTTGGATTGATGGATGCGGTCGGCCGTTAGGGGTTACGATTCAGCCTGAAAGGGTAAACTGGTAGAGTCTTACCTTGGGCATTGCCTCACGTGGCTTGTCATACATTTATTCCATACGCGACCACTACCATTTTGTTTTAATGTTGTTTTATCACGGCCCCTCCTTAGCTACCGACGTTATTGGTTATGTTGCAAGACAAACTGTAGAAAAAGCTTAAAAATGTGTTAAGGGGGATTAATGTAAAGCCTTAACGATATTTTAATATTTATATTACTGATAGACATTACATATATATTGTATCTACTACATATATATAGTTTAACGGATCCTTTGGGAATGGAAAACACCGTAACATCTCTTAAGTTATTTTGCACATTGTACACCTAATTTTGAGTTAACATACATAAGAATTTTTGTTCTGACTCGAGTGTATTGTTTTCATTATGCTTAGATCAGCGTGAGTATTTCAGTGTTTCGAAGACGTTTGTTTCTTGAAGATGAAGACGGAGTTTCGTAGACCACATTTACTAGTACTATTCTGCTGCATTATTTAATTATGTCTGCTAAATGTATTACTCTGATTATATAGTAAAATGAAATCAAACGTATTTTGTAAAATAGCATCAAGAACTGTTTATGTAATTATTATATTTTTGTCATTCTGCTATGAGATTCTGTGTATTGTTTTTTTCTGTACCTTATTTCTTAAATAAAATCCCATGGATAATATATCATTTGGATTGTTAAGGGTCAAAATAGCGGGTCATCACAAAGGGGTTGGCGACAAGGTAGGGAGATCAACAGCTAATAGGTTTGCTATTTGAGGACTTTGAATTTATGATTGAAGCGAAGTTAAGCCATGGATTTCCAATGCACACAACCATGTAAGAAGAAGATCAAAGTTCAGGCATTGAGCGAGCTACAAACAGAGGTTGTAGAGGTCTGAAGGAGAGATTTGGGGATTCAAAAGAGAAAGAGATAATGGAGGAAGAGAGGGAGAAAATGGAATGAAAATGAAGAGTGAAATAATTTGAGAAGAGGCGGAACGAAAAAAATTAGGGATCCCCGTTTTCTTAAGTGTTATGGACATCAATTCCACATTAAATGAAACAAAATAAAACAAACAATAACACTATGAAATAAAGCATTATCAATCAGCATTATAAAAAACAACTTTTCTTGTAGTGCACTTCTCAATAAATCATTTGAAAAACCCATTCAAAACATGTCAAGGAATTTCCAAAAATCTTTTTTTTTCCAAATTATTTCACATGGGGTTGGACACTGAAATGGACTTTAATAGTGATTTCTTTTGAACTTTCCTTTTTCCTACTCCCTAACTCTTTTTCATCAACAATTTGGCTAATCTTCTTATGGTGATTAGGGTACATCTTCTTGCGGAAAGTTTCTCCACTCATATTATTTCTTACTTTCGGATGATTGCAACATATAGGTTCTTACTAACCATTTTTCTGGATGAAAGGTGCATATTTATTCAGTAATCAATCAAAATCCACAATCATATGGTAGCCTATGCAAGACAAAGTTGTCGAGTATCATCCAGGTTCCAAGGTCCTCCTATATGTCATGCTCATGCTCTTCTTGGTTAACACCTTCGGTACAATCTACACTTCATGGGATAATCGAGGTAGGTGTATAGTTTAACTAAATTTATTGGCCTAACCCATAGTTGTCTTGTCCATCCATTTGGAATATGGTCGCAACTACTTCTACAATTGAAATTTGTAGAGTTCAGCACATAATATATATATAACTGAAGGTAAAAGTACAAATTTATTCTCTCAGCGTATCCTAATCCCTATGATCGACTAACCTAAGCTTTGATACTAAATGTAACAATCTACACCTTGATGGATCCAAATTTCGACTAAATCGAAACCCAGGTCCTTTAGGATATGGATCGTTGATACAATCATATCAGAGAGTGATTAATATAAACTCACAATAGAATCAAAAAAATAGAACATATGTATTAACTAAGGCTACTCCCATGAAATCAATATTATTCCTTGGATGTCTAATTGCCTCATCAACGCCCAGCATTTATAAGACTTATCCATCTACCGTTCCAGTAGTCTTGCTCCAGTATACTATCTCTCTAAGTCTACTCTGTGGGTTGTAATGTGGAAGGGGGTTAGAACAATATTCTGGTGATTGGAAAATTACATACTTCACCCATACCATTAATTTATGCCGATGGATTTCCATTTAAGAGTTATGTCTATTAATTACTACTAATCTGTTTAATGTTATATGCACGCATGATATACCTAACCTAACCTTCTCCAAGGTATAACCATAAATGTTCACTACTATAACGACCCAAAATTTCAGTCCTTTGAATTTGGAATATTTAATTGATTTTAAATATTGAAAAGTTAATTTTATAAGTTAATTAACTTATATTTCAAATATAGCGATTTATTTTGATAATTAAATTGTTAAATTTAAATATTTGGAATTGTTTAAATAATTGAACCTTGAATTTAATATGGGCAAAAAAGATTTTGAAAACTAATTTAAATTCTATTTAAACAATAATGGTGATAGTAAACTTTTAAATTGGATTTAAAAGTGATTAAATAGATTTTGAAAATAACTCGTTTTAATTAACGTGTAAAAATAGCCTTCCAGGGTATTGTCTTGGATTTCGACGAAACCGGTTTCATTGGATCCGTAATAGTGAGTTATTATATATCATCGAATTCCATGGTGATCGGATGTATTGTTTGGTCGTGCGAGCTCGAAATGCGTAGAAATTAATTAAAGGAATTTAAATTGATATAATTCGATTTCGGAAAGCTTACTTTTGTATATGATGGAGTTGGGTTCTGACATATATTCCATTGTACTCGAGAAAGGAGTATAACATATAAAACGCTAGGTGACATGCCTTGATTGGAGTTCGAAATTTTAAAGTGTGAATAGTGCTTTGAAAATTTTCTATAAAAGGGCATTAACTTTCTTCATTTGCAACCTAACCCTAAAACCAAGCTTCAGCCGCCATTTCTCAAATAACAAATCCAACAGACATAAATCGATTGAGAGCTAGGAATGAAATTAGCCGAAATGTACAACATGAAAGTTGTAGAGCTTCCACGAGTTCATCCATACCAACCGATCTTCGATTGGAGGTCTACGGTGATGGCTAGGGGAGTGGGAATGCGACGGTGGTGTGGATCATCTTTTGATGATCAGAGGCGGAGCTAGGCGACACGTGTGGTGGCATGAGCATGGGCGAAGCAGCAGCAGCAAGCGGTGACGAGGAGATGATCGCGACGTCAAATTTCAATAGCTCGACCTAGGTTTTAATCGCGTACGAGAGGAAGGAGGGAAGTAAGATTAAAGTTTTAAATTTAATTAATTAAGTTAACTAATTTTTAAATAATTTCAATTGTTATAAATTCTTAACTTTTTCATACGAGGTCCAAATAGAGCGCAACAAGTTGCATTGCATTCGTATCAGCGAGTACTTCGATATGTAGTTAGATTGCATGGATTTGGAGCTATAGAAATTTAGGACAAAATCGAATGTCTATTCAATTTTAATTCACACCGGAGCGTTATGGGCGATTTCAAGAATTTCTGTGAGTAAACTCACTTCTCTGGCCTACTTATATCTTTATATAAGTGTGGATAATTTAATTTATGCTATTTGTTGCTTGTTTGGATGATTTACTATTTTATTAGTTGGTTTGGATATATTCATGCCCCTGGAGCGAAAGAGACCCTATTGCGTTCCCATGTATGAGCAGATGGCCCTTTGTATGCGATCTCGCATCGAAGTGGCCGATTTAAATTTTATGATTATATACTGTATGTGATGCAGGAGGACAAGTTGGAGGGATCCAATAGGATTTTTCAAACTATTGATTTTACTTTTCACATATTTTGATATATGATTGTTGGATGACATATTTGATGACATGGATTGTTTTGCTTATTTAGTGCTATAGTAGCACTAGGCTATATTTTTAGTATTTTGAAATACTATAAAATGGTGATTTTTAATTGAAATGATTTTCAAAGTGATTTTGGAAGTATAAAGGTTTTAATATTTTTTAAATTATTAAAAGGAATGAGTATATTTTTAAACAAATAAAAAGTATGATTTTTGAGGTTATAAATGTATAGTTTTGTGAAATGTTTTTAAATAGAAATTTTTGAATGGTTTATGGAAAGGACTTATAAAAGTGATATTTTATAAATAATGAAATAGATTTGTCATCGGAATTTATAAATAATTTGTAAATGGATTTGAAATTTATTTGGTAAATGGATTTATAAATGGATTTTATAAATAAGTTAGATTTATAAAGAAATGGATTTATAAGTGGATTTTGATAGTAAAATGAGTTTTTATAAAATAATGATTTATAAATATAGAGATGTTATAAAAAAGAAGTTTTATAAACTAAAAAGGAGATTCATAAACATAGTTTTATAAATATGAAAATGATTTATGTTGAGATTTAAATATGGATTTCTATATAAAGGAAATACATTCGAGTTTTTAAAAGTTAAATAATTTTTTAAAGGAATGCTTTGAAATTAATGTTTTTAATGAAGTTAATGGGTTTTAAAGCGATAATCTTTAAAAGTAAACTTTTGAAAGCAATAATTTCAAATGGAGTTTAACTGATTTCGAAAGGTGATTTAAAATGTGTTAAGTATCGAAAACATGGATTTCAACATTTATTATTGTAATAGACACTTTCAAGTAAGTATGGAAGGCATGGACTATCATACTATTGTTATAGTAAATGGTTTTTAAAAGGAAATGTTTTGTATAGTATGTGGGATTTATATATATATATATATAATTAGTCAAATCCCTATACTAGTGTTTTTGGGTTATTGTAAAGATATTTTACACAATATTCATTTTGACCCAGTAAGTTGTGTATTGACCTTCCATTGTGAAATACACGAATTGGTTCTTATGATCGTACTAAAGGCTTGGTGGTATAGGAAGCATTGCTTCTTATACTTAACACCCATCCAGAAGCGTACGAACTCGGGAGTTGTACGATTATAGAAATCTATTTGTTGTGTCTCCAAAATGGTAGGGTTATTAATATACTTATTCCATTGATATAAGTATATGGAAATGTTTTCCAATATCAAAGGATTGAAATGGTTTTGAGGATATATATTTTTAAAAGATAATTTGAAGTAAATATTTGGAAATTGATTTAATTAATAAAAGATTAATTAAATGGGCCTAATGACTACTTATGTGTTGGTATTGTTTGTTGCTTTGATAGTTAAATAACCGACTATCAAAATTTTCCATTTTTGGTTCCTCGACTTGATGTGGGAATTGATTAGTTGTGCGCTTCTTACGAAGCCAACTGAGTAGGGTTGATTAACATTTAGATTAAGAATATTGATTCGAGTAGTGAGTAGTGACTATGGTACTCCAATCTACCGGGCCGCCTTTTTGGCCGAAGGATAGCAAGTTGAGAGTTGGAAACATGATAAGCCTACAAGACTTCGTTTTTGTTTGAGGTTGAGAGCCTCTTTATCGTTGTTGGTCCGAAGAGACCAGGGTCGAATTTTTCCGAGAACCACTTCGGACCAATGTATGTGTTCAAAAGTGCAGATTTATGATGATGATTTTGAAGACGGAGATCTTCATGATGCATGGCTACTTGCCACTAGACCCGCGATGCATATTATATATATATATATATATATATATATATATATATATATATATATAAAGGAGCGTTACGGCATGCGATTCGCGTGTGATGAAGACATCTGAATTGTTTTCTATAAATTGTATTTATTTAATAGGTTTAAAAGAAAATGATTTCCATATATATTTAGCCATATTTTTGTGTTGAATATTACGTAATTAATTTGAATTTTTATTTCTAAGTTGCAATGTCTAATTTTTTGTCAGTTTATATTTTATTTATTTTATTAATTAATATAAAAACGAATTTGTAAAGTAGTTTATTTGTTAGATCCCATTTTAACTAATATTAAGACTTGGTAAATATTTGTAGAGGAAATTTTGAATCTGTAATGAAAGTTTAATTGCCAGATCCTATTTTTAAGTGATGCTAAATCTTAATAATAATATACGTAGAGAGGATATTTTGCTATTTTATGCTGACACTAAAAGAGCACGGGGAAAATATATTACAGCTATTAATGAAGAAATACATATAAGGGTATTTTTGGAACTTTGCGGTCAGACCAAAAAATGCGTTTCTATTCTAACTATTAATAAATATATGGTGGCAGTAGTGCTTCGTTATGAAAATCTATGTTATGTAAAGATTTCTTGCTACTAATCCTAGGGGTAATTTCCGACAGGATATGGTAGGAGAGTTCCTTCAGTTTGTTGTATTCCTGGACAACTTGTATGGACGAATGTCCGACGTTGCATTTCTAATTACATTGATTGATTTCTATGAATGTAACATCTACTTGGTGGTAGAGAATGCAACTTCTCTTAGCTTAACACTCTTTCCTAAGGCGTACAAGCTCAGGAGTTAACGTTTGTAGAAATCAGTTGTGTGATTATGGGAATAGCAATGTGGCATTCACAGTGGAATGTGCTATATGAAAGGTAAACGTTACCTTAAGCCTCATTACCTTGTAATGGCCCCATGAGGCTATATGGATTGCAACCATTAGGGTATGATTATAACCTTTCTAGATAACCCTCTATATGTCGGGTATGTGGTGTATGCTACGAGATGTCCTAGATAGGTCGGTAACGACCAAGGTAATGACATTTTCGGTTTCTATCCAGGCCATATATAAGTGCCAAATAAGGATAGACCAGTTTTGCCAGATGCGGAGGATTGTTTGTGTATCCTCAGTACATTCCTCTAGAGATGTACTGTACAAAAGGTAATCCTTACCTGCCATTGTATGGAAATCCATTCTCTAATACGTGTCTGCCATTTTGTTTGTAAACCTATTATGCCGTCAAATTTAACCAATGTAACAATTTCAGCTATTTTAATATTATTTGTATACTAGAAACTAGTATAATATAACAAGATTTGATATGAAATGTTTTGGTTATCGTAAGGTAAAAAGCTGATCGTGTTTATGTGCGGCGTGGTATTACGAGATACCTTTATTTTGATAAAGAAGTTTTTATTATTTTATAATTAAGTTGAGATGTGTTTTCTCACGCTGGTTTACCAGACTGATCCGGGCGTTCTTCCATTTCAGTACTCGGGTCAGACTGAGCATATTTACATATTCAGATTTGGATGCTTTGGTGCTTCAGCAAACGAGCTGGAGGTCTTCAGGTCGTATTCACGTATATGTTTATTTTCCACTGCATTATTGTTTAAATTATCAACATTTTTAGGACAGTTTATTATAACTGTCCAGGCTGATGATTAGTGATTTGTTGTTGTATTATGATGGATGCATGTAAATTATATTACAGTTTCTCTTTTATAAAGTTCATTGGTATTAGATTATGTTTTGATCTGCTACGATTGTGAGATTTTATGTTGTTTTGGTTTGTCTTTCTCTTCTTCTTTCTTTTCCATACCTATCCGTCTTTCCATTCAATTTGGGTAGGACATGTGTGGTTTATTGTCAGCTTGAATTGTGCGGGTGTGTGGGTCATTTCAGCTGGTATCAGAGCTTAGTTTGTGCGA
This sequence comes from Allium fistulosum, assembly GCA_030737815.1. Classification (NCBI taxonomy): domain Eukaryota; kingdom Viridiplantae; phylum Streptophyta; class Magnoliopsida; order Asparagales; family Amaryllidaceae; genus Allium; species Allium fistulosum. Next base: position 344,078,359 of record CM060903.1, on the reverse strand, counting down.
ACGCCTAGGCTTTGGTGGGATACTCATTATAGATAAGGTCAGTTGCACCCTAGAATGAGTTTGAGTGTATTATAAATATGAGCGTGTATTTATTAGTGATTATAAAAAGTTTTATATTGTGTTAATTTATCTGTTGAGTGGCTTATGAATTCTAGTCAGTACGTGAGACGCCATGGTATTGATAGGGGTTTCTAAACACTTGAACAAGGCAAACCGACACAGTATTGTTTTGAGAATTGGTAAATGAAATAATTTTACCTTGATTATATTTTAGATATAAAGGAATAATTTTTCAGAAATTATTATAGTTCTATATGGTGTGTTTGGTTGTTAGTGAATGATAATATTTGATTATTATCATTTATTGTTTGTTGTTTGTGTTTTAATAAAAGTAATTATTATTATAATGTAAACAAAGATAAACAATTAAGCAAAGCTTTTATATAACCAAAGTGAAATTATATATAAGGATAATTTATAAATATGATTTGTAAATAAAATGGAATTTAAAAGAAATATAAAGCACTAAACTTGCTTCAGTCGTTGGAAAATAATTCTGGTGATGATTGTAACATCATTGGCATTCATTTTCGAGTTTCTAAGTGATGGATTTCTACCATTGGGGTTTTGTTTTGGTAAAACTAGTTTTGATTTTAAAATTCAGAAGTATGATTTGATGTAAAAAGGAATTATGTTTATATACGATCTAAAATGATTTGAAAATAGAAAAAATTTGGGTGTTTAAATTCTGAAAGTTGTTATCTAAGTGTTTTGCTGAAAACATATGAAACAAAGTTTTATAATTTATAAATTTTGAGAATTAGTAAGTTAATTTTTTTTTAATTTGTTGAATATAAATGTTAAGAAAAGTAAATTTGAAATTGAATTATGAAATGAAATTTAACTTAAGTTAAATAAAATGAATTTTGAAATGGAATTTGACGTAAGCAAAGTGAAGAGAAATTGTATTTGATTTGTAATGAATTAATGAAATGACTAATGAAATTCTATTGGAAGCATAGCAAATATCAAATTTCCATCATAAAATTCTATTGTTCGTTTTTAATGGTAGATTTCAGTTTATTATATTCAATAAAATTCACCTTTATTTAATTTCAAAATAACTATATTTCAAATTGATATAATTGAATATTCAATGGTTTATAATTTCTTGTTCCTTAATTAAAAAGATAATATTAACTAATGCAGTATTAAATTCTCAATTTTCTCAATTTCCGAATCATTTAACTAATTAAGCCTTATTAAAATTTATATTGCTTTACTTTTATGTAAAATCCAATTATACTAAATTTCATTAACAAATTAATTTCAATATGTTGATAAGTAAGGTGAGCAAAAACCAAGACAAAATTCAAATAAGTATGAATACATAATTATACATTTATTGTTTACAAATAGATTAGAAGTTAATTTACAAATTAAAATGAAATTCCAGTTAATCATACATTTATTTCATGCTTTACACAATATTAAATCTATCTAATTAAACTTTTTTTAAACCATACGTTTGAAATCACATAAAATAGTTGTCACTTTATAAAAATCAAAATTAGATGTTACAATTCAAAGTAAATTTTATTTAAATCATAAATTTTTAATTTCTTACTGCATTAAATTCTAAAATTGAATTTCTTCTTTCTCGAAAAATACGGGTCGTTACATAACTGATATTCACAATATCAACGACTAAATAAATAATTTAACATTTAACCGTCATCGGTTAACATATTACTTATCCACAGTGGCATATCAATTTACGACATATGATCAAATGTCCAAATCTATAGAATTGTAGAACGGGGATTTATTCTGCTAATTAATTGCCAAATTAATTTAATTTGCGGAACATTGTTTTATTCCACTAAACCAATGTCCAATTATAATATTCAATCCAATTAAACTCAATAGTAATTTATCTGGCCAAATAAACATCAATAAATAAGGTATATATGTTATTATTAAAATAACGTGATTTAAAACTTGTCTGTTTCCATATGTCATAAATTTTCACATGTCCAAAGCAATCAACAAATAACACTACGATGTTGTACTCGTTCATACGAACCCAACGCAAAAATCTGTGGGTCAAACGGATTTAATATGAACGAGATATGAAATTTCAAATGTTGACATGTTTGATATAGATAATAAACAAAACAATATATATTTACTCACCATATACACAAACGAGCCGATCCTATCTCCACATAACCGCACCCACAACGAATAGTACCATCTTCCCCAAACATCGTTCTCCCCTTCCAGGCATCAAAACGTGCGCGATTATGCACGCAAACATGTGTATGCACGCCCCAAGCCCTCGGCCAACAAATCCAAATTACCAATAAACTTCCCTTCTCCTACCGGTTCCACATATCCCCACTTCGATGAACTCAGATCATCCCAACCCATCACGTCAAGCACCTCCAGGTCGAATTGTGCGTGAAAAAAATTTGTGCCGAACTCGCCCAAATTTCACCGACCGAAGCTCCTCTCCTCCCTGAACATGGCGTACTCATAAACTTCAATCGACGCTCGAATTTACCTTAAACTCGAACCATAGAATCGACAATCGTCGATCATCGACGCGGAATCACGCTGAAACCTCCATAAAAATACTACAACACTATACGAACCCAACGGCGCCTACGGCGTCGATCCATTCGAAGCCAAACTCGAGAATTTGATTTTTTTAAAGTTTGAGAACATTTTCTTCCTCTTTTTGATTTTTGATGATATCTCGATCGATTCTCAACGAAATCAAGTTTTGTCAATTTCTAAAAATACTATGGAGAGGTACGAACAACTTTTGTTTTGATGACGAAGGCTAATTATTGATAGATGATGAGATTTGGATTTTTGAAAGGAGGAAAACTATATTTTGTTTCTTGGCTTTGAAATGTTACTATACGCAACCAAATAAACAAAAATCTCTCTGCTCACCTTGGTTAGTATTTATAGCATGGTCGAGGAAAAGATCAAGGGAACAAAGAAACCACAAATGAGGAGAAGTGAAAGGGAAAGCAAAGTGCCAAGCATAGACAAGGCAACAAGATGGAGGCTATGTGTAAAATGTTTGTAGTGTGTGTACTGTATGCGCGTGTTTGATTTTAATTTAAATTCTAGTACCCCACCACACCGGATCGCATTTGATTATGAACCGCGACCGACAGAAAGCAATTTATGATCGCATATAACAATGTTACACGATCATAAAACAAAAATAAATAGACAAGTTAACTTATTATGTAAAATTTCAAAAGTACCGACGTTTGCTGCAAAAGCATCAAACGAAAATTAATTATTTTTCAAACTAAAAATTATGGAAAAATTCTAAAAATTAAATTAAAATATGTCATTAAAAATCAAGTCTAAAATTTGAAACGTAAATTTTATTACAATTTAATTCAAATCTGAATATTTAAACAAATTAAATATTCAAATTTGAAGACAAAAAATACGGGCTGTTACAAGATTAAAGTGTTAAATTTAATTAATTAAGTTAACTAATTTTTAAATAATTTCAATCGTTATGAATTCATAACTTTTTCGTACGAGGTCCAAATTCAGCGCGACAAGTTGCGTTTGTATATGTAAGTACTACGATATAGAGTTAGATTGGATGTTTTTGGAGCTAGTAGAAATTTGGGTTAAAATGGAACGTCTGTTCAATTTTAATTCAAATCAGAGCGCTTTGGGCGATTTCTGGAATTTCTGTGAGTTAACTCACCTCTCTGGCCTTATTATATCTTTACACAAGTCTAGATAATTTTACTTAGGTTGTTTGTTGCTTATTTGGATGATTTACTATTTTATTAGTTAGTTTGGATATATTCCAGCCCCTAGAGCAGATGAGCCCTTATTATGTTCCCTTTTATGAGTGGATGATCCTTTGTATACGATCCCGCTTCGATGCGGTTGATTTATTTTTTATGATTATATACTATATGTGATGTAGGGGGACAGGTTAGAGGGATCCAACAGGATTCCTCACACTGTTGATTTTACCTTTCATATATTCTATATATGATGTGTTGGAAGCTATATTTGATGACATGGATTGTTTTTGCTTATTTAGTGCTATAGTAGCACTGGGCAATATTTTTAGTATTTTGAAATACTATAAAATAGTGATTTTGAATTGAAATTATTTTCAAAGTGATTTTGGAAGTATATAGGTTTTAATAACTTTTAAATCATTAAAAAGAATGAGTACATTTTTAAACAAATAAAAAGTATGATTTTGGATGTTATAAATGTATAGTTTTGTGAAATATTTTTAAATAATTATTTTTGAATGGTTTATAAAAAGGATTTATAAAAGTGATATTTTATAAATAATGAAATAGATTTGTAATTGGAATAAATATTTTGTAAATGAATTTGAAATTTATTTGACAAATGGATTTATAAATGAATTTTATAAATAAATTAGATTTATAAAGAAATGGATTTATAAGTGAATTTCGATAGTAAAATGAGGTTTTATAAAAGAATGATTTATAAATAGAACTTTATAAATAAAGAGATTTTAAAAAACAGAAGTTTATAAAATAGAAAGAGATTTATAAACATAGTTTTATAAATATGGAAATGCTTTATGTTGAGATGTAAATATGGATTTTTATATAAAGGAAATACATTCAAGTTGTTAAGAGTTAAATAATCTTTTAAAGGAATGTTTTGAAAGTAATATTTTTGATAAAGTTAATGGTTTTTAAATAAAAGTAAAGTTCTGAAAGTAATAATCTCAAATGGAGTTTAACTGATTTCGAAAGGTGATTTAAAATGTGTTAAGTACTGAAAACATGGATTTCAACATTTAGTATTACAATTGACATTTTAAAGGAAGAATGGAAGGCATGGACTATCCAACTGTTGTTATAGTAAATGATTTCCAAAAGTAAATGTTTTGTATAGTATGCAGGATTTATATATATAATTAATCAAATCCTTATATAGTGTTTTTGGATTGTCGTAACGATGTTTTATGCAACATTCATTTTAACCTAGTAAATTGTGTTTTGACCTTCCATTGTGAAATACGCGAATTGGTTCTTATGATCGTACTAAAGGCTTGGTGGTATAGGAAGAATATGTTCTTATACTTAATGTAACGACCCCATATTTTCAACCATTCGCATCCGCACATGTCAGACTTGAATTTGCTCAAAATACCAGATTGTTAATTTAATTTGGCAAAACTCAGCATATACAGTAAATAAATCAATTACAGAATCACAGACACAAAGTAATACAATAATATGCAGCGGAAAAGATAAAATAGCAGTTCATGAAGCTACTATATAAACATCAGAGTTAAAATTAAAATACAACAGAATATCTCAAATACAGTGAAGTCTTCAGTACAAATAGATGACCTCTCTGAACAAATCAACTGGAAAAGCTGAAAGCTGAATCGATAGTTGGATCTACAAATGGAGCTCCAAACTCCAAGGGTGAGTCTCAAATGCTGTATCACTCAGTCTGACCCGAGCGTAAAGCAAAACACAAAACACTCGAGTCAGGATTAACATTCTTATATCAATAAATCCAACTCAAGTGAAATATTAACTGAAATACAAGTAACTTAAAGGATGTTTGGGATAACCATCCTTTAAGGATCCGTGTAACTATCTAAGATGTAGAAATATACACTATAACACCGTGGTCATTCCAAATTAATTTATACTTCAAAACCAAAATATCATTTCATCTCAAATATATATTTTCCAAAATAGTATATATAGGTTAAATAATTTAAAAAGTAAAGTATTTATAATTTCCTCAAGTCTCACAAATCGATTCAAATCAACTACAAACATCCAAATTCAAATTTCTTCCCAACTTTAACTTATTCAAATTGAAATATAAATTTAAATACTTAACCATATTATATGTATTAAATCAATCTTAATTAAATTAAACATTTTTATTAAATCTATATATATCATTACCATTTATATATAAAAATTTAAGAATCAACATTTATTAAAACCATATATTTCTTTCCAAAACCATAGAATTTATTTTCAAAATATTTATATATGGACCAACAGTGTCTGTATATAATTTCCTATCCTATGGTCAATTGATACGAATATTTATCATTTCAATTCATAATTTAAATATATATGTATACGTGTAACGATCCCGGATTTTTACTAAGTTTAAATTGATAATTAATTTAATTTTTGAATAAAAATTGTGAAATTAATTGGTAAATTGATTTGAGTTTCTCCAAATTCAAATAAAATATGTGTTAAATCATTTGAATTTAAATCCTGTATATATATGTGAATATATATGTATATGTGCATATATGAGTAGATTTGAATATATATATATATATATATTGGATTTGAATTTAAATTTTAAGTAAATGGTTATAAAATCATCTATGAAAAATATAAAGTCAATACATTAGCTAAATTTTAACAACGTGTTAAATATAGAAATTCACCTATATTACAAAATAATAAGATTAAAGAAAAATAAAATACATTCAAGTATGTAGACAAAAATCGAATTGGATGAGATAAGTCTGATAGTATGAAACCAGACAACAAAAAAATAAATATATTTGGCTTGCAAAGGAAGATGATGGCAATTAATACTAGCCACAATACATCATATCAGCCACCAAATCAAAGAAATATCTCTGCCTATATAGTACTAGAGAGAAAAAAAAAATATCACCTTGTACAAAACATATCCCTGTATACTTCTTTTATGTATCACTTCCTCATTTCAGTTTGTTTAAACATAACTTAGCAAACCAGAAAAAGAAAATAAGTATCATCATTTTTTTACTCAAATTCATTCAACTAAAAAAAACAAAACAGAAAAGAGGATCCAGGAAAATCAAACTGCAGCCTTCAACACATAATTGTTCTCTTTTCAATCTAATATCAGGTGAGAAAACACTTGAATCTATACGAATATCTTCTGGTTTGCATATGATGATCTGTGATTCGGTATGCTTGTGTGAATATGAACTTCTGTATAGATGGATATAATAGTGCATGTCTGCACACAAAGCAAATGTCTCTGTTCCAGGTTAACAGGGTTCTAAACCTGTTTTCAAAAATTTAAATCTTCACTTCTAATTCCCTTCAGACCTTAAGATTCAAACAAAATGTGTTTGTTAAACCTTAAGCTAGTTCTTAATAATATTTTTAAGAAAATCAGAAAGTGAATTTTGAACTGGAACAAGAATTTACAGTGAAACTCAAATAAATACAAAAACCCAAGTATCTTAATTTCTTGAATCAATTATATTATGTGATTTGTTCTTGAAAATAATGATTTTTAAAAGAAAAATCACGATTTTTAATTTGGTAGATTTCGAGAATTAGTAGGTTGAACGTGAAATGGGTTTGAACGAAATTACGGTGATCGGTGGGTTTTTAGCTCTCGTGATTGAAGTCGAAGACTGTTGGGAGGATGTAGATGTGAGGAAAAATAGTGGAAGTGTTTTTAGATGATCGTGGTGATGGATTGACGTCGATCTAGGGTTCGACAGTCACTTTTGGCTGTTGGAGTTCTTGGGGAGATTGCGACTTCGTCATGGTGTTTGGGCCGATCGCACTAATGGGGAACGGTGCGTTGGAGTTTGTTGAAGCTCCGACCAAAATTGCGTGGTCTCTGGTGTACTAGATCGATGGGATGAGGAGTTTTTCGATGATGGTGATTTGGTTCCAGTGGTCTCGAGTAGTTCGATTTTGATACTCCAGTGATCTCGTCAATCTAGGAGGTCGGGGAAGTTAGGTGGGTCGAAGATGATATGCCGGTGGTCGCAGAGTTGGTCGACGACGTTCGGTTCAGATGTACACGTGCATGACCTTATGATGGTGTCAGGAAGTTGATGATGGGCGACTCGAGTTGATACTCGAGAAAGTGATGGATTGTCTCGGGTTGGAACGCGAGATTCCTAAGCCTGAAAACAACAGTTTATCAATTTTAAAACTTAAACTAAACACGTGAGAAGGAGAATCAACTCGGGAAAATGGAGGGGAAAACTCGGGTTGGACTCGAGTAAAACTGGGATTTTCTCGGGTTTTGTTTTCAAATCGTGGATTTCTAATCAAAATTTAAGATAATTCATCTTGGTCAATTTAAGATTAACATTAAAGCTTTTCAAGTTAGTAATAATTTGATTTCAAAGTTATTAAGCAAGATTTTTAAATGTTAATTACTTATATGATTAAATAAGGATAATTAATCAAATGGAGATTAATTAAGGATTAATTAATAAATGAGATTTATTAAGATTAATTAAAGATTAATAAAAGTAAATTAATTTAATGATAAAGATTAATTGGTAATTAATGATTAATTGTTATGAGATGATTGCTTAATGGTAAGAAATTAAAGGTTTAATTTCTTAAAATAATTAATTAAGGGGTTAATTAATTATGTAATTGGTTTAGAGGTTAATTTAATTAATGTGATTAATTAAGAATAATTTATTAATTAAGAATAATTAATTTAGGTGTTGGATAAATTAATTTATATCAAATGATTTGTAATTAATAAATCAGGATTGGATAAATAATTCATAAGTAATTAATTTAATTGGAATTAAATTGAATTAATTAGGATTAAACAATTAATTAATCCTGCTTATAAATGATTATTGAATGCTTGACCTTACTTATGAATGATTGTATTGTATGAGATGCCTTGAATTGATTGTCCTATCTGATCTGTGATATTTTGTTCTATGGATTGAGCTGTGTATAATTTATTCATTTATTTGTGATACATTTGTATATTATCTGTGAATCCGTGGATGAACGATAAGCGTTATAGTTTATACCGCTTATAACCTATATTTCTATATTTGAATCTGTGATGATTGAATAATGTTGCACTATTGTATGTGAAACCCCTGGACTACACTATACACACAAATATGGATTGCATGTGGAAGTTGGTTAAGTCACAGATCTTTGAAATAGTTTTAAAATTGAATTTTTTTGTATTCAAATGGTTTTGAAAATGGATCGGATTTAAAGTGGAAAGCTTCTGAAAAGGGATTTCAAAGATTAAAGTTATTTTTGAATAACTTGATTTAGTTTTGAAATTTGATTTAAATTTGCATTCAAAATTTGGAATTGAATTCCATGTTTGAAAATTATGGTTTAAAGATGTTATACAAGTTATAAATGTGTTTAAACCATTCTAAAAGTATAATTTTGAAAATTTGAATTTAACCCAAGGACTTTAACTTGTATAAATGAAATCGGATTTTTCCGAAATAAAACTGTTTGTTTTCAAATGATAAAAGCTTTCATATAAGAAATGAAATTCCAATTTAAATTAAAGGAATTTCAAGTTTGAATTGGAAATAGTTTTCCAAGTTACGAATAAATCTTTGGAAACGTGTTTTGAAAGCTATAAGTTAAATCTTTGATTTAAAGATTTAATGAGTTAATCCAATTGAAATGGAAATCGATTTGAAAATCTATGAATAGATCTTTGTGAAACTGGGTGAACTTTGTGAGATGAATCTTTTTGTGTAAAAGATTAAAATGGTAATTTGTTTAAACCATTTGAAAGAGAAGTTTTGGGTAATAAGTTGTGGCTTAACTGAAATCCGAATATCCATATGTTTTTAAATATTACGCTCATTATTCGGTTTAGCCGGGAGAGGACTTTGTGTCAGATAACCCATTCCGAATAGTTATACGACGTAAATGGATAGCATTTGAAGACCGGTGGTGAAGACCGGGTATTTGTGAGAACGATAGGACAACCTATCGATTGTCTCTGCACTGAGTAGCTACGGTATAGAGATTCCCTAAGTGATGGGAAGTCTGATAGGGATTGTGAATACCCGGATTGCAAGGGCTTCTTTGGAAGTGCCTTCGATTCTGTTCGAACCCAGAACAGATTTATATGGTCGTATGTCTGACATTACACTTTGAGATATAAAGCAGATTTCTTTCAAATACATTTCTATTTGGTGGCGGAGAATTTATTCTCTTAGCTTAACACCCTTCTCTGAGATGTATGAGCTCAGAGGTTATGTAGTTGAAGGTTATCAGTGATATACTCCCAATTTGGTAGTGTGGCATGCTAAGTGTTGCTGTGTGTTGTTGATCATTTGTTGATCAAAGCATGGCTTTCGTGTAAAGCGTAGCTTTGTGGACGAGACCTCATCGAGCCTCACTACTTGGTAATGGTCGAAACAGGAAAAATGCGGCAAGGTTTCAGGGGTAGCTCCCCTAGGGTACGTCCATTCCTTCTGGAAAAAAGGTGGTATCATGGTATGGAGTCCAGATGCTTTACCTGTGTGGTTGCATCAATCTCATTTACTGTGTGGTTGTTGCTTTGTGATCGAGGGCTCTCGGATAAAGGTCGCAAACAACCGGGGGTGGCATATCTTAGGTTTACTTCCCAGGAAGGGGGTAACCGGCCTTGTGTTGGCAGAGAGCCGGTTAAGTTCTAGGGACGTCCCTCCAGAGGCGTACCCATGTGGCAGTAGGAAGTTCCTTAGCCTGACCATTCGTTGGAAATCCAAAGAAACAATACGAGCCCTTTACGATTGCAATTTGTATAACCTGTCACCTCAGGTGGCAGCTATAGTAGGCATAGTATAATGGTACCTATGCTGGCTAAGATTAAGATTATATTTTCGAAAGGATTTTCACACTATGCACTAGTAATAATATCAAAAGATTTTTCTCGTATTAAGCATATTTGACTATCATAAGAAGAAATCTCCTCCAAGTCTGCGATTGCATTGTGTGTGTGGTGGGAGGTCTTATGGTAGTTTCATTTTCCAAAAAGCATATCAGATTTCTCTTATGAACTATTTGTATTTCAAACAACTGTTTTGTTTACTCATACCAGTCCCATGACTGACCCGGAGTTTATTGTTCCCTTTCTAAACTCTGGGTGCCCACAATTTCCCACATGGGCAGTCTAGAGTTGGGGTTTTCAAATAGTCAGGTTTAGTAGATTAGTTGGAGCTAGTTCAGTTTTGGAGTTCACGGACGATCGACGTTGCTTATCTTGGTGTAACGTGATGGTGGTTCGAGCTTGATGTTGGAGTTGTTGGACTCATTCTCTTTTAAAGATCGTTTGGAGTTATCACTTCTGTTGTTTCCGCTGTAACATTATTATTTGTCTCTGATATTCTTGTATCATATAGATATCATTGTTGAATATCATATTCTAGATATTGTATCATTTGTGATGTATATGATATCATTCATTTCTTTCTTCCGCTGTGTTTTTATACTTACTATGTTATAAGCTCTGGCGAGCCAGATTCGGCGTTTGAATCTGCGGCATTCGAGTACAAGCGGAGTACGACTGTCAATTTTCGAAGGCCGAGTTAGGACCGTTACATTTGGTATCAGAACAAAGGTTGCACTTTAGCACAGGAGTGTAACACATTAAGTAGCTCATTAGAGATAGGGTGAAGTATACCCTAGAATGAGTAATCCCTAAGATATCTGTCCGTATACCTCTTAAATTCTCTTACTATCCACCGATAGTAAGTATGAGTGCAAGAAGAGGATGAGATAGGGGACAGGTAAATACAACTATAAATGGTCATTACCCTATAACAACAAGGAAACAATCTTTTCTCTATCAATCTATTTTGTTCGTCATCTTTTCTCAATTCTTTGATAGTGCCCGGTAGATCCAGGAAGAATATTTGATATATTTGCATGGGACATATGCTCTAAATAGGTCAGAATTGTTTGTTTGGATGAATTGGTTGCTTTGGTTGCTACGGTTGATAGGTATACTTTAGTTTCTAAATTAAAAAGTTTTGAAATTGTATCCATATATCTGTCTATTTTTGGGTCCTAATATATTCTACGAATGATTAATTATCCCTTCGGACTAACCAATGCCCATGCCTACTTCGTAGATCCGGATAACCCGAGTATCTTGTGAAAAATTAATAAAGATTCGTTCTCGTGTCTATTATTGATATTCTGATTTGGTAAGACAAATGCATAATAGATGTTCAATTTGATTTGATGAAACATTCTTCATCTATTCTTTTGTTGTCTCCCTACTTTCAAATTTCAGGGACGAAATTTCTTAAGGGGGGGGGGGAAACTGTAACGAACCCGGATTTTTACTAAGTTTAAATTGATAATTAATTTAATTTTTGAATAAAAATCATGAAATTAATTGGTAAATTGATTTGAGTTTCTTCAAATTCAAATAAAATATGTGTTAAATCATTTGAATTTAAATCTTGTATATATATGTGAATATATATGTATATGTGCATATATGAGTAGATTTGAATATATATATATATATATTGGATTTGAATTTATATTTTAAGTAAATGGTTATAAAATCATCTATGAAAAATATAAAGTCAATACATTAGCTAAATTTTAACAACATGTTTAATATAGAAATTCACCTATATTACAAAATAATAAGATTAAAGAAAAATAAAATACATTCAAGTATGTAGACAAAAATCGAATTGGATGAGATAAGTCTGATAGTATGAAACCAGACAACAAAAATATAAATATCTTTGGCTTGCAAAGGAAGATGATGGCAATTGATACTAGCCACAATACATCATATCAGCCACCAAAGCAAAGAAATATCTCTGCCTATATAGTACTAGAGAGAAAAAAAATATCACCTTGTACAAAACATATCCCTGTATACTTCTTTTATCTATCACTTCCTCATTTCAGTTCGTTCAAACATAACTTAGCAAACCAGAAAAAGAAAATAAGTATCATCATTTTTTTTACTCAAATCCATTCAACTAAACAAAAACAAAACAGAAAAGAGGATCCAGGAAAATCAAACTGCAGCCTTCAACACATAATTGTTCTCTGTTCAATCTAATATCAGGTGAGCAAACACTTGAATCTATACAAATATCTTTTGGTTTGCATATGATGATCTGTGATTGGGTATGCTTGTGTGAATATGAACTTCTGTATAGATGGATATACTAGTGCATGTCTGCACACAAAGCAAATGTCTCTGTTCCAAGTAAACAGGGTTCTAAACCTGTTTTCAAAAATTTAAATCTTCACTTCTAATTCCCTTCAGGCCTTAGGATTCAAACAAAATGTGTTTGTTAAATCTTAAGCTAGTTCTTAATAATATTTTTAAGAAAATCAGAAAGTAAATTTTGAACTGGAACAAGAATTTACAGTGAAACTCAAATAAATACAAAAACCCAAGTATCTTAATTTCTTGAATCAATTATATTATGTGATTTGTTCTTGAAAATAATGATTTTTAAAAGAAATATCATGAATTTTAATCGGGTAGATTTCGAGAATTATTAGGTTGAACGTGAAATGGGTTTGAACGAAATTACGGTGATCGGTGGGTTTTTAGCTCTCGTGATTGAAGTCGAAGACTGCTAGGAGGATGTAGATGTGAGAAAAAATAGTGGAAGTGCTTTTAGATGATCGTGGTGATGGATTAACGTCGATCTAGGGTTCGACAGTCACTTTTGGCTATTGGAGTTCTTGGGGAGATTGCGACTTCGTCATGGTGTTTGGGCCGATCGCACTAATAGGGAACGGTGCGTTGGAGTTTGTCGAAGCTCCGACCAAAATTGCGTGGTCTCTGGTGTACTAGATCGATGGGACGAGGAGTTTTTCGATGATGGTGATTTGGTTCCAGTGGTCTCGAGTAGTTCGATTGATACTCCAGTGATCTCGTCAATCTAGGAGGTCGGGGAAGTTAGGTGGGTCGAAGATGATAAGCCGGTGGTCGTAGAGTTGGTCGACAACGTTCGGTTCAGATGTACACGTGCATGACCTTATGATGGTGTCAGGAAGTTGATGATGGGTGACTCGAGTTGATACTCGAGAAAGTGATGGATTGTCTCGGGTTGGAACGCGAGATTCACGAGCCTGAAAACAATAGTTTATCAATTTTAAAACTTAAACTAAACACGTGAGAAGGAGAATCAACTCGGGAAAATGGAGGGGAAAACTCGGGTTGGACTCGAGTAAAACTGGGATTTTCTCGGGTTTTGTTTTCAAATCGTGGATTTCTAATCAAAATTTAAGATAATTCATCTTGGGCAATTTAAGATTAACATTAAAGCTTTTCAAGTTAGTAATAATTTGATTTCAAAGTTATTAAGCAAGATTTTTAAATGTTAATTACTTATTATGATTAATTAAGGATAATTAATCAAATGGAGATTAATTAAGGATTAATTAATAAATGAGATTTATTAAGATTAATTAAAGATTAATAAAAGTAAATTAATTTAATGATAAAGATTAATTAGTAATTAATGATTAACTGTTATGAGATGATTACTTAATGGTAAGAAATTAAAGGTTTAATTTCTTAAAATAATTAATTAAGGGGTTAATTAATTATGTAATTGGTTTAGAGGTTAATTTAATTAATGTGATTAATTAAGAATAATTAATTTAGGTGCTGGATAAATTAATTTATATCAAATGATTTGTAATTAATAAATCGGGATTGGATAAATAATTCATAAGTAATTAATTTAATTGGAAATAAATTGAATTAATTAGGATTAAACAATTAATTAATCCTGCTTATAAATGATTATTGAATGCTTGACCTTACTTATGAATGATTGTATTGTATGAGATGCCTTGAATTGATTGTCCTATCTGATCTGTGATATTCTGTTCTGTGGATTGAGCTGTGTATAATTTATTCATTTATTTGTGATACATTTGTATATTATCTGTGAATATGTGAATGAACGATAAGCGTTATACTTTATACCGCTTATCAACTATATTTCTGTATTTGAATCTGTGATGATTGAATAATGTTGCACTATTGTGTGTGAAACCACTAGACTACACCATACACACACAAATATGGATTGCACGTGGAAGTTGGTTAAGTCACAGATCTTTGAAATAGTTTTAAAATTGAATTTTTTTGAATTCAAATGGTTTTGAAAATGGATCGGATTTAAAGTGGAAAGCTTCTGAAAAGGGATTTCAAAGATTAAAGTTATGTTTGAATAACTTGATTTAGTTTTGAAATTTGATTTAAATTTGCATTTAAAATTTGGAATTGAATTCCATGTTTGAAAATTATGGTTTAAAGATGTTATAAAAGTTATAAATGTGTTTAAACCATTCTAAAAGTATAATTTTGAAAATTTGAATTTAACCCAAGGACTTTAACCTGTATAAATGAAATCCGATTTTTCCGAAATAAAACTGTTTGTTTTCAAATGATAAAAGATTTCATATTAGAAATGAAATTCCAATTTAAATTAAAGGAATTTCAAGTTTGAATTGGAAATAGTTTTCCAAGTTACGAATAAATCTTTGGAAACGTGTTTTGAAAGCTATAAGTTAAATCTTTGATTTAAAGATTTAATGAGTTAATCCAATTGAAATGGAAATCGATTTGAAAATCTATGAATAGATCTTTGTGAAACTGGGTGAACTTTGTGAGATGAATCTTTTTGTGTAAAAGATTAAAATGGTAATTTGTTTAAACCATTTGAAAGAGAAGTTTTGGGTAATAAGTTGTGGCTTAACTGAAATCCCAATATCCATATGTTTTTAAATATTACGCTCATTATTCGGTTTAGCCGGGAGAGGACTTTGTGTCAGATAACCCATTCCGAATAGTTATACGACGTAAATGGATAGCATTTGAAGACCGGTGGTGAAGACCGGGTATTTGTGAGAACGATAGGACAACCTATCGATTGTCTCTGCACTGAGTAGCTACGGTATAGAGATTCCCTAAGTGATGGGAAGTCCGATCGCGATTGTGAATACCCGGATTGCAAGGGCTTCTTTGGAAGTGCCTTCGATTCTGTTCGAACCCAGAACAGATTTATATGGTCGTATGTCTGACATTACAATTTGAGATATAAAGCAAATTTCTTTCAAATACATTTCTATTTGGTGGCGGAGAATTTATTCTCTTAGCTTAACACCCTTCTCTGAGACGTATGAGCTCAGAGGTTATGTAGTTGAAGGTTATCAGTGATATACTCCCAATTTGGTAGTGTGACATGCTAAGTGCTGCTGTGTGTTGCTGATCATTTGTTGATCAAAGCATGGATTTCGTGTAAAGCGTAGCTTTGTGGACGAGACCTCATCGAGCCTCACAAGCCGGTAATGGTCGAAACAGGAAAAATGCGGCAAGGTTTCAGGGGTAGCTCCCCTAGGGTATGTCCATTCCTTCTGGAAAAAGGTGGTATTATGGTATGGAGTCCAGATACTTTACCTGTGTGGTTGCATCAATCTCATTTACTGTGTGTTTGTTGCTTTGTGACCGAGGGCCCTCGGATAAAGGTCACAATCGACCGGGGGTGGCATATCTTAGGTTTACTTCCCGGGAAGGGGGTAACCGGCCTTGTGTTGGCAGAGAGCTGGTTAAGTTCTCGGGACGTCCCTTCAGAGGCGTACCCATGTGGCAGTAGGAATTTCCTTAGCCTGACCATTCGTTGGAAATCCAAAGAAACAATACGAGCCCTTTACGATTACAATTTGTATAACCTGTCACCTCAGGTGGCAGCTATAGTAGGCATAGTATAATGGTACCTATGCTGGCTAAGATTAATATTATATTTTCGAAAGGATTTTCACACTATGCACTAGTAATAATATCAAAAGAGTTTTCTCGTATTAAGCATATTTGACTATCATAAGAAGAAATCTCCTCCAAGTCTGCAATTGCATTGTGTGTGTGGTGGGAGGTCTTATGGTAGTTTCATTTTCCAAAAAGCATATCGGATTTCTCTTATGAACTATTTGTATTTCAAACAACTGTTTTGTTTACTCATACCAGTCCCATGACTGACCCGGAGTTTATTGTTCCCTTTCTAAACTCTGGGTGCCCACAATTTCCCACACGGGCAGTCTAGAGTTGGGGTTTTCAGATAGTCAGGTTTAGTAGATTAGTTGGAGCTAGTTCAGTTTTGGAGTTCACGGACGACCGACGTTGCTTATCTTGGTGTAACGTGATGGTAGTTCGAGCTTGATGTTGGAGTTGTTGGACTCATTCTCTTTTAAAGATCGTTTGGAGTTATCAATTCTGTTGTTTCCGCTATAACATTATTATTTGTCTCTGATATTCTTGTATCATATAGATATCATTGTTGTATATCATATTCTGGATATTGTATCATTTGTGATGTATATGATATCATTCATTTCTTTCTTCCGCTGTATTGTTATACTTACTGTGTTATAAGCTCCAGCGAGCCAGATTCGGCGTTTGAATCCGAATCTGTGGCATTCGAGTACAAGTGGAGTACGGGTGTCGATTTTCGAAGGCCGAGTCAGGACCGTTACAATACGGGTAGGTATCATTTCGACCCGCAATCCCAAATTCAAACAAATGAAAATCGCTTGGGTCTATCATTTCAACCCATAATGATTTTCTCCTATTCTAAAGTCCGTTCGGGTATGTATCATTTCAACCCATAGTGAATTCAATACTAATAAGGAACTTGCAGATTGATAACATATAAAAATATAACAACAGGCATATATCATCAATAACAATATAATATAAACAATAGGATATGGTGTCATATCCCACAGGTGAACAGTTACAGATAATAGCATATATAATAATTCAAATAACTACATCAGCATATTTCAATTGTCGTTTCAATTGAAATCAAATTTAATAAATATAAGAACGTTAAATCGTGAGTGATTACTCACCTTCCGAGGCTAGAGGAGTTTGACAATAGAACAAGCTACGAATTCAAGCACAAATTCCAAAGCAGGGCAAGATTAGCCCGAATTCGACAGATAGAGCTGATAATAGGGATCGATGAAACAAATTAGAACTGGGCCGATGAAGATAATTGGTATAATGAACTTATATATATAACTGTATATAATTATATATATAAAGTCAGATTCTAAATTAAAGCATATATTAAATTAAATATATATGAATTTCAAAATCCATTGTTTAAACTAAAAATCAAATATTTTACAGTCAAATACACACACACACACACACACACAAACACACACACACCCAACATGTTGAAACCATTACTTATATATACATACCCAGCCATAACATTACTTACATATAAAAACTAATATATATATATCTATATTTATAAACTTACATACATAAATACTTTGGAATAAAAAATATGTATATACTAACATAACAAGCAGATTCTATGCAACTTACATAACCTGTAACTTTTAAAATCTTGAAATATAGACATAGAATATAAATTAATACATAAATATAAAAACAAAATCAAGTTATCAAAAATCTCCTTACACATTTTAAAATTTACATAAAGTAATTGCAGATGAATATGTGACAGGATATGCAACAGACTTTCCTTTTTATGTAAACAATATCTATACAATAGTTACCTGTATACATATATACAAACAATTATACGTTATAAAATCTAACATGAAAAACTAATATATATGCAATATATTATAAGCACAGAACCAATTTTATACTTAAATTTAAAAATCCATACATATATAAACTTACGCATATATAAACATAACTGACACACGTAAGCTCTAGTATATGTAAACTCAAATAGATCATCTATATATATAAAAATATTATAAACTTGTACACTGTGACAACTATAGGTATTATATATATATAATTTAAAACCAATATTTGTATAAACTGAGCTAATGTATAATTTATGAAAACAGTGTATATATACTATTACAAAATAAATATATATACATGTATCTAAAACCAAATCTAGTATACTTACTTTGTTAAATATATATACGACACACAGCCCACACACATATATACATACAGTAACCCTTATATAATCAGTCAATATTAGCTATATAGCCAAATATATATAAACAATATATAACCTATAAAATATAACATAGTATTCTATAATATACGTATAATACCTATAAAAAAAGGAGGTTGGAGTGCCGCAATTGTGGCCAGGGGAAGGTGGCTGCGCTGGATGAAGGGATGAGGCGGTGGACGTGGAGTTGGAGGCTTTGTGGTGGCTGTTCGGCATCTGGTGGTAGGGATTGGTGGAACCAAGGCTTGCGTGCACGGGTCGGAGGAGTTGGCCAGGTAGGTCGGCCGAGAGGGAAAGGAGGAGCCGAAGCCTGGGTGCACAGTGGTGGATCTGGGATGCGAGTGTAGTTAGGGAGGAAGGAGGAGCATGAAGGAGGTTGGAAGAAAAAGCCATGGCCGAGCAACGAGAAATATAGAGGAGAAACATTGCTTCAGGAAAAATGTTTGCACATATAAAGAGACAGGCTGGCTTCCCAAATTAAACGTGACCATTTTGAAAACAACAGATATAAATAACTTTATATATATTAATTATTATTATAAAACCGTTCGAAGTGACCAGAGAAGAAAATGAATAGCTTGAAAGTTTAAAGAAAAGTCACCCAATAATATAATGGCTTAGCAACGGTTAGAAAGATTCGGGGAAAGTTCTTAAAGCAATTTATTTGATTCAGACCGAAGGAAAGTAGGAAGTCACACTTTAGGGTACCGTTAAAATGGATCGTTGTCATCGTTTCCGTTGCGTACCGGTCCTAAAAAAACAGAAATAAATATACTGAGGCGATCAGCACGATGTGACGATCAAAACGGTATACAGATATTAGTGGTACGATCATCCGATCAAAAAGTCGATACAGACACTGATATACGTTGCTATTCCGTATGGAAAAATCCAAACGGAGCTAGAAACGTCCGAAATTTTGCGAAAGGAATTTCACAGTCTCATTCAGAGTGTTCTAAATAAATTTTCTCATGTTGACATATTTTGGTTTCGGAAAACTTTTAAATTCAATTATTATTAACTGATTTAAATTGAAATAGAATTTCACAATAAAATAAACTTCAATATTATCTGATGAAAATTTACCCTTTGCTATGTTTTAATAGACGTATTCCAAATAATAAATTTTTATTTTCAAATTTTATTGTTTAAAATTTCAGGAAATTTCAATTAACTATCTTATTAAAACCATCAAAATTTTCGGGTCGTTACACTCTCCCCCACTCAAAACTTTTCGTCCCCGAAAAGGGAGGAGGTAAGAGAATAGAAACAACCAGATGTAAAAATAGATTAAGAGACAAGGATAAACAATTAATTTAAAACTATTTAAATTTTACTTAAATGTTCATTTGAAAACTTCATTTGCAATTCAATTATCTTTAATACTTTAATACCTTCCAAGACCCATTTGTAAAATTTCTTGCTTCCTTTATAAATACCACTTATATGTTTAAATAACACCTTTATGAATATATGAAAACTATTTGAAAACAATTGTTTATATCCTTAGTTATATTTACAAAGAAGCTATTGAAAACATTAAATCCATAATTCACAAATCTATTTTATCTCAAGATACTTTTCAAACATTATTAATAATCATCTACCTTAAATATGTTTATTAAATTAATAACTTCTAAAATATTTATAACACTAAAATTTTTTCTATTAAACCATGTAGTATATAAATAAGCGATATTTAAAAAAAAGATATAGTCAATAAGGAAAAGGAGGAGGATTTGGAAAAACAGAATATAGGTGAATAAATAAAGCTGAGCAGATAAGGTAGATTTAAAGGAATAGTATCGGGCATGAATAATTAATTCAAACCATAAGAATCTCAATTTCAAATATTAATACAAAATTTCTTTGTTGGAAATACTTTTATAATAAAATACCTTTATAATAAAATACTTTTTATAACTCGATGTTTCAACAAGTTTATCCTCGTTCTTGCAGACTCTGGCAGTGCGTTGATCAGGCGCAAAGCTAGAATTCTCCAGGTACTTAGTAGACTTGTTTCAACACCCAGTGAAAATACTAGAAAGCTTTTTTTAAAAAACAGATATGGAAAGTACAATCCAACCAAAAAACAAACAAAACCATTGTCTAACCATGGTTCGCAGATACACAATGGTTACGCCTGGATCCCCCAGGAAACAATCCATATCCGTAAGCTTTCTCAGCTCTGCGAGTTACGCCATGATGACTAGTAGAATGCAGGATACATAATGATTACGCCTGGATCCCCCAGGAAACAATCCGTACCCCTAGGACATCTCAGCCAGGCGGTTTCGCTACTAATGCAACCTACATAGATACAGGATACACAATGTTACGCCTGGATCCCCCAGGAAACAATCCGTACCCCTAGGCCATCTCAGCCAGGTAGTTTCGCTATGCAGTCGCGCTCATAAGACCATGGGTAACGCCATGGAATTCGATGGAAACTCAAGAATCATATCCGAAAAACCAAAATCAGAGAAATATCGATAGAATGAATCCACAATGTGGCTACAAAGCAGATATCAAGCAGAAGGAACTTTCCATATCTTTACTTCGAAAATATGTATCATATAGTACCTTTTCAAATCACTTTCAAATATCATACTTATATAAAGTCCATTATATATAAGATTTCATTTTCAAATCAATACTTTCCAAAATCAATAGTATATCAAATCACACTTATATAGACTTCAATTATATAAGATTTCACTTTTCAAATTCAGTACCGTTTCAAATCCATAGTTTTCGAATCAACATCATACCTATACAAACCAAATTTTATATAAGTTCGATAACTTCCAAATCAAGTATTTAGTAACACAAGGTTCAATTTTGTTTCAATATCAATATAGTTTCCAAAATCATAATTTAGAAAATAATCCAAATTTCTAAATCAACAAAATTTAAGTCAACCAATTCATTTCCAAAATCAATGGTTTTCAAAATCATCTTATATTTACATAAGGTCCATCTTATGTCAGAAATCAAAAATTTTAAAAATAAATTTCGCTGCACGAAGAGCCTTATGGGATTGAACATCTTTGCTTACTAAAAGGTTTTTAATTTAGAATAGTTTTGTATATAAAATAGTTTGTAAAATAGTTTGTATGTAAAATAGAATAAAACATTTTGTTTAAGAAGAATAAAAGAAAAATAGTTTTGAAAAATGGTTTTATATTGATAGTAGTTTTTCATAAAAGAAAAATTCAAATTAAATTGCAAAGATATCCAACCCAACAACTTCCAATTTCAGCATCAAGTATATCAATGATATTAGAATATAAGATGTACATAGGTCATCATTTCGCAACATTACATTCGATCGCTTGCTCGATCACACAAGTTCGCTTTCGAACTAGTATTGTCCATTCGACTTCCCTAATGTGGATTTCGATATGGTTTCTCGACTAGAAACCATCAGTCTCCTTGCATAGCCATATACTATGATAGAGAATTCTAGAATCAAGCCCAAAATCTATATCAAATATTCGCCATCAAGAATCAAATGAAAAATTCTAACACGAAATGGTGTAATTCACCTCGAACTTGTGTATCAAACTTGGATCAAATTAATTATGCCAATAAAACAACATACGTACAACTTATGTATCTATTCCAACTTGTTAAATATATAGTTTTATAAAGATGTTACCCAGTTAAAACATTTAAACTAAATTTTGTTCAAAATATTTTGAAGACCAAATTCATTTCAAAACATTTCAAATCTAAATTTCATATTAGAAATTCAAAAGAGCCTTATTCATTTACTTAACAAAACAGTTTCAACTTATTTAAATCATATTACTACATACTTTAAACAAACATACCAAATTTATATATTTTATGCTTTTCAAAATTTCTTAGCTTTGAAAAGTTAACCTTGATTTGAAAGTGCTCGAACCTTCAAAGTAGTCGAATAAATCATATTTTCAATCCAAGAGTTGGAAATCACCAACAAATCAGTAAATCAATTCAAAAAAATAGGGTTATATCAAATCAAATCCAAAACTCAAGGACTGAACACCGGCTTACTTCAAATCATTTCAAATATATATACATATATCTTTCAAATATCAAATCTTACTTCGGAATTTGAAATCAAAATGGTTTCGCAAAATTACTCGCGTAGCAATGCTACTAAAGTGGCCTCTCCCCCACTCTGAAACTCGAAAATCAATGTCGATGATGTGTGCACTCATCACCGAAATTATTTTCCAGCGACATAAGTGAGTTATGGACTTCTATTTTCTTGAAAACTTCTTTGAAATTTTTTTTCGAAATCATTGGAACTCATTCGAAATCATTTGAAACATTTCTTATTCGAAAAATACTTTTAAATCATATTATCATTATATATTTCAAAATATTAAAACCAATTTCAAACTACCAGAGTTCAATTCTCGAATTTCAAATTTAAAATCCTTCAGTTATAAATCATTTTTATATAAATCAACTTTCTTATATAAATTTTTTTCAAAATTTCAAACCCTTTCAAAATTTCAAATTCTAGTTTTTAAAAGGTATATAATCCTTATCGAAATCACTTATATATATAGAATATAATCATACTTATCAAAGTAATACTTTCGATATATATAAAAAAAATTCTAAAATACAAACAAGCCCGATTTTTTCCAAGGATGATTCAAAAATGGATTTCAAAACAAAGATGGAGATTCAAATTAGAGGGACTCCAATCGGATAGAATTCTGACTTGAAGATAGGCTCGAACGAAGATGAGATAACTAAATTACAAAATACAAGATAGATATATTTTTATAAATCGCGGATGACCCTAGGGTCAACCGTGACTTAAAAATAAGATTGGTGTAGAATTTTGAGGCAAATCGACATTCGATTGCCAGAGATAGAGTTCGGCATAACAAGAGATAGCAACATCAAACCGAGGGATATATAAATCTCCGGTGAATCAATGCCAATTGTAAAGGAGTTCCACCCCTTTACAAATAATTTAAACATTGGCGAGATCGCCTATTCTTATAGAGATTATTCGAAGTGAAGTTATAGGATTTCCAGAATCAAGAAGACACGAATAGGGAGAGACAAGAATGAATTTTGGAACCGTAGAGAACGTTCCAAAGTTCAAAGGAAATCGAGTCAAAAGGAAGAGATTCAACTCGAACGAAAGTGATTCTATAAATAAATTTACCATATATGTTAAGGTTTGCCTAGAGCCAAAGCTCTGATACCAACTGTAACGACCCCATATTTTCAACCATTCGCATCCGCAGATGTCGGACTTGAATTTGCTCAAAATATCAGATTGTTAATTTAAATTTAGCAAAACTCAGCATATACAGTAAATAAATCAATCACAAAATCACAGACATGGAGTAATACAATAATATGCAGCGGAAAAGATAAAATAGCAGTTCATGAAGCTACTATATAAACATTAGAGTTAAAAATAAAATACAACAGAATATCTCAAATACAGTGAAGTCTTCAGTACGAATAGATGACCTCTCTGAACAAATCAACTGGAAAAGCTGAAAGCTGAATCGATAGTTGGATCTCCAAATGAAGGTCCAAACTCCAAGGGTGTCTCAAATGCTGTATCACTCAGTCTGACCCGAGCGTAAAGAAAAACACAAAACCCTCGAGTCAGGATTAACATTCTTATATCAATAAATCCAACTCAAGTGAAATATCAACTGAAATACAAGTAACTTAAAGGATGTTTGGGATAACCATCCTTTAAGGATCCGTGGAACTATCTACGATGTAGAAATATACACTATAACACCGTGGTCATTCCAAATTAATTTATACTTCAAAACCAAAATATCATTTCATTTCAAATATCTATTTTCCATAATAGTATATATAGGTTAAATAATTTAAAAAGTAAAGTATTTATAATTTCCTCAAGTCTCACAAATCGATTCAAATCAACTACAAATTTCCAAATTCAAATTTCTTCCCAACCTTAACTTATTCAAATTATTACAAAAATCTATTTTGAAATATAAATTTAAATACTTAACCATATTATATGTATTAAATCAATCTTAATTAAATTAAACGTTTTTATTAAATCTATATATATCATTACCATTTATATATAAAAATTTAAGAATCAACATTTATTAAAACCATATATTTCTTTCCAAAACCATAGAATTTATTTTCAAAATATTTATATATGGACCAACAGTGTCTGTATATAATTTCCTATCCTATGGTCAATTGATACGAATATTTATCATTTCAATCCGTAATTTAAATATATATATACGGGTAGGTATCATTTCGACCCGTAATCCCAAATTCAAACAAATGAAAATCGCTTGGGTCTATCATTTCAACCCATAATGATTTTCTCCTATTCTAAAGTGTGTTCGGGTATGTATCATTTCAACCCATAGTGAATTTTATACTAACAGGGAACTTGCAGAGTGATAACATATAAAAATATAACAACAGGCATATATCATCAATAACAATATAATGTAAACAATAGGATATGGTGTCATATCCCACTGGTGAACAGTTACAGATAATAGCATATATAATAATTCAAATAACTACATCAGCATATTTCAATTGTCGTTTCAATTGAAATCAAATTTAATAAATATAAGAACGTTAAATCGTGAGTGATTACTCACCTTCCGAGGCTAGAGGAGTTTGACAATAGAACAAGCTACGAATTCAAGCACGAATTCCAAAGCAGGGCAAGATTGGCCCGAATTCGACGGATAGAGCTGATAATAGGGATCGATGAAACAAATTAGAACTGGGTCGATGAAGATAATTGGTATGATGAACTTATATATATAACTGTATATAATTATATATATATAAAGTCAGATTCTAAATTAAAGCATATATTAAATTAAATATATACGAATTTCAAAATCCATTGTTTAAACTAAAACTCAAATATTTTACAGTCAAATATATATATATATATATATATATATATATATATACACACACCCAATACATGTTGAAACCATTACTTATATATACATACCCAGCCATAACATTACTTACATATAAAAACTAATATATATAAATATATATTTATAAACTTACATACATAAATACTTTGGAATCAAAAATATGTATATACTAACATAACAAGCAGATTCTATGCAACTTACATAACCTGTAACTGTTAAAATCTTGAAATATAGACATAGAATATAAATTAATACATAAATATAAAAACAAAATCAAGTTATCAAAAATCTCCTTAGACATTTTAAAATTTACATAAAGTAATTGCAGATGAATATGTGACATGATATGCAACAGACTTTCCTTTTTATGTAAACGATATATATACAACAATTACCTGTATACATATATACAAACAATTATACGTTATAAAATCTAACATGTAAAACTAATATATATGCAATATATTATAAGCATAGAACCAATTTTATACTTAAATTTAAAAATCTATACATATATAAACTTACGCATATATAAACATAACTGACACACGCAAGCTCCAGTATATGTAAACTCAAATAGATCATCTATATATATAGAAATATTATAAACTTATACACTGTGACAACTATAGGTATTATATATATAATTTAAAACCCAATATTTGTATAAACTGAGCTAATGTATAATTTATGAAAACAGAGTATATATACTATTATAAAATAAATATATATACATGTATCTAAAACCAAATCTAGTATACTTACTTTGTTAAATATATATACGACACACAACCCACACACATATATACATACAGTAACCCTTATATAATCAGTCAATATTAGCTATATAGCCAAATATATATATAAACAATATATAACCTATAAAATATAACATAGTGTTCTATAATATACGTATAATACCTATAAAACAAGGAGGTTGGAGTGCCGCAGTCGTGGCCAGGGAAAGGTGGCTGCGCTAGATGAAGGGATGAGGCGGTGAACGTGGAGTTGGAGGCTTTTTGGTGGCTGTTCGGCATCTGGTGGTAGGGATTGGTGGAACCGAGGCTTGCATGCTCGGGTCGGAGGAGTTGGCCAGGTAGGTCGGCCGAGAGGGAAAGGAGGAGACGAAGCCTGGGTGCACAGTGGTGGATCTGGGATGCGAGTGTAGTTAGGGAGGAAGGAGGAGCATGAAGGAGGTTGGAAGAAAAAGCCATGGCCGAGCAAAGAGAAATAGAGAGGAGAAACATTGCTTCAGGAAAAATGTTTGCGCATATAAAGAGACAGGCTAGCTTCCTAAAATAAACGTGAACATTTTGAAAACAACAGATATAAATAACTTTATATATATTAATTATTATTATAAAACCATTCGAAGTGACTAGAGAAGAAAATGAACAGCTTGAAAGTTAAAAGAAAAGTCACCCAATAATATAATGGCTTAGCAACGGTCAGAGAGATTCGGGGAAAGTTCTTAAAGCAATTTATTTGATTCAGATCGAAGGAAAGTGGGAAGTCACACTTTAAGGTACCGTTAAAATGGATCGTTTTCATCGTTTCCGTCGCGTACCGGTCCTCAAAATATAGAAATAAATATACTGAGGCGATCAGCACGACGTGACAATCAAAACGGTATATAGATATTAGTGGTAGGATCATCCGATCAAAAAGTCGATACAGACACTGTTATACGTTGCTATTCCGTACGGAAAAATCCAAACGGAGCTAGAAACGTCCGAAATTTTGCGAAACGAATTTCGTAGTCTCATTCAGAGTGTTCTAAATAAATTTTCTCATGTTGACATATTTTGGTTTCGGAAACTTTTAAATTTAACTGTTATTAACTGATTTAAATTGAAATAGAATTTCACAATAAAATAAACTTTAATATTATCTGATGAAAATTTACCCTTTGCTATGTTTTAATAGACGTATTCCAAATAATAAATTTTTATTTTCAAATTTTATTGTTTAAAATTTCAGAAAATTTCAATTAACTATCTTATTAAAAACATCAAAATTTTCAGGTCTAACACTCATCTGGATGCATACGAACTCGGGGGTTTTACGGTTATAGAAATCTATTTAGCGTGTCTCCAAAATGGTAGTGTTAGTAAATATACTTATATCATTAATATAAGTATATGGAAATGTTTTTCAATATCAAAGGATTGAAATGGTTTTGTGGATATAACTTTTTAAAAGATAATTTGAAGTAAATATTTGATTTAATCAGTAAAAGATTAATTAAATGGCCCCAGTGACTGCTTGGCCCTAGTGACTGCTTATGTGCTAGATTTTTTTTTGTTTCTTTGATAGTTAAATAACCCGCAATCAAATTTGACCATTTTTGTTTCCTCGACTTGATGTGGGAACTGATTAGTCGTGCACTTAGTACGAAGCCGACTGAGTCGGCTTGATTTTCGTTTGATTAAGAATGTCGATTCGAGTAGTGCGGAGTGACTATGGTACTCCAATCTACCGGGCTACCTTCTTGGACGAAATATAGAAATTTCAGAGTTGGAAACGTGATAAGTCTACGAGACTTGGTTTCCGTATAAGGTTGAGGGCCTCTTTATCGTTGTTGGTCCGGAGAGACCTGGGTCGGATTTACCTAGAAACCACTTCGGACCAATGTATGCGTTCGAAAGTGCAGGTTTATGATGATGATGATTTTTAAGATGGAGATCTTCATGATGTAGAGATACTTGCCACTAGTCCCGCGATGCATATTATATATATGGTGGCAGTAGTGCTTCGTTATGAAAATCTATGATATGCAAGGACTTCTTGCTACTAATCCTAGAGGTAATTTCTGACATGATGTGGTAGGAGAGTTCCTTCAGTTTGTCCTGTTACTGGACAACTTGTATGGACGAATGTCTAACGTTACATTTCTAATTACATCGATTGATCTCTATGAACGTATCATCTGTTTGGTGGCGGAGAAGGTAACTTCTCTTAGCTTAACACTCTTTCCATAGATGTACGAGCTCAGAAGTTATACGTTTGTAGAAATCTGTTGTGTGATTGTGGGAATGGTAATGTGGCATTCAAAGTGGAATGTTCTATGTTAAAGGTAAACGTTACCTTAAGCTTCATCACCCGGTAATGACTTAAATAGGGTATGCCATGAGATTACGTGGTTCGCAACCATTAGGGTATGATTATCACCTTTTTAGATAACCCTCTATATGTCGGGTATATGGTGTATGATACGAGACATCTCAGATAGGTTGGTAACGCCCGGGGTGAAGGCATATTCGGTTTCTATCCAGGCTATGTATGAGTGCCAAACAAGGATGGACCGGTCTTGCTAGATGCGGAGGATTGTTTGTGTATCCTCGGTACATTCCTCTTGTGATGTCTGTACAAAAGGTAGTTCCTTACCTGCTATTGTATGGAAATCCTTTCTCTAATACGTGCCTGCCATTTTGTTTGTAAACCTATTATGCCGTCAAATTTAACCAAAGTAAGAATTTTGGCTATTTTATTATTATTTGTATATAAGACACCAGTATAATATAATAGGATTTGATATGAAATGTTTTGGTTATCGTAAAGTAAATATCCGACCGTGTTTATGTACGGCGTGGTCTTACGAGATACCTTTGTTTTGATAAAGAAAGTTTTTATAACTTTAAAATTAAGTTGAGATGTGTTTTCTCACGCTGGTTTACCAGACTGATCCGAGCATTCTTCCCTTTCAATGCTCGGGTTAGACCGAGTATATTTACAGATTTAGAGTTGGATGCTTTAGAGCTTCAACAAACGAGTTGGAGGTCTTCGGGTTGTATTCATGTATATGTTTATTTTCCACTGCATTATTGTGTAAATTATCAGCATTTGTGAGGAAGGTTATTATAACTGTCCAGGCTGATGATTAGTGATTTATTGTTGTACTCTGATGGATGTATGTAAATTATATTACAGTTTCTCTTTTGTAAAGTTCATTGATATTATATTAAATGTTGTTCTAGTGCGATTGTGAGATTCTATGTTTTTTTAGTTTCTCTTTCTCATCTTCCTTTTTACGATAACTATCTGTCTTTCCGTTCAATTTGGGTTGGACATGTGCGGTTTATTGTCAGCATGAATTGTGCAGGTTTGCGGGTCATTTCAACTACCCAAATTAAAACCACTTAATACTTCTTTAATAAGGGGAGGCAGACCCAAAGGCCATTTAGCACCTCAATCCCCAAAGCGTGACCTCTACAACGCAAACGCTGGTCAATCAGTTCTAGCTATCATACCCGATAACCCCTATATATATGGCTCTATAATTTATAATTTAATTTTCCTACTACTTACGCATCTCAAGGACCTATCTAAGGGTTAACTAGCCCACCTCTGATAAACAAATTTTTTTCTAACCATCTACTTTGAGGTCTGTGTGTATCCTATACAGATTCTACACTAATAGGAAGCGAAATCCATTGTAACGACCTAGAATTTCTATCATTTGAAATTCGTATATATAATTGATTTTAAATATTAACAAGTGAGATTTGTAAGTCGAATAAATTTAATTTCAAATATAGTGATTTAATTGGATAATTAAATTGACAATTTAATATTTGAAATTCCAGAAATAATTGGAAATTGGGGTTAATGTGTATGAAAATAATTTGTAAAGTTATAATAAATCATATTGGAGTTAGAACGATGTTATAGAACTTTTAAAATTGAATTAAAAGTTAATTTGTGAAAATTGAATATTTTAATATTTAATTGACGAGTGAAAATTGAATATTTTAATATTTAATTGACGAGTGAAAATAGTCATTTTTCAAACAGTCTTGGATTTCGACGAAACCAGATTCATCGGATCTGTAATGTTTGTAAGATTTCAAATTTTGTGTCAATCGGATGTACGGTTTGTCCGAGGCAAGCCAAAACGCATAGAAATCGTTTTAATTGATTAAATTTAAATTTGATCGTTTATTTCCGTAACTCACACATATGGCCGAATTAGCTCCCGAAACACGTTCCATTGTGTTCGGAACGCGGGTAAAACCCTAGAAACCCCAGCCGGCGCGCTTCGTTTGGAGTTCGGAAAATTTTCGATGAATTGTGTTTTGACAATTTTCTATAAAAGGACTTGTTTTATTCATTTTTTCAACAAAGCCCTAACCCTAGTTGTAGCCGCCACCATTAACGTTCAGTGGCCCGAAAATCACCAACTTCTTCTCACTTTTTCTTCAAATCCGTTAACCGATACCAAAAATCTCCAACTACAACATCGAAGAGGACGACGAGATCTTTAATTTCAACGGTTATGATCGAAAAATACGAAACGAATCAACGACAATCTTCATTCAAAGGCCACACGAACGTGCGCAATTTTCGAGATATAGGGGTAGAAGAGCTTCGTCGCATCTGGGGCGGTGGTAGGGGCGGCAACGCTCTTCGATGTGGTGGTGGTTGATCGGAGGCTAGATGATCGGAGGGGTTGCGAAAATTCACGAATAAACGGTGGCTATGGGTGGGTTTTCATGTGAAGGAACGAAGAGGGGAGAAGAAGAAGTATGCGGCCCTGATCTCGTGATGCAAATCGAACGGCCTGGGGCAAAGCTAGGGTATAAAAGTAAAATATAAAATGAAGATAAATTGCAAATTAATTTATTTTAAATCGTATAAACTTCTAAATACCATAACTTTTTGATACGAGTTCGAAAACTGACGACATGACTTGCGTTGGGTTCGTTTCGACGAGCACTACGCAATGGAGCTGGATTGGGATTGATTGGAGCTAGTTTGAATTTTAGGTAAAATTAAACGCGTGTTTAATTTTATTCGAAATAAAATACTGCAACCGTTATTGAAAGCAAGGTGAGAACTTCTCAATCAATCGAAATTGTTTCGATTTAAATTCTAAATAGTTAAATTTAAAATTGCTTGATTATGTGAATTGAATGATGGTTGTTATCTATCGTGCTGAAATAGACCCTATACGCCGCATAATAGCGGAGGTTATTATATTAAAAACATATACCGCGATATTCCATATTGAAGTGGAATTGGTATTATATATGTATTTGGAGTTGATTTCCCGCATTATATAGCGGATGACACCCTATTGCGCCACATAATAGAGGATAGTATTTTATAAATCCCATATACCGCGATATTCCACTTCGAAGTGGAATTGGTATTGTGCTAACATCTGTGGATGCAAGGAAACAGGTTGGAGGGATCCAACTGGATTCCTCAAACATTTGAATTTATTTCAATGTTGTGTGTTGATTATTTATAATCTGTGTGTGATTATATTGTGATTGAAATTTGTTAAATGCTAAAGTTTAGCCGAATATATTTTTGGTATCATTGGATACTGGAAATTAATAAAAATTGGATTTTTGAAAATTTATCAAAAAATTTATTTTTGAGAATTGGATAAATTTAAAAGGAGTTTTAAAAAGATAAAGTTATTTTTGAACCATATTGAATTAAATTTCAAATTTTGGGAAAAAAGGGCTTAGTAAAGGGATTTTTAATAATATTATTTATAAGTTGTTATTTAAAATTTGGATTTTTAAATAGATTTGAAGAGATAAAGAAATTTATTTTAAAAAGGAAATAACTTTGGAAATTTACCTGATTTAAATTAATCAGATGATTAAATTAATCCTACTTATGGATGTTTGGATTATATTGGATGTTGAATTATTTGATATCCCAAATATGTGATACTTTGTGATATATCCTGATTTGTGTTGTGATTTGTAATTTGTTTATCTGTGATATATATATATATATCTGTGATCTGTGAATGAAAGATAAGCGTTATAGTTTATACCGCTTATCAAATATATTGTTGTATTTTGACCTGTGATGGTTGAATGTTGTTGCACTATTGTGTTAAACCCCTGGGCTACACAATACACACACAAATGTGGATTTCACGTGGAAATCGGTTAAGTCACAGATTTTTATCAATTTTGAAAATGGAAATTTTGAATCCAAAATAGTTTTGGAATTGGAATTGAAAGTATTTGAAAATGAGTTTCAAAAATAAGAGTTATTTTAAATAACTTAATAAAAATTGGAATTTAAATCATTTGATTTAAATTCTGAATTCAATACTTGAAATTGAATTCAATGATTTGGGAACTATGGTCTAAAAGATTGTACAAGTTATAAAAGGTGTTTATATGGGTTTTAACCATTTTAAAATATGGTTTTGGAAATTTAAATTTAAATCCAAGATTTGTACTTGGATGGCTTTAACCTGTGTAATTGTAACCAGTTTTTCCTAAACGAAAACTATCCGTTTTCAAATAATAATAGCTTTCATAAAGTGAAAAGATTTCCAATTTGTATCGAAACATTTCAAGTTGAAATGAAATTGTGAATAGTTTGAGAAAAACTATGAATTAACCTTTGTGAAGATGATTAAGCTTTATTTTGAAATCAAAGAAAAATTTAAAAGGTGCATCTTTTATATTATAAAAGACTTGAATTGTGAATAGTTTTGAAAGCTATAAATTAAATCTTAATTTAAAGATTTAATGGGTTAATCCAATTGAAATGGAAATTGATTTGGGAATCTGTGAATGAATCTTTGTGAAATTGGGTGAACTTTGTGAAATTGGGTGAACTTTGTGAAGTAAATCTTTTTGTTTAAAGATTTAAAATGGTAATTTGTTTAAACCATTTAAAGGAAAGGATTTGGGTAATAAATTGTGACTTAATTGAAATCCCATATCCGTATGTTTTAAAATATTGTGCTCACTATTAGGTTTAGCCGGAAAAGGACCTTTGTGTCATATAACCCATTCCGAATAAGTGATACGGCGATATGGATCGCATTGAAGACCGGTGGTGAAGATCGGGTATTTGTGAAAATCATAGGATGACCTATCAATTGTCTCTGCACCGTTAGCTACGGTATAGAGATTTCCTTTGTGATGGGAAGTTCGATCGGGATTGTGAATACCCGGATTGCAAGGGCTTCTTCGGAAGTGCCTTCGGTTCTGTTCGAACCCGGAACAGACTTGTATGGTTACATGTCTGACATTACATTTTGAGATATAAAGCTGATTTCTTTCAAATACATTTCTGTTTGTGGCGGAGAATTTATTCTCTTAGCTTAACACCCTTCTCTGAGACGTACGAGCTCAGAGGTTATGTAGTTGAAGGTTATCAGTGATATACTCCCAATTTGGTAATGTGGCATGCTGAGTGTTGCTGTGTGATGATTATTTATTGATCATTTGTTGATCAAAGCGTGGCTTTGTGAAAAACGTAGCTTTGTGGACGAGACCTCTTCGGACCTCACACCCCGGAAATGGTGAAACAGGAATGATGCGGCAAAGTTATGAGGGTCGCTCCCTTTAGGGTATGTCATTTCCTTCTGGAAAAGGGTGGTATCAGGTATGGAGCCCTGGTATTTAACCTATGTGGTTACTCCAATCTCATTTACTGTGTGATTGTTGTTTTGTTGAGGCGCCTCAGATAAAGGTGTAACGCCCCACTTCAAGACCCTCATTAGCAAAGAGAATCAAAGAGGTGATTTCGTCTGCTAATGCGGAGAATAGAGTATAATAGGAGCGACCAAATGTAACTATGCTATAACTATCTACCGAATACGTCGAAAGGTGGAATCTATTTAAATTTTTTTTCAATCAGGTGGTTCGATATATTCAATAAATACTTATAACGAAATTACAAATGGCTAAAGATCTATTAGAACAAAGCATAATAACATAATGAAATAGCATCACAGAACAATATCACATAACAACACAGAGTCTTAGAACAATACATCGTCAATACAGATCCAAATATATCATAAGGTGGGTGCAAAGCCACCACTCACACAAGTGAGTCAAAAATATGTACATAAGAGACTGAATAATCAGAGTACCAAAATAGTGGACCAATATAAAGAGCTATCTATCAGCAAAGAAAATAATGTCCAAGCGGAAGCACAAAAAGCTAAGTCCAAAGACCTAACTTGAAACAACTCGGTCTGATCCGAGCGAAAAACACTCGGGTCAGGCTAACTAAACAATCAGTTAATAAACTGAGATAAACATGATAGATAATGAGGCGATATATAACATAGTACTATAGACCACAAACTCTCACATAGAGAAGAAATAAACATCTAAGTAGAGATGTATAGCAAGCCTTGTATCATGGGCATAACATAGTCACAAATGTCAAAACAAAACATCTAAGTAGAGATGTATAATAAGCCTCATATCATCGGCATAACATAAGCACAAATGCCAAAACAAAAACATCTAAGTAGAGATGTCAAAAACGATACATCTAAGTAGAGATGTATAACGGGCCATCTAAGTAGAGATGCCAAAAACGATACATCTATGTAGAGATGTATAACGGCCATCTAAGTAGAGATGCCAAAAATGATACATCTATGTAGTGATGTATAACGGCCATCTAAGTAGAGATGCCAAAACGATACCTCTAAGGGAGACAGTCCGAAGACACTATCCCAAAGGTAATACAAGGAGTGTGTCACGAACTTTTAACAAGGAACCCGTAAAGTGTTAACGTGAGTCCCATACCCCACGTTCGCAGTAAACGGTTTACTAACCAATCGTAAGCTTCCACACTGAAAACAGTACAAAGTTCACCTCATGTCATCGGTAAACTAGGCCGAAAGGCCAAAACGATCAATCGAATAAGTAGGGGATTAACCGGAAAGGAAATACACACGGTTTCATATGCCGGAGTTTTTCACAACCATTTAAGCACCTTTCCACATCGCTCGAAGTGCTAAAGTATGAGTGTGGGATTTTATTATAGAAAATAATTACGGAAAACGGATTTATAATTGGTTTGAAATCACTCTAAAACGGCCTTTGAAAACTCTCCTATTATGGAGTGATTAATTTAATAATTAAAAATAATATTATATAATAATTTCGAAAGCCATTTCGGAGCAAAAAATCCTTTTAAAACCTGTTTATAAGGCCTGTGTACGAAATCCAGAGACAAATCTCAAAGAAATCGATAAAACTAGAAAATCACTGAAGATATTCTAAGTGTTGGAAAAGAGTCCAAAACTGACGCGAACCCAAGTTCGGAAAATTATTCGGACCAGCAGACTGAATCCGAATAGCATGAAAATTGGTAGGAACGTGGTCCGACAATCCTACTTCAGAACGGAAAAAGAATTATCCAATTCCAACTTGAAACGAAGTCGCAGCAACACTCCAAAGTCGGACCCGGAAACAGTGAATACACTGTTTCAGGCTGAGATCCGGGTCCCTGTTCGACAGCAATTTCGAAGAACCAAATGAACTCGGATACTAATCAAACTTTCTAGAGATGGAGTTCGGAACTCCAGCTTTCCAACGAGTCCAAAAACGTTGGATTCCGACCATGGCTGTGACCGTGGCAGTGTCACAAAGTTTCAGTTTCAAAACTGGAAACAGGGAGTAAGAAATCGATAAAACCAGAACATCACTGGAAATATTCTCTGTGTTGGAAAATAGTCCAAAACTGACGCGAACCCAAGTTCGGAAAATTATTCGTACCAGCAGACTGAACCCGAATGGCATGAAAATTAGTAGGAACGTAGTCCGAAATTCCTACTTCAGAACACAAAAAGAATTACTCGATTCCGACTTGAAACGAAGTCGCAGCGACGTTCCAAAGTCGGACTCAGAAACATGAAATGCACTGTTTTGCACAGAGATCTGGGTTCAACTCTAACAGGAAATTCGAAGGGTCTAATGAACTCAGATGATGACCAAACTTTCCAGATATGGAGTTCGTAACTCCTTCTTTTCAGAAAGTCCAAAATCGTTCAATTCTGACTAGCGGCTCAAAAGTTATGACCAAAATAGTTTCTGTTTCATCC
This sequence comes from Allium fistulosum, assembly GCA_030737815.1. Lineage (NCBI taxonomy): Eukaryota > Viridiplantae > Streptophyta > Magnoliopsida > Asparagales > Amaryllidaceae > Allium > Allium fistulosum. Next base: position 344,041,785 of record CM060903.1, on the reverse strand, counting down.
ACAGAGCTAATATGTGTATCGCTCTCGGGAAGATAGTAGGAAAATCAATTTTTGACCTAGTTAGCCTCAAAATTACAGAAAACTAACTGAACAAAAATTGTAGTATATGTTTTAAGCTTTCTGGAACATCCAAAATTATCTAATTCGGATCAAAAACGAGAGAGATACAGGCAAAACAATATCAGATTGAAACTCAAGATAACTTGTTAAGGACAGAATTGGTCTTTTGTCTTTGAACGCATTTCAGGTCATCTAAATGGCAAAATTATAGAAAACTCTTTGAAAAAAAATTGTAGCATATGTTTTAGTCTTTCTGGAACATCCAAAATTATCTAATTCGGATAAAAACGAGAGAGATACAGACAAAACAATATCAGATTGAAACTCAAGATAACTTGTTAAAGACAGAATTGGTCTTCTGTCTTTGAACGCATTTCAGGTCATCTAAATGACAAAATTACAGAAAACTCACTAAAAAAAAATTGTAGCATATGTTTTAAGCTTTTCGAAACATCCAAAATTATTCAATTCGGATCAAAAACGAGAGAGATACAGGCAAAACAATATCAGATTGAAACTCAAGATAACTTGTTAAAGACAGAATTGGTCTTTTGTCTTTGAACCCATTTCAGGTCATTTTATTGGCAAAATTACAGAAAACTCGCTGAACAAAAATTGTAGCATATGTTTTAAGCTTTCCGGAACATCCAAAATTATCTAATTCGGACCAAAAACGAGAGAGATACAGGCAAAACAATATCAGATTGAAACTCAAGATAACTTGTTAAAGACAGAATTGGTCTTCTTTCTTTGAACGCATTTCAGATCATCTAAATGGCAAAACTACAGAAAACTCACTGAACAAAAATTGTAGCATATGTTTTAAGCTTTCCGGAACATCCAAAATTATCTAATTCGGATCAAAAACGAGAGAGATACAGGCAAAAAAATATCAGATTGAAACTCAAGATAACTTGTTAAAGACAGAATTGGTCTTCTGTCTTTGAACGCATTTCAGTTCATCTAAATGGCAAAATTACAGAAAACTCACAGAACAAAAAGTGTTCCTTATTAAATTTAGTTTGTAGCAAAAAAAACCTGACCAAAAACGGATGAGAAATGAAGAAGTTATGCCTGATTTCGTTTCAGCTACAATTCCAAAACGAAAATTATAGAAGCATCAAGTAAAAAAAGGATTTAGCTAGCAATTTTACCTCAACCAATGCAAGAAAAATATGCACAAACACTTGGCGTGCACTCCAAAAGCTAGAGAGAGGAGATCAAGAGGCTTCATAACAAAATAAACCAAAAACCATGTATTAAAAATTAATTTCAGAAATTAGAATGAAGATTAGAGAGTGATTAGAGAAGGATTGCTTTACCTTTTAGCTTGTATTAACCTAGATTAGCTATGTGGAGAGGAAAATTGGATCTTCTACCAAATGGAGGCCATTAATTAGGTTTTTAGGAGGTGTTTTAGGGTTTGAGGAAATTATGAAGAGGAGGGTTAGGGTTTAGGGTGGGTTTAAGATAATATATAGAGGTGGGTAATGAGTTTGGTCTCACTAATTGACCCAATAAGAGAAGTGACATCCTAATGTTCACTAAAACTATTTAATGCTTCATTAGCCAACTAAAACCCACCATTATAAAACCACCCGTTTTTTTCAAATAACTTTATTTTAAAGAAATTAGCCTATCCAAAAAAAACCATTTTTAGCTCCATTTAAATAAAAATCATAATTTTAATTTATTATTCGGTAATTGCAATCCCGGGTTGTTACAGACTCCCCCCTTAAGAAAATTGCGTCCCCGCAATTCCTTAAATATGGAAGTCGTCTATAACCTCTAATCCACTGAAGAAACAATAGAAGATAAATATAGATGCTCACCCGTACCCGAAGATGAAAGAAAACCAGGATAAATACGCTCGATAAATTCTTTGGTCTCCCAAGTGCAGTCCTTAGGATTGGGTGACCATTGAATTTCACAAGCGGAACCTCTTTGTTTTGAAGGCGTCTGACCTCCGAATGAAGCACACGGAGTGGTTGCTGCTCCCAAGATAGATCGGGTGAGATCTCCAAATCTGGCACGATATGCGGCTCGATAATAGAATCAGGATCGCGCACACACTTGCGAAGCTAAGAGACATGGAACACATCATGTATTCCAGAGAAATGAGCAGGTAGAGCCACACGATAAGCAACAGGGCCAATGCGTTCTGTGATAGGAAATGGTCTGACATAGCGAGGAGCCAATTTCCCTGTAGAACTGAAACGCACAACCCCCTTCATAGGAGATATCCGAATAAAGACAAAATCACCAATGGAGAACTCAAGAGGCTTCCTACGGTTGTCCGCGTAGGATTTCTGGCGGTCCTGTGCCTCTCTCATTCTCTGACGGATAAGAACAATCTTCTCAGAAGATTCCCGAACTGAATTTGGACCAAGAATGAGCTTCTCGCCAGATTCTAACCAACAAGCGGGAGAGCGACATGGCCTTCCGTATAGAGCCTCGAAAGGTGTCATGCCAATACTAGACTGACAACTGTTGTTGTAGGAGAACTCTACGAGAGGTAAGTGATCCTCCCAACTACCCCCGAAATCCAGAATACAACAGCGCAAAAGATCCTCCAAAACACGATTCACTAGTCTGAGGGTGATAAGCAGTAGAGAGATTCAGCTTTGTGCCCAAAGATGACTGTAGGCACTTCCAGAAGTGACTAGTGAAAATGGTGTCTCGATCACACACGATAGAGCTAGGAATGCCATGAAGTCGTACGACTTCCTTCACATAGAGCTTGGCCCACCGAGGTGTAGTCCGAGTGGACTTAATCGGAATGAAATGAGCCGATTTGGTCAAGCGATCAATAATAACCCAGATAGAAGTATGGCCTGACCTCGATCGAGGCAGACCGTCAATGAAATCCATGGATATCTGATCCCATTTCCATAATGGAATCTCTAGAGGCTGAAGAAGACCAGATGGACGCTGATGCTCGGCCTTGATCTGTTGACAAGTCATGCAACCGCTCACATAACTTGCAACATCTCTCTTCAAACCCTCCCAATAATATAGCCGACACATATCAGCATACATCTTACTCGAACCGGGATGTATAGTGTACTTAGTGCGATGGCACTCGTCCAAGACGTCACGCCTAAGTGATAAATCATATGGTACAACAATACGGTTCCTCCTACGAAGACACCGATGAAAATCAAGAGAATAATCCAGCAATGTCTCATCACTGGATCCGACTCGAGAAGATGAATAAGATGCAATAAGTCTGGATCCTGCCGCTGAGCATGGGCAATGCGATCCAATAAGATAGGACGAGCTTCCAAGCTGAATAATAAGATCGGAGAATCAGAAGATGGAGCTCGATCTCTAATATCACACAAAAATATGGTCTCAAGAATATCCCACTCGACAATCATCATAGAAACTACCGCCGAGTGCTTGCGACTGAGCGCATCTGCAACACGATTACCCTTGCTAGGGGTATACTGAACATCTAAATCATATGAGGCGAGAAACTCAAGCCATCGCTGCTGCCTCATATTGAGATCCCTCTGACTGAATAGATACTTCAACGACTTGTGATCGGTGTACAGAATGAAGCGTTCGCCTAATAGAAAGTGACGCCAAGTCTTCAAGGAAAAGACGATAGCTGCTAACTCAAGATCATGAGTAGGATAGCGAACCTCATTCGGACGCAGTTGCCTGGAAGCATAAGCAACTACCTGATCTTTCTGCATAAGCACAACACCTAGCCCGCTACCACAAGCATCAGTGTAAACAACAAGATCATGGTTACTCTCTGGAACCACTAGAATAAGAGCATGAGTGAGAAGTTCCTTCAGTCGCTGAAAGGAAGCTTCACACTTATCAGACCAAATAAAGCGAACACCCTTACGAGTCAGCGTCGTAAGGGGGAGTGCAACTCGAGAGAAATCCTTGATAAACCGACGGTAATAACCCGCCAGACCAAGGAAACTGCGAATATCATGAACGTTCTCGGGCTGCTTCCAATTCTGAATAGCTTCGATCTTGGCAGGATCGACAGAAATCCCCTCAGATGATACAATATGGCCCAAGAACTTGACCTTGCTCTCCCAAAAATGGCACTTGGAGAGCTTGGCCTTAAGCTGATGCTGACGAAGAGTATCCAAGACGATCCGCAAATGATGAGCATGCTCTGCCTTGGATCTAGAATAATAAGAATATCGTCGATGAAAACCAGAACGAATCTATCGATGTATTCCTGGAATACTCGATTCATAAGATCGATGAAGAAAGCCTGTGCGTTCGTCAAGCCGAATGGCATGACCAACCACTCAAAAGAACCACAACGAGTGCGGAAAGCGGTAAGAGGAATGCTATCTTCCGCAACTCGGAGCTGATGAAATCCGGTGGCAAGGTCGAGCTGGGAAAAGACCTTCGCACTGCTCAACTGATCAAACATATCGTCTATCCATGGCAATGGATAACGATTTCTGATGGTCAACTCATTAAGCTTGCGATAGTCAATGCAAAGCCTAAGAGAGCCATCGGGCTTCTTAACGAAGACCACAGCAGCACCCCATGGCGAAGAACTGGACCGAATGAACTGCTTCGCCTCAAGCTCTACTAACTGCTTCCTGAGTTCCTCATTCTCTTTAGTAGTCATCCTCGTGGGAGGACGCCCAACTGGATGGGAGCCTGGAATGAGATCGATGCGGAACTCAATGGCCCGCTTTGGTGGCAGGCCTGATACTGGCTCGAATATATCGGGGAAATCCCGAACAACAGGAATACGGGATATGTCCACATTCTCATCTCGTGAATCAAGAGCAAATAAAGTAATATCAGAAATCCCAACATCCTGAAGAGCAATAGCTAACGGAGCGGATGAGTCAGGATGATGAAGAAATAATATCCACTCCGAACAAATGATTTTGGCGTCGTACCGAGCGAGCCAATCCATGCCAAGAATCATGTCAAAGCCCAAATACTCCATAACGTGTAGATTCACACGGAAAGAAAAATCCACAAAGATCGATATCTATATCCTCACAAAGCAAGCTAAGGGTCGTGGATCAGCCGATGGGATTCACAATCCTTAGTGAAGAAACCAAACAAGTAACATCCAAAGATAAAGTATCAACTAGTTCCTTTGATACGAATGAGTGAGAGGCACCCGTATCAAAGAGAACTCTACAAGATCTACCATGAAATAAAATAGAACCTTCGAGAACGGAAGGATGCGTACCTCGAGGCTGAGCTAAAGATGTAGGAGCCTTGGCAGCATTAAGCTTTCCAGATCTAGGAGGTGCAGTGGGACAAGTGGAATTAAGATGACCCTCCTTCTTACAATAGCGGCAGAAAAGAGGCTTGGGACACTCTTTAACCATATGATCGGTAGATCCACAGTTGAAACACTTCAGAATGGAAGGTGTTCCACTAAGCTGAGCAATAGACTGAGGCTGAGAAGTAGAACTGCCTGTCTTCTTCTTCTTATGCCAAGACTTGGACTTCTGAAATGGGCCCCGCTTCTGATTGGGATTTTTGGAGCCCTCACCATCCCCATCACTATCTCTCTCACACTCAACCGCTTCAAGGTGAAGCGTTGCGTCAACTAGCTCATCAAAAGGGAGCTTAAGCTGGAGCATAAGCTGTTTCTTCAAATATTTCTTTAGGCCTTCTACCAACTTGAGATTCTTCTTATAAGGAGAGCTAATGAACTCGAGGCCATACTTGGACAGGGCCTCTAAAGATGATGAATAGTCTGCAACAGAGGCCTTCCCCTGCTTAAGGTCAATAAAGCGGCGTGCAAGGGTTATCTTCTCGGACTCGGGGACAAACTTGAGCAAGAAGCGCTCTCGAAACTGGTCCCAAGTGAGTAAGGCCTCATCGATCTCGGATACAAGCAGCTCGTACCAATCCAAGGCAAGACCCTCAAGATGGCTAGAAGCAACAAGAACTCTGTCGTGGTCGGGGATAGCCATGCGAGTAAAGTTACGCTCGCAAACTCTGATCCAAGCCTGGACCTCCAGAATAGTCTCGGAGCCACTGAACGGCTTCCCTCCGAGATGAATAAAATCGCTGCATAGACGCGCAAAAGCATACTTGCGCGGTGCATCAAAAATTGGTGCAGGAGACTAAGAGTGCGACTGAGAGTTACGAACCAGCTCCATGATCTGGTCCGTGGTCATGTATACGCCCTCTGGGTGAGGGTTGTTGTACTGTCCAGCATCAGCAGAACGGAGGTTCCTACCTCTCCCAACCATACTGAAAGATAAGGTAAGATTTAGTTAAGCATGATTCAAAGATAGATAATTCATTAAGGAATATTACGGAATATAATAGATTCCTACACATATTCCTAACTTATTTATCTAAAGGTGGATATGTTCAATTTGGATCATATTATAACGTATTGTACTACGTGTCTATTCTGTGTTTGTTATGCTTAATTCTGAACCTCGCTCTGATACCAAAATGTAACGCCCCACTCCAAGACCCTCATTAGCAAAGAGAATCACGGAGGTGATTCCGTCTGCTAATGCGGAGAATAGAGTATAATAGGAGCGACCAAATGTAACTATGCTATAACTATCTACCGAATACGTCGAAAGGTGGATTCTATTTTTTTTTTTTTCAATCAGGTGGTTCGACATATTCGATAAATACTTATAACGAAATTATAAATGGCTAAAGTTCTATCAGAACAAAGCATAATAACATAATGAAATAGCATCACAGAACATTATCACATAACAGCACAGAGTCTCAGAACAATACATCGTCAATACAGATCCAAATATATCATAAGGTGGGTACAAAGCCACCACTCACACAAGTGAGTCAAAAATATGTACATAAGAGAGTGAATAATCAGAGTATCAAAATAGTGGACAAATATAAAGAGCTATCTATCAGCAAAGCAGATAATGTCCAAGCGGAAGCACAGAAAGCTAAGTCCAAAGACCTAACCTGAAACAACTCGGTCTGACCCGAGCGAAAAACACTCGGGTCAGGCTAACTAAACAATCAGTTAATAAACTGAGATAAACATGATAGATAATGAGGCGATATATAACATAGTACTATAGACCACAAACTCTCACATAGAGAAGAAATAAACATCTAAGTAGAGATGTATAGCAAGCCTTGTATCATGGGCATAACATAGTCACAAATGTCAAAACAAAACATCTAAGTAGAGATGTATAATAAGCCTCATATCATCGGCATAACATAAGCACAAATGCCAAAACAAAAACATCTAAGTAGAGATGTCAAAAACGATACATCTAAGTAGAGATGTATAACAGGCCATCTAAGTAGAGATGCCAAAAACGATACATCTATGTAGAGATGTATAACGGCCATCTAAGTAGAGATGCCAAAAACGATACATCTATGTAGAGATGTATAACGGCCATCTAAGTAGAGATGCCAAAACGATACCTCTAAGGGAGACAGTCCGAAGACACTATCCCAAAGGTAATACAAGGAGTGTGTCACGAACTTTTAACAAGGAACCCGTAAAGTTTTAACGTGAGTCCCATACCCCACGTTCGCACTAAACGGTTATTAACCAATCGTAAGCTTCCACACTGAAAATAGTACAAAGTTCACCTCATGTCATCGGTAAACTAGGCCGAAAGGCCAAAACGATCAATCGAATAGGTCGGGGATTATCCAGAAAGGAAATACACACGGTTTCATAGGCCGAAGTTTTTCCCAACCGTTTAAGCACCTTTCCACATCGCTCGAAGTGCTAAAGTATGAGTGTGGGATTTTATTATAGAAAATAATTACGGAAAACAGATTTATAATTGGTTTGAAATCACTTTAAAACGGCCTTTGAAAACTCTTCTATTATGGAGTGATTAATTTAATAATTAAAAATAATATTATATAATAATTTCGAAAGCCATTTCGGAGCAAAAAATCCTTTTAAAACCTGTTTATAAGGCCCATGTACGAAACCCAGAGACAAATCTCAAAGAAATCGATAAAACTAGAAAATCACTAAAAATATTCAAGTGTTAGAAAATAGTCCAAAACTGACGCGAACCCAAGTTCGGAAAATTATTCGAACCAGCAGACTGAATCTGAATGGCATGAAAACTAGTTGGAACGTAGTCCGACATTCCTACTTTAGAACGCAAAAAGAATTACTCAATTCCGACTTGAAACGAAGTCGCAGCGACGCTCCAAAGTCGGACCCGGAAACAGTGAATACACTGTTTCAGGCTGAGATCCGGGTCCCTCTTCGACAGCAATTTCGAAGAGTCAAAGGAACTCGGATACTAATCAAACTTTCTAGAGATGGAGTTCGGAACTCCATCTTTCCAACGAGTCTGAAAACGTTGGATTCCGACCACGGATGTGACCGTGGCAGTGTCACAAAGTTTCAGTTTCAAAACTGGAAACAGGGAGTAAGAAATCGATAAAACCAGAAAATCACTGGAAATATTCTGTGTTGGAAAATAGTCCAAAACTGACGCGAACCCAAGTTCGGAAGATTATTCGGACCAGCAGACTGAATTCGAATGGCATGAAAATTAGTAGGAACGTAGCCCGACATTCCTACTTCAGAACGCAAAAAGAATTACTCGATTCCGACTTGAAACGAAGTCGCAACGACGTTCCAAAGTCGGACTCAAAAACATGAAATGCACTATTTTGCACAACGATCTGGGTTCAACACTAACAGGAAATTCGAAGGGTCTAATGAACTCAGATGATGACCAAACTTTCCAGATATGGAGTTCGTAACTACATCTTTTCAGAAAGTCCAAAATCGTTCAATTCTGACTAGCGGCTCAAAAGTTATGACCAAAATAGTTTCAGTTTCATCCACAGAGCTAATATGTGTATCACTCTCGGGAAGATAGTAGGAAAATCAATTGTTGACCTAGTTAGCCTCAAAATTTCAGCAAACTAACTAAACAAAAATTGTAGCATATGTTTTAAACTTTCCGGAACATCCAAAATTATCTAATTCGGATCAAAAACGAGAGAGATACGGGCAAAACAATATCAGAATGAAACTCAAGATAACTTGTTAAAGACAGAATTGGTCTTCTGTCTTTGAATGCATTTCAGGTCATCTAAATTGCAAAATTACTGAAAACTCACTGAACAAAAATTGTAGCATATATTTTAAGCTTTCCGTAACATCCAAAATTATCTAATTCGGATAAAAACGAGAGAGATACAGACGTATCACTTGTATATGATATTATTATTCCGCTGTGTATTTTGTATGCGGACAATTTTGTATAACTGTCCATTGATGTATTGTGTGTATATTGACTCTGATGATGTAATGTATAAACTGATATTGTAACAACCCGTATTTTTAACACTTTAAAAATACGAATTAAAATGAAAATTTTGGATAAAAATCCGAAGGAAATAAATTTTTGTGTTGTTAAATGTGAATTACAAGTTAAAATACAAAACTAATTCTGAAATAACTTATTTGTAAATTAAATATGGATGTTAACTTGTAGTGAATGTAAATAATGAATTAAATTTGATTGTAAACCAAATTGGTTATGATTGTAAACAAAGAATAAATAAAATGGTAGATTTAATAATGGAAGTTTATGTTATTGAAACTAATATAAATAAATGTAACTTAATATTACAGTGATTGAAAGCAGATAATAACTGAAACTGTAATTCGATAAAGATGTTAACTTGTAATTGAAGTAAGTAAAGATTTAAATTTGAATGTAACAAGTAATTGAATTGAATTGAATTTGATTGTAAACAACGAAATAAATAAAATGTTACATTTAATATTGAAGTTATAATATGGAAACCAACGTAAATGAATGTAATTTAATATTACTGTGAATTTAAATAAGATGATAGCTGAGGAAAATGAAAGTAAATGAATTATAAACTATTGATAATAATGTATAAGTAAATGGTTGATTCAATAATGAAAGTGTAAATCGAAATAAAAGAATTCATTTGGAATTAAGTAACTTGAATTTGAATTACAATATAATTGAACGTTGAATCTAATATAATCTTTTATATTGGATTTATAATGGAAAACTGCATTGTAGAAGATTGTTAATTACTGTGAAATAAAAAATGAAATTTGTGAACAATTGAAATTTGATTTAAAAGTTAATAATTTAAAATTGGGAATTTTATATTGAAATTAAACAGTCGAATAATTTATTTTTCGAATATTGGATTTAATTAGACAATTAAATCGATAATTTAATAAGTTAAATTTCAGAAATAATTGAAAATCGAGTTGAATATGATTGAAAATGATTTGTAAAATTTTATCTTATCATATTGGAGTTATAGTAATGTTATAGAACTTTTAAAACTGAATTTAAAGTTAATTTGTGAAAATTGAATATTTTAATATTTAATTATCGACTGGAAAATAGCCATTTTTCGAACAGTCTCAGAATTGAACGAAACTAGTTCCATTGGATCCATAATAGTTTGTTATTGCCGGATTTCAATTTTCGTAGCAATCGGAGTTATCGTTTGACCGTGGCAGCTCGAAACGCATCGAATTGTTTTTAATATTAATTCGGCGAGAGAAAATAGTCATTTTTCAAAAAGTCTCGGATTTCGACAAAACCAGTTTCGTCGGATCCGTAATGTGATATTATTATATGGTTTTAAAATTCGTGTCAATTGGATGTACCGTTTGTCCGGGGCAAGCCAAAACGCATCGAAATCGGTTTAAATCGGTTTAATTTAAAACTGATCGTTTTTCTCCGTAACTCGCCCAGATGACCGAATTAGCCTCCGAAACATGTTCCATTGCGTTTGGAACGTGGGGTAAACCTTAGAAACGCCAGCCGGCACGCTTTGTTTGGAGTTCGGAAAATTTTCGATGAATAGTGTTTTGCCAATTTTCTATATAAGGACCTCACATCTTCAATTTGCAAACAAAAGCCCAAAACCCTAATCCAAATAGCTCCAGCCGCCACTATCACATTCTAAGGCCAGAAATTCATCTTCTTTCCTCCTCAATCTCTCTCAATCCGTGAAGAATTAGAAGAAGTGTTCAACTACAAAGTTGTAGCACTCGTCGAGAGCTTTCAATCCATACGGAGATGATGGGGTATGGCGCGACGTAGTGGAGGCTATGGGGGCTGGAACAGTGGCCGTTTGGCCTCGAGCTGCGTGCAAATGGTGGGGCTGAGTTCATCATGGTGGTAGGCGTGGGTGGTGATGGCCGAGGCGCTTCGAATGGCGGTAGTTTGATGAAGTTTCGTCAAGCGTGGAGGCGGTGGCACGTAACCCTAGCTAATGGAGATGGGTTTTGTTTTGTACGTATTTTACTGGAAGGAGTGCGTTTGGGAAGAAGGCAAAGCATGCGGCCAGATCTGGTAGAGGCAGAATCAAGGGCCCAGATCTGATGAGGTTTAAAATTTGAAATGAAAATTGTAATTTATTTATATTAAAACATGTACAAACTTTAAAATAGCATAACTTCTTCATACGAGGTCCGTTTTGGACGAAACTTTTTGCGTTGCGATCGTAATGACGAGAGCTTCGAAATGAAACTGGTTTGGATGGATTTGGAGACGTTGGAAATTTGGGCTAAAGTTGGGCGTCGTCCAGTTTCAATTCCAAACCGGAACGTCTCAGCGACAACAGAAAATCAAGGTGAGTGTTTTATAACGCTCACAACGTACTAAATATCTTTATGGTATTTAAATTTGACATTATGAAGTGATATGAATTTATTTGTCGTTGTTTGATAAAAATTTAATTGTCATATAGATTGTCGTGTGAATTCACCGTTGAAAATTTTAAATTGACAGTAAATTGAAATTAGGATTTAATTAAAATCAAATTTCCTGATATTGATAACTATGAAATTGCCGTGAATTGATTGACTATTGGATGATTTATTTCGATGGATGCTATTGGTTGATATTTAAATGTTTGGATGTTTATTTGCTTATATATATCCTGTTATACATGCACATGACACTGTGATTGGTTTAAGTGATATATATTCATCCCTAACATTTAACTGAAATAAATAATCACTTGGCCATAGGATAGAAAATTATATACGGACATCGGGTTGGCTAAATTAATTGATTTTAAAAGTTGTTTTGAAATTATTTAAATGAATTGATTTTAAGAAAAAAATCCAAATTATGGAAATTGAATTATTTTGAATTGGAGCTTGAAATGTTGGAATTTAAACTTGATAAACGAAATTGTTTAATTAATCGAAGTTTAGTTTTTAATTAAAAATTGAAATACGGCATAAATTTTCGGAAGTTGATTTGTTTTAAAGATTGGACTTTTATTCGAACTTTGAATATTTCTAAGAAAATTTATATGAAATGATATTTCAGGTTTGAGTTTAGAATTGAAATTTGGATTCAAAAATTTGGTATTGAAAGTAAATTTGATTTAATGTTTAAATCGATATTTTGAAATTGGATTTGGAATTGAAATTGGAAATTAATTTGAAATTGGAAATTAATTTGAAATTGGAATTTAAATTAATTTGGAATTTAAATTTAAATTCATTTGGAATTGGGATTGGAATTGAAATTAATTTGGAATCGGAAATTGATTTGAAATTGGAAATTGAAAGTGAACGGGATTTGTTTATTGGGATCGAAATTTATATGGAATCAAAATTCATTCGAGTTGAAATCGGAATTGAATCGATTAAATCGAAATGGAAATTGGAATGGATTTGGGTAGGAAATTGGGAAGTTGACCGGTTTGACTTTGGAATTGTTTTTAATGAATATTTTAGTATGAATGATTTAAAATCTATATTCTTTAAATATTGAAATTATTTTGCTTTTCAAACTGTTTTACTATATAAACCATTTTTATATTCAAATTATTTTGGATTAAACTATTTAAATATTTTCTATTAAACTATTTTTAACTATTTTAATATTTTCTATTAAACTATTTTAACTATTTTAATTATTTAAACTACTTCTAAACTACTTAAAACTATTTTCTAAAATTTTCAAGCTGGTCAATAAGGTGAATTGTTTATATTTAAATCTCTAATTTAAATACGAATTGGGGTAAATGAAGTTGCAACCTAAATTGAAATTCGAAATGATTTTGAAATCGAAATGAGATATTGAGGCGAAATGATTTTGAAATGAAATCGTATACTTTGAGTAGATATGATGATTTTGAAAAGGCTTTTATTTTGAAGCGAATATGATATTTTTGATAATCAATTATGAATTGATTTTGAAAATGTAAAAGAGCCATCGGTGTAATAATACGTAGTTATTAAAGAGACCGGGATCGGATATGGACATACTCTCTGTCGATACCGAAAACCACTTTAATAACTAGTATACGTGGAGTGTTGATCCAGAACGAAGTGGATGGTTTTGGTGAACGTGTTGATTTGAAGAAAGAGAATGATTTTTGGATGACCCCTGACATGACTAAAACAGGAGCCGCGCCGGGCCATTGAGGTTCACCACCTCTAGCGGACACACTTCTTCGTTACCATGTCTATTACTTTTGTGATTCGATTTGGGTGCACCCCTCGATTATGGGAGTGTTGTTTCGCGGTGTTGGGGTAGTAGCTGCTATGCCCAACATCAGTCCGGATCACGCAACTACGAGTATCCTAGTTGGTATTGCCTCATGTACCTTGTCATACTGATTATCCTATTCGCGACCACTACGATTTTGGTTTGTACCTTTAGTATATGGATTGCCCTCTGGTGACTTCCGGTTTTGGGGAAACTACGGTCTTGTATATGCTATTGTGAATAAAAATGTGTTAAGGGTGGAATGGGCCATGGCTTAACGCTAGTTTGATATTTTACTTTATGATAGACATTATTGTATATAGCGTATTCTATTATATAGTAGATAGTTTAACGGATCCTTAGGAGATGGAAATCCCGAACATCTCTTAAGTTAATGCACGCACGTTAAACACTGGATAGGAGGTGTCTAAAACCCGTAAACATCTCCGACGCCGTCACACTCATATTTACTTTTTCGATTTAACTTACATGAGATATTTTAGTCCTGACTCGAGTGTTTTGTCTTTTCATTACGCTCGGGTCAGCCTGAGCATTTCAGATAAGGTTGAAGATCTATTCTGGAGGACGAAGACGAAGTTTGGTATTATATCATTTGTATTCTACTACAGTATTATTTTTCCGATGCATTATTGTATTATCTCTGATATGTATGTAACTCTGATTTATGATGTATAATAATAATCAAATTTATTTATTTAACAGCTTCATGAACTGTTATTTTATTATTATATCTTGTTCCTTCCGCTGCGAGAATCTGAGTTTGTTTCCGTTCTTTCTTTTCTTTTCTTATTTAACCCCATTAACCATCCGCCCTTTTGAATGGTTTAGAATCGGCATGTGTGTCTGATTTGTCGATTTAAACTGTCCAAAAAGGCGGGTCGTTACAGTTGGTATCAGAGCTTTGGTTTAGATTACCTGAGCTCTAGTGGGGAATAACTCGTTGAAATAGGGTTGAAACCTATGAATGAGTTTGAGTGTATATGAGAGAGCGTACTTGTTATTTGCTATAAAATGGTTTTATATTGTGTTGATTTGTTCCGTTGAGTATTTATAAATTCTGGTCGGTACATGGGACGCCATGGCATCGATAGGGATTTCTAAACACTCGAATAGGACAAACTGACATAATATCGTTTTGAATTATATTTTATATAAATATTATTATGAATATATAAATTTTGATTGTATTGGTTGGTAGGAGATGATAATATTAGATTATCGTCGTCAATTGGTTGACTTGTCAATATTCCTAAATTATTGACAAATGAAAAAAAAATGAATTTGGGAAATATAATTGAAAATGGAATTAAATGAATATGATTTTGGATTTGAGAATATAAATTCCAATGTTTAAAATTTGTTGCAAATGGTTTGAAAATAATATGCATATTATATGAAAGAAACTCGAATAGGAAAGATTTTAAATGACTTTGAAATGAAATAAGTGATGTATGCCCCACTTGACGTTTGGAAAATAAGTTTCGGTAATGTGTGCACGCATTATCAACGTTTATTTTTCAAGAGTCCGAGTGGGGGAGACCACTAAATGTTTTCTGTACTCTTCGAATAAACTAGAAATTGAAATTTTTCTAAAATATGAAATAGAATTTAAAGGTTAAAATGAAAATTTAAATTGTAATAGTAAACCTTAATGTGATAAATAATAAATTGAAGATTTGTTAAATAAGCTCAACACTAGAATTTAATGAAAATAAGTTGTATATTATCAACTACACTAAATTTGCATAACCATAACTTACCTAATATTTAAAAGTTTAAAATGCATTTTTTGATAAGTAAGTAAAAAAATATATACAAGTATGATAGTGTAAATAAAATGTGAAGATCAAATTGATAGTTGCAAATATAAAAGAAATTCAAATTGAAAAATGAATAATATATACTTAGTTGATGGTATGAAATTTAATTTGAACAAGCAAAATTATTGAATTAAATCAATGAGGAAAACAGGTAAAGTGAATTATGAAATTTGATATAATTCAAACAAAGTAAATGAATTGAGTAAACTTGATTTATTTGGAAATGAATAAACCAATTGAGACAAATAAAAGAAATTGATTGACTTGGTGGTAAATTTGGTATGGACGTTAATGTTGTTGTGCTTTGGTTGTAGATGGATGTTAGGTGAGTAAATACGATTCATAATGTAATGGAATTGAATAAATGGAATAAAAATTTAAGTAA
Source organism: Allium fistulosum (assembly GCA_030737815.1). Lineage (NCBI taxonomy): Eukaryota > Viridiplantae > Streptophyta > Magnoliopsida > Asparagales > Amaryllidaceae > Allium > Allium fistulosum. The sequence goes on along the minus strand of CM060903.1, from coordinate 344,026,027 downwards.
TTAAATTCAATTTGTAGTAAGATGATGTTGAATATAATTGAATTCAATTTAATGTGAAGCAAAATTGTCTTGAGTTAAAATGTGGAGGTAATAAAGTGAATAAACCGGAAAATGAATTTAATGTAAACTTATTTCATAAAAATATAAAAAAAATTAACAACTTTGGGTTAATGCTTGATTTTTCGGAAACTTTAAATTGGATAGTTTGTATTTGTAATAACAAACAAATGTAGAAATCTAAAATTGTCCGGTATGTGCTGAAACTAAAAGTACCATAACTTTTAAATGAATAATCTGAATTTGATGATCTTAGGCTTTTCGGAAAGCTTAGAATCTGTAGCACGACTTTTGTTTAGAGTATTTTAGAAAATTCATTCGTTTACTAGGTTAAAAATGTAAATGTCTATCGCTGTCCTGTGTAAAAATAAGCAAAACCAATAGCATTTGACCTTAGTATTTATGACATAACTTTTTACTGGTTTATCGAATTTTCATGATTTTGTACTTTCTGGAAACCTCAGAACCTATGCTCCAACTTTTGTTTTAGAAGCCTTGCATTTTGCTGAAGTTTAGAAGGTCGAAAGTGTGCATGAAGGTCGCTGACCTGCACGGACCTGAAACGTATTCCCGTAGTAAAACGGCCGTAACTTTTGAACGGATAGTCCAAATTAGACGATTTGGACATTCCGGAAACCTTGAAACAAATGATACAACTTTTGTTTAGATTAGCTTGCAAAATTCGGTCGTTTGGTTGGCTAAAAAACTAGAATCTACTTGCTGTCCTGAACATAAAATTTTCAGTTTGGAAGTTAATATGTTATGTATATGTTGTATATGGCAAGTATATTGATCTATCATTATATGCATGGTTCTAACTTGGTTATTGAGCATTTTAGTAGGTAGCAAAGGGGTTGCGCTGCGCTTGTGGAGCTCGCTTCTGCGCTTAATGCAAAATGTAAGTTAAAATGCTAATAAACGCTAAATAAAAGGTATGTTCTCGGATTACAGTTTATGTTGTGGTATATTATTGTGTTCCCCATGTTTTGGGATGCCTCATTCTTGTAATGAGATGTATATCATGCAATCATTACTACTGTGAAATTTTTCGGTCCTAGCCGCGCAAAGGAGGTGCTGCCGAAATTTTTCAAAAATCCGGGAGTTAGAAAATTTTGTGAAAAAAAAATCCTATAACTAAATTTTGCAAATAAGTAGAATATTTTGAATGAATTATATCTAAATGATGGTTTCCCCTTCTCCGTTCCTTTTCGAGGACGAAAAGTTTTAAGTGGGGGAGAATGTAACAACCCGTATTTTTAACACTTTAAAAATACGAATTAAAATGAAAATTTTGGATGAAAATCCGAAGGAAATAAATTTTTGTGTTGTTAAATGTGAATTACAAGTTAAAATACAAAACTAATTCTGAAATAACTTATTTGTAAATTATATATGGATGTTAACTTGTAGTGAATGTAAATAATGAATTGAATTTGATTGTAAACCAAATTGGTTATGATTGTAAACAAAGAATAAATAAAATGGTAGATTTAATAATGGAAGTTTATGTTATTGAAACTAATATAAATAAATGTAACTTAATATTATAGTGATTGAAAGCAGATAATAACTAAAACTGTAATTCGATAAAGATGTTAACTTGTAATTGAAGTAAGTAAAGATTTAAATTTGAATGTAACAAGTAATTGAATTGAATTGAATTTGATTGTAAACAACGAAATAAATAAAATGTTACATTTAATATTGAAGTTATAATATGGAAACCAACGTAAATGAATGTAATTTAATATTACTGTGAATTTAAATAAGATGATAGCTGAGGAAAATGAAAGTAAATGAATTATAAACTAATTATAATAATGTATAAGTAAATTGTTGATTCAATAATGAAAGTGTAAATCGAAATAAAAGAATTCATTTGGAATTAAGTAACTTGAATTTGAATTACAATATAATTGAACGCTGAATCTAATATAATCTTTTATATTGGATTTATAATGGAAAACTGCATTGTAGAAGATTGTTAATTACTGTGAAATAAAAAATGAAATTTGTGAACAATTGAAATTTGATTTAAAATTTCATAATTTAAATTTGGGAATTTTATATTGAAATTAAACAGTCGAATAATTTATTTTTCGAATATTGGATTTAATTAGACAATTAAATCGATAATTTAATAAGTTAAATTTCAGAAATAATTGAAAATCGAGTTGAATATGATTGAAAATGATTTGTAAAATTTTATCTTATCATATTGGAGTTATAGTAATGTTATAGAACTTTTAAAATTGAATTTAAAGTTAATTTGTGAAAATTGAATATTTTAATATTTAATTATCGACTGGAAAATAGCCATTTTTCGAACAGTCTCAGAATTGAACGAAACTAGTTCCATTGGATCTGTAATAGTTTGTTAGTGCCGGATTTCAATTTTCGTAGCAATCGGAGTTATCGTTTGACCGTGGCAGCTCGAAACGCATCGAATTGTTTTTAATATTAATTCGGCGAGAGAAAATAGTCATTTTTCAAAAAGTCTCGGATTTCGACAAAACCAGTTTCGTCGGATCCGTAATGTGATATTATTATATGGTTTTAAAATTCGTGTCAATTGGATGTACCGTTTGTCCGGGGCAAGCCAAAACGCATCGAAATCGGTTTAAATCGGTTTAATTTAAAACTGATCGTTTTTCTCCGTAACTCGCCCAGATGACCGAATTAGCCTCCGAAACATGTTCCATTGCGTTCGAAACGTGGGGTAAACCTTAGAAACGCCAGCCGGCACGCTTCGTTTGGAGTTCGGAAAATTTTCGATGAATAGTGTTTTGCCAATTTTCTATATAAGGACCTCACATCTTCAATTTGCAAACAAAAGCCCAAAACCCTAATCCAAATAGCTCCAGCCGCCGCTATCACATTCTAAGGCCATAAATTCATCTTCTTTCCTCCTCAATCTCTCTCAATCCATGAAGAATTAGAAGAAGTGTTCAACTACAAAGTTGTAGCACTCGTCGAGAGCTTTCAATCCATACGGAGATGATGGGGTATGGCGCGACGTAGTGGAGGCTATGGGGGCTGGAACAGTGGCCGTTTGGCCTCGAGCTACGTGCAAATGGTGGGGCCGAGTTCATCATGGTGGTAGGCGTGGGTGGTGGTGGCCGAGGCGCTTCGAATGGCGGTAGTTTGATGAAGTTTCGTCAAGCGTGGAGGCGGTGGCACGTAACCCTAGCTAATGGAGATGGGTTTTGTTTTGTACGTGTTTTACTGGAAGGAGTGCGTTTGGGAAGAAGGCAAAGCATGCGGCCAGATCTGGTAGAGGCAGAATCAAGGGCCCAGATCTGATGAGGTTTAAAATTTGAAATGAAAATTGTAATTTATTTATATTAAAACATGTACAAACTTTAAAATAGCATAACTTCTTCATACGAGATCCGTTTTGGACGAAACTTTTTGCGTTGCGATCGTAATGACGAGAGCTTCAAAATGAAACTGGTTTGGATGGATTTGGAGACGTTGGAAATTTGGGCTAAAGTTGGGCGTCGTCCAGTTTCAGTTCCAAACCGGAACGTCTCAGCGACAACAGAAAATCAAGGTGAGTGTTTTATAACGCTCACAACGTACTAAATATCTTTATGGTATTTAAATTTGACATTATGAAGTGATATGAATTTATTTGTCGTTGTTTGATAAAAATTTAATTGTCATATAGATTGTTGTGTGAATTCACCGTTAAAAATTTTAAATTGACAGTAAATTGAAATTAGGATTTAATTAAAATCAAATTTCCTGATATTGATAACTATGAAATTGCCGTGAATTGATTGACTATTGGATGATTTATTTCGATGGATGCTATTGGTTGATATTTAAATGTTTGGATGTTTATTTGCTTATATATATCCTGTTATACATGCACATGACACTGTGATTGGTTTAAGTGATATATATTCATCCCTAACATTTAACTGAAATAAATAATCACTTGGCCATAGGATAGAAAATTATATACGGACACCGGGTTGGCTAAATTAATTGATTTTAAAAGTTGTTTTGAAATTATTTAAATGAATTGATTTTAAGAAAAAAATCCAAATTATGGAAATTGAATTATTTTGAATTGGAGCTTGAAATGTTGGAATTTAAACTTGATAAACGAAATTGTTTAATTAATCGAAGTTTAGTTTTTAATTAAAAATTGAAATACGGCATAAATTTTCGGAAGTTGATTTGTTTTAAAGATTGGACTTTTATTCGAACTTTGAATATTTCTAAGAAAATTTATATGAAATGATATTTCAGGTTTGAGTTTAGAATTGAAATTTGGATTCAAAAATTTGGTATTGAAAGTAAATTTGATTTAATGTTTAAATCGATATTTTGAAATTGGATTTGGAATTGAAATTGGAAATTAATTTGAAATTGGAATTTAAATTAATTTGGAATTTAAATTTAAATTCATTTGGAATTGGGATTGGAATTGAAATTAATTTGGAATCGGAAATTGATTTGAAATTGGAAATTGAAAGTGAACGGGATTTGTTTATTGGGATCGAAATTTATATGGAATCAAAATTCATTCGAGTTGAAATCGGAATTGAATCGATTAAATCGAAATGGAAATTGTAATGGATTTGGGTAGGAAATTGGGAAGTTGACCGGTTTGACTTTGGAATTGTTTTTAATGAATATTTTAGTATGAATGATTTAAAATCTATATTCTTTAAATATTGAAATTATTTTGCTTTTCAAACTGTTTTACTATATAAACCATTTTTATATTCAAATTATTTTCGATTAAACTATTTAAATATTTTCTATTAAACTATTTTTAACTATTTAAATATTTTCTATTAAACTATTTTAACTATTTTAATTATTTAAACTACTTCTAAACTACTTAAAACTATTTTCTAAAATTTTCAAGCTGGTCAATAAGGTGAATTGTTTATATTTAAATCTCGAATTTAAATACGAATTGGGGTAAATGAAGTTGCAACCTAAATTGAAATTCGAAATGATTTTGAAATCGAAATGAGATATTGAGGCGAAATGATTTTGAAATGAAATCGTATACTTTGAGTAGATATGATGATTTTGAAAAGGCTTTTATTTTGAAGCGAATATGATATTTTTGATAATCAATTATGAATTGATTTTGAAAATGTAAAAGAGCCATCGGTGTAATAATACGTAGTTATTAAAGAGACCGGGATCGGATATGGACATACTCTCTGTCGATACCGAAAACCACTTTAATAACTAGTATACATGGAGTGTTGATCCAGAATGAAGTGGATGGTTTTGGTGAACGTGTTGATTTGAAGAAAGAGAACGATTTTTGGATGACCCCTGACATGACTAAAACAGGAGCCGCGTCGGGCCATTGAGGTTCGCCACCTCTAGCGGACACACTTCTTCGTTACCATGTCTATTACTTTTGTGATTCGATTTGGGTGCACCCCTCGATTATGGGAGTGTTGTTTCGCGGTGTTGGGGTAGTAGCTGCTATGCCCAACATCAGTCCGGATCACGCAACTACGAGTATCCTAGTTGGTATTGCCTCATGTACCTTGTCATACTGATTATCCTATTCGCGACCACTACGATTTTGGTTTGTACCTTTAGTATATGGATTGCCCTCTGGTGACTTCCGGTTTTGGGAAAACTACGGTCTTGTATATGCTATTGGGAATAAAAATGTGTTAAGGGTGGAATGGGCCATGGCTTAACGCTAGTTTGATATTTTACTTTATGATAGACATTATTGTATATAGCATATTCTATTATATAGTAGATAGTTTAACGGATCCTTAGGAGATGGAAATCCCGAACATCTCTTAAGTTAATGCACGCACGTTAAACACTGGATAGGAGGTGTCTAAAACCCGTAAACATCTCCGACGCCGTCACACTCATATTTACTTTTTCGATTTAACTTACATGAGATATTTTAGTCCTGACTCGAGTGTTTTGTCTTTTCATTACGCTCGGGTCAGCCTGAGCATTTCAGATAAGGTTGAAGATCTATTCTGGAGGACGAAGACGAAGTTTGGTATTATATCATTTGTATTCTACTACTGTATTATTTTTCCGATGCATTATTGTATTATCTCTGATATGTATGTAACTCTGATTTATGATGTATAATAATAATCAAATTTATTTATTTAACAGCTTCATGAACTGTTATTTTATTATTATATCTTGTTCCTTCTGCTGCGAGAATCTGAGTTTGTTTCCGTTCTTTCTTTTCTTTTCTTATTTAACCCCATTAACCATCCGCCCTTTTGAATGGTTTAGAATCGGCATGTGTGTCTGATTTGTCGATTTAAACTGTCCAAAAAGGCGGGTCGTTACAGATATAGTTCTTGATTTAAAGATTATTCATTCATCTATTATATATTGTTCCGCTGCGAATGTGAGATTCTGATATTGGTTCTGTTGTTTCATCTTTCTTTCTTTCTTTCTTCTTCTACCTCTTCTTTTTAACCATAACAATTCCGTTTTCCGGCATTCGATTGCTCGGTAGTTGATACAGTGGACGTATAAATGTCGATTTTCGGAAGTCGAAAATCAGAGTCATTACATCCATCTAGGCATAACTTAAGTCTTTGCTATCGCTTGCTTGGGACCGTTGGTGGTCATAGGCTATATGCTAGACCAACTACAAAATACCGATACAAAATATTGACAGAGCCCATTGAGCTTCCATAATCAACATCCCATTTTAGACCAACCTAAGCAAGTCAAGGAAAAATACCCCTTTCGATTACTTAATACCTCTTATTAGAAATGAAGAAAACCCCATTTCCTTAAAAGTTTTGGGTCATTTAATACTTCAAATCCAAGGCGAACCCTACTTATATTATTCCCTCACCTATCCACAATGCATATCCCTTCCCCACGGGTCCTATAGTTGAAGATATCACACATCAGTAGTAAGTGTACACAACTACTGGTAGACTCTAGGTAAAGGACAGACTTTTGTTATATAACTATATTGCCTCGCATCCCAACCCACTAAACTAAACTTATCTCTCAAAGCCTAAGTGTTTGACTAGGCCTATTAATTCATGTTATTCTAAACGTTCGATTGAAGCTATATAATTTCTAATATGAAAATTATATTGACTTCTATGTATATTTAATAATATTAATACTTACTTATTCACTACGAATTATTCCTATATTATATGCTTAGGCTTATGTTTCCTTGTTTCCTTCTCATGTCTAATAAATGTCCATTATTTGTAATTATTGGTCATTAATGTCAAAATAGGATAATCTGTAATTTATTTACCCATTTCAATATCCATTTACTATGCCTATTCAGTTTCCCCATCAATGCTGCATTAAATTCTCTAATAAGTCCATATTTATTTTGTTTTAACTCTCTATTAACTACAAATTTATTGCCATTAAACTTGTAGTTAATGTCCATAAATTTTGGAATTCCCACTCCTTCCTTTTTGGTCCTATAATTTAATATGTTATTATAACTAATACAAATATTATCGTAAATTGCGCTATATATGTTTTTATTTTTAATTGATATGCGCGGTTTTATGTATACATATATTCTTATTTTCTAATTATTAATTCCTAAACTAAAATATTCCTTTCCACGTTTTAATTTATCAAAGTCATCCTTTCAAAAAGGATTACCATTATAACTTTCCATAAATTACAAAAAATGAGACATTTGCTCTATTTGGAATTAAAAGGAATTATCGCTTTTCTTTCATTGAAATAGATAGTGCAACCTATAGAGAAGAGTATCCATACTTTACACATCTCTTTCCTTTTTGGTATATCCCATGTTAATTCAAACGACGCACTTTTATACAAATTTTAGAAATTGGATAATCTTTGGAAGTTACACGTAAATAGATAGAATTAAATTATAGCCCATTCCAAATAAACTAAAATATGGAAATTCACATTCCAAGTTAAATTCACATTCTAAGTCAATTAAGGCAACTTAATTTATAACCCAATTATAAATCTGGAATAAATAAACATTGTACAATAATAAATGTTTGGGACTTAATTCAAATTTCCAGATTAGGTTGTACATATTATTCCTATTTCAATTACTTATTTTATAGAATATGTTGGCGACATTCCTATACATTTATTTTAAGCCTATAATTCATCAAATCTTATTTAGGGATAATAATTAAATAAAACCAAACGATATAAATTTTAATATTATAAATAAATTATATAATTTCCTACCCACCTTTTTAGCTTTCCAAATCTCCCAAAACTGAATCTATTCATTTACTTGACTCCGTTTCCATTCTAACCCAAAAGGATATGTATAAAATGGTATATCTATACTATTAGAATTATATCTGAGAAGATATTTGCGGTTAAGGGGAATATAAATTTATAACTATAGAAATTTATCTTATTCCGTAGAATTGATTCACTCCTTCTCTTCTTCTCTTTTATTTTATGCCCTTCTCTAATTATATATATATAAAGAGATTATTGATAATTTTAGAAATAGAGGAGAAGGAAAACTGGCAGAGCTTCACTGTTTTGATCAAATAATATGAAAAGAGAAGTAGGGTTTAGGCCTGTATTTATTTGCGCTCGAATCAACCGTAACTATTAGACTGAGCCGTTGACCAAGGTTCAAACCCTATCCACCACCTAAAGGCTAGTCGAATGCTCCCTTATAGGCGATTGATCACTAGCGGTCGATCGACCCATAGTGGAGGGTCAACCGATGGTGTAACAACCCACCTTTTCAACCCACAAAAGTCGATACTAATGCATCCTTGTTATTCACTTGCCGAGCATCCAAGTGGTGGAAAAACAGATCGCTGGGGTGAAAGAAAGAAAAGATAGAACATAATCTCACATCGTGATGAGTAATATATAATATACAATAGATCTTTACAAAATAAAACTATAATATCATGCGTCAATCAGAGTAAACTAACCTATCATCAACCTGGACAATTATAATAGTCTATCCTTGCAAATGCTGATAAATACAAACAAGAAATGCAACAGAAATAAAATACATGAATACTTCTTGGAGGCATCCAGCTTGTCTCTTGAAGCTCCAAAGCATCCATAACTAAATCTAGAAATATGCTCGGACTGACTCGAACATTATAGGACAATAATGCCCAGATTAATCTAGTAAATTAGTGTTAGAGACACAAATCATATGGATTTTTAGTGTTATAAAACCTTTCAAAAAACAAATCCATAAATACCGATTTAGATCAGGCAATGACCATTCCCTAATGAAAGCGACTCACATAGCCCTGCAACATAACTCCTGTTTTTGTTATTCTTGAGTGTAAGGCTCGAGACTATGTTTTACCATTTTAGAAAATTCCACTTGGAATGCTAACACTGCCTTCTAGGAAACAATGCAATGCCAACATTTATCCATACAAGTTGTCACAATATAAACAAACCGAAGGCACTAATTCTACTACAGCCAATTTGGAATTAACCTTAGGATTAATAGCAAGTAGCTCTTGCACTTTAAATAATTTCGTTTTTGATTTCATAATCTTCAAGATGTCATAACTTCGAACATTTATGCCAGTTCGAAGTGGTTTTCGAATAACTCATGTTTATCTGATCCCTGTTTCTTTGAACAAACAAATGATAATTTCAAAACTGGGCATGATTTGATAGTCGTTATTTTAACTGTCAAATAAACAATTAATGAAATCAGAGATTTAATTTCACATGGAAACCAAACATGATTACGCACATAAGCAACCAGCAAGCCTCTTTAATTAATCATTTCGTCAATTAAAATCACTTTTCAAATATTTGTTTTAAAATACCCTTTTCAAAAGATATATTCACAAACTCTCTTTACTCTTTTCAATACTTGGAAAAGCATTTATATACTTATCTCAATAGTATAAGTATATTCATAATGCTTAAGAAAGATTTCATATTTCCAAAATCATATTTAAATGGTCTAAAACAATTGTCAATTAAAAACATTATTTACTATAAACCCAAACTAATTTTTTGGTGTAAGTAAATCGATAATATGGATATTGAACCAAATATACTTGTCATTACTTCCCAATTTCGAAATTCTATCATCCCTAAATTAACAATGAAATCGAACAAGTTAGCGTACTATCCTTGCCTCGACATACATTCTTAATTCTTAGGAAGGGAACAAGTTTTCCTGCCTTGGAATTTGGTGTTAAGTATGAAAAGATTAATTCCATACCATCATAAGTTATAAAGATCATTTATGGAAGTTTAATCTTGTTCCTTTTATAATAACTCCTTTTTTATAAATCTTCTTTATATTTATAAAAATTGTTTTATACATTTCCTTTATATATAAGCTTCTTTTACTTATTACAAACCTTCGGTTCCAAAATTGAATTAAATATTTTTCATAAAACAATCATTCTTTATATCACTATAAAATTCACAAATGTGATTTATTTTTCAATTTATCAGAATAATTTTAATTTCTGTTTAATAAAATATCATTTATAAATCTATTCTTTTATTTATAAAATTCCATTTATAACCCTATCTTTCTATACAACATTTAATATAAAGCGTTTCACAAACATTTATTCCAAAATATTTCAATCTTCTTTAAAAAAAATCGCTAAATATAAAAGATAAATCCATTTTTCTTTAAAATAGACTTATGTTATTATATTAACCTTTTTGAAAAATAAATACTTTCCAAAATTCTTTTAAAACATTTCCATATAAATTAGAAAAGACTAACAAAAAGGTTAGAGTAAAATAAATGAGTTCAAAAACCATTTCTAAATAAAATACCATTGAAATTCCAAAAGTCAAATTTAAAAAATCAATCTTCGAATCAAAACCAATTTCAAATCCAAACAGTAAATAATAGTATTTCAAAATACTATAATGAGGCCTAGAGCTACCGTAGCAATTAACAAGTACTTTCCATAGATCTACAACTAAAAGAGTTCGACTTTTTCAATATGTCATGGTTATATAAAATATGGCCAAACTACCTAACTTTGTCATTCAACAATTTATACAACAAATATATAAATGAAATTAAAATCAACAGTAGTAAGGAATCCGGTTCCTTCTATAAAAATTTCATATATTTCATTTCATATACTATCCGCTTTCCAAAATGGGAATTCACCCTTACCAAAAGACCAAATAACAATGATAACAAACATATTATTATCAATAATTAACAATCAATTTCTAACACATCATTTATCCAATGTTAATTAATCCACATATTAATTAACTACAAAGGTCATCCTTTTACTTTGCAAGTATAGAACAAGAATTTATTCTGCTCAATACATGTCCAAAATAATCTACTCAATTTAATTATAGCAGAATGGTGTTTTATTCTGCCAAATAGACATCACAAATGAAGTATAATTAATTTAACTATGTTATTATTTAGATCCACATAATTATATTTTACTACTATTAACTTGTCAATATTTTATACTTCGTTAAAACAGTCAACACATTATACTACATTTTCAAAATGTCGATACGAATCTATTGCAAAAACCATAGGTTGATCGAATTTAAAATGAACAGGATATCCCATTTTAAAGTTAACACATTTAATTAATATAATTAAACAACGAAATAAATAATAACTCTCACCAAAAACCAATTAATAAAACATCTAAGCATACAAATAACAATTTATCTCAACTTATAAATCATATAGCGTAACCCAAAGGTGAGTTAACTGAAATTTACTCCAACGAATGCTTAGGCGTTCCTTCTTGATCAAAATTTGAACGACATTCGATTTTAGATCAAAATTATACTTCCTGTAAAAGTTGAAGAAATCAACTCCAGTGCGTAGATAACACTACTATGAGTGCAACACAAAAGACTGTGTCTCGATTGGACCTATTATGTATAAGATATGAATTTTACAAGATTTGAGGTTAATTAATTAATTAACTTTATTACCCTTTTAATCTTCTTCTCCCTCCAAAATTGTACATGTAGTCATACGTTTGTGTCACTTCCCATGGCTGTGCACTTCCCTTCCCATAACTCAAGCAACAAACCACAAAATCAGGCGTCGCCTTTGCCAACCTTCTTCTCTTCGCACGTGCTCCCTTCCAGACCCAACGAACCCAAGCTCGAGTGCCCCAAACCAATCGCTACCTAGACTTCTCACTCACGATTGTTGCAATGTAACACTCCCCTATCCACGGCTGCACCACCACATATCACAGCCATCAACTCGTTTTTGCAAGAGAAATATAATGCAACTTATGCCATGGCTTATCATCGCCTCTAGCTTCGATAAAATGAAACCCTAGTTCGACCTCTACACTTCCATCTCGACTAACCAACACCACAAGTGCCTAATGCATATGGATCAGAAGTCTTCGTCACCACGAGTTCAGCGAACACAATGCCATTTGATTCCATTAACAACAGCTATGGGAGAAGATTTGGGAAGGTGGTGGCTAGGTTATTTGCTTATAGTAAAAAGAATAAAAAGAAGAAGAGGGAAAATGAAAATAAGTAAGGAGGAAGGAGAGTTGTAGGGTTTATATAAAAAAATTTATTATATTTAATGCTTTTTTTTAAATCATTGCACATTTCGAGCTTCCGTGACCACACCACATGTCCGATTGCCATGAAACTCGTGTGCGCACATCACCTTACTCCGGATCTGATGACACTAGTTTCGTCAAAATCCTAGACAGTGACCCAGGATGATAATTTCATGCGTTTTAAGACAATTTACCGATAAAACGATTTTCGGTCCTATTATCGTTACTTATTCGAACTATTTATTTTTGTAAATAAATTTCGATAACAAGTTGACCATTATATTTTATTAATTTAAATGACTTATTAAGCTTTTAAAATCAACTATTTAAATATTTGAAACTAATTAAATATTCAAAATTAAAACGATAAAATTTCAGGTCGTTACATTCTTCCCCCTTAAAAGAATTTCATCTCCGAAATTCCCAAGGGAAGAAAATGTCTCCAAACCTTCAAACTTTAAAAAAACTTATCATATTACAGAAAATTTTGGCAGCACCTCCTTTGTGCAAGTAGGTCCGAAAAAATCACAATATCAATATAAGCCCATATCTTAGACCTCCCAGGGGATAACATAACAATAATATATACTTATGATATATCTTATATAGTATGTATGACACATAGCATACACACTCGTTAAGCATAAACATATACAATTTGTCAAGCAATCAAACTCTACTCATGAAACCAAAAGTAACAAGCAAGTCTTTGCTTCCATGTAACTATATTTCACTTACATAACCAAAAAGAGAGTCAAACACGACAAATGAAACAATACAACAACTATCCATCATATATTATGAATTTAAGCCTGCAAAATCATATATAATAATCACCTCACATAAGCATGTCATATCAAACCATGTAAATTGCATTTCTAATGTCAAAAACATACAATTATATTCAAGCCCATATGATGTACATATGTTATTCATACGCAATATCAAATCCAATCACTTGCTCGATCACATAATCTTCTCTTCCGAACTAGTATCGCTAACTCTACTATCTTAGTACGGACTTCAATCAGATTCCTTGATTAGAAATCTCCATGCCCCTTATAGAGCCATAAACTATGATAGAAAATTTCAAAATCATATCAAGAATTTGTATCATGTGTTCTCCATCAAGAATCGAGTGAAAAATCCTTGTTCGGATTGGCGTAAATCACCTCGAAATCATATACTCGAATCTGGATCAAGAACAATTATGCGAATAAAATAATCTACGTACAACATATTTATTTAATCCATTGGTTTCTTAACAACACCAATTATTTTTAATTCCAATTTGTTTACACCAAAAGTATTCCATTTATTACAAAAATCATATATGAATTTTTCCCATAAAATATTACTTATATTTTCATAAACATTTAAGACTTACGTTCATATTCGTATAATACTACACTACATCCTAGGAGTATATATACAATATCAGACATGTTTTACTCAACCAGGATGTTCAAAAAATTTAAAACTTGTTTAATTTACTATCTTTCCATTCTTGAGTTACGAAACTCTACTTTTATATTTTCACAAACATATAGCTTCAAGTTCTCAACTAATTCAGAAGTGCTTCAAGTTCTCAACTAATTCAGAAGTTTTTGAAGGTCCAAAATCGCCGAAAATTCCATGGCATATCAACAAATGAAAACACCAAACAACATATCATAATGAGATGCACAAACCAAACTACCCTAATGTATAGGATGCATGCATCCATAAAATAATTTAGCAGAAAACTTAAAAACTAAACTTCGGGTTTTTCAAATCATTTTGAAATAATAATATACATATCTCCTTTTGAATAACAAATCATACTTTGGAATTAAATCAAAATATTTTTTTACCAAAACAACTCTATTGATTACTATGGTAGCATTCCCCACCTAGAAACTCAAAAATAAACGTCGATGATGCTGCAGTCATCACGAGAAATATTTCTAGTGACAGAAATGAGTTCAGTACTTTCTATCTTTTTTAAAATCCTTTTAAAAATATTTCTATTCATACATTCTTTCAAATAATAATATTATTATTTTCCCCAAAACTTTGAAATGCAATTTTTCAAAAACACCAAAATTTAAGTTCTCAAATTCTCAGCTTAAATCCTTTTTATTTATAAACCATTATTATATAATTTCACATTCTTATATAAAATCATTTCACAAATGTATATTTTTGTTTAGATTATAATAAAAAAATTATTAAAATTAAATTTGAACCCAATATTACCATCGAATGCCTTATAGTCAAACTGTGAAACTTAATTCACAAGGTGTTCGTTTGAATGTTTCCAAAATTATTATCTACCCAATCCATACAGTGAGCAGGTAAAACTACTCGTAAGCTAGTCGACCATAATTCAAAAATCAACAAACAATAGTCAATGCTTATAAATTGGTTGAGCATGACTAATCAAACAATAAATGATAATAATTGAATATTATCATTTCCTAATAAACAAACCCATCATAAATAAATATATTAATTTTGAAAATTATTCTTTTATTTATAAAATAAAATCCTAGGTGAAATTATTTCATTTACCAATTTCAAAAACAATTCTATGTCGGTTTGCCTTGTCCAAGTGTTTAGAAATCCATACCAATACCGTGGCATCCCATGTTCGAATAGAATTCATAAATCCCTCTACATACCAATCTACACAATATAAAACAATTATATAAGACTAACAAATACGCTCTTATATATACATACACTCAATCTCATTCTAAGGTGTTATTAACCCTATATCTAATGAATATCCCTACCAAAGCTTAGGTGTTCGCTCAACCTAAGCTCTAATACTAACTGTAATGACCCGCCTTTTCAACCCTCAAAATTGGACACTAGTACATCCATGGTATTCATGTGCTAGCATCCAAGTGCCGGAAAGACAGATTGTTGGGGGTGAAAGAGAGAAAAGACAGAACATAAGGTAGTGTTTGGTTTAAAAACGAATTTTGTATTTTTAGTTTTCAATATGTATGTCAAATAAGAGAAGAATAGATGAACAACATAGGTGATGAAAGATAGACGGATGGTAGGATGAAGGGGATAGAGGAATGATGGAAGAATGGATTATTTCACGTACCTGTATTATTTCCCAAAACATGGAAAAAAAAGTTTTTTTCTATTTTGTATGTTAAATTCGTTTTCTAAATTGGTTGTTTTCGGCAATATACATGCGTCATGTGCATTTTTGTATGGACGTAAACTAAAATCAACAAACCAAACACTACCTAATATTTACAAAAGAAAATTGTAATATACATGCATCAATCAGAGTAAACTAACATATCATCAGCTTGGACAGTTATAACAGTCCATCCTCATAAATGTTGTTAAATACGAACAAGAAATGCAGCAGAAATAAAATACGTGAATACGTCGTGGAGGCATCCAGCTCATCTCCTGAAGCTTCGTAGCATACATAACTAAATCTAAAAATATGTTCGGGCTGACCCAAGCATTATAAGAAAATAACACCCGGATCGGTCTGATAAACAACGTGAGAAACACAAAACATATTGACTTTTAGTGTTATAAAATCTTTCAAAAATAAAGGTATCTTATAAGACTATACCGCGTATAAACACGGACAGATTTTTACCTTATGATAACCAAATCATTTTTATTATAAAACCTAAGGATATTATAATAATGTCTAGGATTTATAATAAATATATAAGATAGCTGAAATGCTTGCGTCTCACTTTCCAATATATTTTGGTATACAACTAAGTCCGTAAGGAATGTATTAAAAATAGATTCCATACAGTACAAACCTATTACACCTCTAGGAATCAGGACCGACCTACTCCTTCCTGGACTGTACTAAATA
Source organism: Allium fistulosum (assembly GCA_030737815.1). Taxonomy (NCBI): domain Eukaryota; kingdom Viridiplantae; phylum Streptophyta; class Magnoliopsida; order Asparagales; family Amaryllidaceae; genus Allium; species Allium fistulosum. The sequence continues at coordinate 344,009,605 of CM060903.1, read as the reverse complement.
TGATCAACCCTCGACTGCCAACGTGACAAACCATACCGGGCCTAAAACATACATAAATCCATAAATACTTATTTAGATCAGACAATGACCGTACCCTAATGAGAGTGACCCACATAGCCTTGCGACATAACTCCTGTTTTTGTCATTATCGGGTGTGAAGCTCGAGGCTATGTTTTACCCTTTTAGCAAATCCCACATAGAATGTTAACACCGCTCTCTAAGAAACAATGCAATGTCAACATTCATCCATACATGTTGTTCATGATATGAAAAAATCAAAGGCACTACTTCTACTGCATCAATTTTGGAATCATCCTTAGGATTAGTAAGAAGCAACCCTTGCACTTCAAAGAATTTTGTCTTCGATTCCATCATCTTCAAGGTGTCACAAATTCGAACGCTTATGCCGGTTCAAAGTGGTTTTCAAATAACTCATGCTTATCCAATCTCGGTCTTTCCAAACCAATGAATGATAGTTTTAGATTTGGCTAAGATTTGATAGTCGGTTGTATAATTATTAAATAAATAATCAACAGAATCAGAGATTTAATTTCACATGGAAACCCAATATGATTAAGCACATAAGCAACCACTAACCCTCTTTAGTTAATCCTTTCATTAATTAAAATCACTTTTCAAATGTTTATATTAAAATACATTTTTCAAAAGATATACTCACAAACTCTCTCTACACTTTTCAGTACTTGGAAAAGTATTTATATACTTATCTCAATGGTATAAGTATATTAATAAAGCTTAAGAAAGATTTCATATTTCCAAAATCATATTTAAATGGGCTAAGACAATTGTCATTTAAAAATATTATTTACTATAAATCCAAACTAATTTTCTGGTATAAGTCAATCGACAATATAAATATTAAACCAAATATACTTGTCACTACTTTTCGATTTCAAACTTGTACCATCCCTCAATTAACAATTAAGTTAGACAAGTTAGTGTACTATCCATGTCTCTCATACATTATTAATTCTCAAGATGGGGACGAGTCTCCCTAACTTGGAATTTGGTGTTAAGTATGAAAAGAATACTTTCCATACCACCATAATTTATAAAGATCATTTATGGAAATCAAATCTCCTTCCTTTTATAAAAACTCCTTTTTTTATAAATCACCTTTATATTTGTAAAACTTCTTTTATTAATCTCCTATATATTTATAAAACTTCTTTTACTTATTGCAAATCTTCAGTTCCATAATTGTACTAAATACTTTCCATAAAGTGACATTCCATATATCATTATAAAGTTAACAAATGTGATTTATTTTCCAATTTATCAAAATGATATTAATTTTCCTTTTATAAACTATCATTTATAAATCTATTTTTTTATTTATATAATACCATTTATAAACCTATCTTTCCATATAACATTTTATATAAAGCATTTTTCTTTAGAAACAGAATCACTAATTAAAGGTAAATTCCTTTGTCTTTAAAATAAACACCCTTTATTATATTAACCTTTCCGTAAAATAAATACTTTAAGGAATACTTTTAAAACATTTCCATATAAATTAGAAAAGACTAACAAAAAGTTGGAGTAAAATGAAGGAGTTCAAAAACCATTTCTAAATAAAATACCATCAAAAATTCCAAAAGTCACATTTAAAAAATCAATCTCGGAATTAAAACCAATTTCAAGTCCAAACAGCAAATAATAGTATTTCAAAATACTATACTAAGGCCTAGAGCTACCATAGCACTTTATAAGTACTTTCCATAGATCTACAACTAAAAGAGTTCCAGTTCAACATATCATAGTCATTTCAAATATGGCCAAACTACCTAACTTTGCCATTTAACAATTTATACAACAAATATATAAATGAAATTAAAATCAACAATGGCGAGGAATCTGGATCCCTCTGCAGAAATTTCCTATATTTCATTTCATATGCTATCCGCTTTCCAAAACGGGAATTCAACTAAACCAAATGACCAAATAATAATGATTATAAACACATTATTATCAATAATTATAAATCAATAGCTAATTCATCATTTATCCAATATTAATAAATCCACATATTATCTGCAACTCTAGTAGAGTTGGTAGGGGTTCTCTGCTCCCTAGGAGAGGGAGAGAGTTCGAGCCCTGGCGGGTTCACTTTGTAGCCTGTTATTTGCTGAGGCACGTAATAATCCCTATCAAAAGGATCGAAATTCGAGGGACTGAAAAGTGCCACTGTGAGGGCCCAAGCAGAAGGGACTTATGGTGGGGGTGGACCCTCCTAGATCCCTAACCTACAAATGTAGGTTTTTTTAAATTAATCCACATATTAATTAACTATAAAGATCATTTTTTTTACTTTGTAAGTACAAAAGTAGGATTTATTCTACTTGATAGATGTCCAAAATAATATTTTCAATTTAATTTTAGCAGAGCAGTGTTTTATGCCAAATTGACATCACGAAGTATAATTAATTTAACTACATTATTATTTAAATCAACGTAATTATATTTTACCACTATTAAATTGTCAATGTTCTATACTTCGTTAAAACTGTCAACAAGTTATACTATCATTTTCTAAATGTTAGTACAAATCTAATGCAAAAATCCATAGGCTGATCGGATTTAAAATGAACAAGATATCCCATTTTAAAGTTAACATATTTAATTAATATCATTAAACAACTAAAGAAATAATAACTCTCACCCAAAACAAAATAATAAAACCTCCTAGCATAGAAATAACAATTTATCTAAGCACATATATTATATAGCGTTAAACCAGAGGTGAATAAGCCCACCTTTATTCCAGCCAACGCTTAAGCATTCGTGCTCGAACTAAAATCGAACAACATTCAATTTTGGCTCAAAATTATACTTGCTCCAAGCTTGATGAAATCAACTCTACTGTGTAGATAGCGCTATTACGAGCAAAATGTAAAAGAACGCATTTCGATTGAAACTCGTATGTAAAAACATGAATTTTACAATAATTGAGATTAATTAATTAATTAACTAACTAAATAACTTTATTAATTTAGTTACCCTTTTAATCTTCTTCTCCCTCCCAAATCATGCACATATTGATATGCATGTATCACTTTTCATGGTCGTGTACTTCCTCACGCTTAACTCTAACTGCAGACTACGAAATCGTGCGCCGCCTTTGCAAACCTTATTCACTTTTCACGAGCTCCCTTCCCGACCCAACGAACCCAAGCTCAAGTCCCCCAAACTAATTACGATCTGAGCCTCTCACCCATGACTGTAGCAATGTCGCACTCCCCTATCTATGATCACACCACCACAAATCGCAGCCACCAGCTCATTTTCGCATGAGAAACATAATGCAGCTTATGCCATGGCCTATCGTTGCCTCTAGCTCGAATAAGGAAAAACCCTAGTTTGGCCTCTATATGTCCATCTCGACCAACCAATGCATCACGTGCCTAAATGCATATGGATTTGAAGTATTCATTACCACGAGTTCAACAAATCCAATGCTGTCGGATTTTGTCAACTATAGCTTTGGGAAAAGATTTGGGAAGGTGGTGGCTAGGTTTATTTATTTACAGTAAAAAATATAAAGAAAAAGAGGGAAAATTAAAACAAGTGAGGAGGAAGGAGTGTTGTAGGTTTTATATAGTAATTTATATTATATTTTATTCGCTTTTTTTAAAATCATTGCGTGTTTCGAGCTCGCGCGACCACATAATACATCTTATTGCCACGAAACTCATCTGTGCACATCACCTTATTATTCCAGACCTAATGGAACTAGTTTCATCAAAATCTAAGGCAGTGCCTCTAAATGATAAATTCATGCATTTCAATATAGTAAAACGCTTTTCGGTCCCACCACCGATATTTATTCTAACTATTTATTTTTGTAAATTAATTTCGATAACAAGTTTAGCAATATCTTTTATTAATTTAAACGAGTTATTAAGCTTTTAAAATCAATTATTTAAATATTTAAAATTAATTAATATTCAAAATCAAAACGATAAAATTTCGAATCATTATAGGTGTGGTCCACCCTTACTCATTTATAATGGTTTTCGCTCTGGAAATTTCAAAGCTAATAACTTCTTCGTTCGTGCTCCAATCGTAAAACTCCAAATATGGAAGTTACTTGGAAAATCACCACAAACAAAATGGTGTAAGTATCATGGCCAAATTTCATCATTGGCTCAAATTCCATTTTTGAACCTTATTAATTACTGTTACTTTTACGTGATGTTACAAAGCAACCACAAGTATGTACCCCCAATGGTCATGCGTAAATTGACTATCCATCATACGAAGAATGTTACATACACTAGTCTTAAGGAATTTATCAATATCATGTTCTCAACACATCTTAACTAATATTGAATGACAAGTATTTATTAAAATGACCCAATACTCATGGTTATGAATAAATTTGCAAGTCAGTCCATTAAATAATTCTTTTAAATATTTTCTACCTGTATATATTCAATGTATTTAAACATTACTTATATCCAATATAACGATATATAAAGTGGAAAATAAAAGCAAAACTTATTTTATTTCGAACAATATTTTCACTATAAGAATTAAGTTATGTACTCTAATTACATAATTTTCCCTAGGGCACATCTTAATTCTACCAGAAAGAAAATGATAAAAAAACATATGACTCTTGTATCAGTGAAGCCCTTAAGTTCTTAGTTGACGCTAGGATAAAAAACTTAATTACCATTAAAAATCTACGTATCTGCATTTCATATGTAAAATTCCCATTTCCTGGGAATCCAAAAAGTCATCTTCCTTCGAAGTAATTGTGATTGCAACAAAGTTGTATAGAGAAATAAAAAAGTTATTGATGAGGAAGAGGTTACAGAATTCACAAAGATCTATACCTCAACCATTCCTAGCCCTTCAGACTATGTTCATTAGTAGTTTTTAATTATATAGATTTTACCCTCGTCGATACCTATTTATATACTTTTGTTTAATAGCTTAACTTTATTTACATTGAAAACTACCAATGATAGTCTTATTATAAAAAACAAGAAAGATAATCTCGATGGTTCAACCTCTGAGATCCTCAAAAGCTCGAAAGCTTCAATAACACGGACTAAACGTGGCTCTTCTAAAACTTGAGCTTCAAATATAAAGAAGCATGAGACGATCCAATTATCGAAGGATGCCATTGTCCAAATTTATTGTTCATCATCATTTTGTTCTCCAATAGAGTCACTACCCAAAGCCTCGTCTATGTAGAAATGAGTTTTTCTCCACCAATATGGGGAGAGTATCTCGAATGACTACTTCTCATCTTGCTAAGCACTCTCCAAAGCTTTTAATGATGGATATTCAAACTCTAATATTTTGGAGTTCAGATGTTTCCTTCGAGGTAAAAACTTATATTAAAGTTGATTGAGGTATATTTATCGATAAAAATTCGCATACTTTGTAAATAATTTTTCAAGAACTTCCATTATATAAGGTTTTAACTTCTCCAAAAGTAAGTTTGCGAGGTGTAGGATAAAGCTAAACAAGAGGTTGAGAAAGCCAAAAACTTACAGAAGGAGTTGAAAGAAACACAAACAAAGGTTTTCAATACCAAGAGGAAGCTACAGTCCGAGACATCATCTCATAAATTCCTAAAAAGGAAACTTAATGATCAACTCACCATCCACTGGAGGATGATCTTGGACCTTAAAACCTCCTATGCTGCTGAAATATCAAACCTTCAAAAGGCAATATCTGAAATGTGACCTAGGGAAGATACTAAAAAAATTGTTAGAGAGAGAATTTAAAGTCCTCTTCTCTACTTACATCATGGCTTGTAATGTTGGTCAAGAACATAACCTTTCTTTCTTGGAAGTGAAAAAAGAGCCAGTCCACACTTTCTTTGCTCAAGTATAAAGAAAGGAAAAGGCCAAAGATTGTACCTACTCCTAGCCTGCTATCCCTTCTACATAGCCATCACCACGAACGATGAAGGATGGAAACACCAATATCAAGTTAATAACATCACACTATTTACCTAAACTTTGATCAATTTTTTATAATTTATTTTGTAATATTGTACTAATTCATTATTTATAAAACCCATCTTTTCTTCTCTCATACATTTGTTTATGTTCATCTTATTTATGCTTGGTTTATTTTTAGACTAACTCACGAAAGTCATTATCTCTGGATGTTAATTACAAAAGCAAAATTATAAATTAATGTCAAAAAAGATGTTCTTGGTTAGTTAATGACATTTCTTATCTCCATGGAGAAATAGAAATAATACCCTTAGAATATTTCATCATAGGCTGTAAATAGGAAACAAGTAAAAGACTATAGAGAAATAGGAATGATAGCATCATAATATTTCGTCAATGGCTATAAACAAGAAACAAAAAAAGGCTAGCATTCATTATACTGCTATCAGCTATGACACCCAACCTTTATACTCACACTAACCAAGGACACTACCAGGTAATGCCGTCAATTAGTACGAAGAATAAGGCTGTTGAGGAGCGACCATCTGTGTAACTGCTTTGTGCGAGTACCGATATGTCAAATGGTATGTCATGCATTTTATTTCAAAAGTAAATCTTACATATCAAATACAAACTCAAAGCTACTACACAGTGGCTATGTGGCCTTCGAAAACAAATATAAAATAAGCATAACATAAATCAATCACAGATATTCATATCACTAAGGCGGAAACAGATATGAATATAACACATAGAAGTGTGCATCAAAGTAGTGGTCATATAAGATCCACTACATCACAAAAGAATAGGTACAAGTGCTAGACAAAAGAATATGTATACATCAAGGAGTCTCTATCTCGAATGTATAAAAACAAAAACTACTAAGCTAAAGTAGTTAGCCAAAAGTCAGAAGCTAATCCCTTCTAAGAAGTCAAGTGGAAGCACCTGAAACACCTCGGTCTGACATGAGTATTATTTAAGAAGAAAAATAATAAACGGATCAGTCTAGCTATAATTGTCAAGTAAGATGAGATAGGATAAGAGATATAACAAATATATATGGTAACAACAAAAATCATACAATATCTCAAATCTCCTTAGACACCAAAAAGAATGTCATATTTTTTATTTTTATTCACCAAATCACAAATATTGATAAAGCTTATCTAAGAAAATCACAAATATTGGTGAAACACAAATTCCAGAAATCATCAATTAGAAATCCAGAAATCACAAAAAGGGGGTGGCCTATCATGAATGGGAGCATGAAAACTCACCAACACGTGTATCACAAACGGGGCGCTATCCGATGAGTCTCTAACCCATAGAGCCAGTGCAATGACGTAGTACAACGGTACGCCCGAGGAACCTGAAACTCAAATAAGCCGGAACAACGACATAGTACAACGGTACGCCCGATGAATTGAACTCCATAAGCATGTAGTTCGCTAGCCTATAAAAATGAGACGAAGCTCAACATAATGGGGTACTGTCCCCCACGCGGACAATGAGACATCGCATATCGCTAGTCTAAACCTAAAAAATGATCGTCATAGATCAATAAAAGTGTAAAACACACCAAGCTAATAAATAGATGAGTTTAGCTTCATGTCCCATAACCATTGGCTTAACTTAAATATTTACGAACAAATTGTAGATTTCCACTTGAAAATTGTTACGAGATTTCAATCGAACGAGTCTAAGAATTAACCGACGAAGTAAACGCAAGCGTTTCATACCACTTGTTTTACTAAGTCGTTTAATTGGATTTCTCGTACGAATGAGGTAAAGGTTTGTATATACCAATAGATTGGAAAATGGTTTTAAAAACGAGCTTTGTATTTAAAAGTAGCGTTGAAATCGTTTTTGCGAAAGAGTTTGATTATTTACTACTAGTATAGAAACCTTTGTATTTTAAAGTGACAAATCACAGAAACAATTGTAAAAACAATCTATCACCAAAAATTCACATACGATGACGTGAATCAAAACCATAGAAATCGATATCAAATCCATCAAATGGATATTCCCAAAAATCCAGAAAAGAAGTCATCAAAGTCGATAATAAATGACAACAACCAACCAGATCGACAAAATCGATTAAAATGGAAATTCGCATGAAAACAGGAAAAATGCCAAATTTTAACAGTGCCAGACGTCTGGAGGTTCTCCCCAGACGTTTGAGCTAAAGGCCTGGAATTTTTGCAGAACACTCAGATGTTTGAGCTTACGGTCTGGAACATTTGTTCCTTTGCCTCGGACGTCTAAGTGTTTTACCAGACGTCTGAGCTGAAGCTCAGGGCAAAAATCAGCCTAGGCCATTAATGGCCAAATCGGTTCGGAAGCGATCAGATGAGCGATGGTGGCTAAGGATTTATGCCAAGGGACAACCCAGCCCTATAGGCTCTTCAATACACTCCAAACAACATATCCAAACATCCATAGTAGGATTTTCATAGATTATGATTTCAAAATACCAAAATTGGAAAATTCACCAAACCAATTCAATTCATAAACAATTGGACATGAAATAGATGTTAGGAATTCATACCTAACTACTATCAAAGGTATAGACATAGATGTGAGTTCAAGAACTCACATTTAAACCCAAAACAACAATTGAGAAGCTCTAAAACAAAGCAAGATCGATTTCTCTTCAACAACACCTTAAGAATCTTCAATCTATTATCAAATGAAATGAATTTCCTAAGTTGGGTTATAGGAATTTCTAAAAATTGAAGAGAGATTGAGATGGAGAAGATGAAGAGGATGCTTACCTAAGCTTCTCTTTGATTTATAACTTGAAGTTGAATTTCCTAAGAGAATTAGAGCTTAGGAATTTCTAATCTCTTTTCTTTTCCCCCATTTTCTAGGGCTTGAGTGTTAGGAATTTAGAAAGTGTAATGAATGAATGAAGAGGAGTGAAGTGGGAGGTATTTGGTAGAGGAGTTGGGTTACCTTGTTGGGTTAGTGGGCTAGAACCAAACTCAAAGCCCAAATGAAAATACCAAAATCCTAATCAACTCCAAACATATAAATGTTTATACTCAAAAAAGTTGTAAACGTCGTTTTGAACTCAATGGAAGCGGTCTCGAGTCCGGATTCGACTTTTTACAAAACGTCACATTTCAGACTTTAAATTCAATAAACGATCCTATATTTAAATAAAACATTTAAATATATAACCGTAAAATATGCGGGTTGTTACAGACACCCCCTCCTTAAAGAAATTGCGTTCTCGCAATACTTAAGAAGAAAATAAAGAGTAACAACCACTCTTAGGCATAACAACACAAAAGATAATTTTGAAGTAAGAAGTTCACCTTAAGGAGCACGAGAGAGTAAGTCCGGATGTGTTCGCTCGATGAATTCTCTGGATTCCCAAGAACAATCCTTAGGATTTGAGGACCATTGAACTTTCACAAGCGGGACATCTTTATTATGAAGACGTTTAACCTCCGTAGCAATGATGTGAATAGGATGTTGCTCATAAGTCAAATTAGGTGAAACTTCAACTTCATCTATAACACCGGGCTCAAGAATAGAATCGGAATCTCTAAGGCATTTTCATAGTTGAGAGACGTGGAATATGTCATGAATAGCAGAAAATTGTACCGGTAATAAAAGTTGATAAGCCACGGAACCAATGTGTTCGGTGATGGGAAATGGGCCAATATATCGAGGTGCTAATTTTCCCGATCGACTGAAACGCTCAACACCCTTCATAGGTGAAACACGAATGAATACCAAATCTCCCACAGAAAATTCCAAATTCCTTCTTCGGTTATTGGCATAAGATTTTTGTCTACTTTGAGCTTCTTTCATCCTATGACGAATAAAGTCAATCTTTTCTGTGGCATCACGAATAAAATCTGGACCTATAACTAGCTTCTCACCGGCTTCAAGCCAACACGAAGGAGATCGACATGGCCTTCCGTAGAGTGCCTCGAAAGGTGCCATACCAATACTAGATTGGAAGCTATTATTATAAGAAAACTCAACAAGAGAAATATGATCTTTCCAACTTCCACCAAAATCAAGAACACAAGCACGAAGGAGATCTTCAATAGTTTGATTCATACTCTCTGTTTGTCCATCGGGCTGAGGATGATAAGCGGTGCTAAAATTAAGCTTTGTTCCCAAAGCTTTTTGAACACCCTTCCAAAATCCACTAGTAAATAATGGATCACGATCGCTAATAATAGAAGCAGGAACTCCATGCAATTTAACAATTTCTTTAACATAGAGTTTGGCCAAAAGAGGTACAGTCTAATTGGACTGAACGGGAATAAAATGGGCGGATTTTGTAAGTCTATCCACCATCACCCATAGACTATCATGACCTGAAAGAGAATGGGGAAGACCGTCAATAAAGTCCATGGAGACTTGATCCCACTTCCAAACCGAAATATCCAAAGGTTGCAACAACCCACCGGGCCTTTAATGCTCGGCCTTTATGAGTTGGCTAGTCATGAAACGCTTAATGAAGTTAGCAATATTAGATTTCATCCCATCCCAATAATAAAGTCGCTTCATGTCCGCGTACATTTTTACTACTACCGGGATGAATGGTAAACTTAGAACGATGAAAATCTTCTAAAATGTCTTTACGAAGATCACTAATATTTGGCACAATAAGTCTACCAAATTTTCGAATGCCTCCATGAGCATCGATTTCAAAGTCTTTCAACCCATCAATATCATTTTTATCCCTACAACTTTGGCTAAGATGAGCTAATTCGGGATCATGCTTTTGAACTTCAAAAATGCGATCTAAAAGAGGTGGATGATCCTCAAGGCTACATAAAACAAGAGATGAACATGAATATTATTCACGATCTCGAATCTCACAAGTGGACAAAGTCTCGAGATCATTCCACTCGGATATCATCATGGAAACAACTACTTGTTGCTTATGACTAAGGGCATCAGCAACATGATTTTCCTTTCCGAGAGTATAGAGAATATCAAGATCATAGGATGCAAGGAATTCGAGCCAAATGTTGTTAACGCAAATTAAGTTCCTTTTGAGAAAATAAATACTTCAAAGATTTATGATCGGTGTAGAGAACAAATTTCTCTCCCAAGAGATAATGATGCCAACTTCTAAGGGCGAAAACAATGGCCGCGAGCTCTAAATCATGAGTGGCATATCTAGTCCCAGCATGCTTTAATTGCCCAGAAGCATAAGCGATAACACGTTCCCTTTGCATGAGAACAGCTCCCAAACCAACGCGACTAGCATCGGTATAAACAATCAAGTCTTGGTTCCCTTCGGGAATCATAAGAATTGGAGCATCGGAAATGAGTTCTTTTAATTTCTTAAAAGCAGCTTCACATTTGTCTGACCAAATATACTTAACTCCCTTCTTTGTCAAACTAGTAAGAGGTACAGAAATTTTAGAAAAGTCTTTTATGAACCGACGGTAATAGCCCGCCAATCCAAGAAAGCTACGAATTTCCGTCACACTCTCCGGTCTCTTCCAATTTTGAATCGCCTCAATCTTTGAAGGATCCACGAAAATTCCGGATTCAGAAATAATATGTCCTAAAAATTTCACCTGGGATTGCCAAAAGTGGCACTTATAAAATTTTGCTTTCAATTGATTGCTCCTAAGGGTTTCCAACACAATTCGAAGATGTTTTTCATGCTCTTCCTCGGTTTTAGAATAAACAAGAATATCATCAATAAAGATGAGGACAAATCGATCGAGGAAGTCTTTGAAAATTTGGTTCATAAGGTCAACGAAATAAGCTGGAGCATTCGTTAAACCAAATGGCATAACAAGCAATTCATAAGATCCATAACGAGTATGGAACGATGTCAAAGGAATACTATCCTCTGCAATACGAAGCTGATGAAACTCGGTTGCTAAGTCTAACTGTGAAAAGACTCTAGCGCCACTAAGTTGATCGAACAGATCATTAATCCGAGGTAAGGGGTATTTATTCTAAATAGTAAGATCATTAAGCTTGCGATAGTCAACGCAAAGCCTAAGTGTACCATCGGATTTCTTCACAAAGATAGCTGAAGCTCTCCAAGGAGAAGAACTAGAACGAATAAACTGTTTTGCTTCCAATTCGGATAATTGTTTACGCATCTCCTCATTTTCCTTATTGGACATAAGATAAGGAGGACGAGTGATAGGTAGAGCTCCAGGGATTAGATTAATTCTGAACTCAATTGCTTGCTTAGGTGGTAATCCTAAAACGGCCTCAAAGATGTCGGGAAATTCACAAACAACGTGAACGAGGGAAATGACATCTTCCTCATCATCATTATCGTCATCATGTGGATTTAGAGAAATAAGGATGCTACCGAATTAGAATCTGAATCTTTAAGAACAATAGAAATATGCTTAATAGATTGAGGATGTCGAAGATGGATAGTCCTCTCGGGACATAGGATATGGGCTTCATAACGATTAAGCCAATCCATTCCTAAAATCATTCCGAAGCCTAAGTAACGCATAACATGCAAATCGACATGGAAAGCATAATCACATAAAATAATCTCGACATCTTTACAAAATAAACTGAGTGTTGCGGATCCACTAACCGGATTCGCAATTCTCAATGAAGTCATCAAGCCCATAACATTTAAAGACAAAGTATCAACAAGTTCCTTTGATATCAAAAAGTGGTATGCACCCGTATCAAAAAGAACTCGAATAAGATGATCACGAAACATAATAATGCCATCAAGGACAGAATGAGAAATACCTTGACCAAGAGAAGTGTTACGAGGGGCTTGCACAACATTCAGCTTTCCCTCTTTCTTGTTTTGAAGTTTGGGACATGAAGATATAAGATGACCCGAACTTTTGCAATAGCGACAATAAAGGGGTTTTGGACACCTATTTGCATAATGGTCCTTAGAACCACAATTGTAGCATTCTCCATGATTAGGGGTGGGAGTCTTTTCTACCGAAGTTGCTTGCTTCCCTTTCTTGTTGGGATTAGGTTTGAACTTAATAGGCCTCTTCTTGTTGATGTCGAAGTTCTATTTGGCACCCACAACTTCAACATCACTTTCTTTGTCGGCCTCTTCCAATCGAAGAGCGATATCTACAAGCTGATCAAAAGCAACTTCTAGTTTCAGAAGTAAAGCCGTTTTGAGGTTCTTATTCAAACCATAGATTAACCTCTGATTTTTCTTCAATGTGGTATTAATATACTCGACCCCATATTTAGAGAGGGATTCAAAAGATGTGACATACTCTGTCACAGAAGATTTACCTTGAACAAGGTCAATAAAGCGTCGAGCTAAAGATACTTTTTCAGCTTCCGGCACAAACTTCAACTCGAACCTTTCCCGGAATTGCTCCCAAGTGAGATCCGCTTCAACAACTTCTGAAATCAAAAGCTCATACCAATCTAATGCTCTCTCCTGGAGCATGCTAGAAGCCACTTGGACTCGATATAGATCCAAAAGATTCATGCGAGAAAAGATGCGGTCGTATGTTCTAAGCCAAGCTTGGACTTCTATAACTCTTTCGGAACCCTTGGATGGCCTTCCACCCAAATTGGTGTAATCACTGCACAAGCATGCAAACCCAGATTTAGGATGAGTAGGCTTTGGAATGGGTCCGGCAGCTTGAGCATTCTTTACAATATCCAAAATTTGTTGGGCAGACATGAATACGCCATCCTAAGGAGTAGCACTGGATTGACCGACGCTGGGACGACTAGGTCTAACCATTTCTCTTCTTTAAGAAAGAAAGAAAGAAGAGGAAAAAGGTTATTCTCGGAATGAATATCAAACAAACTTGATTGATAAAACAAGGCATCATAAAAGAAAATAGGATAGAACGGGTCTTAAGACTCAAATTAAATCCTAAGGCATGATTCCTAAGAGAGACTTAGGACAATGATCCTTGCTATAATATTCTATATTGTTCCGAAGTTTGGCTCTGATACCAAGCTGTGACGCCCCACCTCTATACTCACACTAACCAAGGACACTACTGGGTAATGCCGTCAATTAGTACGAAGAATAAGGCTGTTAAGGAGCGACCATCTGTGTAACTGCTTTATGCGAGTACCGATATGTCAGATGGTATGTCATGCATTTCATTTCAAAAGGAAATCTGACATATCAAATACAAACTCAAAGCTACTACATAGTGGCTACGTGGCCTTTGGAAAAAAATATAAAATAAGCATAACATAAATCAGTCATAGATATTCATATCACTAAGGCGGAAACGGGTATGAATATAACACATAGAAGTGTACATCAAAGTAGTGGTCATACAAGATCCACTACATCACAAAAGAATAGGTACAAGTGCTAGACAAAATAATATGTATACATCAAGGAGTCTCTATCTCGAATGTATAAAAACAAAAACTACTAAGCTAAAGTAGTTAGCCAAAAGTCAGAAGCTAATCCCTTCTAAGAAGTCAAGTGGAAGCACCTGAAACACCTCGGTCTGACCCGATTATTATTTAAGAAGAAGAATAATAAACGGATCAATTTAGCTATAATTATCAAGTAAGATGAGATAGGATAAGAGATATAACAAATATATATGGTAACAACAAAAATCATACAATGTCTCAAATCTCCTCAGACAACAAAAAGAATGTCATATTCTTTATTTTTATTCACCAAATCACAAATATTGATAAAGCTTATCTAAGCAAATCACAAATTTTGGTGAAACACAAATTCTAGAAATCATCAATTAGAAATCCAGAAATCACAAAAAGGGGGAGGCCTATCATAAACGGGAGCATGAAAACTCACCAAAACGTGTATCACAAACGGGACGCTATCCCATGAGTCGCTAACCCATAGAGCTGGTGCAACGACGTAGTAAAACGGTACGCCCGAGGAACTTGAAACTCAAATAAGCCGGAACAATGACGTAGTACAACGGTACGCCCGATGAACCAAACTCGATAAGCCCGTAGGTCGCTAGCCTATAAAAATGAACGAAGCTCAACATAAAGGGATACTGTCCCCCACGCGGATAATGAGACATCACGTATCGCTAGTCTAAACCTCAAAAATGATCGTCACAGATCAATAAATGTGTAAAATACACCAAGCTAGTAAACATATGAGTTTAGCTTCATGTCCCATAACCACTGGCTTAACTTAAATATTTACGAACAAATTGTACATTTCCACTCGAAAATTGTCACGAGATTTCAATCGAACAAGTCTAAGAATTAACCGACGAAGTAAACACAAGCGTTTCATACCACTTGTTGTGCTAAGTCATTTAATTGGATTTCTCGTACGAATGAGGTAAAGGTATGCATATACTAATAGATTGAAAACGGTTTTAAAAACTAGCTTTGTATTTAAAAGTAGTGTTGAAATCGTTTTTGCGAAAGAGTTTGATTATTTACTACTAGTATAGAAACTTTTGTATTTTAAAGTGACAAATCACAGAAACGATTGTAAAAACAATCTATCACCAAAAATTCACATACGATGACGTGAATCAAAACCATAGAAATCGATCTCAAATCCATCAAATTAATATTCCCAAAAATCCAGAAAAGAAGTCATCAAAGTCGATAATAAATGACAACAACCAACCGGATCGACAAAAATCGATTAAAATGGAAATTTGCATGAAATCGGGCAAAATGCCAAATTTTAACAACGCCAGACGTCTGAGCTGAAGGTCTGGAATTTTTTCAGACCGCTCAGATGTTTGAGCTTAAGGTCTGGAATGTTTGTTCCTTTGCCTCAGAAGTCTGAATGTTTTACCAGACGTCTGAGCTGAAGCTCAGGGCAAAAATCAGCCTAGGCCATTAATGGCCAAATCGGTTCAGAAGCGATCAGATGAACGATGGTGGATAAGGATTTATGCCAAGCGACAACCCAGCCCTATAGGCTCTTCGATACACTCCAAACAACATATCCAAACATCCATTGTAGGATTTTCATAGATTATGATTTCAAAATACCAAAATTGGAAAATTCACCAAACCAATTCAATTCATAAGCAATTGGACATGAAATAGATGTTAGGAATTCATACCTAACTACTATCAAAGGTATAGACATAGATGTGAGTTCAAAAACTCACCTTTAAATCCAAAACAACAATTGAGAAGCTCTAAAACAAAGCAAGATCGATTTCTCTTCAACAACACCTCAAGAATCTTCAATCTATTATCAAATGAAATGAATTTCCTAAGTTGGGTTATAGGAATTTCTAAAAATTGAAGAGAGATTGAGATGGAGAAGATGAAGATGATGCTTACCTAAGCTTCTCTTTGATTTATAACTTGAAGTTGAATTTCCTAAGAGAATTAGAGCTTAGGAATTTCTAATCTCTTTTCTTTTCCCCTATTTTCTAAGGCTTGAGTGTTAGGAATTTAGAAAGTGTAATGAATGAATGAAGAGGAGTGAAGTGGGAGGTATTTGGTAGAGGAGTTGGGTTACCGTGTTGGGTTAGTGGGCAAGAACCAAACCCAAAGCCCAAATGAAAATACCAAAATCCTAATCAACCCCAAACATATCAATGTTTATACTCAAAATAGTTGTAAACGTCGTTTTGAACTCAATGGAAGCGGTCTCGAGTCCGGATTTGATTGTTTACAAAAAGTCACATTTCGGACTTTAAATTCAATAAACGATCCTATATTTAAATAAAACATTTAAATATATAACCGTAAAATATGCGGGTTGTTACATCAGCTGTACTTAGTACTTAGCCTATAATTAGGGTGTAATTAGGCAATTATAATTTAGGAAATAAGCAATGGCTAGTAGAATTATAATTTAGAAAATAAGCAACGGCTAGTAGAATTATAATTTAGAAAATAAGTAACGGCTAATAGAATTAGGCTATACATAATCATGTACAGAGAGCTTGTAGAATCAAAAATTAACAATAAAACTAATTATTCATCATATTCAATCTTCCATTTAAATATTCAACACTCAAAAATTCAATATGGTATCAGAGCGGGCCAGATCCTGACACAATAGTTCCATAACAATATCAAAATTTGTAGATAACAAAGAACCACAGTTAGTTCAACATGTCTGATTCCGACAACACTAAACTCACAAATATTATACTTAACGGCAACAAAAATTACATTCCTTGGTCTAGATCAGTAACAATTGGTCTTGGTGGCAAATGGAGATTAAGCTTTGTCACTAGAAAAGGGAAAAACCCAAAGCAGCAATGACAACCAGCCCAACTCCTGAAGAAAAAGTAAAAATAGAAGAATGAGAGACAACCGACCAATTAATCATGTCATGGCTACTAAGCACAATGGAACCCTAGATTTCAAACGAACTCATGTACTCCAGCACATCACAAGTGGTTTGGGATAAAGCCAAGAGAAGGTATGGTCAAAAGTTTTTTTTTTGCTCAAATCTTTTGCCTTAAACAAGAGCTTGTCCAAATTAAACGGAATACCAAAAATAATAATGAACTAGTGATTGAAATTATGTCAAAATGGAAAGAGCTCAATGTCTATCTTCCACTAACAATAGACCCAATTGAAACCCAAAAAAGATCCGAACAAGACTTAATTTTTACCTACCTAGAGGCTCTTGATCCAACGTATGAATCGATCAGTTCTAAAGTCTTAGGATCAGCCGCGATGCCATGTTTCGATGACGTAGTGCCAAGAATTGAGTAAGAGCAATCTCGGCAAGCACCCATGAACCGTCAGCAATTGGAAAATCAAGAGAACAAGGCATTTCAGGTAAAATAAATTAAACCATTGACTCAGGGACACGGCTAAAGGGAATGGAGATTCGAGCACCAAGTTGTGCAACCACTGTAAGAAAGTAGGGCACAACCACGATGGCTGCTGGTTCCTCCATCCCTACCTCCGAGGGGTCAAAGAGAAGGGCGATACATGGGTAAGTGGAGCGGCCCAAATAGGGAGAAATTTTTTGTTAATTTTAGCAGAGGAGCCGAGATAGAAGGGGACAGATCTGAATCGGCTCAATAGAGTCAACCAAATAATAGCTCGGTTTCTGCAGAATCTTCTGTGGCTCAAACGGTGCAACTAAATAAGCCGCTAACTCAATTAAACATTTTGTTAAAGCAACAAAACTTAGGTTTTTTACATTCTAACGCTATTTTTAACTCACCCAAAATCAACAACAAATTTAAAATTGCAAGTGTGTCGAAATACAAATAGATGGTTAATTGACTCAGGTGCTAATGATCACATGACATAGAACAAAAATAAATTAACCACGTTAAAAAAAATTAAATACCCTCAAGATGTAACTATTGCTAATGGGGATAAAGTTCAAATTCATGGTTTTGGTACAACAAGGTTTCTAACAAAAGATTGAAAAATATTTTATATTTGCCAGGTTTTAATTCAATTTTATTATAAATTAGTAAAATAACCCAAAAATTGAATTGTAATGTTATATTTTCACCGTATAAAGTAAATTTCCAGGATCGAGAATCAGGGAAGAAGATCGACGAGGGATGTTTGAAATATGGTCTCTATTATCTTGATGAAAACACCAACAAATGCCATGTGTCATTAAATTTAGTAGATCATTACATATTGCTGCATTGGAGATTTGGTCATCCAACAACAACGACTAAGCCATTATTCCCGAACAAGTTGGGGTCCGCTAGAGATGGAACCCAAAACTAATGATAAAGTCAATTTAAAAGTCATAATAATAACAATAACAAGAACAACAACAATAATAAAATAATGTAAAAAAAATAAAATAATGTTGATAAGCACCATTGTCCAAGTGGTTAAGTGATTCGGCTTTGGTGCGAGAGGTCACAAGTTCGAAACTTACGTAGCGTGATTCGAACGTTTATTGACATATGATATGTTGTCTCAGTGACATGTTGTATATAAAGTATCATTTCAAAAAATAATAATAAAATAATGTCAAATAAGTAAATTAATAATAATAAAGATTTGGTCATCCATTTGATCAAATTTTGAATAAACATTTTTGTTATAAATTAGATTCCAAAAATTATGATGTTTGTAAGCTTTCGAAACAAATTAGATTGACATTTTCTTTATCTACTAATAAGTCAAAAATGTTTTGATTTAGTTTATTCTAATGTTTAGGACCCAGCCCCTATTGATTCTTATAATCATTTTAAATATTTTATCACATTTATTGATGATTTTTCTTGCACTACTTAGGTTTACCTTTTAAAAGAAAAAAAATGAAGTTTTTTCATGTTTTAAAGAATTTTATAATTTTATAGAAAATTAATGTAAAGCAAAAATTAAAAAAAAATTGATCTGATAATGGGACAAATATGTAAAAAAAAAAGTTTCATAGAATTTTAATAAACAAAAAGGAATTTTGCACCAAACCACTTGTATTAATACACCAGAAAAAAACAGAGTTTCGAAAAGAAAAAATCAATATTTAACTGAAGTCACTATCTCTCTTCTTTTTGAAACTATCGTTACAAAATCTTACTGGTCATATGCTATTCTAACTGCAACTTACCTCATAAATAGAATGCCAAGTGTCATGCTTAAATAGACGAGTCCCTTAGAAATTATAAAGAATAGGAAAATAGATCTTGATCACATAAGAGTTTTGGGTGTACATGTTTCGTATACATAAAAAGACATGAAAAGCTAGACAAAAATGCTGTTAGAGTTATATTTTTAGGATACTCATCCCAAAAAATGAGGTATAAACGTTATGATCTAAAAATTCATAAACTTTATACTTAACGAGATGTATCATTTTTTGAAAATAAACTATATATCAAACAAGTGAACAAATGAGATGTATCGTTTTTTGAAAATGAACCATATTGTCAAACAAGTAAACAAGAAAATACACAAGGTAAACCAGTCATATCATTTTCATATAATTTCATGTTTCCTGAAAAAACAAATCAAGAATAGGTTGAGCATACAAATGAAGAATAAGTTGGTGAAACAAGTGCAATTCCTTCAGGGGGAGAAGACGAGGTAAATGAATCGAGTGAAGAACTAACTTATGAAGAACTAACTCAATAATAAAATGTCGTAAGAAGATCTACAAGACAAACACGACCTCCCATCAAATTAAGGGATTATGCATCCAACAGGTGATGTATCCAATACAAAATTTTATTTCATATAATATGGTATCGCCTTCATAACGAGCCTACTTCAGTAACATTACTAACCGAATGGAACCAACGAACTTTAGTGAAGTCAATCAAAGCCCAATTTGGTGTAAGACTATGAATGAAGAACTTGAAGCCTTAGAAAAAATGGCACATGTGATATTATTAATTTACTAAAAAATAAAGAACACGAAGGTTGCAAATGGGTATACAAAATCAAATACAATGGTGATGGTACAATTGAAAGGTACAAAGCTAAATTAGTAACCAAGGGATTTACCCAAACTTATGGTATTGACTACCAAAAGACTTTTGCACCAGTAGCAAAACAAATACGGTTAGAATTTTGCTATCAATAGCGACAAACTTGGGATGAGATTTGTCTCAAATGGATGTAAAAAATGAATTCCTTCAAGGAAATTTAGAAGTGGAAGTCTATATGACTCTTCCTCCAAGCCACAAAAGTGAGTCAAACTCATCATTGGTGTGTAAATTAAAAAAGCGATGTATGGTCTAAAGAAATCTCCAAGAGCACAACCAAGGTAAGCTTTTCTCTTTTAATTTTTTTAAAAAGTACAGATGATTTCTCTATGTTCATCAAACACTCACAAAACATCACTATTATTACCTTTGTTTATATTGATGCCATTATCATTACCAAAAATAATAATGTGGAAATTAAAAGGGTTAACCAATATTTGAAAATAAATTTGACATCAAAGACCTTGGAATTGGAATAGAAATAGCCTACTCAAGTAAGAATTATTTCTATCATAAAGAAAACAGGTCTTTAATATGTTAAAAGAGACTGGTAAATTGAGAACTAAACCAGCTAGTACCCCCACGGAGACGGGTATTAAATTAGGAATTGAAGAAGGTGAGACATTATCTGACATAGACAATGTCACATGATGGTAGACAAATTAATTTACCTTAGAGTAACTAGACCCGACATTGCTTTTGCAGTTAGTATCATAAGTCAATTTATGCATGCTTTATGTACCGAACACTCGAGTGTAGTTGATAGGATATTGAGACACCTTAAAGGCACTGTAGTTTAAGGAATTTGGATGGAAAAAAATAATCCTAACAATGTGGTTAGCTTTTCTGATGCAGATTGGGTCGGAAGTTGCGATAGAAAATCAACCACAGGGTTTTGTACATTTGAAGGTAGAAACTTGGTTGCTTGGAAAAGCAAGACTAAAATGTTGTGACTAGATCAAGTGCAGAAGCAAAATATCGAGCCATTTGGGTTAGACAATAACTCAGTGTCATGAAGATAGAGCACACAAGAATAATGCAAATGTACTGTGATAATCAAGTTGCATGACATATTGCATTTGATCCAGTCTTCCATGAGAGGACAAAAAATATAGAGGTAGATTGTTACTTTGTTAGAGAGAAAGTGCAATCGGAAGAAATAGAAACTCCATTTTTTAGAAGTAAAATGCAACCTGAGATATTTTCATAAAAACACTCGATAAGTCCAGCCATCTAACAATACTCGACAAGTTGGGTCCTATAAATTTATTTGAACCCCACTTGAGGTGGAATGTAGAGAAATATGAATGTTTACCTTAGAATTTTTCATCATAGGCTGTAAATAGGAAACAAATAAAAGACCGTAAAGAAATAGGAATGATAATCTCCGAATATTTCAATATGGGCTGTAAATATGAAACAAATAAGATGTTAGTATCCATTAAATTGTTAGCTATACTTAGTACTTAGTCTGTAATTATGGTGTAATTTGACAATCATAATTTTGAAAATAAACAACGGCTAGTAGAATTATAATTTAGAAAATAAGCAACGGCTAGTAGAATTAAGCTATTATAATCATGTAGAGAGAGCTTATAGAATCAGAAATTAGCAATAAAACTAATTATTCATCATATTCAATTCTCCTCAAAATTTCAATACTCAAAAATTCAATAACTTGACTTCACCCTAAGCTTCATAACATATACCTAACGAGCATGTTAAGCATAGTAAGGTATATTCATAATAAACAATATGGTCATCAATTAAGATCAATTGGCTTAAAAACAGTAGGATAAGCAATCACATTATTAACTGAACAGAAAAAGTCAAAACCATTTCTCAAGATCGGGATAATCTATACCTGAAACTCTTATTGCTATATATCTTGATATTATCCGACTATCAATGTCCTAAGGCAAATGCGATTAGAGTTTACCCAACAGTGTTACAGTGGTCAAATTTAATCATATCTCCTTTAGCTATAACAAGAGGTTTTCCTAGCATGTGCCAGTCTTAACTCCTAAAGCCAGTTCACACGGATTTGATGATTACACATAGTCTTATCCCTTTGGCAATGGCTATGCCCACTAGGCCCATGGGTACGGATTCGTACTCATCTAGGCTTTTGTTGTTGCTTCTTTGGTTGGGTAAGAAAAAGACATTTTTTACGTACCAAAGAGCAAACCCATCATCAAGTATATCACAATCTGTGTCTGGTTATTGGCCTAAGCAAGTTGGCGCTATTTTTAATAGAAAATAGTACCATTTAATTTGGAAAATTTTATGTTCTAGTCATCTTGGTCTTTATCACACACTTTTTGTTTATTCATGAGAATTCGGATTTGCTTACTCATGTCTGATTCCATAATTGTACTGCTTTTTTTGGAATATCAAATGCCAAAAGTGTCTAAAAAAACATAGATCTATTAAAGCAGCATATATCTATAGCATAGATCACATGAAAGCAAAGGAGAAATCAAACTATATTCTAAAGATTGATTGATGTAAATCATCTAAAGTTTAGCTTACATGCTAGAAACTATGTATACTACTCATAAACGAAAATGTAATACTTAGGGAATTCTTACAAAACTTGCAACACAATTTTGATTCACTTCCAGTATAACAAAAGCAACGTCATCATAACTCTTCTCGAAGTTTTTAGAATCTAACATATGTTGGATTAAAATCCCATTATGGACACACATATGTTTAAGTGTATGTTGCTATTATAATTAATATAAGGTAGAAAATAATAAAGTGTTATTTACAATTTGTTGAGGGTCAAATTGTAAATATTACATAACTGATTTTTCTCCGTTAATAAAAACGGTTGGGTCCCCGAGAAACAGTACGTACTTTTATTTTCTCTTCTTCTCCGTCAGAGAGAAATTTTCTATAAAAGTAGAAACTGTATTCTTGGAAGATCAAAACCTTCATACAAATTGAATCAATGGATTCCGGTACGCTTCCGCAAATCTTTGTTTATTTATTGTTTTGATTTCTCATGAATTGATTAGGGCTAAAATTCGGATCAGTTTAATTTGACAATTGGTATCAAAGCAATCCCTAAATAATTCTTGAGAATTAATCGTAATAGTGTTATCTTCTTCCAATTCGGTTCTAAGATTCATGAATTTCATTAATTCATTTTTTGACTGTTCAATAATGTTCATTTAGTTTTATCATAATCTGGTTCTGTTACTTAAAATCAAAATTGCGGCTGAATTGAATTTGTTTTGTTTTACGGTAAATCAATTTTTTTTTTTGTCATGATGTCATTCGGTTATTAAAATAGTATCAAGATTGACAATTCTGTTGTTCCCACCTTTAACATGCTTGTAGAATTGTCCAGAAACCATATTCATGTATAAATAATTAAATAATGTTAGAGCATTAACTTTGCTTTGTTATGGCATATGACAACATGACAGGCTGCATATGTACTTTCCCTGCAAATTGTGTTAATATTAATGCAAATTTAGTGTATCCTGGTTTCATCACTCATTTAAGTAATAGGATCTTTAAAATTGTTGACATGCTGTTGTTGACTTTCGAAGTAAATCTTTTATTTGTTTATTTATTTAATGGAGTCGGTATGAATGCCAGTTTTGGAAATATTAGTGCATGTTTGATCTATCATTATTCGTACCATTCACTGCCAGTATATAAAAAAAACAATAATCATGACAGCCAACGTCATAGTACTGCCATAGTACTATCATGGCTATGAAATTGGATTTCATGACTTTGGAATCTATACTGTGTTAACCTATTGAACCAGTATTTGCATAAAATTTGCAGACTCTATTTTTGTAACAGTTCTTTGTAAAGAATAAATAGATTGCCTAATCTAGTTTATATTCAAATTTGGATTCCGATTTCTTGAAGTTTTCTAATATTTTAATAGATTAATTGAAACAAAATATCACTAAAGTGATTACTTTTGTGTTTGATTAATTTGACTAAAATATTGAAATAATTGTGTGTATGTAATTCATGCATTTATTAACGAACCCAAAGGTGAATTAATATTTGGCCGAATTTCATGCATACTTGTGGCGATAAATGTGTGACACTTATAGGGTATTTCTTTTATGTGAGCAATATGTTAGTCCAAAGATTGCATATTGTTTGACATAATTTATTGTCAACGTTTGATTGCTGCAACAAGAGTACCGCTTACAGTTAATATTACTGTCCAAAGACTTGATATTAATGATGTGTTTGGTATCTTGAGATGTGATTATCCATTATTTGAATTTATTGCTTTATATGAAGTCGTTAAGAGCATGTAATTTATATGATTTTATTCGTTTTCTGTTTCAGCTGTTGCTACTGTATCTGCTAACCTTAATTCAGTACCGGTCCTTAATGGTAATAACTTTAAGGACTGGAAGGAGAACATATTAATTGTTCTTGGTTGCATGGATCTGGACCTTGCATTAAGGATGGATCGACCCGCTTCTCTTACGGATGATAGTACCTCCGAGGAAAGGAGAATTTTTGAGAAATGGGACCGTTCAAATCGCATGAGTCTTATGATCATTAAACGGGGCATACCTGAGGCTTTTAGGGGTGCGGTATCCGAAGAGATTACCGATGCCACAGATTTCCTTGCTGAAATTGAGAAACGCTTTGCCAAAAGCGATAAGGCGGAAACAAGTACTCTTTTGCAGAAACTTATTTCCATGAGGTTCAAAGGCAAGGAAAACATAAGAGAGTACATTATGGAAATGTCTCACATTGCTTCAAAATTAAAGGCACTAAAGCTTGAGCTTTCGGATGACTTGCTTGTGCATTTAGTGCTTATCTCGCTTCCTCCACAATTCAGTCAATTTAAGGTCAGTTACAACTGTCAAAAGGAGAAGTGGACTCTCAATGAGCTCATTTCATATTGTGTACAAGAGGAAGAAAGGCTGAAGCAAGATAAGACTGAAAGTGCCAATTTGGCAAGCACCTCTAAAGCAAAGGGCAAGAAAAGAAAATTTAAAAATGAAGCTGCAAAGGATCTAGATCAAAAGAAACAACAAAAGGAAAAAGACGGTTGTTTCTTTTGTCACAAACCTGGACATATGAAGAAGGAATGTACCAAATATCATGCATGAGTGAAAAGAAAGGTATGTTTGTTACTTTGGTCTGTTCTGAAGTTAATTTATCTTCAATACCTAGAAACACTTGGTGGATAGATTCTGGTGCTACCACTCACATAAGTGTTTCTATGCAGGGTTGCCTGAGCTACCGAAAGCCAAGTGATGGTGAAAGACACATCTTTGTGGGCGATGGACAGTCGGTAGAAGTAGAAGAAATTGGACATTTTAGATTGTTATTAGGAACTGGTTTTTATTTGGATTTAAAAGACACTTTTGTTGTACCGTCATTTAGATGGAATTTGGTTTCTGTTTCTGTGTTGGACAAATTTGGATATTGTTGTTCATTTTAAAATAATATATATATTATATGTATATGTATGTGCATGCCAAAGGTTACTCAAGAACGTGCATGTCTATACATGTACGAGTACATATCCAAAAAATCTGACGACTAGAGTCAAAGGGAATCTAATTCGAACCTGAATAATCCATGGAAAAAGCCAATTTGAAACCATCAAGTTCGGAATGATAGATCACGAGAATACGTTCTAGATTTATAATCTCGGATGCTGGTAGAGCATCACAACGGATGACTATGAACATAACTTTTCACATGATCGATCCATAGAAAGGATAACGACCATTTGAAACAAAGAGTGGAGTCCTTCGTAGCAGTTCCGACTTGTCTCGATTCAAAGCACATCATGTTTAGAACGATATGTACTTTGGAGGGGCAAGTGTTATCCAGCCTTTTGACTAGGAAAAGTTCGGACAAACTGGACGAGTCGAACTCACAGTTATCAAGGTAGGAAGCTAGGAGAGATAGCCCCAGAGTCTAGAAACCAAGAAAAAACAGAGCATGGGACAAAAGCATAGCCAACTCAAGCCCAAGGAAACATGAATCCATCTAAGTCGTGAGTTTATACCGATCCCACTCCCTCGGTCGGTACCGATCTATGTTTTCATGCTATATTCGCCCGTCTTCTTCTTACATGCCCTACATGATGCTAGAAGCCTATATCAGATGTTATTTTATTGATCCAGTGCAATTCTTTATCGATCTCCATGAAATCCTGAATCAGCATCTCAATCCTTCTACTGATCCCTCATTTTGACTCGGAAACGAGCTAACATTTGTGTAAACAACTATGGAATCACGAAGCTAACTACAATATGAGCCAAAACAAAGAGTTCAAGATGACTAGATTAACAATCTTTTTGGTCGGTACCCATCCGAGCCCTTGGAGTCGTACTAACCCATGCAAATTGCTGAGGTGATGCCCTACTTTCTTGCAGAATCAGTTTATGGCGTGGAAAATAAGGTGGAGATCTTCTGGGCAAAATTTTCGGTCCCTGCCTCTATAAATAAAAGGGTAAGGCTCATTTTCAGGATCTTTTGGCTCTTGTACTACTTACTCTTAGTTTCTTGTAATCACAGTCGAAATTGTACCGACCCGTAAGAACTTCTACCTCCAAGTCAGAATAAAAGCAATAAAATTATTAAGTGGACGTAGGCCTTGATTTGCCGAATCGCTATACACTGTTGTGCATTCTTACTTACTCATTTTTCAGTTTTATTTGTTCACTTTTATATCTCTACATTGACTCTTGGGTGTTCGTGCCATTGTTTTGTTCAAATACTTATGAATAACAAAATATTCTACAGCTCATAAAGTTACACACATTTATAAGGTTACATATGTGGCTCATGAGGCGATCGTTGGAAAAATTCAATACGTGGATCATATATGTAAATATGGAATGTGTTTCTCTATTGTAAACAAGTCATCCATAGACAACCAAATAAAAATAATAATATATTTAAGACATAAAGATGTAATTGTCATGAAAAAAATATAGTTAAAGAACAGAGTGTGTGTATGTGTTACATACATACATACATGTGTATGTGTTACATACATACATACATACATACATACATACATACAGATACATACATACATACATACATATATATATACATACATACATATATATATACATACATATATATATACATACATATATATATACATACATATATATATGTTTATGTATGTGTATGCATGCGTGTGCGGGGGTAAGGTTATGGCTTCCGAATTACAAAAGTTTTAATATACACACACATATATGTGCATGTGTGGGTAAAGTTATGGTTCCCGAATTACAAAAGTTCACCTTTTCACCTATACTAATTTGGAAGAACTGATTCATTTCTATTCTTTCAAATCCACCGCTTACTCTCAATTCACCAAATTAAGTATGTATTCCGCCATTACTTAGGTAGTGTTTGGTATGTTGTTTTTAGTTTTAGGTTTTCATCCATACAAAAATGTACATGACGCATGTATATTGCCGAAAACGATCAATTTAGAAAACGAAGTTAACATATAAAATAAAAAACAGCGTTTTATTTTTATTTTTCGTATTTTGAGAAATAATACAAGCACGTGAAACAATCCATTCTTCCGTCGTTCCTCTATCCACTTCGTCCTTCCATCCGTTCTTCTTTCATCCACTCCGTCGTTTCTCCATTCTTCTCGTATTTGACAAACATATTGTAAATCGAAAACACAAAATTCATTTTAAAACCAAACATTATCTTATTTTCTATAATTCTTTCTCTGATTTAAATCAGAATGCTTCATTCATTTTACAATTAGGGTTTGACTAATAGTTCATCCTAAATTGATTAAAATTGCTAACATCAACACACAACATTCATAATTAAAGCTGAAATTCAAGATCGGTCAATGTTCTACACGGAGATGCGGAGTCAAAGGCTCTGGCATTGTTCAACCCCTCAAACTTTTGAAATGCCATTTTTTAAGACTAACGGTTTAGCATTGATTACCGAGATGATGATGTACACAAAATATCATCTGTATCAATGTATCTTTGTTGTCGAAGTTAGGCTGAACACTCCAAAAATACGTTCATAATATACTAAATTATGGAGAGTTAAACAAAATTATCGACAACTAGTTAATGAATTTACAACCATTTAATTATTACTTCTATTTTTAATACTGTGAACAGATCGGTTTTTATGCACCCAAACAATGACGCTGGCAAATTGTATATATACTTACAGATTCCAGAACTACAGAAGCTGTATTAAAATCCTGATAAGCTAGACAAAAAAGATAGCACCAACCACATTTGCCATCAGAAAACTTACAAATGAGCTAGAGAGTTATACAAACAGTAATTCGATTAATTGAACGCTATTCAATTTGTTATTACTCTTTTTGTTTAAAGACGGGCATACTGATTATTATTTGTTGTAAACTTCTTGTATCAACATGTTTGTTTAAAACTTATTGATGTTTAGCATATGTAACTTTTGGATATTGAATGAAGTGTGATACTACTAACAAGATATTTGTCTACGAAATGAACATACGTACATATAGAAATCTGTCACCAAATAGTAAGCCAGTTGTGATGTACCTTTCATATATTTAGAATGGATGTAAAAAATATTAGTAAAGATAACACTGATAACAATCGATAATGTCAACTGGGATTGAATCTTTTAGCCATATCATTAACCACTTTTGAGAAAGAAAAAAAGATAGTTGAAATAAACAGAAACTGCTAAGCAAATAGAAACAATCAGTAGAAAAATATTCCTTAACAAAAGGACAGTAATATTTAAACATGGGCATGCACCAAAGTATCAAACACACATGTACATATAAAATCCAGCCATATATACCCTCATAATTCATTTTACTCTTCTATTCTGTATCATCTTCAACATCAGACTTCATCACAATAATATAAAACATGTTGCCGTTTGTAATCATACCTACAAAACTACTTATTGCCCATCTATTTCCAGTATTGCTTTGGCCATATGGAATTTACTTCCCACAACTGCGACAAATCACAAAAGTCTGTGCAATGTTGTCGAGTTTTAGTACTTTCCTTGCTTCACAGCTGAGGCAAATTGCAGGGGTGGATATTAGAGGCACGAGAAGAGTTGACAGAGTTGTTAGATTTTTCGGTGAGCAGATGATACAACGAAGATATCTACCGATGTATGTTACAGATGGTGGTGGCGAATTGGTAGGGATTCGATCTCTCTATCTATTTGCTTATTGAGGGAGAAAGGAATGAAGTAGTTTCAATTTAGTATGGGTATGGCATGTTAAAATAAATGTGATTTTAATGAATTTCGGCTAGTATGTTGAAGGGAACGTAGAAAATTAGCACCTTTTTTTATCAGATTAATTATTTTAGTGGGTTTCAGTGTTAATATGTTACCATCGTAGAAATATTTTGTGGTTTTTAAACTATTTACCAGAGAATTAATATGTAGCACTTCTTTTTCTGGAATTCTTTCTGTTAACAACAATCTTTATTTGTAGCCTTTAGACTACTTACGATTGTGGGATTAGTATGTGGTGGAAATTGCTCATGAAGTTTTCTATATTTATTTGTAATTTCAGTTTTAGGACTTAATTAAGGTATGCACTACACCTCAATTCTAGGTAAATCACATAATTTAACATGCAAACTTTCATTACCAGGATGGTTTTGTGGGGATTTTATTCAGTATTATATGTGACGATATATTTTCGTTGAAAAATGGGTACCTTTAGACTTTTCACTCCTGGGAAATTATATCCTGCTGGAAATCATGTGTAAATCTTTGTGTATTTGTTTACGATTTTGGTTATAGGATTTACTGTTTTTAACTGGAGAACAATGTGCTTGTTAACAATTTCTTTCTTCTTCTTTTTTCTCCTTCATCATTCACCATGAACATGTTTCTTTTTTTAAGTCTAAGGATGTCTACAGCGTGTACTCTAGCTTAATCACACTCCTATAGTTTTAGTCAGCCCCGGCCCTAGGGTAAGGCTGGCAAGCTAGCTGCCTAGGGCAACGGGGGAATGTGGGCAACAGCTTATGAGATTGGACTTGTAAAAAGTTTTACTGTGTAAATTAATTAAATGATATTATGTCCCATTGTTAATTGGTTTCAACCTTGAGTAAAACTTACGGTGTTCGATTCTTGGCTTTGCCATATTTAGGTGAAATTTTACTTTTATTTGTGCTTAAAAATTTTGTTTGGGCTGGGGTAACCAAGTTGATCGGGCTGGTCCTGGTTTTAGTGGTAGGCCTAGCAATTTTTGAAAAGCAAACAGAGTAACCAAACGATCTATTCTGTATGAGATAACGAATGGAGAATGTTCAGAAAAATGACAATATGTTTTTGTGTTATGAATGTTCAAGGGCGCTAAACTTTCTATCGGATTAGAAAATAGCCGAAAATTTTCAATAAAAATAACTGCAAGCGCATGTGGCGTACAATTTTAGTACGTGGCGAGTACAGGACGATCCATAGGGAATTGTATCGATTTAAAAATTTCTCCTCAATCAAATTAAACCAAGAATTTGATATGTGTTACAAATTTCTAAAAACTAACAAAAGGAGAGTGAATAAATATATGAGAGTAGAAGCCAATTTAGAGGCAAATCCCTTCTCATGATCAAATAAATATTCATATATGAAATTATGATCTCTTTTTTGATCATTAGTGAATTTAGTTGATGTGTTTATCATAAGTATGACCTATTTATGCTATTGACTAGCCCAACGTAAACCATCAAACTATAACACATCAACTATATCACTTCTTAACTCTCATGAAAATGACAATGAAATTAAATATAAAATATATTCTAGACATGATCTATTTACTATTGAATAATAATATAGACCATCAAATTTTGATTCTAAAATTCACTTCATTACCATAATGATATGTAAATGAAGATGTAATTTGTGTTTGTATTTGTTTAAGCATAGCCTATTTGGTGTCAACAACATAGGCTATCAAATTTAAAGCTAAAACAATAAAAAATTTATCCATTCAAACATTTCCATTAAGCACAAAAATAGATCAAAAGTTAGCAAAATGTTGAATCGACATGATTAAGAGAGCTTCATTACCCATAAATTGAAGGGGTTTAGCTTCTTATATTTGTTATCATGTCAACAAATGTAGATTGCAACATGAAATAAAAACAAGAGGAAAATGCATGCTAATTAAACTAAAAAGAGAATTAAACTACTTGTATAAATTAAATCTAAGCTACTAACATAAAAGAAAAGAAAGCATGTAAATAGAAAAAAGCATGAATTAAAATTGCATATAAGTAAATTGCATTAAGAAAATTACATAAGCATAAAAGTCTAAGAAGCCATGAAAAGAAAATAGAGTTTTTTTTAGCCTCAAACTAAACTAACTAAGGAGGACGCTAAGAGCCCATTACATGAAACATAAGGGGTATTTATACATGTTTTGAAACCTAATCGTATTATTGTGGACTGTCCAAATTGCTCTTGAGAAAGTGTGGCCACCAAGTTATTATTAGCATGATTTAATCCTTCCATTAAGTGTGCATGTAATTTTAATAGCCACTAACATGTGCATTAGCTCCTAATTATACATCATGGTAAGTGGGTAAATGGGGTCCTCCATGATTTCATGAATTGATTTATTTTCATCTTCATTTGTTTTCTAACTCTTGTGCATGCATATTTCCATGAAGACCTCTATTATTTGAATTCAAATTCCTATAAAATAACATACAAATGTCCAAGTAAATTTTCTCAAATTAATATATGCACAAAAATGACTATTTTGCCCCTATATGAAGATGAATGTATGATGATTTGAAAATAATTTGAATTTTTGGTTTAAACATGTTAAAATACCCTATATGCTCATTTTTTAATTAAATTAGATTAAATATGGAAGTAAAAATATGCATATTTACGTACACATCAAATACCCCTACACTTATCTTTTTATTCGTCCTCGAATAAACTAAAACTAAGATAAATCTGTTTTTATAGGGAGCACGATTGCATTGAGCGTATGCAACAAGCCGTTAAACCTCTAGGTATCCCTAGTAGTACGAGTGTTGTTTCGTGAGGGTTTTCAGCGGATACTACCCACAAAATCCAAATGCAACATGAACATGTCCTAAATGCAAGATTTACTTACAAAGATATATGCAAGTTTTTGAAAATATTTACCAATGAAGAATTTTCTTTCAAATTGACAAAAATAAGTTAATATAAGTTCTGGTTATTATCAAGAAATTTAAGTCGTTTTACTTGTCAAAATTTCCAACAAAAATTAAGTTATCATAACAAATAGACTGTAGTTTGGCTAGTTGTTTTAGTTGATAACATAGTGCAACTATGAAATAGACCCTTAGTTGATTTTCAAAGTTTATCAAAGTGGTATTTTCATTTATTTTGAATAACAAGTCAAATCAAATAAGAAAAAATAGTGCTCGGATTTCAATTGCTTACTCTCTCTATTTTTTGAAAATTTTATTGATATTAACAATATTTACATATGCCTAACTTAGAAAACTAAGGCCAGATATATGAACCATGCACTGCCTTACGGGCTTACGTTAGGAGAATACAGAGCATGATGAGTGAACACACAAATGTGTTCACCTATCGACTGTAGGCATTATTAATAAAAGAATATATATATATATATATACACACACACACACCTAACTCAGATAAACTGAGGCTAGATATACCGATCATGCACCGCCTTTTGGGCTTACGTGAGAAGGGTACAGAGCATGGCGAGGGTACACACTTGCGTGTGAACACAAGACTCTGGGTGTTTATAAAATAGATACATATACAAAAAATTCTTTTCCTTTTTTATATTTTTTTAATTAAGAGAGAGTTTTACAATATCATTTTAACACCATTTAACTTATAATATCAAAAATGTTATATTCTTTACTTTAAATTCACCACTTTTTTAAACAAAAATTTCAATTAGGATATACTTCATAATTATCACCAATGAATCTTCCTATATACTAGTTAAACTATCGTTACTTGTAATCAAAATTTATTTTATTTTTGTTGAGACAAATAGATTTTCAAAATTTTCAATTTAATAACCAAAATCATATACTTATCCTATAGTGTTTCTTTAAAATTAAATCAATATGCTAAAAAGAAAATTTGTTTTGGGATTATTCTTTTTAAATATTTTTAAATTTTGGCTTTTGGAAAGAAAATATAAAAAAATCAAAAATGAAGATGAGACTCCTCCTACACTTGATTTTGACTGTGTCCCCACAGTCAATCCAAGTGAAAGGAGAGAAATAAAATAAAAATGAAAATATGACCTATATTTACATGAAAATGAAACGACTATTATTTACACGACATCAGAAAATATACTGTTAAAGATTAAATGAAACGGTCTTTCAAAGGCCAATTTATTTGTCTCGTCAAGTATGAGAGACATAGCTTAAGCATAGAAAATCAAACCATAAAAGATTTCAAAGTTGAATGTTGATTTGGAAAAACAAATGTTGTTATATTAAATATCGCGTGAGTTGTTTATTTTCGATGATTTTCGGGGTTGATAAAACAATTGGTTGAAGTTCAAGTTTATTTTCACCAAATTGAAATTCAAACATATTATTGAAAATTTCTTCAGAATTATTAATTTCAAAATCAAAATGGTGATTTAACTCTTCCCATTCGGAATTCAACAACTCGTCTTTGAGAAGTCCAAAAATTGCGTTAACAAAATTCGTCTTTCTTTGTTGAATTATTCACAACTTCATTGCATATATCATGTTCAAAATCCAAAGTTGTTGCATTCAATTTTTCAAAATCGGAGAAAGGAAGATCAAATTTTAAATTTGGTTCCACACTCCCAAAAGAATTGAAATCTAACTCAGTTACCATATTTTCAATAATTTCATTAAGATCGTCGTTTTCAATTTCAAAAGTTGTTATTTGAAAATCATCATTTTTGTAAAAGGTGGATTATCGCTTGACTCGTCAATCGTTGAGTTTTGATTATGTTGCTCATGTTGTTTCATATATGTTTCAAACAACAAATCTGTGTGATCTTTGTGAATTTTACCCATTTGCTTAACAAAATCAAATTTATAATTATTAACTTGAGAATTTTGAATTAAAATTTTTTGAGAACATGTCCATTGAACCACAGTTGAGATTATTCTCGTTGCCAAAATTATTTGAAAAGTGGTTCGCATTTCCATTTTGACTTTGAAATACATTTTGGAGTTCGAAGTTGTATTGGCACGAGTTATAATTGAAATCATTTGAATTTTCAAGTGAATTCAAATCTGGCTTATTTTGAAATCCTTGACTTGAGTTATTGCACAAATATGAATTACATAAATTATTTATCCTTTGATCATTTTGTGTAGAGAATTCAAGTAAAGACAAAATAGTTTCAATACTCTTTTCAAGTGTTGAGGGTTGGTTATCATTTTGAAAATTTTGTTCTTCAAGATCCAAATTGTTTATACAATAGTTTTTATTAAAATATCCATAAGAATTTGATGTGAAATTATATGAAATATATTGATTTTCACAACTATCGTAAAATTCTTGAGAATAGGGAAATACAGACATTTTCAAAAATCTTCTTTTTTTTAATAAAGGAAAAATATTTGCCTAAAAGAATTTACTTTTCAAAAGGAAATTTTGATTTTTGTTTTATTTTTTTGGATTTTCAATTTTTTTTGTTTTTGAAAAGATTATTATATTTTTTTGGATTTTTGTTTTGGCTAAAAATAAATTTGATAAAATAAAAGCTTAATTAATTTTTTTTTTGATTGAAAAATTATCAAAGGAAAAGTTTTCCCAAAAAAATTAAGTAAAATTTACAAATTTTTCTTTGTTTTGGATTTTGAATTTTTTTTTAAAAATATGCATGAACTAATGCAACTAAATGAATGCAAGGAGTTAATTACAAATTTGCTATCTTAAATAGCTCCTAACTCAAAATTGTATAATAACACTTTGTCCTAATCCAACAAGATAGTTCTCAACCACGTAACGGATATGATTTATCGGTGCACCACGAATCACCATAGCAATGCAACCGAAGGTTTAAGTACCGTGAAAGAAAAAATCAGTATAATATTTACGAATCACTGTAATTTTTATAACTGATTATTGCTCAGCCATAGCCTAGACACTAAGAATATAAATTGTTCAAAGAAGACAACTTGTCAATATACAATTAAGCCATAGATGAGCTCATGACATCCTTAAGTCAAGTGTCTAACCATTATTATTAATCAAATTCTAAGATGAAATGCAATTTGTGGGCCAAGGAAAGGGTGATGAAATCCCCTACCTTATGTGGATTTCGGTGTTTTCCTTAGAAAAGAAAATAAGATGAGATGAATGCAAAACTGAAATTAAACGTGAATTTAACGATGCAACTACGAATGGATTTTTGTTTTTGTTTTTGATTTTTTTTAAAATGCAAGCAACTAATAATGCAATGAGAATAAAAACAAGAGATAGAAGAAAGATACCAGAGCATGCAAAATTATTAGCAATTTATTTTGAAGGGGCAAAATTTTTTTGATATAAGCAAGCGAAGCAAGCAACTCTTCCTATCTGCTTTGGCAACTTGAAACTAAAAACAAGACATATACAATTTTTTTTAAAAAAAACGAAAGCAATTTTTTTAAGTGGGAAGAAAATAAAAATTCTTAAGTGGAAAGATATATCCAATTCTTCCTTTTTTCTAAGTGGGACAAAAAAAATTTTTAACCACCAAAAACTAAATAATACAGCCGGACGTAAAATAAAAGAAAATTGAAAATAACACAAGAAACTTGTTATTAATATTTTTTAATATTTTTTAAGGGAAAAATTGGTAAAAGATCTAAACAAAAGAATTTTTTTAAGATGACATGACAAAAATAAAAATGAACTAAAATAAAAAGGAAAAAAATAAACAAAAGGTAATATATAAAAAACAAGATCTCCACCCGGCCCAATTAAACAAGAACTACTAGAGAAAAACCAAAATCGCAACTTTATTCCCAATCACATTCACAAATTACCAGAGGAATCAATACCCCATTAATGCATACGCCTTTGTCGAATTCAAATTCAACCATAAATCGAATTGCGGCTTGCTGAATCGGTCGAGGGTGTTCGGTGATTGGGCTTAGGTTGAGGTCGAATTGAAGGGGATTGGAGGTCGCGAATTGGATGAGGTTGTTTGGAGGGTCGATTGGGTTGAAGCGGTGCAGAGAGGTAGGTTGGTTTCAGGTTTCTGGTGATGGTTGTAGACTTGGAAGGAGGAGCGCGATGTAGATAGGGTGGTGTATTGGAGATTGAAGAGCTGTGATGGACTGTGTTGGAATGGCGAAGCAGTTTGAAGTATAGCAGTTATGTACTGGGGGATATTTGATGGCAAATGGTTATGATGTTTGGTGAAAGTGGTTGGTGAATTGTATATGAAGGATATAGAGGATATGTATGTCAATGGATGATACTGGTGACAGGTTTGTGGAGTTTGTAGGCACTGGTTGTGGAGATGACTGTGCAAGGGGTAAGGCAGTTGTAGTGATGGCCAACAGCAATGTCGATGTTCAGGAGATATAGAGATTGTTGTATGACTGGTTGTATGGGGGGGTGTATATATGAATGAAGTGTGTATGTAGGGTAGTTGAAGTGCTGTCAACGCCAGGGGGTTTATGTTCTTGACAGGTTGTGAAACAAGCAGTTACAAGAAGTTGACAGGCAATATGGTGATGATGTTTGTTGATGTTTGTTAGCCAGAGGAGCAGTGGTGGGTAGAAGTTATAGGAATGGTGTTGTAGTTGTATGGCACTGTGGTGATGCTAGAAAGGTGAAATGAATATGTGCACGTATTAGTGAAAATGTATGTAATAGAGTTTGTTGAGACAGTGATTGTAACGACACTGTGGTGATTGTTAAGACAGTGAAGTTGTGTGAAGTTAAATGATCACGAAAATCAACATATATGAAATTATTATCTCTCTTTTTTGGTCATTAGTGAATTTATTTGATGTGTTTATCATAAGTATAGCCTATTTGTGCAATTGATTAGCCCAACATAAACCATCAAACTATAACACACTCACCAAACCACTTCTTAACTCTTATGAAAATGATAATGAAATTAAACATAAAATCTATTATAAGAATGATCTATTTACTATTGATTAGTAATATATACCATCAAATTTTGATTCTAAAATTTACTTCATTACCATAATAATAGGTAGATGAAGAGGTAATTTGTGTCTGTATTTGTTTAAGCATAGCCTATTTGGTGTCAACAACATAGGCTATCAAATTCAAAGCTAAAACAATAAAAAAATATACCCATTCAAACATTTCCATTAAGCACAAAAGAAGATCAAAAATTAGCAAAATGTTGAATCTACATGATTAAGAGAGCTTTATTACCCCTAAGTTGAAAAGGTTTAGCTTCTCATACTTGTTATCATGTCAACAAATGTAGATTGCAATATGAAATAAAAATAAGAGGTAAATGCAAGCTAATTAAACTAAAAAAAGAATTAATCTACTTGCATAAATTAAATCTAAGCTACTAACATAAATGAAAAGAAAACATGTAAATAGAAAAGAGCATGAATTAAAATTGCATGTAAGTAAATTGCATTAAGAAAATTACATAAGCATAGATGGCTAAGAAGCCATGAAAAAGAAAAGAGAGTTTTTATTTATTTTTGAGCCTCAAACTAAACTAACTATAGATGAGGCTAAGAGCTCATTACATGAAACATAAGGGGTATTCATACATGTTTTGAAACCCTAACCATATTTTTGGAGACTACCCAAATTGCCCTTGAGGAAGTATAGCCACCAAGTTATCATTAGCA
Organism: Allium fistulosum; assembly: GCA_030737815.1. Classification (NCBI taxonomy): domain Eukaryota; kingdom Viridiplantae; phylum Streptophyta; class Magnoliopsida; order Asparagales; family Amaryllidaceae; genus Allium; species Allium fistulosum. Next base: position 343,971,511 of record CM060903.1, on the reverse strand, counting down.
TGAATTAATCCTTCATTTAGTGTGCATGTAGTTTTAATAGCCAGTTACATAAGCATTTGCTCCTATTGTACATCATGGTAAGTGGGTTGGTGAGGTCCTCCATGATTTCATGAATTAATTTATTTCCATCTTCGTTTGTTTTCTAACTCTTGTGCATGCATATTTCCATGAAGACCTCTTCCATTTGAATCCAAATTCCGATAAAATAACATAAAAATGTCCAAGTAAATTTTCTCAAATTAATATATGCACAGAATTGACCTTTTTGCCTCTATATGTAGATGAATAAATGATGATTTGAAAATAATTTGAATTTTGGTTTAAACATGTTAAAATACCCAATATGCTCATTTATTTAATTAAATTAGATTAAATATGGAAGTAAAAATATGCACATTTAGATGCACATCAATGAATGAGACAATCTTAACAGTACAATTCCAACCGTTTCGTTCAACCAGTCCACTTCTACTATTTGGTCAATTTGGACAATGGTCCAATTCCAACGGTTTGACTATACGAAATCTAATGGAACAATTTTAACGTTCAATTGACACTACGAACGTATCTTTTTATACGAAAAATTAGGTTACTTTGAAACTTCTAACATGTTTAAAATGTAAGTTATTATCAATCTTAAGCATAATTTTATCCAAATATTTAAAATATCGATTTTTACTAAGTGGAAATCAGGAACACATCTCCTATTCTAAAATTTATTTGTTTTACATCCCTCCATTTTAAAAACTATTTTATACATCCATTTTTTTTATAATTCTGTAACACTCCGCAATTTTAATGATTGAATATTTAAATTATTAATTTAAATATTTAATCGTTAATTAACAAAACGTCTATTACATTTGACTTTTAGAGATGGAAGAATTGGGTCAAGAGGCACACGTAGTTGAGTTCGCTTTTTCGATGTGACAAAAATGAGTAAAACTTGACTATGTTTGGAGTCGAAATTTTTTTGGTGTGAATATTGATTTTGAGTGAATGAAATGAATTTAGGCTAAGGATCATGAGTTAGCCTATAAGTTAACTACATCTTCATAATTCCACTCATTCATTTCATTCCAATGTTTCTTTCCCTCTTCCTCTACTAATCTCCTCTTATTTACCCCTTAATCAGCTCTTAATCTCCAAGCCCTAAAACCTTCAAATAAAATTCCTAAATTCTAATAAAAATCACCATAATTTCTCTCATCCAATTCTCTACAAAACCCATCAAGGGATTAGCTTGAAGTTGGGATTTGGAGCTTCTTCTATGACTTAAAGAGACGGAAATCATGGGTTTTGATATTTATAGCTTGATTTAGGGAAAAGCAAGGTAAGTGGGATGATTCTCTATCTATATTTATGTGTTAATCTTTATATTTTATTTTATTGATTAATATGGAATTATATGAAGTGATTTAGAGATTGTTTGAGTTGATTTAGACTTATGTCGTTTATGTTATAAACATGATTATATTAACTCATTATTTATTTGAGACATTAATTGCTGTTTTTGAAATAGTTATTAAGCCTAAATTTTGAATATGGGCTAAGTAATTGATTGAGTATAATGTTATTATTGATTAGAGACCAATTTAGTGATATAACTATGTGCATACTATTATTTAGCAATTGTTCAACCATTTGAATAGATTTTGGAAAAAGTTAGTCAGCTAAGTAGTATAAGGGCTCTATATTTATCATTAGAGTAATTAAAGGCCTGACGAAACTTGATTAGTACTTATAAATATTATTTAAAGTAAAGAAATGAATTTGATAAGTAAATAGTTTATTTGTAATTATTACTTATGTAAAGAAATAATTTTAAATAAAAGTGATATTTTATAAAGTAGTGATTTTTAAAAAATTGTTTAAAAATGATATTTTACAAATTATAGAATAGTAAAAAGTGATATTTTATAAAATAAGTGATTTTACAAAATAGTGTAAAGGCGATATTTATAAAATAGTGATTTTTATAAAATAGTATAAAGAGATATTTTATAAAATAATATGAAGTATATATTACATAAAATGGTTATAAGGTTTTAAATAATATTTATGAAAGGCGTACTAAATTTTAATTGAAGAGATTTAATATTTTAAAGGCTTAAATGGATTTATAAGCTAGTATTGTATTTTATAAAAGGATATGAGATTTTATAAAATAATATAAAGAGATGTTTTACTTATATTGAAATGATTTAGTAAATAAAAGTAAGTTTTGATATAAGCAATAATTGAATTACTTACTCGAATATACATGTATGTATATATGCACGAGCGGGTATACATATAGGTGTATCTGAAGTGGTATTGTAATCAAGGTAATACTTGTGTTATAACTAGAATTATTGAATGTAGTTGTGTGTATGTTCATATTTATATATATCTGTGTGTGTGTGTGTGTGAATATCCATATATATGTGGTTATTGAATGTAGTTGGTGAGCTTCTCATGTTACCATAGCGAACATTGTGTGCACTAAGTTGAATGAAAAGGTACCGGGTCGAATAACCACTCCGGTGAAACCCAAACCATGATTTATACAGTAAGGTATGTTTGCATGTACGTGTGTGCATAGGCATGCATGAATATGTGCATCGATGCACGTGTGAGCAATTCACAAGGTAGGAAAGCCAGTTGAGTTCCTTTTGGCATACTATAGGAGGGCGGGTCGCTAGATTCGCCCATTAAACTCTATATGTGCAAAGAGTGGGTTTTTCGTCGAAAATCGATTTTCCAACACATATGGAACCACTTCCAAAATATCCACCATTAGGCCCTGGAAGAGGTCCAATGGGGTGAAGGCGGGCTTCGGAAGCTAGGCGGCTCATCAGGCGAAGCAACGGAGGAAACGACATGCAAATTGGCGGTCGTATGGATCGTGTGGCACCTACCCTATGCTTTATTGCCTAGAACAGGCTACCAACAGTTGACCGATGTTGGACTACCAGTGGATCGATGGTACACTAACCTACAATAATGTTTAGGTCGGGTGCCATTTTATCAGGATTTCTTCCCTTGTACCATATGCGGATTCATGTAGAGCTTTGGCACAACTTCGGGGAAGACTATGGGCTACTCGGGGGAGGGGCATAATGCAAGGCAAAGCTTGGAATCAAAATGCGAATGTTAAGTGATTCCTATGGGATCAATAACGATTGAGCATGGCATTGGTGCGGCAATTAGTTACGTGATCATGTCCGACAAGCGTGTACGATCGAGCTAAGTAAATCCTTACCTTGGTGCTTTGACCTCGTTGCACGCGTAGTTTGATGAACTGTATCGGTCTTATATTAGTGAGCATACACTGTATTGGCCTTATATTAGTGGCTGTTATTGGTCCATTAGTAGTGCCCATGCACGATGTTATATTAGATGTATACATGTATCTATACGGCATTGGTGTTCTTTTGTGATCTCAATACTGTATTACATGAGACACGACAGTCGTTCTCTTTTATAGAGACGTTATACGAGTTCGTTATGAAATCCATGATGTCCTAGGAGGGATGGTAACAATCATCTAATATGTGATCATATATCACCAAAACTTGCTTTAGAGGGTGCAGTGATATCTGGATAGGTATTAGGTAAATAGAGTATATCCTATATCACCTAAGCTCTTTTGAGAGGTACGGTGAGATCTACACGAGACCCATCTTTCAGGGAGAGGCTCGAAAAGATAGGTCTCGTGGTCTATGGTACATTCAAGTACTAAGTCTGTTTACTAATAGGACTAAGTTTCAACTTTCAAGTATATAGAGTATGTTATACATCACCTAAGATCTTTTGATGGGGTACAGGGAGATTTACACGAGACTCATCTTTCAGGATGTGGCTTGAGGTCTATGGTATAATTAGGTACTGACTTTACTTATCTTGAATCCTCGAAGGGAATCATTGGATCTCGATAGATGTCCATAGTGAAATTCACCCATTAGTAATGATAGTTATCAATTTGTTCTTTGGTTACCTTTCATTGTTATGTTATGGTGTTATTAGTTGGCTGATGTTATTGTTGTTACATTTATTATCATTGTGTACTTTGCGGTAGACTTAAATTATGATTACCCTACTTTTGGATGTTGGGTTACCTTTATTCTAGTATATTGTTACGTGTTAGTCATATTGTATTGGTTTTTTGATTCGTTAATTAAAGGAGAAGAGCATGTTATTGTATGATTCCTTACTTTTGAGATGGGTTTGCTGTACTTATTTATGGATAATCCGAATTACCTCTGAGCCATAATTATAGAGAGGAATAGTTGTGCCTCGGTAGTTTTTTGTTTATTTGTATGTAGCTTTGATATACGGTATTTTGATATAGTTCCCCTCACACCAGGCTTTAAATTTACCTCGCATTTTCTCTTTGTTTTTTCATGTCATGAAAACTCTCTGGTACTCGACCGAATAGTTTGAAAGTCAAATGTTTTTGGGCATGTGCTATCAATTTGCATAGATGGAGCATTTCGAAGGCATGAAATCGATATTTTGGATATGTATACTTGATAATTTAGTAGTACATGACAGACCTGTTGTATTAGTTATTTATTCAGATTCCTTGTTGTTGGGATTTGTTGTATTTTGACTTTTTGTATTGATATTTATTTATCAATTGCTTTCACTAATGCGGTCTCTTATATATTATCATCTTGTTCGTTTCATGTATGTTCAATTATTATATGTTATCATTCCGTTGTGAGATCATATCGTTATGCCTTGTATAGTATATTATCCCCCCTTCTCTCTTTTGTTGACAAGCCATTTTTATGGTATTCGAAAGTCAAATGTTGATGTGAGGCGCTGATTTTTAGATGTTACGAAGGGCGACTGTAATATTTGGTATCAGAGTCTAAACTCAACACTCGGACTAAATGGACCAGTTTGAGTTAATCAATCTGGTAAAAAGAGATACATTAAGAGAGCGTATTTTTATTTTTCCTATTATATTACTGCATACACCTCTTGTCTTCTGGATTTTGATTTATTTCTATCGCTAGTCGCTAAGGTATCTTCGTCATGTTGTTGGTTTGACCAGACGGCGTATCTGAGCGCGACTACGAATGAGTAGTCTGAGGCGCCTGATTAGTTCAAAGACTATTTAGCTACCACAAGGGATGTTCCGCTGCCTGTGAACACTTCCAGCAAATGCGATTGACATCAAAGGTGGTGTGGCCCTTATGGGACTAGTATTTATTAATCCACCAGCTTTAGACTCTCCAATGATGTGCCAAGATTTCCCTAGCCTAGGAGGGAAGCCACATCTGATTTCTGAGGCTATTGCCAAGACATAGCCTTGGACGTATGCATATGAGAAGGCTTATGCCAATTTAGGTCTAGAGAATTTTCTCATAAGGGAAATTGCTTCTTAACATCTGGAGAGGGGAGACTTTGGCTAGGTAAGACATATTGTTTGAGTAGCTAATGAGCAGGCTCATGACTTGGAGTGAATTTAGGCGTCACTTTAGGTCTAAGATCATTTCTGAGATTGAGAAGGGCATATAGCTTGAGCACTTCATCCATTTCATGTAATCTAGCTTGTCAATAAGGGAGTATGTTGACCGATTCAATCTTTTGGTTTGATTTGAGGATTGAGATACTCGGTACACCATTAATGTGAGCATAGGAGTTTGCCTTGGGTCTTAAAGCATTGCTTGGGGGTTCATTGCTTAGTCATATCCATATTAGGGGCCACTTTAGAAAGTCTCATTGGGATGGTTCTCCTTTGTGAGAGCACCCGTGAGATACCACCAGAAATAACAAGGGGGGAAAGAAAACAGAAGATCCAACCGAAGCATAAATAAAGACCAAGATACGAGGAAGATCGAGCTTATGTGAAGAAGAATGCTGGCCTAGTACATTAGCCCACTGGCATGTAGGGGCATTTTGTTAGGAGATGTCATTTAGCTAAAAAGAAGCGTAAGTGCTTTATTTACAAGTGGCTTGATCATTGGAAGAACGACTGTCCTACATTTTCCAAGGGTGACTAAGTGTCAATGACTTATGCCTTATGGGCATTACCGGGTCCTGGCAGGCTTACTGCTCGGAAAAAATTAAAGGAGCTTATGTAGTGATGTATGCTCTACTTTGGAGTACTCACTTCTGTTCTTTTCGATAATTGAGTTTATATTCTTATATTGCTAGTTACTTAGTACACAACCTAAACTTGACATCTTTTGTTGTAACAACTTGATTGAGTTCACTTTGATTATGTTTATGTAATTAAACGAACCAGATTTAATTATGTAAGATTAAAAATTGGATTTTTTTGGTTCAAATTGAGTATTTGTGTAAACTACTATGTTAAAATCTTTGTAAAGATTGAATGGTGATTTTAAAAATATTAAAGCTTATTTCTAGAATTTGCAATGAAGAGATTTGAGTGGAGTTAATTAAAAAACATGTATTTTTCTTTAATAAAGGAATTGGAGAAAATATTGAGTAAATAGAATTTGAGTGTATAAATTATTTTTTAAAAGTTGTATAATATTGTGTTATTGTTTTATAAAATATGTGTAAGTTTTTGTGTGTGAAAATGAGATTTTAGTGTTAAAAATGATTTAAGTGGTGTATTGTCTTATTTTAGATAATGCAACATTGTCTTGTTTTCAATGATGAAAATAAGGGTTAAATAACCATTGTAAATTTCGTTTCATTATTTAATCTTGAAGACTAGGTAACGAACTTAATTTTAGAGTGCTTATATGAATTTTTCTATATGAAAACAAGTGAGATATTAGTGTTTTAAAATGAAGAAAAGTGGTAATAATGGTTTAATTCATTGTTTGATTTAATTAAATGAGGGTTTGGGCATTTGCATGTATTTCAGCCCATTTAGACACTCAAGAGAAAATCTCTTTACTAACTTGAGAAATGAATATGTAAATTCATTATATTCTCAAGTCAGTAAACATCTTTTTCTATTTTTTCTCAAAACGAACTTATGGTAAACAATGTTTCCTATTTTTCTCCAAAACCATAGCCTCTTCTAAAAATCGTATCAATTCAAATAAATTAATTAAATTTCCCAGATTTGGATATGTTATTTCTGCCATATTCCAGCATCTCCGTTCCAAATTTCATATAAGTTCATTGAGTTTTGATGGGTTAAAGATGGTCATCTTCACAAGTTATTTTTGGTGAAATCTAAGCAGAAAATGAAGGTTAGTACAAAAATCATAATTGATTGTTGAAAAATCTAAAATTTGGATATGATGTTCTCAACTCATGTATGCACCATCAGTTAAAATTTCACGGAAAAATATTTAGTTGTGCTATGTCAAATTCGTACAGCACTAGGGGCGAAATGTAGGGTTGTTTTAGTTGATTTGGCTTAAGAATGATGCATGTAGCTTTGAAGCTTTTTGGATATTCAGGTGATTTTATCTCACAATATCTAGTCTAAAATGAATGTATGTTGTTGCTATATGAATTTTTCTTGAATCTATAGTGTATATGATCTATATTGTGTTGAATCCTTTATAACTTTGAATTGGATTCTCTGTTTGCTGAAAATCAATCTTATGTATTCATGATTTTCATCCAATTGTACATGTTTATATGCTTGCATGATTGCTATTTCAGTAACCCAGATCATTAGAGAATCAACACTGGAGAAATGAGGAGAACTGGATCATTGGGAAGCCATCAGAATCACCTGGAAGTCAGTCTTAGCGAGGCAACCGGTGGACCGGTCTACTCGACCGGTGCACCAATTGCAGCCTGGAATTGACTCCCAAGCTGTGTTCTTTTATTACACGATTGACTTGTTTGCTACTCGTTTGTTCGGTTGATCGTCTGATGCTATTTGCTTGATTTTGATGTTGCATTTTATATCAATTTCATTGCCATTTCTGAGTTTTGATTTGTGAATTGATGAATTCATTTTGGTGTTTCTATACCATAGGATTGCTATAGGGTCTTGGGATTTTGATTTGTGAATTGATGAATCCATTTTGGTACTTCTATACCATAGAATTGCTCTATGGGTCTTAGCTTAATTACACAACATTTTGATGCATATTTTCAACTTGAATTTATAAAATGGTTGATTTCTAAATCAAACCATTTTATTGAAATCTTTTGAAGTAGTAATCTAATTTCTATATGAAGAATTTTAGAAATATATATATATATATATATATATATATGTGCATTATTTATTCTCAATAACAACGGTTTTAAAGATGATTTAGAGCAATGGTTTATAAAGTTTAATTATATATATCCACTATAAACCAATATTTTACAAAAATGATTATAAAGTGAAGCATTTTATAAAATTGCACGACATCGATCGGATGGGGATTTGATTTAAATGGTTAAAATAAACGAGGGGTATGGAACGCTCGTGTTTGTTTTACCGGTTAATTCCTGGACTTGTTCTACCGAACCATTAGTACACACAAGTGGAGTTTACTATTGTATAATAAACGTTTGGGTAAACCCATGTGGTATGTGACACATGGTCATTACCTATTCGGTTGGTATATGAAAGTATCAGACACTTTTATTGATGATTTTATAACTCGCCTTTGGAATTTATAGGACTTGTTCCTATCTTGGAGTTTATAGGTCTTGTACCTATCTTGAAGTTTATGGGACTTATTCCTATCTTGGAGTTTATAGGACTTGTTCCTATATTGTATAGGTCTCGTTCTTATCTTGGAGACTATAGGTCACGTACCTATCTTGTAGTTTATAGGTCTAGTACCTATGTTGGAGTTTATAGACTTATATGTATATCCTGGAGTTACATGCATCTAGGTGAATTTATTCACCAATCTTGGAGTTTAGTATCTTTTTCCCCTTTTTGTGAGATTTTTGGATTTATATTAGTGATTTCCGGATTTAATGTTATTTGTGTTATCACCAAATCATTTCGAGGACTTTTGCTTTTAAGAAGCTATCTTGGGTTATAGTATTTGGTGATTTGAAGTTCTTGATGCATGTTTGATATTTGTCGATATATGACTTGATGACTATATTGAGATCTAGTTCACTTTATTTATCATTCATCTTGCTAACTTATTTATTTTAGTCTAGACTGACCCGTTTATTTTTTTTATAATACTCGGGTCAGACCGAGATGTTTCAGTCCTTCAGCTTGATGCTTATAGAGTGGATGTCCTATTAGTTAGCTAGCAGTTTACTTTTGTCATCACTATGTATATATTGATGTTATGATGTACCTTATGCCAAGCTAGACTCCATTTATGTACATATTCATATTTGAGATGTAGTACTTTGTATATACGTAGTCTACATCATGTATCTATTTTGAATTAAGTTCAGACTTGTATCTATTTGTATTCCACTGTGCCTAATCTATAATTTTGTGATATTTATTTATTATATGTTGTTCTAGATTTTTATTATAACCACCATAGTTTTATTTTAAGCATGAATTGTATCCATCAATTCCACTTGATTAAAGAAATGAATAACATATTAATCGAAAAATCGATGCTCGCTTAAAGTAAAATTCATGGATGATCGCTCCTAACCAGCCATATTCTTTGCATTCGCCGACAATATTACTTTGTAATATTCTTTGTTAGTGCGGTACTTGGGATAGGGCATCACAGCTTGGTATCAGAGCTAAGTTCACAAAAAATATGATATTACAAACACGAATCTTGGACTAGGTTGGTTTAGTACCTATCCCTTGAGTATAAAAGGTAGAATTTAGGGTTCAATTCCTATTTTGTTATAAAAACAATAATGGTCATTAAGGAAATTAGGGATAGGAATAAAATGATTATTAGGGTAATCATTTGGTCATATTTGTGTTATTTTATTATTTGAATATCTGAGTGTTAATATTGTGTTTGTTTCTAATTGAAGACGCACTTTTGTCAAAAGTGAGATTTAATGAATAGTTTTTACTAAACCTTAGATGGCTTAGAGTTGAATTGTTTTGTCCTGATGTAACAACCCTAGTTTGGAGATTACATATCAATACTAAATTATAATGGTAATTATAATTTAGTATTATAAATTAAATTAAAATTGGAGAAATTAAATTGTTTATTTGGAATAAACAATAAAATTGGAATTAAATTGTGAAAATAAACCTTAGAACTTTATTTTATTTTCTTTGGAGTGATAATAAATGGAATATGGGCTTTAAATAAAGAAAATGATTTTATTTTAGAGAAAATGCAACAATTATATTAATTATTGCCAAATTGCTTATTTAATAGTTTTTAAAAGAAGTATTTGATTTTTAAGGTGTTTTATTTAAATAAAAAGGTGAAAATTGGTTTAAAAATATGTTTTAGCAATAAATTAAGTTTGAAAATGGTTTGAAATATTTTTCTAAGTGAGATAAGTATTTTTGTTAAATTTCAAAAGTAAAAAAATAAAGACTTTTGCATTTTATTGTGAAAATAGTGCGTTTTTGTGAAATAAAGGATTTTAATAACAAAAATGTTATAAAAATATAAATTTATCTTTTTATATGGTAGAAAATGTTTTATTTTGTAAGTGTACAAGTTTTCATATTTTTCCTATGTAAAAATATGAAGAAATGCAATTTTGTTTTGATAAATAGTGTATATTTGTAGCATTTTTAGTTTATAAGTGAATTAATTAACCAATAGACCATTTATTTTCTTTTTACTAATGGATCCAAGGCCCATTAGTGCATAACCTGGTTTGAGAAGTGAGAAAAAGAATACTGTATGTTCTTTTCTCAACTCCATCTTCTTCCTTAACCAGATAATGAGAAAAACAAAATCCTCTTTACCAATTTCTCAATCCAAGCCATTTTCTTCATAAAATTCAAGCAAATTAGAGTCTTTTTCACTCTAGATAATAAATACAAAGGTAATCTAACTCCAAATTACTTAATTTCATCAAAAATCTCTGATTTGTGTAGTGGTTCTCTAATTATAGTGAAACTTTCTTTTGCATGTTATTTCTATCTTCTCTACAGGTTATTAGAGGTTACCTTTCAAGTAAAAGCTTCAATCTTTTGACTCAAATTCGAGTTTTTATCTTCACTACAGCATGGTGAGTTGCTGCTCACATAATGCTAGCTGAAGCAAAGCTTCAAATTCCAAAAATATATGCATAAATTGCTTAAAAATATTGATTTTGTTAATGTTTTTGTTTCTGTAAAATCTGAGTTTGGATGTCACTTTGCACATCATTTTCTCTCTATTTCGGCAACGGAATGCTGCTGGATTTTTTTTGTTATGTAGACCATGTATCGTAGATTAAGCATGCCAAATTTCAGGTCATTTTGACCTATATAGCTTATAAAAACATACTGCCGAACTTTGACTCGAAGCATGTTTTTGCCCAGATTTTTACAGTGAAAACACTGTCTGGGTCCAACTTTGAGACATCATACATTTTTCATACTTTGTCTAAATTGCATGATTCTTAGTGAAGTTTAAAGTCTTGTTGTTGAGTTTTATGAATGCTAATTTTCAGGTCGTTTCAACCTATGGATCTTATAGAAATATGCTGCCAAACTTGTACTCAGAGCATGTTTTTATCCAGAGTTTTACAGTGAAAACACTGTCTGGGTTCAACTTTGAGACATCATAACTTTCTCATATTTTATCCAAATTACATTATTATTATTTTTTTTGAAAGATAAACTTATCTTCTACATGGATACAATTTTTAGCTCAATCCGATGACATTTGATCCCCTGTTTCATGCCTGGAAGTTGAACCCAATATGGTTTTAGGCCTGTACATTTTTGGTTCTTGAACTGTTGCAAACATGGCCTGAGTCCATGTTTGAGACATGATAACTCATTCGTTTCAAATCGTATTTGAGTGATTCTTTTTGCAGATTGAAGTAGGAGTGTTGATTTACATTTCTATAAAATTTCATGACAATATAGGTTCGTTTGCTATTTCGAAACTGCTGTCGAACTTATACTCGCAGCTTGCTGTAATTCAGTGTATAAAACCTTGTTTTGGTCCAACTTTGAAACGACGCAGATTCTTCGTTTCAAATCGGATTTGAATGATTCTTTTTGCAGATTGAAGTAGGAATGTTGAACTACATTCCGGCAAAATTTCAAGTCATTTTGACACAATTAATTTGTTCAAACCCGCTGTCGAATATTGAGTCGTGGCTTGTTTTAAACGGATAATACGGTGTAATTTCCGTTATTTCGATGTTTTCTTGATATTTCTTTCTGGATTTCATACACAGGTATTATAATGTATTTTAAAAATGTTTTTCAAATAAATGGGCTTTTGAAATTATTATTATATATTATTTTTTTAGTGTAAAAATTATATACTCTATTATAAGAGAATTTCAAAGGCAATTTCTAAAGCGATTTCGAAACGTTCCTAAAACTCGTTTTCTCCAACTTAATTTCTATATAAAACACACAATTTTGCACTTCAAGCGAAGAGGGAGGAGAATTAAATGATTAGATAAAACGCGTGCTATGAACACGTGCGTTTATCTTTTCAGTTAATTCATAATCTATTCGTTTGATCGTTTTGACCTTCGGGTCTGGTTTACCGATGAGATGAGGTAAACTTTGTACTACTTTGAGTGTGAAATTGACTAACGGTTAGTAAACCGTTTAGTGCGAACATGTGGAATGGGACACACGTTAACACTTTGCGGGTTCCTATCCGAGGGGTTTATGACACATATTGCCAGTTAGTGGTGTCCAGTACTGGGCCTCCGGACCTTCGCCACTACGGTTTGTTGCCTTCGGGTTTGTGCCTTCGGGTTTATTGCCTTCGGGTTTGTGCCTTCAGGTTTGTTGCCCTATAGTATCGCTTTTGGAGTTGGTCCTTCGTCACCGCTCGAGAGATACTTGGGTTTGTCGCCTTCGGGCTTGTGGATCCTTGTTTATATAGTACTGAGCACATGCATCTTTTGTTTCTTTGATATTTATATTTCCCTAGAGTATCGCCTTTCGGGGTAGGTCCTTTGAACCACACGATATATAGCGATTACCTTGTGGAAACTTGTGTTACCTTCATTGGTATTGTTATTTTCCTTTTTTGGCTTGATTTGGGATATTCATATCCTTTGTTTATTTGAGTTGCCGATGATATGAGGCTTGTTATGATTCATCTTTTGTTATATGATCATGTTATCTCTTTTAGAGATTATTGTGGTACTTTATGACCTTGCATGTTCATTATCATTTAGCTTATCTAACTGATTTGTTTAGCTAGACTGACCCGTGTATTTTATACTCGGGTCAGACCGAGGTGTTTCAGGTTAGGTACATTTGGACTTAGCCTATTCTGTTTCCGCATGGACTATTCTACTAGCTCTTTTTGTTATAGCTTTTTGTGTAGTCCTTTTGGTTTGCTACTCTGATTTGTATATTCTTTTGACTCGTGTTTGTATTGTGGTCATCATATCACATATGTGATGTATCATTTTGTATACTCTGTGATGTATCTGTATATGTGTGTATATATGTGATTATCTATTGTTCTGTGATGTGTTTTGCATTGAGTTATTGTATTTTATTCTAATAGATCCTATAGTCACCTATGGCTTTGTATTAAGTATTTATTGGATATGTCGATCCACTTGAGACACGAAAAAAAATGGCAATTGTCGACATATTCAATAGATATTTAAGACAAGGCTATAGATGGTCGCTCCTATCCAGCCATATTCTCTACATTAGCAGATAGTATTACCCAGTAATACTCTTTGTTAATGTGGGTCTCGTGATGGGGCATTACACCTGATCTATGAGTGATCAGAATTGCGCACTAGGAATAGAAGAACTGCTTTTGCCAATCACATTTAATAGTTTAATCTTTAGTAAATGTTTGTTTGGTTGGTTAAGGCATGGATGTTTTGGTATTATTGTAATTTTTTATAATTATTATTGAGTAGGAATCATCATTGAGAGTTAGAAACTTGCTCAATATTAATGATAAGAACTTACGGTGTTTTCAAAGATATAGCTACCGCAAGAAATATTAGAAAGATTAAAATTGTGAAAATGTAATTTAATTCATAAGTACAATTAACCAAAGGTTATAATGAAAAAAAATTGATGTTATTTGAAGTAGTTATGGATGCATTGTAAAAATTGTTATTAGTAAAAATTAAGATTGATTAAAGAAATTTATAAAAGAAAGCATTCGTTCAAATTAAAAATATTTCCGATAAGGGATATACATATACATTGAATTTTACTATGATATTAAGGCAAGCAAGTAAATAATTTGTAAATTTGTAAAAGATATATGTACAAGAAATTTATTTTTAGTGTCAATTATCCATTGAGTGGTTAAGAATCTTGATCGATGCGGGTGCACACGGATCGATAGGGATTTCCTAAACGCTTAAAGGAGACATTGAGACATGGTAAAATCTAAATTTATTTTATACCTAGAAGAGTGCGTGTGTGTGTTTAATGAGACAACAAATTATGTAAAGGAAATATTTATCTTTGTTTCAATAGAAAAATGGATAAATTATTTTAAGGGAGAATTAAAGTGAATTTGAGAAATAAGATTTCGAAATAAACAACTCACTATAAGAATTATAATTAAAAAGACTTGTGGTTTTATATTTTTAACTTGAGACAAATTAAAAAGTTTCAAAAAAAACAAGTTGTTGGAAGTTTCTTTAAAAAGTGTTGAAGTAAAAATCTCATATCATTTGATTGGCAAATCCATTTTTGATGAATCATTCTGGTGAAGAAATATAATTTCATAAGGAAGAACTTTTGTTTGGTCACTTTTCTAGATTTTGCAATTCTCTTAGTCAAATTCATGTTTTAGACAGAGCTTTAAACTCTGTCCTGTCGAAAATTTTCTGATCTAAACTTTATTAGTAATTTGAAAATATCTTTATCATTTCTTGCCGGAATCCAATAATGCTTCATTTTGTGGAAAGCTTTGACTCTATTCTATTATTTTATGTTCTGAGTTTTGTTAAATTCTAAGGTTAAAATGATCTAAATTGCACTTCTTTTTCGTTGTCCTGAGAATGAACGACAGAGATATTGAATTTTGAACCTGAATTTGTTTTAATCATAACTTTTGAATTGTTGATCCGATATTAGTAAACTTTTGATTTCTAGAAAGCTATAATAGGAAGGAATTTTTTTTACAAGTTTTGTCGAATTATGCTTTCTATTAATTTTTAAACACTAATTTGTTTAAAATATATTTTAATAAAAGTTATGTTTGATGTTTATAAAATTTTAGATAATCGTGTATTGTTAATATTTTGAAATTTTATATATCCATTTTCATTGATGTATATTAAGTGAATTTTGTTATAAAACGAAGAAAGTAGAAGCCATTAGAGAGAGAGACAGAAGATATATTACAAAATAAAGAGAATATATTACAGAATAAAGAGAATGGAGACAATAGAGGGAGAACAATTTAATTGAATTGAAATATCTATTTACATTACATAGCCTCCTTTATATAAAGGCTTTAGAGCTAAGGATTTAACTTATTCCACGATGTGGGACTAAACAAAACAATATAAAAGCATATTCATTTCATGTTACATATATTGTAACACTCGCCCTTGAATATGCGTCTTCAAAATCTTGAATGCTCTGATAACTTGAAAATTTTCCCTTTGAAAATGGGTATGATGATTGCTCCCCCTCATTATTATCTTGCTTGCATTTATCTATTCAGTCGATATAGATATTGTCTGTTGCCTCATTAAAACCTCTATAAGGAAAACCCAATGGGAAAAACCATGAAAGAGGAAAAGGGTGCAACTTGTGAAATCATAGATATCATACTAAAAATGATATTCCTTCTAAGAGTTTGATACTTCGGGATCAAAATAATGTCTCATTAAACCATTACTAAGAAAAACCCAATGGGAAAAATCTTAGTGAAGGAAAAAAAATACAATGACATATCTGATTTTATCATTTCTTCAAATGAAGTTTGATACTTTTGGATCAAACTAATGCCTCGTTAAAACCTTACTAAGAAAAACCCTATGGGAAAAATCTTAGTGAAGGAAAAAGAGTACAATATAGTATGACATATTTCAATAATTTATGGAATCAACTAGAGTTTGATACTTCAGGATCAATATAATACTTCATTAAAAACCTTACAAAGGAAAACCCGATGGGAAAAACCTTAGTCAAGGATAAAAATACAATTTAACTTAAATAACATATTTGAGATGTTATTTCTTGAAAAGACGTTTGATTCTTCTAGATCAAGATAATGCCTCATTAAAACCTTAGTAAGAAAAACCCTGTGGGAAAAAACTTAAATAAGGGAAAAGAGTACATTGTAACTTATTTTCAAATGTTACTGGGGAGTTGATACTTCTGGATCCAGATAATGCCTCATTAAAACCTTACTAATAAAAACCCAGTGGGAAAAATCTTAGTTAAGGAAAAAGAGTGCATTATAAAATACTTATGGATGTTCCCCCTGATTTAAAAAGTTTCCTCTGAATTCGTATTCATCTTTCAATAACTTAAATTGGTTATAGATACTTCTGGATCCATAAATTTGAATCTCATTAATAACACAATTTATTAATATTTCCATTCGATACGATCAAATTTTCTAAGATTGTTTCTTTCAAATATGATTTGCATTTTATGCATTCTGTATGCTACTTTTATGAAAGACACTTCATGTGCTTTCATTTTTGTGCTTCAAATCAGTTTTGCGTATTGCAACTATACATCTTTCATGAATATTAAAATTTTCATCAATACTAAAAAGTAAGAAGTAATCTACTCATCTTGAAGTATATCAAGATTTTCATTACAACAATACTTAGAAGAAGGTTGTAATCTACACTTCATGTCTTTTGCATTCATTATAACTATAAAAGTTATATATATTCTTCAGGAATTTGTATACTTTAATAAGTATTTGCATATCTCAACTACCAATTCAATGGATATTAAGAGTTTCATTACAATAATACTTAAAAATAGGAAGTAATCTACTCATCATGAATTATATCAAGATTTTCGTTACAACAATACTTAAAAGTAGATTGTAATCTATGCTCCTTGCCTTCTTTATAACCACCAAAGTTATTTATATTCTTCAGGAATTTGTATACTTTCATCATTTAATATGATTTAAACCATATTTATACCTTCAGGGTATATTAAGCATTTCAAGTACTTTCGCTACTTTGCGGACTACATGTCCATATTTCTCCATTAGTAAAAGATTCATGATGGCCAGTCATGTTATCCCCTAATTCAAGATCCTTAATCTATTTATAAACATAAGCACTTTATTATTTACAAATTTATCATCGATGATTATTTCTTATCAGTTTTTAGACATGATTTATTGAGATCTCTTTAATTATCTTGTTTTAGGTACCTAAACCACTTCTGGGGTAATTTGACAATCATGTCATTAGTCTCTTTAAGAGCACCCTTAAGTGTTTCTTCAAGAACACTCACCTCTTTTATTTGGCATCTTTATTACTTACTCCAAAAGTATTTCAAACTGACTTTTGTACCATATTTGAGACGTGGTTTACACATTTTGATCCTTCAGGGATTCAAATCTATATTGGAGAAAGTAAACTGGGGATATTATTAATAATTTATTCAAGTTACTTAATATTTTGCATCATTATACATGTTAACAAATATTTGACATTGATGATCAAATGAAATTGTATCCCTTTATCCTCCCCCACAATGTTGATAAACATTGTCACATTAAATAATAATCATCTTTGGATTCTCATTTTTGATCCATTATCATATTGCTACTAGCAAATACACCATACATATTAATGATAGGAGGATAATTTTTTTATCAATTGATAAGATGTATTCAAGTGATATTTGTGAGCTTCTGGCTCATGTTTAAATATGGGATTCAATTATGCCAAATTTCGTGAAATTAATCCAGTTGAAATTGTATCAATTTTTTTTTCTAAAATAAGCTTCTGGCTTTCAATTTTAGAAATAACGCAAAGATATTCTTTGACGTTTTTATTATAGTTCCAATATGGTCGCCATTCATTTATATATCCTCAAAACTCAACAAATTTCTTTTAAATTTGCTTGAGTATAATGTATTTTGAATTAAGATATATGTACCATTTGGTAATACTATATGGGCTCTTCCGGACCCTTCAATTATATTAGTAGATTTGCTATGGTTGAAACTTTTAGTTAAAATATTTTCAGATAGTTCAGGGAAAAACTTCTGGTTTTTCAAAGTTATATGAGTCGTTGCACTATCAATTAGGCATATATTACCACTCAAATATTGATGGTCCATATCTTAAAAATTAAAGATAATATAGTTAATCAACTATTAAAATTTGTAAGCATTAAATAAATGCTAATACTTTCCAAAATAAAATAAAATGGACTACTGATTAAAACACAACATTCATCGGTATGTTATTTCAATTAGTTCTGAAAAGAATAACATACAAGCACCAACTTCCAACTGGTTGAAACTTCAGGTTCAACCACTCTTGTTTAGTGTTTGGAAGTGTGACCATCTTCTAGTGGTTATAACGCTCCTTCAGGGAGTTCTATAAGCAAAGAGGGTTTTTTTTCAGTTAAATGTCTTATTTTAAGATTGCCGTGGATATGACACCTTAAAAATATAAGAACCTTTGTTTTTTCCTACTGGGACATATTATTATCATTTTTAATGGAAATTTCTAAGCATTGAGATTATAATTGAACGTCAGCATCCAATATCTATGACAAAACGTTATCTCCTTATAAGTCCAAAGGTTTAAATTCAAGCTTGGCTATGTTTATCATATTACCAACTATAAGTGGAAATAAAAATGCATAAGCATCAAAATATTGTTCATGGATATATAATCAATGCATTTCATAAAATAAGAACCCATTTTTGATAGTAATTACAGTGAAAGAAAAAAAAACATTACTGCAAAATAGTAAAAGATAACCAAATATAATCTATAAAATCGACTATAATTTCTTATTTACATCCTTTTGATAGCTCTAGATCCAATCTCATTATTTGCATTCATTAATTTCCTTGAAAATGCAAAACTACCCTTGAAAATATGGAAAGGCCTTTATATGGATTGATTGGTGGAGAATGGATGAATTATAATCAAAGATTGTGCTGACTTTATTATGTTTACTTTCATAATATAGGAAGATTTAAGAATATGAATAGGTAGTATTAAATAACATTTATTAATTCATAACAAAACAGTGAGAAACATAAATATATACCATGTATATACGTTATGATCCTGTCATCAATAAGAGATATAAAAGAAGAATAAATGTATGAAGTATTCATACGCATCTTTGTTGGACCATTCTCATTAATCAATTAATTTTATTTAATGATTTATTAATTGCTACTAATTAATATATGAATTAATATATGCGGCTATTCACATATTGTAAGCTAAACAGAGAGAGGAATTTTTTTTTATATCACATAGTGTATGAATAATATCATGAAAAACAAAATAGTTTGACTTGGCAACCAAAAAGTATGTTGTATGAGTTACAACTATTGATAACAATCAATAAGTATATACTTATGACATGATAATATTAGGTAAAAGATTAAGCATATAAAATAGTAAACATTGGAATACCTCTTTGCTGAAAGAGGAAAGATGAATGAGTTTTATATATAATATAACAGAATTAATGGGTGTATAAATATTAACATTCATTTTATGAAGAATCCAAAATACTTACTTGATGAGCCAAAGGAAGGAAACTTGATCTATTATATATATATATTTTACCTTTTGAAAAGCATGATTGGATGCATGGAAGAAGAAAAAAATTAGGAAATAAACTTCCGATTAGAATACCTTGTTTTCTATTAAAAAGAAAGAGAGTAGGAGAGTAAATATATTTCTATGTATTTATTTGGTTTAGTAAAAACACCAAATATATCAAAAAATCTCTTCTGGAGATTTTTTTTATTATTATCACCACTTCTGGAGTGAAAAAATTTCTATACATTTATTTGGCTTAGTAGTTAATACTATTGGCAAATATTTTTAGAACTTCAGGTCCCAATTTTACTTTAAAATAAAGTCTTTGTTTAGTACTTTAAGTCCTAAATGGTACAACTTGATTTTCATTATCAAACTTCAGGTTTGATTGCAAACATGGTTGGAATTTACCATAATCTGAATTAGCTTTTCTAAGAATTCAAAGCTTCACATCTCAAATTTATATATTTGGGTTTTGATATATAATCCCTTTTTTTTAGAAATGCAAATATATATGCATAATTTTTATTTGAGAACTTCAGGTCTCTAATGTTAAATAAACACAATGAAACAAGGACCCTTTATAATTGTATTCGAACATGAGAATCATAATACCATTTCTCTTCGAGGAAATAGTATTTACCACATTTTTAATGTTATTCTAGCATATTATTTTTATGTTATGTCTTCTGGACATATCAACATCTTCTTCTGGAATTGCTCGCTTATTTTCTTCAAGGCTTTATTTTAGCTTATGAAAATTTTAATTTTTCACCTTCGCACATATGAACTTCAGGTTCCTATTCTTTCCTATAAACTTAATACGATCTTCTAGATACGTATTATCCTTATATTTGTTTCTCTAAGAAATAATGAAATATTTCTTCTGGACATATAAATCATGTGGCAAAATTATTTCTACAGTTCTCATTCAAACCGAAATTCAAAAAAAAAACATTTCAAAATGAAAACCTTTTTTTTCACCAAACAATGGAATGAGATCTAAAAGTTTAGATCTACGATAAAATGAGATCTAAAATGATAAGATTAATAGAGCAAGATCCATGAGATAATATATATATATAATGAAATCTGGAAAACTAGATCTATGATAGATAAGATCTAAAAAGAAAACTAACAGAATAAGGTCTCAAATTTCATTTTAGTCTATGAAACAATTTTAGTTTCAGATCAAATTCAAAATTATCACAAAAAAAAGGATATACATGAATAAAAATTAAATAAGAGATCCGATGATTAAAATCTACAGATCTAAAAAATATATCATTTGAACATGATAGTAAAATCTACAAGAGATCTGAAAAATTAGAATTAAAAAAAAATAAGATCTACAACAAAACGAGATCTGAAATACATGGACAAAAAAATAAGATGTACAAATAGAATCAGATCTAAATAATTAGATCAATGATACAATGAGATCTAAAAGAAATAAAATTAATAGAACGAGATCTGAAAGATTTGATCAATCAGGTCAGAAAGATAGCTTACCGTTTTAAGGATTTATAAGAGCTTCGTGCTGATAACGTGTTATAAAAGGAAGAAAGTAGAAGCCATTAGAGAGAGAGACAGAAGATATATTACAGAATAAAGAGAATATATTACAGAATAAAGAGAATGGAGACAATAGAGGGAGAACAATTTAATTGAATTGAGATATCTATTTACATTACATAACCTCCTTTATATAAAGGCTTCAGAGCTAAGGATTTAACTTATTCCACGATGTGGGACTAAACAAAACAATATAAAAGCATATTCATTTCATGTTACATATATTGTAACAATTTTTTTGTAATAGTTTGGATGATAATGCAAATTATAATGTAGTTGAAATAAAAGTTATAATTTATATTTAAATAAAGTATGAAGTGTAATAAGTTATTGAAAGTTGGATACTTTGAATTATGAATAATAAGTAATTTCTCTCAAATTATTATGTTGAATAAATGCTTTTATAAAGTGAGGATAAGAGAGAAATTTATGGAGAAAGACTTTAGGGTATAATATTTCATGAGATTGGGATTAGAGTGAAACCTTTTCAAGTAAAAAATGTGTTTTAAACTTTTGAAGAGTTAAAAATATGTTAGTTGTGAATTTGTGAAATTCATTTGAGAGCAAGGTATAATTAGTGTCAACCTTAGCTAGTTTTAAGTTGATAATGAGATACAAGTTTAATTTTGTGTTTCGAAAAAAAAGGTATATGTATGAATAGTTCATTATTATATAAGTGTTAAATATTGAGAGTTTAAGAAATAATAAATGAATAAGGCAACAAGATTAGATTGTTTAAATTGTGAGTATAATTTAAAAATCAATGTGCATTTCCTAAAATTTATTTTGGATAGATAATTACTTCTCGCATGTAAAGGAGATTTGCTATCTCATTTAAAATGAGTTTTCATTAAAGAGAAAAACTTGCTTGTGTGATTTGTGAAAGTGTTCTTATTAAGTGAAATGATTCTGAAAGTTGGTTGCATCGAATAAATTTTAATTTTTGAAGTCTCTAGCTTTCTAAAAAGTAGATCCTGTAATAAATAACTTAGTGTAAAGATTTCCTTAGAGAATATATGGTTTTGGATTTTAAAAATGGTTTGAGAATAGTAGTTTTAAAATGGTCATAGTGCTGTAAATTAAAAACGCGTTGAACCAAAATAGCCATATCTTGAGATTTATAGCTCAAATTAGGTCGGTCTTTTTGTGAAAAAAATGCTTTCTATAAGCTAAAAGTTTTCTTTTAAACGCTTTTGAAAATTTTGAAATTTGTTTGGTATAAGATGAGTCTGAAAATGGGCTGGCAGCTCTATCCTATTAGTACTTTCTTAGATTAAAAGCTAAAAGTATTTTGGGTATAACTTTCAAACCTTAAATCCAATTTTGATAATTTTTACCTTTTCGGAAATGTCAGATTGAGTGGAACAACTTTCATTTTAAGAGATTTGCCAAGTTTTATGTTTTACTATGTGGAAATCTGGATTTTATACAGCAAGCCTGAAATTGAAAAATATTTTTGAAAAATCTTTATTTATTTTAAAACTTCTAAAGGTAAATTAAATATTTTAAGAACAAAGTTTCTTTCATGAATGTAGGTATGAATTTGTGCAATATTCAAGTGTTGTAAGTTTTCGGAAAACACTTCGTACTATAGGGTTATTTCGAAGTTTTTCCAAACTTTTTGACATTTAAGCTAGTGTAGATGTAGTATCTTCTAAATGAGCTTGTATAAAACTCAAAGTCCATAATAATAGACAATAGGCAAAGAAGATAATTCTAAGTTTGAATAGCCATCGATCAATAGTTATTTCAGATTGCTCTATTTTACTTGATGAGTTAAAGCTGTTTCCTATTCGTGCTAAACCAATAGAGTAAAAATGAAGCTTTTTGACTTTTAATATGAGATTGTTTGGTAGTTGATTGTTATGTATATATAATGTATTACGAATCATAGTATATTTATTATAGAATATTCTTTGAAGTAGAATTTCGGAAACACAATTTTCTTCTAGAATGAGAGTATGTAACAACTCTGATTTAAATTTACTTCAAATAAAACTTAAAATGATTTAAGTTAAAAGATTGTACTTAAGTTTATGAATCTACATCATAAATGATAATAAATTGGAAGTATTAATTAGCAACGATTAGTAGGAAGTACAAATTGAAATTTTGTATAATCCTTGATTTAAAATGAATTTTTTTAAAGAAATAAAGATCAATGTATATTTCTAAAGGCACATAAGTTAAATGAGCCTTTCTTTTGTGTTTTTTGTTATTTGGGTGCATGGTTGTTACTAAATTCTTATTGTTTGTAGAGTTAAATAGTAATTTGTTATGGAATTTCCTTTAAATTCAAATTGTGAGGGCGCAATTTTATTAAAGGGGGAGTTTAGGTAAAACTCGACTGAGTTCACTTTGATTATTGTTTATGTAATTAAACGTACCAAATTTAATTATGTAAGAGTAAAAATCTAATAAGTGAGGAATCGGGTAATTGGATTTTTGGGTTTAAACCGAGTATTTGTGTAAATTAGAGAAGTAAAATCTTTGTAAAGATTGAATGATGATTTTAGAAATATTAAAGCTTATTTCTAGAATTTGTAATGAAAAGATTTTTGTGGAGTTAATTAAAAAAACATATATTTTCTTTAATAAAGGAATTGGAGGAAATATTGAATAAATTGAATTTGAGTGTGTAAATTCTTGCTTAAAATTTGTATAATATTGTGTTAGTGTTTTATAAAATATGTGTAAGTTTGTTTTGTGTGAAATGATGTTTTGGTGTTAAAAATGATTTAAGTGTCGTATTGTCTTATTTTAGATAATGCAACATTGTCTTGTTTTCAATAATGAAAATAAGGGTTAAATAACTATTGTAAATTTTGTTTCATTATTTAATCATAAAGACTAGGTGATGAACTTAATTTTAGAGAGCTTACACGAATTTTTCTATGTGAAAACTAGTGAGATATTAGTGTTTTAAAATAAAGAAAAGTTGTAAGAATGGCTTCTAGGTTGTGTTCTTTTATTCCCCAATTGACCCCTTCGCCACTCGTTTGTCCGGTTGATCTCCCAATGTTATTTGCTTGATTTTGATGTTGCATTTCATATCAATTTCATTGCCATTTCCGAGTTTTGATTTGTGAATTGATGAATTCATTTTGGTGTTTCTATACCGTAGAATTTCTCTATGGGTCATGGGATTTTGATTTGTGAATTGATGAATTCATTTGGGCGTTTCTATACGATAGAATTGCTCTATGGGTCTTGGGCTTAATTACATAACTTTTTGATGCACGTTTTCAACTTGAATTTATAAAAAGGATGATTTCTAAATCAAACCATTTTATCAAAATCTTTTTAAGTACCAATCTAATTTCTATATAATTAATTTTAGAAATATATATATACACTATTTATTCTCATTAACAATGGTTTATAAGATGATTTTAAGCAATGGTTCAAAAATTATACTTATATATATATATGTATGTATGTACATATATATATGTATGTATATATGTATATATATATGTATATGTATTTGCGCTATGAACCAATATTTTACAAAAATGATTCCGAAGTGAAAGCATTTTATAAAATTGCACGACATCGGTCGAATGAGGAATTGATTTAAACAGTTAAATAAAATGAGTGGTATGGAATGCTCGTTTTTGTTTTACCCGTTAATTACCGTACTTGTTCGACCGAACCATTACTACACACAATTGGAGTTTACTATCATATATTAAATGTTTGGGTAAACCCGCGTGGTATGAGACACATGGTCGTTACCTATTTGGTTGCTATATGAAAGTATCAGACACTTTTATTGATGAGTTTATAACATGCCTTTGGAGTTTATAGGACTTATTCTTATCTTGGATTTATAGGTCCCAAACCTATGTTGGAGTTTATAGGTTTGTTCCTATCTTGGAGTTTATAGGACTTGTTCCTATCTTTGAGTTTGTAGGTCTCGTACCTATCTTGGAGTCTATAGGTCTCATATCTACCTTAGAGTTTATAGACTTATATGTCTATCTTAGAGTTACATGCATGTAGGTGAATTTATTCACCAATCTTGGAGTTTGGTTCCTTTTTCCCTTTTTTGTGAGATTTCTGAATTTCTATTTGTGATTTCTGGATTTTATGTTATTTTTGTTATCACCAAATCATTTCGGGGAATTTTTTTCTTTTAAGAAGCTGTCTTAGATTTAGTATTTGGTGATTTGAAGTTCTTAACGAATGTTTGATATTCGTCGATATATGACTTGATGACTGTATTTGAGATCTAGATCACTTTATCTATCATTCATTTTGCTAACTCCTTTACTTTAGTGTAGATTGACCTGTTTATTTTTTATAACACTCGGGTTAGATCGAGATGTTTCAGGTCCTTCAGCTTGATGCTTTTAGGGTGGATGCCCTATTAGTTAGCTAGTAGTTTACTTTTGTCATCACAATGTATATATATTGATGTTATGATGTATCTTATGCTGAGCTAGACTCCTTTTGTGTACATACTCGTATTTGAGATGTAGTACTTTATATATCTGTAGTCCACATCATGTGACGACCCGCCCTTTCGACCCTCGAAAATCGACATAAATACGATCATTGTATAACATGTCGAACGATCGAGTGCCGGAAAGACAAACTGTTGAGGGGAAAGAAAGTAGGTAGAAGAAAAAGAAAACAAACAACAGAATCTCACAGTGGACTGAATAACATATAATATGAACAGTTCTTTACACAAATCAAAACTGTAATATACAAATCTCACATCATAGTACACAAATCAATAGTTACCAGCCCGGACAGTTATAACAACCTGCCCTCACAATTGCTGATAACTTCAAAAAAACACTACAGCAGAATAAAATCAAATACGAGTAATACGTCTTCGCCATCTAGCTCGCCTCCTGAGCTCCATAGCACCCTAACCTGAACCTGAAATACTCGGTCTGACTCGAGCAATTTAATAACTTAACACCTGAATCAGTCTGGAAAACCAGCGTGAGAAATCACACTCAATTTGAATTATTAAAGTTTTCAAAATCCTTTGAAAACCAAAGGTATCTCGTAAGACCACGCCACAAATAAACATGACGGGTTTTTACCTTACGATAACCAAAACAGTTCATATCAGAATCATCTGATATTATAACAGTGT
This sequence comes from Allium fistulosum, assembly GCA_030737815.1. Lineage (NCBI taxonomy): Eukaryota > Viridiplantae > Streptophyta > Magnoliopsida > Asparagales > Amaryllidaceae > Allium > Allium fistulosum. Next base: position 343,945,125 of record CM060903.1, on the reverse strand, counting down.
CTAAATACAAATACTTATCTAAATAGCTGAAATGCTTGCATCTCACGTTCCATCATAGTTGGGCACAACCAAAACCGTACGACGCTTATTGGAGAATGGATTCCATACGAATGACTAGGTAATGGGGTATCACCTGTCATAGTACATGTCTAGAAACAATGTACCGAGGACCATGCCGGGATCCCCTACCACACAAGACTGGACTATCCCTAACCTGGATAGACTGAATATGCTATCACCACGGGTATTCCCACCCTTTATCGACATCCTTCCATAAATCGTAGTAATAATAATATCCGAGGGTATCTAGAAAGGTGATAAACATACCCTAATTGGGTGCTACCCACTTAGCCTTGGTGCATCTCCCCTGCTTTTCAGTCATTCCCGGTTGATGAGGCTAGAGGCTACGATTACCTTTTTAAGGAAATTTCACTTAGAATGCTCATTGTCCTCCAATGACGATGTTCTGATAGCATTCATCCATACTAGTCCGTTCTGGGTACGAACGGAACCGAAGGCACTATTCCTACTACATCCATTTTGGAATCACCCTCAGGATTAGTAGCGATTAGCCCTTGAACTTCACTGCTCCATCTTCGACTCCATGCCCTTGTCTTCATTTCAAAAACATACTTGTTGGATCGAAGTGGTTTTAGGATAATAAATCCGATCTTGGTCTCTTCGAAACAACGTTCGCTATTTCTGGTAAACTCAACCCCGGTTCTTTAGGAAATAAACAGACGAAGTAAGATCAAAGATCACCTCCTAACCGTTAGTGGACGGATTTCCTTATCATTGTCCTAGAAGAACGAAACGAGTTTATACGTACAGTGTAGCACCTCGAACGATAACTGTACCATATAATTCCCGTATTTCTCTTAGATATTTCCAAAGTTATATTTTTGGTCCAGATTTGATAGTCGGTTATTGAACTATCAAATAAAACAATCATTCAACCAAACATTCCTTTTTCCACTAAAAACATTAAATCTCTTTTCAATTTAAATTATATTTCAATCACTTAAATTTTCCTTATCCAAATATATGTACTTATCTTATCGAATTCAGTGTATTCACAAATTATCCTTTTCAAAAATATTTGAAAACCCTTTTTAAGATAATATGGAAAGTACCACTACGGTATCAAACCATGGATTCACAGCTTAATGGTTACGTCTCTATCCTAGAGAAATCCAAGACGTAACTGCAGGCAATCACTGCCTCCGATTACGCCATGCGAGTATACCATTACTCCCCAAGAACTTTATTTAATAATTATCTCAAAATAATGTTTATAAGTTTCTAAAATAAATTTCCGAGTTAAATTTAGGTAAATATACTTAAGCAAAAGTTATTATGCAAAGCCATATTAATATTTAACGATTTATCTTTTCAACAACAATGCTGACTAATTTCTTTAATAATAAATAATAATAAATCTTTAACAATCTTTATAAGGTAACTAATTAATAATTAAACATGCTTTAAATAATTTAAAATCATTAAATAACTAATTTCCTGAATATTTTTAACAATTTTAAGTTACTCGGTTACTAATTTAAAATCCACTTTTTAAACAAGTCCAATTTCTCGATTTTAAATTTCACTTCGTAAAATTTGGAAATCTTACTTGCGCTCCAGTATAACCATTTTTTATACTTATTTCCAAATTCGCTCCTATTCTTCCGATCTATTAAAGATCTCGATTTTAAAGCCTCCTTTATTTGTAAAGAAGTGCCACTTAAGAATTTATTATTTAAAAATCCTTATATATATATTTTATTCTAAAATTCTTGTTTACAACATTCCGAAATAGTTAAGTACAATTCCAAAAACCATTTATTTTATCCAACTAATTTATCCAAAACTCTATGTAAATATTTTACTTCAAATTCCCTATTTAAAATTCTTTACCAATTCAAAATCATATTTTATTGGTATTTAAAAATACCAAAATCCAAGTTAAAATTGGCATAGCATTCAATCAATTTAAATCACACAATAACCTGTCACTGATTATTCCAACAAAACATATATCACCATATATGAAATTAAATTCAACATTTTTGAGGAATCCAGTTGGATCCCTCCAACCTTTTCCCTGCATCCACAGATGTTAGCACAACATAAAAATACCAATTCTGCTTTGAGGCGGAATATCGTGGTATACAGGGTCATCCGCTATTATGTGGGGCGCATAGGGTCTCATCCGCTATATAAATGCGGGAATACCAATCACTCCAATATATATACTACTATATATAATATCACATCCAATTTGATAATAATTCATCAATTCAACCAATCAATCATTTATTGTTTTTAACTATTTAAAATTAAACCCAGCGGCCCAAAATTGAGTGAGATTAACTCACCTTGAGTTTAAATTTGCCAAACGTTCAAATTTTAAATTAAACCGAACACGTTCGATTTAATCCAAAATTTGAACCAGCTCTGATCATCACCAGACCTGTTCCAGCATGTAGTGCTCGTCGCTGCGATTCCAACGCCACCGCTTTGGTCCATTTTCGACCTCGCATGACAAAGTTATGCTATTTTAAAGATTTGAATATATATATATATATATATTCTTTTTTTCTCTTTTTTTATACAGTACCCAGATCTGGCCATTGAATTCAATACAAAAAATCCAAGCCGCAAGATTTCTTTTCCCTCTTCGTTTAACGCTTCTCAGATAACCACGACCCACCATCACGCGAAATTAAGCGATCGCCGCTGCCACCAAGTTGTCCCAGAAGTCGATCGACCACCGGCATTCGAAAGCCCCACGCGCCCTCTACCTACGGCCGGAGGCATGTCGAACTCGAGCTTCCTGGCGTTGAGTAATTAGCTGAAAAACGGTCGCGCCTTTTGCTTCGATTTCTCCCTCCTCGTCGCTTGAAACATGATCGCCACCGTTGATCTTGTAGAGCTCAACACGCTCTATAAGATTGTAGTTGAAGCCTTCGGCTGTTAATGCGTGGATGGAGGAAGATATAGAGAAGAAGGCAAGAACATTTCGGCCATTAAACAATAGACGGCGGCTACGTGAAAATGAAGCTAGGGTTTACTGTGCTAATGTATTTATATACGTATACATATATTATTTTAATATTATTTCCAATTTTAACGTGTTTTCTCAAACGAACTCCAAACGAAACGTGCCGCTTGGCATTTATAATGTTTTACCTCTATTTTGAACACAATGGAACATGTTTCGGGGCCTAATTCGATCGTATGTGGAAGATAGCTTTTCGAATCGAATTAAATTATTAAATTTTCGATATTTATTTCAACGCGTTTCTATCCCGTACAACCAAACGATAACTCCAAACACTACAAAATTTGAAATCCGATAATAATACACTATTATGGATCCAATGGAACTAGTTTCATCGAATTCCGAGATTGTGTCCCGGAAGGCTATTTTAACACGTCGATTAACTCGAGCGATTTTCAAAATCGTCGAAATCATTAAAATTAAAAATTTTAAAACTTACTAACTCCATCATAAATCACATGGAATTTATATTTGTATTATAAATCACTTCGATTCATATTAAATCAAAATTCAATTATTTACACTATTTCCATATATTAAATTCCACTATTAAACTAATATATAAAATTCCAACTTTTAACTTATCGACTTTTAATTCCATTCAAAAGTCCAATATTATAATTCGAATCCAAATAGAATTTAAATAAATTTTAGAAATCATTTCCAGTACTATCCCAATTTCAATTATCAATTTATTATTTTACCAAATCAAATAAATCGCTATATTTGGAATTTTAAACCATTTCAGAAATTCTTCCATATTCAGAATCAATTAATAATTCAAATTCAACATTTAAAAATAAATTAAATGTTCAAAATTAGACGACCAAAATCCGGGTCGTTACATTCCTCTCCCCCCCCCTATAAAAATTTTGTCCTCGAAATTGCTAAGGTAGGAGAATGCTCCCAAACCCGTTAATTTATCCAAAACCCACTTACTTTAAATCCTACATTCACTTCCCAATCCTTTTAGTTTTATCCAAAACAATTAGCTTCATTTCTAACTCAAAACCCTTGATTTCTAATACGATTCAAAAATCAACCTTTTTAGTTAACTAAAAATTTTCCAAAAATTTCAAAAAAAAATTAACACCCTAAATTTTCGAAATTTTTTGACAGAGTCTCCTTTGTACGGGGAGCCTTTTACAATATCATAAGAGAGATAAATATATATACATCGACCCACATGGTCAGAAAACAAAATATATATCAATATATAATCATTTCTTTATTTTATTGCGTAGGCGTACCTCATATTAGCGTTTTTAAGTGAGCAGCTTATTTTATATGCATTTACGCAACCCAAACTCTATCCAGCAGCTTCCTGTACCTGTACTTACTCAAAATAAGCACATAAGTTTTCATAAAGATGAAATTTTATAACATTTCATTTATTTAACTGGCTAAAGATCTAAACTTCATAACCCAAACATGTCAATCATATATTACAAGCAATTATAAGGTTCCAACACTAATTTAATTTCTTTCTATGGGTCCATATATCATTTCATTCAATTCGAAATGATTTACAACCACATTTATTACATTCACTTCATATTTACAACATACAAACTCGCATTTATTCCAAATTGATTTCTATGTGCTTTACTTGCATAATTTCTCTTTTATTCAATTTCAAATTGATTCAGAATCAATTTATTTGCATTCCATTCATTATTCACTTCACTATATGCAAATCCATTTTATCAATTTCAATTTTATTCCTTTTTTAAATCGATTCTAAATCAATCTTTTCTATTTTCCATACCATTTATTCAATTCTAACTTGATTCGAAATCCATTCAATTTCGTTTTATTCACATTCACACTTATTATATTCATATCCATCTTATTAAGCTTCAATTGATCCATTTAAATTGATTTTAAATCAATTCATCTATTTTCCATTGGTTCCCATTTTTATTATCCACCATACTTTGTTCGTTGCATGTTGTATTGAACAACATTTCAATCTATGTTAATTTTATTTATGAATTCATTTCATAAATGATCACTTAAGTTAAGTTACATTGTAACCAAATTCTAATTCCTTTCAAAGATTCTCATTCAATTTAGCTTAGGTTCATGCACTTACATTGTGCTATTCACTTCATTTTATAGTGAACGACATTTCATTTCATGCTAATTTATTTATAAACCATTTCACAAAATTATTTCTAATGTTTACTTTAAACATTCCATATCGCTGCTTAAGTTCATATTCAACTTAAAAACTTAAGTTCACACTCAACTTATCCAATTCATATCCCAAAATCACATTCAATTCATTTACTCTTAAATTGAATTCATTTCTTGTTATCAAATACATACCCATTTAACTTGGTTATACCTTTCACTTTCCCAGTTTAATAAGTTATACAACTTATTTATTCACAATTTCTGAATTTTTCCACTTAAGTTTACTTACACTCAATATTTATAACATATAGTTATATAATCACTTCATAATTCATATCCACATTCAATTTACTAAATTTCAATTTACCCTCCATTTAAAAATTCAAAATTTTGAATTTCTATTCCCTTTTTACCATAATATCAAAGCATTTTCATTTAGGCTTTACCATTTCATTTCTCAATGCATAAGTTCAAAAACTTATTTACTTAAAATCTTATATTGCTCACCTAAGTCCATTTACATTTAATAATCATAACTCTGGATTATCTATATCACTTAATAGCTTAAGTACACCCATTTCATTCAATAATTATAACTTATAGTTATACAATCATCTTACATTTCGACTTTATATTCCATTCAATTCAAATCCAACATCAATTTTATTTAACTTATCTTAAGTTAAATTCTATCCCATTTTATCCACTTAATCTTACTCAAGTTAAATTTTTAACTCCAGGATTAAAATTTTTGTTTTCCTTTCTTATCTATACCAACTCCAAATTATAGGTTCGGTAACTAATTTCTCTTAGCTTTACAAATCTTTTAAATGGAAATCCCATAATTCAATCACCCGGTTTTTATTTCAAATCATTTTGAAATCATAATATACATATATCACTTTAGTATATCAAATCATACTTTTGGATTTTCAAAACAACTTGGTTTTCCAAAAACAAATCCCCTTTGGAATTTCTAAAACGAACTTTTTTACCTACCCAAGTCCAAACAAATAATCATAGTCAATCACTATGGTAGCAACCCATCACTTAGAAACTCGAAAATGAATATTGATGATGTGACCATCATCACCAGAATTATTTTCCAGCGACTGAAGTGAGTTCAGTGCTTCCTTACCTCCAAAATTCATCTTAAAGCAATTCATTTAAAAACAATTTTCTATTCCAAAAACATTTTCAAATAATACTCCATTATTCCCTTCAACCACTTTGGGAAACATTTAGTTCAAACCCAATTTAAAACATTTCCCAAAATTTCCGGGATTTAAATTCTGGTTTAAATCAAATTTTAGTTATAGCTCCTTTGTATCAATCATTCTTATACAATTTCTATTTGGTTATATACATAACCATTACAAATTTTATAATCTATTCTGATTATAATATTAACAACCAGACATCCAAATATATATAATAATTTTAGAAAATTATTTCTTTCATAACCAAATATAGTTTGGGTAAAATTATTTTCATTTACCCACTTTAAAATAATACTATGTCGGTTTACCTTGTTTAAGAGTTTAGAAAGCCCTATCGATACAGTTGTACTTCCCGTACCGACCAGAATTCATAAACACTCAACTGATAAGTCAACACAATATAAAAACATTTTATATTCACTAACAATTACGCGCTCATATCTGTTAATACACTCAAACCCATTCTAGAGGACTACTAACTCTATCTCTAATGAGTAATCCCCACCAAAACCTAGGCATATCGCCAACCTAAGCTTTGATACCAACTGTGATGACCCGCCCTTTCAACCCTCTAAAATCGACATAAATATGCTCATTGTATAACATGTCGAACGATCGAGTGCCGGAAAGAGAGATTGTTGAGGGGAAAGAAAGTAGGTAGAAAAAAAGAAAACAAACAACAGAATCTCACAGCGGACTGAATAACATATAATATGAACAGTTCTTTACACAAATCGAAACTGTAATATACATATCTCACATCAGAGTACACAAATCAATAGTTACCAACCCGGACAGTTATAACAACCTACCCTCACAATTGCTGATAACTTCAACAAAACACTACAGCAGAATAAAATCAAATACGAGTAATACGTCTTCGCCATCCAGCTCGCCTCCTGAGCTCCATAGCACCCTAACCTGAACCTGAAATACTCGGTCTGACCCGAGCATTGTAATAAAATAACACCCGAGTCAGTCTGGAAAACCAGCATGAGAAATCACACTCAATTTGAATTATTAAAGTTTTCAAAATCCTTTGAAAACCAAAGGTATCTCGTAAGACCACGCCACAAATAAACACAACGTGTTTTTACCTTACGATAACCAAAACAATTCATATCAGAATCATCTGATATTATAACAGTGTCTAAATACAAATACTTATCCGAATAGCTGAAATGCTTGCATCTCACGTTCCAGCATAGTTGGGCACAATCAAAACCGCACGGCGCTTATTGGAGAATTGATTCCATACGAATGACTAGGTAATGGGGTATCACCTGTCACAGTACATGTCTAGAAACAATGTACCGAGGACCACGCCGGGATCCCCTACCACACAAGACCGAACTATCCCTAACCTGGATAGACCGAATATGCTATCACCCTGGGTGTTCCTACCCTTTATCGACCTCCTTCCATAAATCGTAGTAATAATAATATCCGAGGGTATCTAGAAAGGTGATAAACAACCCTAATTGGGTGCTACCCACTTAGCCTTGCTGCATCTCCCCTGCTTTTCAGTCATTCCCGATTGATGAGGCTAGAGGCTACGATTACCTTTTTAAGGAAATTTCACTTAGAATGCTCATTGTCCTCCAATGACAATGTTCTGATAGCATTCATCCATACAAGTCCGTTCTGGGTCCGAACGGAACCGAAGGCACTATTCCTACTACATCCATTTTGGAATCACCCTAAGGATTAGTAGCGATTAGCCCTTGAACTTCACTGCTCCATCTTCGATTCCATGCCCTTGTCTTCATTTCGAAAACGTACTCGTAGGATCGAAGTGGTTTTCGGATAATAAATCCGATCCCGGTCTCTTCGAAACAACGTTCGCTATTTTCGGTAAACTCAACCCCGGTTCTTTAGGAAATACACAAACAAAGTAAGATCGGAGATCACCTCCTAACCGTTAGTGGATGGATTTCCTTATCTTCATCCTAGAAGAACGAAACGAGTTTATACGAACAGTGTAGCACCTCAAATGGTAACTGTACCATATAATTTCCGTATTTCTCCTAGATATTTCCAAAGTTATATTTTTGGTCCAGATTTGATAGTCGGTTATTTAACTATCAAATAAAACAATCATTCAACCAAACATTCCATTTTCCACTGAAAACATTAAATTTCTTTTTAATTTAAATTATATTTCAATCACTTAAATTTTCCTTATCCAAATATATGTACTTATCTTATCGAATTTAGTGTATTCACAAATTATCCTTTTCAAAAATATTTGAAAACCCTTTCTAAGATAATATGGAAAGTACCACTACGGTATCAAACCATGGATTCACAGCTCAATGGTTACGTCTCTATCCCAGAGAAATCCAAGATGTAACTACAGGCACTCACTGCCTTCGATTACGCCATGCGAGTATACCATTACTCCCTAAGAACTTTATTTAATAATTATCTCAAAATAATGTTTATAAGTTTCAAAAATAAATTTCCGAGTTAAATCTAGGTAAATATACTTAAGCAAAATTTATTATGCAAAGCCATATTAATATTTAACGATTTATCTTTTCAACAACAATGCTGACTAATTTCTTTAATAATAAATAATAATAAATCCTTAACAATCTTTATAAGGTAACTAATTAATAATTAAACATGCTTTAAATAATTTAAAATCATTAAATAACTAATTTCCTAAATATTTTTAACAATTTTAAGTTACTCGGTTACTAATTTAAAATCCACTTTTTAAATAAGTCCATTTTCTCGATTTTAAATTTCACTTCGTAAAATTTGGAAATCTTACTTGCGCTCCAGTATAACCATTTTTATACTTATTTCCAAATTCGTTCTTATTCTTCCAATCTATTAAAGATCTCGATTTTAAAGCCTTCTTTATTTGTAAACAAGTGTCACTTAAGAATTTATTATTTAAAAATCCTTATATATATTTTTTATTCCAAAATTCCTGTTTACAATATTCCGAAATAGTTAAGTATAATTCCAAAAACCATTTATTTTATCCAACTAATTTATCCAAAATGCTATGCAAATATTTTACTTCAAATTCCCTATTTAAATTTTTTACCAATTCAAAACCATATTTTATTGGTATTTAAAAATACCAAAATCCAAGTTAAAATTGGCATATCATTCAATCAATTTAAATTACACAATAACCTGTCACTGATTATTCCAACAAAACATATATCACCATATATGAAATTAAATTCAACATTTTTTAGGAATCCAGTTGGATCCCTCCAACCTGTTTCCCTACATCCACAGATGTTAGCACAACATAAAATTACCAATTGCGCTTCGAGGCAGAATATCGCTATATATAGGGTCATCCACAATTATGCGGGGCGCATAGGGTCTCATCCGCTATATAAATGTGGGAATATCAATCACTCCAATATATATATACTACTATATATAATATCACATCCAATTTGATAATAATTCATCAATTCAACCAATCAATCATTTATTGTTTTTAACTATTTAAAATTTAAAGCCAGCAGTCCAAAATTGAGTGAGATTAACTCACCTTTAGTTTATATTTGCCAAATGTTCAAATTTTAAATTAAACCGAACACGTTCGATTTAATCCAAAATTTGAACCAGCTCCGATCGTCACCAGACCTGTTCCAGCACGTAGTGCTCGTTGCTGCGATTCCAACGCCGCCGCTTTGGTCCATTTTCAACCTCGCATAACAAAGTTATGCTATTTTAAAGATTTGAATATATATATACTAATTTTCTTGTTTTCCTTTTTTTATACAATACCCAGATCTGGCCGTTGAATTCAATACAAAAAATCCAGGCCGCAAGATTTCTTTTCCCTCTTCATTCAACGCTTCTCAGATATCCACGACCCACCATCACATGAAATTAAATGATCGCCGCTGCCACCAAGTTGTCCCAGAGGTCGATCGACCACTGGCATTCGAAAGCCCCACGAGCCCTCTACCTTTGGCCGGAGGCACATCGAACTTGAGCTTCCTGGCATCGAGTAATTAGCTGAAACACGGCCACGCCTTTTGCTTCGATTTCTCCCTCATCGCTTGAAACACGATCGCCACCGTTGATCTTGTAGAGCTCGGCACGCTCTACAAGTTTGTAGTTGAAGCCTTCGGTTGTTAATGCGTGGATGCAGGAAGATTTAGAGAAGAAGGCGAGAACATTTTGGCCATTAAACAATAGACGGCGGCTACATGAAAATGAAGCTAGGGTTTACTGTGCTAACGTATTTATATACGTATACATATATTATTTTAATATTATTTCCAATTTTAACGTATTTTCTTAAACGAACTCCAAACGAAACGTGCCACCTGACGTTTGTAATGTTTTACCCCTATTCCGAACATAATGGAACATGTTTCGGGGCCTAATTCGATAGTATGTGGAAGATAACTTTTCGAATCAAATTAAATTATTAAATTTTCGATATTTATTTCAATGCGTTTCTATCCCGTACGACCAAATGGTAACTCCAAGTGCTACAAAATTTGAAATCTGATAATAATACACTATTATAGATCTAATGGAACTAGTTTCATCGAATTCCGAGACTGTGCCCCGGAAGGCTATTTTAACGCGTTGATTAAATCGAGCGATTTTCAAAATCGTCGAAATCGTTTAAAATTTCAATTTTTAAAACTTACTAACTCTATCATAAATCACATGGAATTTATATTCATATTAGAAATCACTTCGATTCATATTAAATCAAAATTCAATTATTTACACTATTTCCATATATTAAATTCCACTATTAAATTAATATATAAAATTCCATCTTTTAACTTATCGACATTTAATTCCATTCAAAAGTACAATATTATCATGTTGGAACCTGCCTTCTTGTGAAATTCATAGCATTCAAGAGATGAGCTTGATGGCTTATTAAAACCCTTGTTATTTCCAAATTTATTACCCTTTTTGAATTTTAAAAACTTTTTGAAATTCTTAGCTATAAATGCCATATCGTCTTCTGATTCAGAGTCTTCTTTTTCTGCTTGAAAAGCGATAGTTTTCTTGTCCTGTGCTTGTGCTCGTCTTGCCTGTAAATTTACTTCATAGGACATTAGATTTCCTATTAACTCTTCTGTTTTTATGGTTGAAATATCATTAGCTTCCTCGATAGCTAAGACTTTTCGTTCCCATTCATCAGTTAAAGAGTTAAGGATTTTTGATACAACATCAGATTCAGTAAAAGTAACTTCTAAAGCTAAAAGAGAGTGATAAATATCGTGGAATCTAGAGTACATTTCACTAATACTTTCTCCTTGTTTCATTCTAAAATTTTGAAATTGGTTTTTAAGCATAGAAATCTTGCTTTGTTTTACTTTATTTGTACCTTCGTGTATAACCTTAAGAGTATTCCAAATTTCATATCCAGTTTTACAAATACTAACTCGATTAAATTCATTTTTGTCTAATGCGCAAAATAACATGTTCATTTCTTTTGTGTTTGCAGTAGCATCTAGTTTTTGTGTATTAGACCAAGCAGCATACCCTGTAGTAGGAATAGTATATTCAGTTTGAATGATATTCCAGGTTTCAAATCCACTAGCTTGCATAAAAATTCTCATTCTAGTTGACCAATAACTATAACTTAATCCGTTAAACAATGGTGGTCGTGTAGTGGCTTGTCCCTCAGTAAAACTGTTGCTAGTGTTATTGTCCATATTATTTAAATATCAGATAACTGTGTTATAGTTATGTGATGACCTTGCTCTGATACCAAATGAAAGTGTATATGGATCGATAATATAGTTAAACTACGACTAGCAAGTGCGGAATTATAAATAATAGTAAATAGTAGTAAAAAAAATGACACCAGGGATTTTTATACTGGTTCGAACTTCTCGTTCTACGTCCAGTCCCAGACTCCTTCTGGAATTTCTCTAACTACCCTCACTTAACCCGGAGGAACAGGTATTACACCGCCTGAGCAACCGAACAGGACTTTCCGCCTAAGCAATCGAATAGGACTTCAAATACAATTTGAAAATTGTTTCTTGACTTGTGTGTTCTTTGAATAACACGAATATAGTCAATGTAGTACACCCTTCCTATAATCTTCTTGATATGATGATTTGAATGGGCAAAGATAGGAAGTAGAGATTTGAAAATCACTTGATATTATAACAATATAAGATCAGAATAGATAGAAAGAATTGGTTATTAAAATAGTGAATTTTCATCTCTATTTATAGTATTGAATAGTCTTAATTTAATAATTGCAACTATTTGAAGAAGTGCAACTCTTGGTGAAGAAGACAACTCTTCAGATTTTGATATTTCATGAAGAGATGCTTCAGTTCGTCAAGTTCAGATGTCTGAGATAAAAGTGACAGATGTCTGAATAAATTTTGAAATTCAAAAAATAAAAGAAAGACAAAAACAGTCAATTTAGACGTTTGTCTTTTAATTCAGACGTCTGTCTAGGATGATAGACGTCTGTTATTAAATTGACAGACGTCTATTTCATATAGAAATAGAGGCACTAAAACATAGAGTTCAGACGTCTATTATATTATTTTTAGACGTCTGATATTGATGTCAGACGTCTGAATTAATATACAGACGTCTAATTCTGTACTGTTTTGTTCCTTCCTTTATTTTAGCACTTTTGAACTTGAGATAATATATAATTTTGAAAATACCTTTTTATATCTTTTAAATAATAAAAGATATTTATTTTAAAACATGATTTTCAAAAGTATATTTGTGTGTGTGTGTGTTTCATCACCATATCAGAGATTGTACATAGATATCTAAATAGATTTTTGAGAACTTTAATCTTGTTGATGATATGATAATAGCTTCTTTTGTAGATTCCTGCAAGAATATTTGACATTATAGTATATAGATTGAAATATATAGTTGTCGCATTAAAATCGAAGAAGGCAGGTTCCAACATATCATTCAAATCCAAATAGAATTTAAATAAATTATAGAAATCATTTCCATTTCCATTTATTTCCAGATTTACATACTATCCCAATTTCAATTATTAATTTATTATTTTACCAAATCAAATAAATCGCTATATTTGGAATTTTAAACCATTTCAGAAATTCTTCCGTATTCAAAATCAATTAATAATTCAAATTTAACATTTAAAAATAAATTAAATGTTCAAAATTAAACGACTAAAATTCCAGGTCGTTACACATCATGTATCTATTTTGGATCAGTTTAGACTTGTATCTATTTTTATTCCTCTATGTCTTTTTTGTAATTCTATGATCTATATTTATTATATGTTATTTTGGATTTTTATTATAGCCACCATAGTTTTATTTTAAGCCAGAATTGTATACGTCGATTCCACTTGATTATAGAAATGTATAACATAATAGACGTATCGATGCTCGCTCAAAGTAAAATTCATCGATGGTTGCTCCTAACCAGCCATATTCTCTTCACTAACTGACAATATTACTTTATAATATTCTTTGTTAGTGTAGGACTCGGGGTAAGGCGTCACATTCATACTAGGTGAATTCTTCTGTAAAGATAAACCTTCTATGAGTAACCTTAGTTGCAAAGCTGAGGCGAAGCGACCGGAAGTACTGTCATTCGAACTTGATGCATGAGCTTTCAAGTTGAGTGGGGTTGGCTGATGAAGTGTGACTTGGATTTTCATCCAAGTAGGTTTCGGTGGATGCCCATAAATGAGCAAAGACAAAGCGAATGACTTATAGACCTTTGCCTAGAGTTATTCATATTAAAACTGTTTCTCTTCATGTTTGTAAACCTTAGGTGATGGGAATATTCCCATGTGCTAAGAAGATACTTTCTAAGGATCAGTCCATTCACGCACTAGCTTCCAATCCCTAGTTCGAGCGTAAATTTTCTAGGTGATTTGCAGAAGTTCAGCAATGGTTTTTCACCCAATTCTTAGAGGCAAGCACTTGAGCCAGATTCTTGAGATGACTGGGAGGCTTCTAAAGTGCGACTCTGGTCATGTGAGGGAATTTCCACGGTCAGATTAAGGAACTGAATCGGAGTTTTCATGAGAAGAGTCAGGTGGCCGACCCTAGTTTAACAAAGAAATCTTGCAAGCAAACGAAGGGAATGGACACCGTGTCATTCTGAATGATCTTTAGTTAGTGTAAATTTTAGTGTCATATCGTTATGGTTGCTTCGGATAGTTCGAGGAAGGATTTCTTGACTAATTTTGTGGTGATTCGGAAAATCCTCCAAGTGACGAGATGATACTTGCATAGTTAAGGGTCGTAGTGCACTTAGTATATTATCCTTATTAACAATATGTGGTTGATGTGGATGTGAACCTAAGCAAACCCAAGCATTTGTTGATCATTAATTAATGATGATTTAATTGGTAGAGTCTTCTCCTTTGGACAATGAGTTCTGTTCAGAAGAAAAGAAAAGTTAGGGCTTGGATTGTTGGATTTATTTAAGGGTTTTGAGACTCGATGATCCAACATATCGTGCAAGTTTTTCTTTTCGTAGCAGGAGGTGCTTAAACCATTGTTTGTTACTGTTCGTTTGCTATAGACTCTTTTTGCATGCTAGTTATTTTCGCTCATATTGTTTGTTGTTGTTTGTGATAGAGTTAGGGGTATTCCTTAGGGCAGTTACGGAATTTGTTATATAAATCTAACTCGATAATCAATCTTATTCAAAATAAAAGGTATTTTCTTTCTATTATGTACTTGTCATAAAATGTTATAAATAATTAATTAGTTAATCTAAGTATATATATCAGAGAGTCCATAAGTGATGTGTTTGCGACATCAATTACAAATAGTTGTAACCATAGGTATTATATCACAATATGGTAAGCACATCATTTAAATATTCCTAGTCAAGATGTATCGAGATTGGACATCGATGCATCTATTGAGACTAGAGTACATAACACTCTTCAAATGTTAGGCAATGTATTACCCATGGTTGGTGGGTTCACCAAGGGGTTACGTATTGATAGTTAATGGATAACTATGGAATGACTCACTCGATAGCTTTCTGTTGGTTAATATAACTAAGGTCAAATAAAAAATATCGAAGTGACTAATTTACACAGTTCTCCTAACTTGAGAATACTATCGATTTTTGATATGAAAGCTCTGCTTTAATTATAGTTGCATCATGGCACGACGAACATCAAATGACTATAGTTGGATCGAGTGGCAGTATTGGAAGTGAAACACTATTCAAGAGAGGATTCTTCTCCTTAGTTACATGGTGTTAGTATCCCGGTGAACTTAATGTTAAAAGTTCTTGTCAGAGTAGTTTGGTCAATAATAATTGCAATTATTGAACCAAGGAATTTGTCTTTTGACTATAAAGTTAAATATGGATAATATTGAAATTTTGACCATTACCAAATTCCACAAGTCCAAAGTGATATAGTCTTGACAAAGAGAATTTGTGTTAATAATCATTACTACTAGGTACCACATATTATAAATAAAATTGAATTTTACCAAAAGAAAATTTAAAAAAGTTCGAAATGGATTAGACTTCATAGCCCAATAAAGATCCAATAAATGATTTTTTTTGAAATTTAACCTTTAACTCAGCTGCAGGCTAGCCCGGTTCCTTCAATGGTATCAAAGCGAGGTTGGTTGAGGCGTTCACCTGGTACATTGAATGTCCCAAGTTTGATCACTATAACTAGCATGACAAAGAGTCCTCACATTATGATCTGTGCTGAATCATTTCCTCTTACCCCTACATGTCTTGTGATGATTTGTGAGTTGAAAAGTTGCATGAAAAACTCACTGGTAAGGCACTTTGTTGGGTCAAACCAACAATGGTGCCAGAGCAAGGTTGGTTGAGGTGTTTACTTAGTACATTGTATGTCGTTTGTTCGATCCATGAAACTAGCATGATATAGGTTCTTACATTGTGATTTATGACGAAGCACTGCCTCTTACCCATACATGCCCTAAGATGGTTGTGCTAGTTGAAAGGCTAATGTGAAACTTAGTCGTGATGTACTTAATGTGTCACTACAAAGGAGTTTGGGTTGGTGCATAAATAGTAACAAAGCCGAATAGCAGATGCGGTCTAAATTAGTCATGTTAGGGCAACGAATTAAGCTTTCCCACTTAGTACGGTGTCTAGAAAGGTAATGTCTTGGATTGGATTTGGGTAATCAAGTATCATTGCCTACCTAGTTACCAGCATGACCTGAAAGGTGAAGTGAGTACAAAGGTTTCTCCTAATAGAAAAGGCCCAATTTAAATTAGGCCTTGGGCTAATTTTCAAAATGGTTTTGAAATAGAAGGTTTTAAATTTAAAACTAAAATTTAAAATAGAAACATGTTTATTATAGAAGTTATAATACAACATAAGTTTCCAATGAAAAAATAATGATATTTTCAAAATGTTTGAAAATATTTAAGTACTAATTTCAAATTTTAAATTTATTAATAACATTAATAAAATAAATAAATTAAGTAAGTTAATTAATTAACACTTATATACATGTATTATATGTATATTAATGTATATTATGTTATTTTAAATCATTTAAGATAACATAAGTATACATGTATGTATATAAAATAAATTTTCAAAATTAATATGAATTAAATAAAAATGTTTTATTAAATATATAAATTAAAGATTAATTTATTAAATTAATTAAATAAATAAAAATACATAAATATATAAGATATATGTGTTATGCTATAAAGGTTATTATGTGTGTGTGTATATAATATAAATGTCATATTGGAATAATATAAAATTAATTATATAGTTAATAAATTAAAATAAATTAAATATATTTAATCAATATAATGTTGTACATAAGATTATTATACAGGCTACATTAAATATAATAGTTATATAATAATGAAACTAATATAATATGAATGTATAAACTAAAAGTGGAACTTTAAAGAAACCAAAATAGAATTAAGGAATTAATACATACGTAAATGTACGTATACTAAAATTTCTGATGTGTCCGACACTTGATTAACGAGGGTATTTTAAAGGAAGTATATTATTTCATAAGTCGATATCAATCAATTAATTATATTGAAGATTATGAATCTTTAATATAAGTATCGTCCTCTATAATTTATATATTAATAAATTGCTTGCATACTCTCTAGTTATTGAGAAAACTCACGATAGAGATGTTATGTGTAGAATTAGTAATATATTGACTAGACAAGTTAAGTATATATATTTTTTAAGCAAACTAAAGGTAAGTATACTATACTTAGGCCATCATGAAATGGTAGGTACGAGTGAATAAAATCTTTTGATTTGTTGAGCAAACCCGAGTTAAAAATGAGATTAGGACAAGGAACCATATGGTAGGAGTTGTATATAATACAACCGATATGGAGTTATCCATCATTTGTGGGGCTATCACTTGTTGAGCAAACTCAAGGTTAGAATCCCAAGACAGACGAGTCCTAACATCCACTAATTAAATCAAAAAATTCTATGTTTCATCTTAGGGTTTGGAGAAACATATAAGACCAGTAGGATCCCTTTTAGAAAAATAAAATGGTAACATTTAACATTTCTAATATTGTAAGAACATATATTATATAATGTTTTAATAATCTACGTTAATAAATTTTTCCATTTAATATGATTGATAAAGATATATCAATTAAAAATAAAAATGAATTGAATTAAAGATTGACATATATAAATATAATATATACTTATTATTAAATACTTCTTGCATGTTAATGTTTTCTGTACCCATGTAAGTACCTAATTTTATAACTACTAAATACATTTGTTATTTAGTCGCTTATATGTTTATTTGCTCGAGACCATGTAATGCTTTCTATGAGTTTTAAACTCTAAAAGCATTAAAAGTTTATGGATATTTGATCCATATACTATTGAATATAAGTGTTATATGGAGAACAGTCATAACTTATATTGTACAATAATTCGATGAAATTAGTTCACTCGAATTAAGCAAATAAACCATACTATGAGATCGAGTATTCAATCTGATTGATTGTAATAAAGATTGTATTCTATTAAACGTAGTACTAGACCAATAGTACATGATAGATCTAAGAACTCGACCATTGAATATTCAGTTTAATCAGTTTACGTAAGGTGTAACATATTTGATGTTCTTAAATGTTAAGGATGATCGAGCGCGCTTTTGTAAAGAGTTCATTATGATATTGTAGTAAGGTTTTTCTTTTGAATGGTTTAATTGTTTAAAAAGAAAAACGGTGTAAAAGAGTATACGTGGTTTAAGGTACAGTTGGGATGAAGAGAGTGAATGGTCACCTCTGCTTCATAAAGAAACATCGAAAATAAAAATTGTAGAATAATGATTGATACTTAAGATTAGAATAAGAAATATGATTTCTATTTCAAAATGTATTTTCATATATAAAAAATCGTTTTATATGAGGTTTTTTCTTTGAGTTCAAGATAATTGGTTAAAAAACTCCCCATTGTAAGCTAGTTATACTATATGAAACAAATAGTCTATATTAATTGGATGAATGGACCTCCATAATCAGTACGCTATTATAGTAATAGTGGAAATTGTGGAGCATTCCATATAGCATTTATTGATTGCATCAAGTTATAAAAATTGTTTTCGTAAAACGTACCGCACATTATTTATGAAATAATATCTGTTTTTTGGTAATGATTGAAAAAAAACTTATTTTTATTTCAAGGAGAATATTATAAATATTGGTTATGAAATAATACTATAATGTGGTGTTCGTTTTCATAACAAAATAATGCATTGGAAATACTGAAGTATCTAAAATTTTTCACAATTATTTTGAAATTATAAACTAAGCCATGGTTCTAAGAAGTAGTTCTGTGATCATATGATTATGAATCATATGCCGCTAGTGAACTATATCTTGGATAATTAAAGAAAAAACACCTATTTGGTGGGAGCGTCATAACGGTTCCACATACTTCATTATATTCGCCGATGAATTATCGCAAGCATGAATATATGTATTTAATACATATGGGGCATGTCTACGATAAGTTCATAGAATATAAAACGAAAGTAAAATAAAATAACATGCAAAAGAATTGATTCGATTTAATCGAATGGGTGAGTATATTGGAAAGAGTTCCAGAACATACCTAAATGAATATAGACTCAGTCACAAGAGTCACTCCCCCTATAATACATAATAATGTATAAATAAGGAGTAATCGAGCTTTGTTGAATGAAGTACAATTAATATTAAGTGAAGTTGAGTTAAATTCTTTCTATAAGGTTTGTACTTAAGAGTAGTTCACAAGGCTAAAATTGATGTCATCCAATGACTAGTTACAAAATCATACATGATATGGGTTTGTAAAAAAAACCTATCATGTCCTAGGCCAAGGAGTTGGTGGGTTTTATGAGTCAAAAGACTACATGGAATAATTATATATAAGGGATCTTGTATGAATCACACCAGAAGAAGTTTAGGAACGATAGCCATTGGATGGCTAGTTTATGTTGTGAACATAAATATTGTGAACTAATAACAAATCAGTTTTGTATGAGGCAATTCATAAAATGTTTATGAATGTCTGCTCCGTTACTCTATGAAACAACTATAATTTCAAGAAATATCGACTTCGTAGCAAAGGAATTTATTTAAGAAATTATTGGTAGTAAAATGGATATGAATACAATCCAAGGTTAATATTAATTACAAGGGCATTAGAATGTCTAATGAGTATTCTTGCACGTCAAAGAGAAAATATGAGTTTCTTGTCAGTACCAAGAATAAGTTATCCTCGGTTTTTTAATTAAACCATTAAAAATATCGACTTTATGGTATGGTATGATGCACAGATCCAAAGCAGATTCCTAGTACACTATCAAAATATGATTTTGATAGTTGTACCTGAAGAAATATGATCCATCAATTATAAATGCGTCTTTAAGAGAAAGACAAATGCAGTTGGAATATAGTGAGTGACATTGATGAGAATAACATCTGAATTTCAATGGTTAAAGTTAGCATAATAGATTCGCCATTTGATGTGCTTAAGTAGACTCAGATTTTCTAACAAATTATCTCCTAGTATGACTTTGTGTTTTGGTACATATGTATTGAAATAGAAAATTCTAAATAAATATTTGGACTAGACTGTTTGCACATAACAACCAAAGTATCTCGAAGTCAATGGGAGCGATTGAGTTTGTGGGTTTTGGATATGATCCAAAAATCGATATGAAAGTACCGTACGACAGATATCAAAATTGAATAAGTATTTTGTTGAAAAATATCGAATAGGTTTATTTTAGTCAAAATACAGAGGAAGCGTGTATCCATAAGAAGAAAGAAAGTTGAAGGTACATTGATATTTCTAAACATAAGCAAACAATACTAAATGTTAACGATGTACCTGCATTAAAATCAGCTATTAGCTGTTTTAATACTCTATGTTGGATTTAGAAATAATGTCTTTTGTAGTGAGTGTAAAGGACATTAGGAATGTCCCAGACAATATCCAGAAACACCTTATTCAAATGTTTAATAAGAAATATGTAAGATGGATTCCTTATGCATTGACAATAGGAATAATCATACATGTTATGTTGTCTACAATATCATTATTTGTTTATGTATTTAATACATGAAGCAAATATCAAATCCAAATTAAGTTCACTAAATGGCAGCTTAGATTTTTCCCTAGTATTTATGAAATAAAGGAGAATTTTTCATAGAAACAACGAACTCCATATGAAGGAATATTCAGACTCAAGCTTCATATATGATTCTTAGCGGTATATTCTTCTATTGCTAGTTACTTTGTAGATAGGCTAAACTTGACACCATTCATAGTAGATAAATTCTTCTATAAAGATAAACCTTGTACAAGTAACCTTAGTTGCAAAACTAAGTTGAAGCGTTTGAGAGTACTACCATTCAAACTTGATGCATAAGCTTTCACGTTGAGTGGGTTTGCTCGATGAAGTGTGACTTGGATTTGCATCCAAGTACGGTTTGGCGGATACCCAGAGATAAGCAAAGACCAAGAGCAAATGACATATAGACATTTGCCTAGAGTCGTTCGTGTTAAAATTGTTTTTCTTTATGTTTGTAAACCTTAGGCGATGGGAGTAATCCTATGTGCTAAAAAGGTATTTTCTAAGGACTTGTCCATTCACATACCAGCTTCCAATCCCCAGTTCAATTGCAAGGTTTCCAGGTGATTTGCACTAGTTGGGCAAGGGATTTCACTAGATTATTAGAAGCGATCACTTGGGTTAAATTCTTGAGATGACTGGGTGATTTCTAAAGCACTACTTTGGTCATGCAAGGGAATTTCAATGGTTTAGTCAAGGAACCGGATCGGAGTTCGCATGAGAACAGTTAGGTGGCCGACCCTAATTTAACGAAGAAATCTTGTGAGCAAACGAAGGGTTGAAACTGACATCGTGTCATTTTGGATGATCTTTAGTTATTGTAAATTTTAATGTCATATCATTAAGGTTGCTTAGGATAGTTCGAGGAAGGATTTCTCGATTGGTTTTGTGGCGATCTGGATAATTTTCTAAGCGGCGAGATGATACTTTCCTAGGTGAGTGTTGTAATGCACTTAGTGCATTATCCTTATTAACGTTTCCAAGCTAACCCAAGCATTTGTTGACCATTTAATGATGATTTAATTAGTTGAGTTTCCTCCTTTAGAGAACGAGTTTTGTTCGGAAGAAAGGAAAGTTAAGGCTTGGATTGCTCGATTTGTTCGAGGGTTTCGGGACTTGATTATCCAACATATCATGTAAGTTTTCCTTTTTGTAGTGTAATGTTCCTTCGTGTATCGTATTCATGAAATGAGTGACACCACTTAAGTATTTTATCCATCTTGGAAGTCGAACAGGCTCGTGGGAGTTTATGGTTTGACCTGCATAGTTAAACCACTATTGGTTACTATGCATGTTGGTATAGACTCTTTTTGTGTGGTTGTTATTTTTGCTCATATTGTTTCTTGTTGTTTGTGATAGAGTTAGGGGCATGCCCTAGGGGGAATTATGGAATTTGTTACATAAATCCAACTCGATAACTAATCTTATTTGAAATAAAAGGTATTTCAAAACTGTTAAATACTTGTTATAAAAAGTTATAAATAATTAATTTTTTAATTTAGTACATATGTTAGAAAGTCCATAAATGATGTGTTTGTGATAGCAGTTACAAATAGTTGCAATCGTGAGTATCATATCACAATATTGTAAGCAAACCATTTAATTATTCCTAGTCAAGATGTATATATCGAGACTGGACATTGATGCATCTATTGAGACTAGAGTACATAACGTACTCCAAATGTTAGGCCGTGTATTGCTCATGATTACTGGGGCACCAAGGGGTTACATACTGTTAGTTATTGGATAACTATAAAATGACTCACTCGATAGTTTTCTTTTGGTTAATATAGCTAAGATCAAATAGAAAATATCAAAGTGACTAATTTATATAGTACTCCTGACTTGAGAATACTATCGATCTTCGATGTGAAAGCTCTGCTCTGATTATAATTGAATCGTGGCATGGTGACCACCGAGCGACTATAGTTGGGTCGAGTGGAAGTATCAGAAGTGAAACACTATTCATGAAAGGATTCGTCTCCTTAGTTATATGGGGTTAGTACCACGGTCAACTGAAGTCAACTCAAAGTCAAAATCTATGGCCAAAGAAGTTGAGTCAATAATAACTGTTATAATTGAATTAAGGACTTTGTGTTTGGACTATGGATGATGTTGGAATTTTGACATTTAACAAATTCCTTAAGTCCAAAGTGATACAGTCTTGACGAAGATAATTAGTGTAAATAATCATTACTACCAAGTACCACTTATTGTAAATAAATTGGATTATACCGAAAGAATATTTAGAAAAGTTCTAAATGGATTAGACTTCATAGGCCTATTAAAAATCTAGTAAAGGAATTATTTTTTGAATTATACCCTTTAACTCCACTGCGGGCTAGCCCAGTTCCTTCAATGGTATCAGAGTGAGGTTGGTTGAGGCATTCACCTGGTATATTGGATGTCCTAGGTTCGAGCTCTGCAACTAGCATGATAGGGGGTTCTAACATTGTGATCTATGATGAAGCATTGCCTTTTACTCCTACATGTCCTATGATGGTTGTTAGTTGAAAGGCTGCATGTAAAACTCGCTCATGAGGTACTTAGTTGGGTCATCCCAAAGAGTTTGGGTCAGACCAACAGTTTGGTGCTTGATTGTTGTTGTTTGATGATTGATTGTTACTGTTTGTTGATTGATTAATGGAATTTTATTAATTATTGTTGGCCGTTATCGCTTGATATTGTTTATTGTTGATTTTTGTTGTTTGCTTTCATGTTTGATAGTATGTATGCTAGTTAATGTTGCATGTTGATTGTTGTTGTTGGTTTTTGATTACTTATTGTTGCTTATCATTTCCTATTGTTGGTTGTTGTTGTTCGATTGTTGATTTCTATTCATAGTTATTGTTTGCTTGTATGTTTGGTAGTATGTTTGTTAATCATAGTTATATGTTGCTACTTACTATGTGCTTGGTTGCTTCTATGCTAATTAAAATCTCCTATTAAAGTATATGTGGAGAGAGATAGCGATAGCTATCTAGAATAGATCATGCCATCCAAGGCTATTGTAGAGGTCGAGATGGGATCTATAAGAGTCTATTGCCTTTTAATGAGACTTAAATTCTATGGTATATTTTGATACTGACTTATTCAGTTTACCCTCCAATAGAAAGTCATATATGATTGTGATAGTATTGGTTACCATGTTAAGCTTATATATGTTTAAATTTTGTGTTATTATTGTGTTGGTGCATAATCCTCTTTGTGTAGTACAATTAGGTACATGGGGCAGAAGTATAGCTATTTAAATGTTTATTTGCTTATATTTGCATTAGGTGGTGAGAAGCTTTCTTAAAAAGAGGTCTGAATTTTTGAGGAATATGGGATAATGTAGGTCATTGCATATTTCTTAGTTGTATGATCCATCCTAATTTGGGAGTTACTGTAATGCTAATTGCACAAGACAAAAACTGTTGAAGTTTTTCGAAATTGATGTTTAGAAAATTTGGTTAGTCTTGTTACATTCTCATACTCAAAGGAATATCGAGGATGAAATTCTTTTAAATAGGGGAGTACAGAACAACCCACAATTTTAACGACTGAATATTTAAAGGATTAATTAAATTATTTAATCATTAATTAACGGAATGCTCGATATACTCGACTTTTAGAGACTTAAGATTGGCTCTCAAGGCACACATAGTTAAGGCTGTTTTTATGAAGGGGGCAAAATGAGTATAAACTTAACTATGGTTGGAGTCGATGAATTTTTTGAGTGAATAGTGATTTTGAGTGGATGAAATGAATTTGGGATAAGAACATAAGTTAGCTTATAAGTTAACCACGTCTTAATAATTCCACTCATTCATTTCATTCCAACTTGTCTTTTTCATCTTCCTCTCCTAATCTCTTCCTAATTACCCCTTAATAATCTCTAAGCCCTAAACCCTTCAAATAAAATTCCTAATTTCAAATAAAAATCAACATAATTCATCTCATCTAATTCTCTACAAAACCCATCAAGGGATTAGCTTGAAATTGGGATTTGGAGCTTCATCTATGATTTAAAGAGAGGAAAAGAATAGGTTTTGATGGTTAGAGCTTGATTTAAGGAAAAACAAGGTGAGTGGAATGATTCTCCATCTATATTTATGAATTAATCTTCATATTTTTATTTATTGATTAATATGGAATTATATGAAGTAATTTGGAGATTGTTTGAGTTGATTTAGGTTTATGTTTATCTTATAGACATGATTATATTATTTTGTTGATACTTTAATTGCTATTTTTTAAATAATTAGTAGGCTTAAATTTTGATTGTGGGATATAAGTAATTGATTTTGTATAATGTTATTGGTGATAATAGATTAATTTAGTGATATAACTATGTATATATCATTAGTTACTAATTATTCAACCATTTGAATGAATTTTGGTAAAAGTTAGTAAGCTAACCAAGTAGTTTGTAAGCTCTACATTCACCATTAGAGTAATTAGAGACCTTATGAAACTTGTTTAGTACTTACAAATATTATTTAAAGTAAAGAAATGAATTTTATAAGTAGATGGTTTACTTATAAATATTTTTTATGTAAAGAAATAATTTTATGAATAAAAGTGATATTTTATAAAGTAGTGATTTTAAAAAAATTGTATAAAATGATATTTTATAAAATTAAGTGATTTTATAAAATAGTATAAAAGATATTTTATAAAAAAACATTATATTATAAAATAGTATAAATGTGCTATTTTATAGAATAGTTGTAATAACCCGGTAATTTTGGCATTTAAAAAAATGAAGGTAAGTTAAATTAAATAAGATAATTATGCTTGGATTTAAAATTTAATGTATTTGAACTTGGGTTGGATAATATTTTTCAAGTATAAATCAAACTTTGGTATTCAAATTAAGAATGGTTTAAATTGTAAATTAAAATATATATTTTTTATATAACACAATTTGAATTCTATTTAAAAATATAAAATAATAATTTGTTTTAATTATAGAAAAAGGAATAAAAGAAAAGGTTTATAAAATGGTTTAAAAAAGAGAGTGGAAAAGGAATTTAAAAAAAAGAAAAAAAGTAAAATAAAAGAAAGGGCACGTGCATTCACAAGATTATCACTCATTGGATATTAAAACCCTGTTTATCCCTTTTCCTCTTCATTTTTTTGTTCGACCCGAAAAGAAAGAAAACCCTAACCCTAAATCGATTCGCCTCTTCTTCAAATCGATGGCTACTCCTCAAATAAATTTTCGATGCTTTTGCCACCCACGCTAATGCTATCAGCTGTCCATCGTGTTAGCCTTAGAGCACCGTTCGAATCACACAAGCGCTTTCGAAATCACCACCAGTAACACCATTGCTGCCAGCTGCATCGTCTTCTACCCCAGCTAACAAAAGTGAGTTTTTTTCTCACGATTAATCTTATTCAAGTTTTTAAATTTGGTTGAGTTGGGTGTTTGGTTGTATGCTATTATTTGTGTTGCTTTGGTCTGATGTTTTTGCGAGTGATTCACTTATATATGGATATTTGGTTGCATTGATTCTTACGCATCACTGTGTTGAATAAGAAAAAATATATGATGAGGACAGACACTACATGTATGATTTTTGCATAGGCCCATGTGTTCATGTGTGTATCAATGGTTGTTGGGTGTTGATTGCTTCCATTTGCTCTGTTAAATGAATTTAAATTGATGAGAACAGATGCTATCAATGGTTGTTGGACTTGCTGATCCTAGCTATTGAATTTGTCCACTTGTATATGCCATATATACACATATACTTATGTGTGTGTATGTGTGTTAGTGGTTACCCTTGCTCCTTTTGCTTGCCAGTTCTGTTTTGTGCCAATATTTGTGATTTCTTTTTAAGGTTGCATTTCAACCCAGTTGCCTTTGTCAACCATGTTGCTGCCTATATCTGCATACTCTGCTAGTTTAAATTATTGGTCATATTCATTCACTCGGCCTATTCTTGATTGCACCAGTTTGTATGGGTTGATCTAACCCTGGGTGCTGCTGTAGCATTTTGGTCCCATCACTTTGCCGAGTTGTGTTTTGTTTACTGAATTTGGGTTTTACATTTGTTAAGGGTGCATACATGTGTACATTCACATATACATGTGTGTGTATACATGTTTGTGCTGCTTGTTGCCTGTTGCTCTTGAGTATGCTGGCTCTATTGTTATTTGTTTCTATGACTTGTATGCGATCAGTAGTGGTCTCCGATCTGTTGGCACTACTTATTTTGTTTGTATATCAACTTATTGAAGTCACTATTTAACTGATCCATTGCTTGTGCACTTTGTGCTAACATGAACACATGTGCTGTTGCTTGGTTGACATATATCTATATATATATATATATATGCATACTTTGATCATAGTATCCATGTTGTCTTTGTACCTGTCCATATTTGCATATTTGTTCATCATTGTTGTAGCATTTCCATGAGTCAGTTGTATCAGTTCTCGGCCATTTGAGTCGTAGCTGCTGTTCTTGAATTGAGTTGTCTTTCTGGTCATGCTTTCATGTATTCATTGTGTCTGGTCGAGTTCATTGTTGCCAGTTGCCATTTGTAGTGTACTTGTCTTATTGTTCATTGTGAAGCCAGATCATTTGAACTTCATGTGCACTGGTCAGGTTGCATTCCATTACTGTCATTGTCTGGTTAGACTTGGTTCTTCACTTCATGTGCACTGGTCAGGTTGCATTCCATTACTGTCATTGTCTGGTTAGACTTGGTTCTTCACTTCATGTGCACTGGTCAGGTTGCATTCCATTACTGTCATTGTCTGGTTAGACTTGGTTCTTCACTTCATGTGCACTGGTCAGGTTGCATTCCATTACTGTCATTGTCTGGTTAGACTTGGTTCTTCACTTCATGTGCACTGGTCAGGTTGCATTCCATTATTGTCATTGTCTGGTTAGACTTGGTTCTTCACTTCATGTCACTAGTATCACTTGATCTTATTAGTGAGTTGCATTTGTGAACACTGTCGAGTCTTGTTGCATTTGCATTGTACCATGCTGTAGCTTCGAGTACTGGCTTCACTGTGCATATATATGTGTGTTGTACATATTGATCCTGGTTTACTTTGACCTTCTGATCTGGTGCCTGTAGTGTTACAGTCTTTGACTTGTTTCATGCATAACTGTGTTGGATATATAGCTGTACTCTTGTACACTTCATATGCTCATTTATGGGCATTTATTTTATTTACACTTTCATTTTGGTGGACTGATTCAGTTTACTTTGTTATCTCTGCTGCCTATATTGCACTATTAACCCTGTTGGGCTATTACCATTATATTTCAGTTCATTGCAAATTTATTTACTTGAATTAAGATTAATCCTGACTCGAGTGTTTTGTGTTTTGCATAAAACGCTCGGGTCAGACCGAGTGTTTTGCAGCTTGAAGGTTTTCAGACAGCGAAGTTAGAGAGGGGGGTAAATGCTCATCTTAGTTCGGGGATTTTTCTGAAGACTTTATATGCAGTAAAAATTAAAATTTGTACTTAAAGAAATATTTCGTTGTATAAATTTAATATATGTATAAACTCTGATATTTGTAAAGAAATTCAGTTTTGCGAAATATTATTATTCTGTGATTCTGTGGCTGATTCTGTTTAAACTCTATAAACTAAATAACAATCCATCATTTTGAACGTTTCAAGTTGGTTTAATTACCGACTCGGGGCGGTCAAAAGGACGGGTCGTTACAACAGTGATTTTTATAAAATAGTATAAAGATATATTTTATAAAATAATACAAAGTAGATATTTTATAAGAAGTTATAAAGTTTTATAAAATATTTATAAAATGAATACTTGATTTTAAATGATGAGATTTAGTATTTCAAAGGCTTTATGGATTTATAAGCTAATATTGTATTTATAAAATGGTATGAGATTTCAAAATAATATAAAGAGATGTTTTATTATATTGAAATAATATAGCATATAAAACTAAGTTTTGATTGAAGTAATAATTGAATTACTTACTTGAATATACGTGTACGTATATATGCACAAGCGGGTATATCTATACATGTATTTGAATTGGTATAGTAATCAAGGTAATTCTTGTGCTATAACTAAAATTGTTGAACGTAGTTGTGTGTGTATTTATATATGTTTGTATGTGAATATCCATTTTTTATAAGCACATGGCCAGAGTCTCATGTAGCCATAGCAACCATCGTGTACACTAAGTTGCATGAGAAGGACCGGGTCGAGTAATCGCTCCAGTGAAGCACGAAATGTGATTTATGTTGTAGTGTTGTACTTGTGTGTACTTGTATGCAAAGGCATGCACGAATGGCTAAATCGACACATGTGCAAGCAACTCACAAGGTCCGAAGGCTGATTGAGTTCCTTTTGGCATACTAGAGAAGGTCGGGTCGCCAGATTCTCCAGTTTAACTCTATACGTACAAAGAGTGGATTTCATGTCGAAATTAGTTTTCGAACACATATGGAAGAACTTCCAAAATATAAACCAATGGGCTCTAAAGGATGTTCGATGGGACGAAGGCAAGCTTCGAAAGCTATGTGGCTCATCGGGCGAAGCAACAGAGGAAACGACATGTGAATTGACGGTCGTATAGATCAGGTGGCACCTGCCATAGGCTTTATTGCCTGTGATAGGTTACCACTAGTTGACTAGTGGTAGACCACCGGTGGTGCACTAACCTAGGTAATAAAGTCTAGGCGAGGTTCCATTTTATCGGGGTTACTTCTCATGTTTCAGGTGTAGGTTCATGCATAGCTTTAGCGCAAATTCGAGGAAGACTACAAGCTACTCAGGGAGGTGGAATACAAGCTGAAGCTTGGGATCAAGATATGAATGTTAAGTGATTCCTATAGGATCAATAATGATTGGACATAGGATCGATATGATGATTGGTTACGTGATCAAGTCCGGTGAGCGTGTATGTTCGATCATAGTAAATTCGTACCTTTCAGCTATGACCTTGATGTATGCATAGTTTGATGAATTGTATCGGTCTTACATTAGTGACCGTACATAGTATTTGTTAAGTCAAAAAATGGATCAACACATAGAGTATGATGTGAAAGGACCAGCCCTATTAGAACCGAGCAAATATAATAGAAAATAGTAGAAAAGTAAATGAGACATAAGGATTTTATAGCGGTTCGACAGTCAACTAAGAATACGTCCACTTTATAGCTTTACTTACTAATTTGATCTTGTTTGTATGAGATTACGAGAGGTTTGAGAGATAAAGAATCATAAGTACAAGGGTTAGACAAGTTCTAAGTCCTATAATTGCCTAGAGTAGCTGCCTTGGTGACTATGGTATTGAGGAAAGAGTTGAAGAAGAGACAGAGCTTCCACGTAGTGATGGCAGAAACAGGCCGCTTTCTTAGTTGCTATATGGTTTGTATTTATAGAGGTAGCAGTCATATCGGATCATAAGTCTGTTACCTGAGAAGTCCAAAGACTGGCCCAAGGTAGTGTAAGAAATATTATGACAACTCGAGTCATGGTTTAGACTCGGTGCCGAGTCAAGCCCTTGGCTCGGGGCTGAGTCTAATCCTTAGCCATAACTTGGTTAAATCTTCTTGTTCTGAACTCCTTGCTTCGTCTAGATGTCTTTCATGTAATTTGGTAGGTTATTGATGAGTTTTGATTATTATCCTTCCACGACTTGGGTTATACTGTGGTTTGGACCGTCAAGTCTTCATTTCTTATGATGGGTTCTCTGGAACTCTACGAAACTTCTTAAACATGCATAGGAAGACTCGTTGGGTCACTTGTCAAAAATATGAAGACGCTAAGACTTGCCAATTAAACTCGGTACCAACTCAAAATCCTGTACTCGTCAAAAACTTAACTCGTCAGAATCCTTAACTTGGTACTAACTCAAATCCTTGACTCGGCACCGAGTTAAGGACTTAGTCCCATTTTCGATGACACTTCTCCTAGTTGTTTTCTAGCTTTCTCCAAGTGTGCTTATCATTTGCCTCCCAGAGTACGCTTTTGTTGAAAATAAAGTATGCTCTGGATCAATACAAACCCTTAGCTGATATTCTGCAAATTCTAGCTTTATCGTTTGAGCATCGTCTCGAGACATTGCTTTCATTTGGTTGATTGTCTATTAACCGTTTGTTTTAATTACACTTGAAATTCCATTCCTTTGCATTGGCGACATAATCTACACTCTGGAGGATACATCGTGCTTTAGGTTGGTGTAGAAGCTCTTTTGTGATGATTTCGAAATGATGGCAATTATGAAGGGAGATGGTTGAATTTTGGATTATACTTGGCCGGTGGTGAAGATGAATTTTGCCTCGACCGAATGCATGTTATTCCAAAGTCAAATCATGTTCACTGGCTTCAATTGTCTCTTTTCGAGAACTTGGCTAAGTTCCTATCTCTGTTTGAATTCTAGTGCAATGATTTATTCCAAAATCGGACGTAGTTGATGATTCTATTGTTTCGCTTTTCTGTTTCTACACTTTTAGTGACCTTGAGTTGCTCCAGATACGAACCAATTATCGAGTTCTCATCGATAATGGGTAAAGTCCCAAAAAGATAATATTAAAGTATCATGTGATTCATTTTTCTAGTTTGAGAAAGCTATCCGCGCAGGATGGTCCGTTTATGGTGTTCGGGACACTGGACTTACTTTGCATAGATAACACACTACACTTGCCCCAGTCAATGCTCGGAACCCGACTTGTCAATATACGTCGACTTCCCTTCAATTTCGGGCGTTGTTCATATGGGAATATTATTCAAAGTAAAACAAACCTGATAGTGTTGAACGTCAAGTTTTATTGTTTAGAATGACTTTCTGGCCATCCCGTCTTTCATCTGGCGAAGTAACTTCAACTCCTCCAGAAGCTGGATCCTTCACAGCTTAGGCTTTGCTTTTTATTTCTCATACTAGGAAGATTTATTATGGCTGAATAGCAAGGCACATTTGCTATTATGGAGCTGTTGTAAAATCCGCCGCCTCCTATAAATGAGTACACAGCCTTAAGAGCCTTGGACAAGTGGGAGGAGCAAGCAGGGATTCCTCTAAGCTTGTTGTCATGTCGGTCTACTTTTAGCTATGCTTACGCAAGGACAGCCTTCGTTGTCTCACAACTTTGTGTAGATAGACAAAATACCAGCATCTTCTTTGGTTATGTTCCTTTATCCTGCCCTGCATACATCTACTAAACTGCTATGTGCTCTTCTTAGCGACATAGCGACGTCATTTAAACAACTCTGTATCCATCCTTGCATATGTATGGTCGTGTTTCTTTCGACCAACTACTAGTCGTTGATAACACCATTTTCGCGCTGCTCCTACCTATCTTAGAAAGTAGCTGGGATGTTCATTTCCTTGTTGTATGACATTTTCCAAGAACTAAATCTTTTATATGGAAGGTTTAAATTGCTTGACTCTTGGCACCAGTTGTAGCTATATTTTATGAGGAAAATTATTCAACTGCCCCCTGTCTAATTAAGCTTTTCCAATCCCAGTCTTGGATCGAGAAAAAGTCCAACAATACTTGTTTTCAATTTTCTATGGCTATCTTTGCATATCCTCTACCAAGCATGTCCTACTTGGTCACCAACGCTGTCGTTGAAGTTCGGTTGGGTATAGTTTCAATCTTTGGAAACTAGTGCACGAATCATTCCATTCCGATTATCCTTCCTTAAAGTTTCCTATCTCCGGGGAAAGTAAAATTCCTAAAGGCTGGTGATTACACTTTCTTGACGTTGCCAATTTCTAGGTGACAACAGATTCTCGTAGGTTGTGGCTAAAATTCTAGTCGTGCATCAGTTTCTATCTTTAGAAACTAGCACATTAATGACTCAATTCTGAGTCTTTCAGTGCCGAGAGGTTCCTCTCGATATCGAGAACTTTTAGCTCACTACTTCCACTTGTCTGTTTGTATTTTTTCAACGTGATTATGGCAACCAGTTTCGCTTCGCCACCGGTAGTTGATTGCAAGGATAACAACTTTGTTCTTTTCTTCACCACCGGGTGCACATCAATAATGTTGGTCCCCTATTCTTTGCGATTTCCAGAATCCAGTCTGTGCACTAGTCTTTGTCTCCGGGGATTGGTGGTTTAACTGCTCGATTTCGAGCATTACCTTTTCTCACTGCTGCTCCTCCTATGTTCCTATGTGGCATATTTATTTCCCGCAACTCTGTGCATATAAATAATACTCCTACGGTCATTTTGGCATATTCTATTACTTAGCTCCATTCAAAACCGTGATGTATCTTGGCTTAGCCAATTCTATGGCCGTTCCTGTTTTGGCTCAGTCGAGTTCATTTTGACCAAGTGTAGGTGTATATGCCACAGTCCATAGAACTGATCACTCTGAATACTATGTCCATACATTTTCGAAAGACTAGGTTTCTTGAGCAATACGATTGACTGCCCTCGGCCTGATTTGCGTGGTAATTCACATATCTGCAAACTAGTGGCTTTGCTATTTAATTCCAAGATCTAAATTTTCAGTGCTGTTAATTCCTTGACTGCGATCGCATTCTCCCAAGTTGACATTATCAGCCAATGTCATTTTTTTAATAGTAAATCCTTTCAAGCCCAGTGTTGAGATCCTTGATGTTGAGAATCTTTGGGAAATGTTAGATTCTAGAAGGTAGGGCTGAAGATTCAATCGATCTTCTACTTCTATCTATGAAAGCCAGTGTATTGATAGTCCCATTCTAGGGGTTTCTCCTTAGCATCGCAATCTTCACACGATGGAATAGTCAAACAAGTTGGCGCCAACTGATTTGGTTGGTCCATAAGCAGGTTATCAATTCTTCTTGTCATTGCCAGACTACGGGGTGCGTCAAATGTATGCAGGTCGAAGCTGAATTATCAACCTGGTTCCTTGTTTAGTTTTGAGAACCTTTTTGCTATCGTCGATCTCAAGGCAGCAATGGATTCTTGAGACTATGTACTTCCTCTTCCTATCATCGCCTATCTTCGGGCAATGGTAAATTCTTGAAGGTTAAAGTTTTTCCTTTCTAACACCGCCTATCTTCGGGAAATGCAAAGTTTCCAAGGGAGGGAAGTTGGTTCCTTCTCAATGTCGCCTATCTTCAGGCAATGCCGAATTCCTGAATGTTAAGAGCTTCATTTCCTTAGGTGGCAATTCATTGCCTGAATGCTCTACTTTGCGAAACATAACTGTTATCTAATCAATTTTGTTATTATATGTAACAACCTATTTTTAACATATTGGAGGATCGAAAAATATATTTAGTTTATCCATATGAGGTAATATGACTCTGATATTTTGGGAAGTGACTCTTAGGGACATTTTTCACATATTTTTCCCAAGTTTATTTGTAGCCATTTTCACCTTGAAAACTTGTTTGGATTATAACATCTGGTAGGATCCGAATTAGGGTCTGAAACCAGTTTTATTGCTATAGGATGATGGTTTCCCATTCTGAAGAATGGTCATAATAGAAAAGCGGACGTGTCGTTTGAAAGTTATGGAAGTTTCAAGTTTGTTTGTTGTTGGCCAATTTTAGTGGGTAATTAACTAAGCCCATGTTTAGACCTACTAACCCACTTTGAATATTGTGTTAATAGGAGGCTGTAGGAATTGACCTAAATCATTTCCTTCTTCCTGAAAAAAGATCTAAACCTCCATTATCCCTAATTTCATCAAAAATCACACATTTTCCTTACTAATCTTAACTAAATCATTGACTAGAAAGGGGATTAGCATAAGGAAACTTAAGATTATCATTTTTGCTGATTTGGGTTCATCTCCTTTGCTGCCAACTTTAGATTTGAGGAGATATTTTAGATATTTGGTGAGTGGTTCTTGGCCTCTCACTCATCTATACTTGTTTTCGTAGTTAAAATGGTTGTTTTTAACATGTTTTTTGATGTAAAAGTGGTTTTCTAACTTTAACCACTTGTTCATATATGTTTATGACCAGAATACGAGACTTTAAATGATTTTAGAAATGGGTTTTGTAAACTATTAATACCTATTAACTTGCTAATGTAATCATTGTCACTTATATGCATATGTTAGTGTAAAACTTGGATCTAAGGAAAAACTAGTTTGATTATCATATCTTTATATACTGATTGTATAAATGGATGTATATGCATGTTATCCCATGATTGTATGTTGTGATTTGATGTAATTTACTAATGCTTTGGATGTTAGTAGATAGGTTGAGAAATCTGACAAATCAGTGGCAAAATTTGTCGGAATTGGATAAGACTTGAAAGGCAGAACCTGGAGCATAGGTGGAGCTTGTAGTTCAATCCCAAGCCCCAATTCACTAAGTACAGAAGTCGATAATGACATTTGAGGTGGGGACAATATCTGTGGCTTTGTCCAAGTCATCATCGATTTCGTGGAGGGGTATATATCGGCTAGTTGGGCTGTTTCAAGGCAATGGACTGCGGTTTGGCTAAGTACTTGAGGCTATGACGAATTGATTCTAGGATTTCGACTTAGGTTTTTTTTCGGAAGACATGACGACTTGAATTAGAGCAGAGAATTCGAGGTTCGAGCACCAGGGCATGGAGTACTATAAGCAAGATGTCGGATGTGGGAGACTTGGCCACATGTTGGCCAAGTATAAAAGTCGGTGACGACCTCTTGAAGTCGGTATCGAGTTCTCATCCTTGGTCCTATGGGGACCAAATTTCTGGAGTACAGTTTTGGAGTTCTAGAGGTCGTGCTGGAGATGTTGGCTTGTTCATATGATGACTAACAGTAGTATAACAACATGATGAAAGTTAGAGTCTTCAGATAGTAACTCAATGACGAATGGAGTTAGGTTACAGAGATGATGGCTCGATGAAGAAAGGAGTCATATAGTGGGGAAGTAGAATGGTTCCTTTAGGATAATGTCTCGATGAAGAAAGGAGTCGTTAAGTGAGGAAATGAAGGACGGTTCCTGCAAGATAATGGAAGTCAAATATAGCAAAGGAACATGTCGAATATGCATACTAAGGGATTGTTGATACTTAGAGTGTTTATTTTTGTACCCAAAGCAGGGATATCGTGAGGATGCTTATGGGGGACAAGAATAGCTACCCTGGATATGAAGAATGGATCCATGTATCCTAAACCAGAAGAATGGGTCTAGTACCAAATTTGGGTAAAAATCGAGATTTCCTTTAGACAATGGTAGAAGAATGATCGTACAAGTTATCATATATCCAGAGTACACTGAGTGGCAATTAATATTGTTTGATGGATGTTATTTCTGTTATGGATGCTTCACTAGTCACCTGTCACTCTAGGGTTGTCATCGGAAATAGGTAGTGGAGATAGGGATACCAAGGCACCCTTTATCACACTTTGTTGTGTTACACCTTTATGATATGTGGAATAGCATATTATGTTATTATGTGCTAACTCTTTGGTTGCAGGGAGAGGTCAAGTATGATTTTTATACCTTGCTCCTTACTATATCGACCTGTATAATATTTTGATACATTTATCGCTCACACCAAACTATTTTCTAACTCGAGGTTTTATGCTTTGCTTCTTATTATCTGGGGTCCTCTTAAATAAGTAGACTAGATAGCAGATCTAGTTGCGACATAGTAGCTGTGCAGAGGACAAGCTGAAGGGGGCTATCTTGTATTAAATTTGGATTTCTATGCTTATTCCACTGTGTAACACTGTGGAGCCTTGGCAGTGTTCACTTATTACTATTAGTACGAAAAAGTTATTTGAGTTTATTCTTGTTGTATGAACTCTATTTCATAATGTATAACTCTATGTATCTATAATCTGATATTTGGATCACTTGGTTATTACTGTCTCTCCTATTTTATATCTATGATATTATATTTTATTCCATGCGCTATGAGATATAATACAGGTTCTATGATATTTTGTTTCATTTTTATACCTTGATGGTTGCTCTACATCGATCGGCATGACAGCAGCGCACTTTCTTATGTATATTGGGTGCCGGTGGTGTAAGGCGGTCATCATATTTGGTATCAGATCTTAGGTTACGTTGTTGAACCTAAGGGATACCATGGTTTAGTAGAGATAGGAAAGGAGTTCTCACCCTAGACAGGATCAAGAGAGTACATATATTCGAGAGGGCGTAGTCGTTATATATTTTGATTTTTAAAACTATATAGTAGTATATATAGAATATAAGTCATATGCATACATGAATACCATTGACACAGTTTTCTTTTTGATAGACTGGTCATTCCTTTTATATATCGAGAATGAGCTGGCAAACAAGAGACACAGTTAGGAACTTCCTCTCAGGAATTCAACGAGGAACGGGTTCGGGGGTTTCTAATCCTGACTTTCATGCTATGTTCAAAAGGATGATGCGAACATGCTTCAAAATGCCAAATCGGTCGCTCTGAATGTTGTTGTTGGTGGTGGTGCTCAAGTACAAGCGTCGGGGGCTTACTTCACTAAGCTATGCAAAGATTATTCTACTTTGGGAGGAAAGTCATTCCTTGGAACGGAGTCTGCCATTGAAGTTCAGGATTGGTTGGACACCTACGAGCATATTTTTGGTGATATAAAGATTAATGATGCCACGGAAAGGAGGTTGGCCTCTAGTCAACTTCAAAGGTGGGACATTAACTAGTGGAATTATATCACTGCTGCTACACCCGAGGATTAGTTCACTTGGGATTAGTTCAATGCTAGGTTTGAGGAGAAGTTTATTCCCATTGCTCATAAATCAGTACTGTTTAGGAGATTTGCTGATTTAAAGCAGGAAGACATATCTGTTATTGAATACATTGCTGAGTTTGATGCCTTGTCGATGTATGGGATGTCCTTCATCGATACTCCATTGAGAAAGAATGAGAATTTCATTACGGGTTTGGACGTCTGTTTGGGGGAGAAGCCGGTGAGTCATTTTGTTGGGCCATTTGAGAGACTTGTCGAGAAATCCCATCGCCGGGAGAGTTTATACCCTAAGTCCAAATCAGCTGTTGTTGTTAAGGAGGAGCCGAAATATCAACAAAGTGGTGGAGGCAAAAAGAAGAATTAGCTTGAAAAGAGGAAGCAAACTCAAGGGAAGAATACTTAAAAGAAGGATAAATGGGATCCTATTTGCTACGGTTGTACAGAAAAGGGTTACATGATCAAAGACTACAAAGTCGATGGGAAGAGGAAGTGTTACAACTATGACAAGCCTGGGCATACACTAAAGAATTGTCCAGAACCACTACAATAGAAACAAATTGTGAAGGCATATGCTTTAGACGTTGCTTCGACCTCATCGAGTGCTCCCTTGGAAAAAGAGAAGGGGAAGGCGTTGTTGTTCAATGTATGCTATCCCTTTATGATGTTCCCATACGTGCTTTATTCAATATTGGGGCTCAACATCCCTTTATATCTAGTGACCTAGTAGATAGGCTAGAATTGAAACCCGAAATAGTTGACTGACCATTAATTGTGATTAACCCTATAGTAGACTCCATTATCCCGTGTATGGTTTGTTGTGGTTTGGTCTTATCGAGTCATAGATGCTCTTTGGTTTGTGATTTTTTTGTTCTGAATTTCATTAGGTTCGGGATAATCTTGGGAATGGAAGTATGCAGTGGTAGTAGATTGTGAGAAGTTGTTGGTGACAATTGGGGCTGTGGAAGGGCGGACGGAAGTGATTGGCTGCTTGCTAGAGGATGGGGTTATGGTTAGCTTTCTATATTCGCTTGAGATTACACTAGATAAGTTGTCATATGTGCCTATCATTAAAGAGTATTCGAACATATTTGAGGAGGTGGCTAGATTACCACCGCATATAGAGATCGAGTTTTGTATAGACTTGATGAGAGATGCCAGACCTATAGTTATACCACCGAGGTGTATGACGCCTAGAGAGCAAAAGGAGTTGGAGGTGCAAGTGAATGACCAGTTGAGAAAAAGGTTCATTCGTAGGAGTATATCTGAGTAGGGTGTACCTGTAGTATTCGCCACTAAAGCGGATGGCTCTCTTAGATTACATGTTGATTAACGGTAGCTGATTAATGTGATGAGGAAGAAAAATTACTCACTCCCACGTATTAATGACTTGTTCGATCAGCTCTATGGTGCGAAGGTTTTCTCTGAATTAGATTTGATGATGGGATTTTGCCAATTGAGAGTGGCAAAGGAGAATGTGTCGATCACTACGTTTCGTATACCATCTAGAATCTATGAGTAGTTGGTTATGCCGTTCAGGTTAACACATGCTCTGACATATTTTGTTGATCTCATGAACCGTGTCTTCAGGGATCAGCTCAAAAAGTTCGTACTAGTTTTGTAGATGACATCCTGATCTATTCTAGGACAGAGGAGGAACATAAGGCACACTTAACGATTGTGCTTGAAGTTTTAAGGAAGCATAAGTCGAAAGAAAAGTTTTCAAAGTGTCATATTTGGAGAAGGGAGATGAAATTCTTGGGTCACGTCATCTCTGAGCAGAGTATCGTAGTAGACCCTACTAAGGAGGCGGCAGTTTAGGATTGGAGCTGACCCAAGAATGCTACTGATCTAAGGAGTCTCTTAGGACTGGTGGGATATTATAGACACTTTATAAAGGACTTATCGAAGGTAGTCGTGCCGTTAACCAATTTAACAAAGGAAAATCAGACTTTTACTTGGGATGCGAGATGTGAGTAGGCATTTGTGAGTCTGAAGGAGAGGTTGACGAGCGCACCTATATTGACCATTCTAAGCGGGAATGAGAAGCTGACAGTATACACAGATGCCCGTGGTACTGGATT
This sequence comes from Allium fistulosum, assembly GCA_030737815.1. Lineage (NCBI taxonomy): Eukaryota > Viridiplantae > Streptophyta > Magnoliopsida > Asparagales > Amaryllidaceae > Allium > Allium fistulosum. The sequence goes on along the minus strand of CM060903.1, from coordinate 343,905,439 downwards.
GGGTGCAATATTAATGCAGAAGGGAAAAGTTGTCACATATGCTAATCGACAACTGAAGCTGCACGAGAGGAAGTATCCAATTCATGATTTAGAGTTAGCGGCTATAGCATTTGCTTTGAAGATTTGGAGGCATTACTTTTTAAGGGAGAGGTTTGAGTTGTACACGAACTACAAATCTTGAAGTACCTTTTCTCTCAGAAGCATCTCAACCTTTGGCAGCAGTGATGGTTAGAATTCTTAGCCTCCTACGAGTTTGGCATTTCCTATACACCTGCTAAGGGTAATGCAGTCACCGATATACTGAGTATAAGACATGCTAGTTTGGGAGCGATGTTCCTGGAGTGAAACAGTTGGAGTATATTGTCGGTTATGACTTCAGACCTCATTGCGAGTTAGAACCAAAGATGTTGGCAAGCTTAAGCATCAGGCCTATTCTTATAGAGCAGATTGGTACTAGTCAAATGCGTGATGCCAGATTAGCTGAGATTATTTCGAAGGTTGAAGCGAGGGAAGAGTCTAAGGACATGAGACAATACCGACTCGACCGAGATGGTTGGCTTCATAAGAATGGAATATTGGTTGTTCCCAATGTTGATAGATTGGGAGATGAGGTGCTCAAAGAGTGCCACTATTCCAAGTTGACCATATATCTCGATGGCAGTAAGATGTACCATGATACGAAACGGACTTATTATTATGAAGGGATGAAGAAGAATATCGGGATATTCATATCGAAGTGTATGAACTGCCAGTTGGTTAAGGTAGAACAAAAGAAACCGAGTGGTCTTTTGCAACCACTTGAAGTTCTCAAGTGGAAATGGGAGTAGATATCGATGGATTTTATAGACGGACTGCTAAGGATACGAGCAGGGTACGACCGTACCTAAGCGTAGATCGGTTGTTTAAGAGAGCTAGATTTATACCCATCAAGTCTAGTAGAACGGTAGCCAAAATTGCAGAGTTATATGTGAAATGGATTATATGATTTCATGGTGTGTCGAAGAGCATTTTGAGTGACCAAGGCCCGTTGTTTACTAGTGGGTTTTGGAAGAGCTTACAGGAGGCATTGGGTACCGAGCTACATCTTATTACATCTTACCACCCTCAAACTGATGGCCAAATTGAGAGAGTGAATCGTATCTTAGAAGATCTCTTGCGAGCTTGCATTCCTGATTTTGGAGGCTCATGGGACGATCACTGCATTTAGTGGAGTTCGTAAACAATAACAGTTATCAGTTTAGTATTGTTATGGCACCATATGAAGCATTGTATGGTCGACCGTGTAATGCCACTTCATGTTGATGGGAAGTGGGCGAGAAACCGATACTTGGGTTAAATATGGTTAGAGAGACCTCAAAAAAGATAGAGATCATTCGGCAATGCATGAAAGCTGCACAGGATAGATAAAAGAGTTACGTTGATATAAGGCATAGAAATTTAGAATTATCCATCAGAGATATGGTATTCGTGAATATTTCTCCTTTAAAGAACGTTATTTGGTTCGGTAGTAGAAGGAAGTTGGCATCAAGATTTGTTGGTCCTTTTCTGATATTAGAGAGGATTGGGAACGTTACTTATAGAGTTGACTTATCTCAAAGAATGGCAAGAATGCACAATGTCTTCCATGTGTCCCATTTGCAGAAATTTGTGCACGACTCAGGCATAACTATCGCATCGGATCAGCTTGATGATATTAAGATTGAACCAGAAGCTTCGAGACTTCATAGGTTGGTTCATATTGTCGGACGCGATAAGAAACAACTTAGAAGGAAGATGGTGGAGTTAGTGAAAGTTCAGTAGGGCAAAAGTGAAGGCGATTACAAATGGGAAACCGAGGAGAGTATGAGGGCCACACACCCAGAGCTCTTCACATGGTAAGGCATATTGGTTATCGCATTTTACTTTCACTTTTGATATCATATAGTATAGTTTAGTATCCCGCATGCTAGGATAGGTTTACCTATATTATTGATTTCATGTTTAACATGTTTCATGATGTACCTGTTTGTTAGGCATGTGGGGTAACTATGATTGATTTCTGTGTTTGTTTGGGGATTTCGGGGGGGAAATTCTTAAAGGGGGTAGAGTGTAACAACCCGTGTTTTATATATCGGTGGATCATAAAATATTTTTATTTTATTTGTATGAGGTCATACGACTCTAAGATTTTGAAAAGTGTCTCTTGGGGACAATTTTCACATCTAAGATTTTTCCCGAATTTCAGTGTAACCATTTTGACCTTGAAAATATTGTTTGGACTATAAATTTTGATATAAGCTGAATTAGGGTCTCAAACTACTTACATTACTTCAGGATAATGGTTTTCCATTTCGTTTGAGTGGTCATAATAGAAAAACAGACGTGTCGTTTGAAAGCTATAGCAATTTAAATTTTTGGCTACTGCATGCCAGTTTTAGTGGATAATTAACTAAGCCCATGCTTAGGCCCACTAACCCGCTTCGAATTTTGTATTAATGGAAGGTTGTAGGAACTGACCTAAGTCATTTTCTTCTTTCCCATAATAGAACGAAACCTCCTTTAGCCCTAATTTCATCAAAAATCATACATTTTCCTTACTAATCTTAGCCAAATCATTGATTAGAAAGAGGATTAGCATAAGGAAACTTAAGATTATTATTTTTGCTAATTTGGGTTCATCTTCTTTGCTATCTACTTCTGATTTTGAGGAAAAAACGTGTATTTTAGGTATTTGGCGGTGGTTCTTGACCTCTCACTCATTTATACTTGTTATATAGTTAAAATGGTAATTTTTAACGTGTTTTTGGATCTAAAATGGTTTTCCAACTTTAATCACTTGTTAATGTATATTTATGACCATACATATGAGATTTTAAATGATTTTAGAAATGGGTCTTGTAAACTATTAACACCTATTCACTTACTAATGTAATCTCTATCACTCATATGTTAGTGTAAAACTTGGACTTAGGGAAAAACTAGTTTGATTATCATATCTTCGTATATTGATTATATAAATGGATTTATATACATGTTATCCCATAGTTGTACATTGTGATTTGATGTTGTTTTCTAGTTCTTTTGATGTTAGGTAGATAGGTTGAGAAATCAGGCAAAACTGGTTGGAATTGGATGAGATTTGGATGGTAGAACCTGGAGCATAGGTGGAGATAGCAGTTCAAACCGCAAGCCCCAATTCCCTAAGTACGAAAGTTGGCATTGACAATAGAGGTAGTTGCCAACTTCTATGGCTTAGTCCAAGTCGACAGCGATTTGGTGGATGGGTAGAAGTCGGCAGCCCATAACTCGATAATGAATGGAGTTAGGTTTCGGAGATAACCGCTTGATGAAGAAAGGAGTCGTAGAGTGTGGAATGTAGAATGGTTCCTTAAGGATAACATCTCGATGAAGAAAGGAGTCATTAAGTGGGGAAATGAAGGATGGTTCCTCCAAGATAATGGAAGTCAAATGGAGCAAAGGAAGGGCTCGGATACGCATACTAAGGGATCATTAATACTCAAAGTGTTTTCTTTTGTACTCAGAGCAGGGGCATTGTGAGGACGCTCATGGGTAGTGAAGAATAGCTACCCTTGATCGGAAGAATGATCCATGTACCATGGATCAGAAGAATGGGTCTAGTACCAACTTTGGGCTAAAGAGAGTACAATTGAAAATCAGGATTTCCATTAGTCCCTGGCAGAAGAATGGTCATACGAGTTATCATATATCCAGAGTACACTGAGTGGCAGTTAATATTGTTTGATGGATGCTATTTCTGTTATGAATGCTTCACTAGCCACCTGTCAGTCTAGGGTTATCATCGGAAATAGGCAATGGAGATAGGGATGCTTAGGCACCCTTTATCACACTTTGTGTTACACCTTTATGATATGTGGAGTAGCATATTATGTTATTAGTGCTAACTCTTTGGTTGTAGGGACATGTCAGATATGATTTATGTATCTTGCTCCTTATTATATCGATTTGTATAGTATTTTGATTCATTTACCACTCACACAAGACTGTTGTCTGACTCTAGGTTTTATGCTTTACTTCTTATTATCTCGGGTTCTCTTAAATGAGTAGACTAGACAGCAGGTCTAGGTGCGACGCAGTAACATTGCAGAGGACGAGCTGAAGGAAGCTATCTCATATTATATATATATGTATTTCTATGCTTATACCGCTATGCAACACTATGGAGCCTTGGTAATGATCACTCATTATTAGTAGTATGAGACGGTTTTTTGAACTAATTCCTGTTGTATAAACTCTATTTCATGATGTATAACTCTGTGTATCTATACTCTGATATTTGGATCACTTAGTTATAACCGTCTCTCCCGTTTTATATCTATGATATTACATTTTATTACATCCATTGTGAGATATACTACAGGTATTGTGATATTTTTTTTCATTTTTGAACCTTAATGGTCGCTCTACATTGATCGGCATGACAATGGCACATTTTTTATGTATATTGGGTGCTGGTGGTGTAGGGTGGTTGTTACATTATTAGTGTTTGAACTTGGCGAGGTTTCCTTTGACCTAGTAGTTGTGCACCTATCCCTGTTCGTGGGACTAGCTATTTCGGACGCCTTTATTTGGGCATTTATGAAATGTGGAGAGGTGTGGGGCAAATGATTCAATTGCCCCAAGTCTGGCTCTCAATCCTACTTTGAGATTGAGAAAGTTCGGTGATATAACTCCTGACTTTCCATGTTTTTCCTGCTTGTTCTTTACCGTGTGTGCCTTGCTTGACTACTAAAATTGTTACAGAAGTCACGTTCATGTGTCATTTTGTTTCTCCGAGAACTGGTGATTTAACTGCTTGGTTCCAAGCAACATTTGCTTGAGGCTACCTACCTTTGGGTTGCGTCAAACCTCCTTCTAAGTTGAATACTGGAAATTCAGTTGCGCACCAGTTACTAGTACAAGAGCGATTCGATCCTGGCGATTTTCCTTCGATGCCGCGTTATCTCTAATAGCGGTTGATTCATGTGATGAAGGGCTGAACCATTCGATTGGTCGATGAATGGATATGTCTTTCATTTGTGCCTATCTTCGGGCAATAGTAGTTTTCTAAAGATAAGGGTAGAAACTCATTTGAGTAACAACTTCTATCTCCGGAAGCTAGTGCATTGATAGTTTATTGTTATGAGTGTTTCTCATCGGCCCTGTAGTTTGAAGTTTTCCTAGCATTGCCGGAGCAACACCGGTACTTAGAAAATAGAAAGTTTTCCGACATCGCTGAGGCAACATCGGTACTTATAAAATAGACTCTGAATTGCTGGGGCAACACCGGTACATAGAAAATAGAAAGTTTACTAGCATTCTGGGGCAAAATCAGTACTTGGGAATATGGGAGTTTCTGCCATTACTGAGGCAATGCCGATACTTGTGAGGTTGGGATCGATTTTCTCCATCGATCTGGTGGTTTTGGGCCTTCTTGACGTTGCTAAAGCAACTCCGATTTTCAGAAGGCAGGGATTGATTTTTCAGTCGATCCAGCAGTTTGAGTCAATTTTTCCATTGACTTGGCGATATTGTATTTCATTTGGGTACTAGTTTCAGTCTTCGAAAACTAGCACTTTAATGATTGGATCATAGGAATCTTTCCTCAGTGCTGCCAGTCTTTGGGTAGCATTAAAGTCCTACAAGTTAGGATCGAATCGTTCGTTCGATCCTGTATTGTTGGGTAGAGTCCTTTTAACCCAATGTGGCTGCTTTCTCAACATTGCCTAACTCCAGGCTATGCAACATCCAGAAGAGTGAGAGCCTTAGGCATTTCCATTACTTAGCTTTGTTTATAACCGTCTAGCGCTCCCTTTGGCAATGTAGGGCCATTATTTAACCAATTCCATCATTATTCTTATTCATGTAGGGTATAATTTCCTACGACCGATTTTTGTTACAATTTGACTTCCATTTGTGGAATCTGTTATTCCTAAGTGCCAAATTCCAAGCATTTACAGAAAATTAGACGCTGTGGAGCGAGTTGTTACATTGCCCCCATTATGACTACGCTATTCCCATCCTAATCATGGACTGGTATTCGGTAGAGCTTGTCTTAAATCTATGATAATTATCCTTGCTTGTTCGATAATCGATGGTTTTGTTGCTCGATTTCAAGCATTCTCTCCTTATCATTGTCTGTCTCCGAATAACAGTTTGTTTTCCACAAGCAAGAGTCAAAGTACCTGATCAAACTTTGCATTGCTGATTATTCCAAGAGCTGCTAACGTCTAAGCCTCAGTAAATCTATGATAGTTGAGGGTTATCCTTCCAGACATCGCTAGTTTCTGAGCAGCATCTGATTCTTGGAAGATGAGCTACTCCCTCCACACATTACCACTCTTCGGGCTATGCTGGAATCTTGCAGGTTAGATTTTGAGAACTCAGTCGAGCACCTACTTCTGTCTTCGAAAGTTGATGCATCAATGACTTGATTCTGGAAATGCCTTCCGTCGTCACCTACCTCTTGACGATGGTAAGTTCTTCCTATTATCGCTATCTTCGGGCGACGGTAAGTTCTAAGGAGTTCGATTCTCTTGTCGATATGACAGTCTGGAGTTCCTGATGTCATGAGGCAACATCGATGCCTAGGAAGCCAGACCAATTTTCCTACCAATTTTGTATTTGAAATATCTCTCAACATACTACATTGGTTAGCTCTGTTGTGATGGCCAAAATTCTCCATTCAACATAACATAACTAAGGTGTATATCGGCTTAGCTTGTCCCAACTACACGTTGGTGTATGTATGCCCCTTACTCCACAGAGCTGGTTACTCCGAACCCAGGGTTTAAGCACTTGGATAGAGACCAGTTGTTTTGGGCGACTCATTTGGTTGCCCCCAGTCTGAATTATGCAGTAAGCTCCTGTCTTCGGGAACTTATAGTCTTGCCACTCGATTTTGGGCATTTTCATGCCTTGTATGTGTCCAGAAACTCTCAAACAGCTCAAGTGCTCGGAATTTGCTCGGACATAGCCTATCTCGATTGCATTGATCATATGTGCTTTACTTGCAAGAAAACAGTTCCATCGGTTCAAGGAGCGATGTGCGAATTGCAATATATGTAAATATTACATAGTTAAGTGCGGTTCCATCGGTTCAAGAAGGGAAAGAATGGAGCGTACTTGAACATAGTTCCATCCGTTCAAGAAATGAAGGAATGGAGCGCACTTGAACACAATTCCATTGGTTCTAGCAGCGAGAATGGAGCATACTTGAACACAGTTCCATTAGTTCAAGCAGCGAATGAATGGAGCGTACTTTGAACATGGTTCTACCAGTTCAAGCAGTGGAGGTATGGAGCGTACTTACACACGGTTCCAACGGTTCAAGCATTGGAGGCATGGAGCGTACTTGAATGCAGTGCCACTAGTTTAAGCAATAGAGGAATAGAGCATACTAGAACGGAGTTCCATCGGTTTAAGCAGTGGATGAATGAATGCTTACTTAGACGTGGTTCCACAGGTCCAAGAAGCGAAAGAGTAGAGCGTACTTTAATGCGGTTCCACTGGTTCAAGCAGGTTCCACTAGTTCAAGGAGCTGATGAATGGAGCATACTTGAATGTAGTTCCATCGATTCAAGAAGCGGATGAATGGATGCTTACTTGGACGCGGTTCCATTGGTCCAAGAAGCAAAGGGGTGGAGTGTACTTGAATGCGGTTCCATAGATTCAAGCAGCGGATGAGTGGAGCATACTTGAACACAGTTCCATCAGTTCAAGCAGCAAATGAATGGAGTGTACTTGAACGCAGTTCCATCAGTTTAAGCAGCAGATGTATGGATGTTTATTTGGACGCGGTTTCATTGGTCTAGGAAGCGAAAGAGTGGAGTGTACTTAAACGTGGTTCCACCGGTTCAAGCAGCGGATGAATGGAGCATACTTGAATGCGGATCCATCGGTTCAAGTAGTAGATGAATAGACTGTACTTAAATGCGGTTCCACCAGTTTAAGCAGCGAAGTGCAGCTTATGGCATATGCACATGAAGTTTTCTTACAAGAGGGCGGTTCCATTAGCTCAAGAAGTGAGGTGCGGCTTACGGGATGCATATAGGGAGTTTGCTTGGAAGAGCGTGGTTCCATTGGTCTAAGAAGAGAGGTGCAGCTTATGGGATTAGCACAAGGAGTCTGCTTGCAAGAGCATTGTTTCATCGGTCTAAGAAGCGAGATGTGGCTTATGGGATGCGCACAGGGAGTTTGCTTGCAATAGCGTAGTTCCATCGGCTGAAGAAGTTTTTCAATGATTCTTTAAGTCTTTGTGATAGGCTAGATAGAGACATCACGTCCTTTGGTCGTGTAGTGCGAAGTCTATACTGTTCTAGGAATTTTCTTGCTAACTCGTCGAAAGTGGAAAGACCTTGGCCTAAGCCTAGTAAACCACATGGAAGTAACATCTTCCAATAAGATATTGTTGTCTAAGATTTGTTGCTCCATGTATGATGGCATACTCAGCATGGTGAACTTATGAGGATATTATTCTCTTAGAACATTTTCAATGAACGAAGTTCGGCTTAGTACGAAACCCCACTCCTCGTTCTTCCTGCCCCTAATTTCCTTCACCAACCATTTGACCATGTCAATGATGTAATCTTTGCTGGCATGGTAATATATAGGTCGACTATTAGGGGTTACGCCGAGTGTTTGACTTCACAAATGGTCTCGGTTTTCTAACTGAAGCCTAGTTCTCCATTCTCCGGGAGAACCACTCCTGCAGAGTTCCGTTGATGCATGGTCGGCCTTATTGTGGCAATTTGGACTTCATTTCCAGCATTTTTCCTGTGTACATCAGCATTTAGTTCCAATCCATCATCATCAAGTTGCACATCACCTTCAAAGTGAGAGGCAAGCATTGCTTTGTTCACCTAAGGAGTGACGAGTATTCACTCCAAGATTTAGGTTAGCACTAGGTTATCTTCCGGTAAGAGGAGCACTTCCATTGCCCCTATAACAATCCTTCCATCTCCACCATCTACCTCTTTCAGTTTTTTTTGTCATCCCTCCCATTTAATCCTAGAATAAAGGAATTCTCTTGTTCCATAGCAGCTGCAGTTTCTTGCCTAGCTCTCTGAGCACTTGATGGCTGAAGTGCTAGGAAAGCATAAATCTTATCCATGAGATCATTTTGGCCATCAGCCATTTTTTGGTTAAGCTCATTAACTATCCGGTTGAGTTCTCCTCTTGCGACAACTTCTTGGTGAGAAGAAGAGTCTGGAGCAAAGTTTCCATTGTTGGTTTCAGTTTGGTGGGTGTTTGTTTCATCACCACCAATAGTTTCTCCTATGGATCTCCCGGATGCAGATTTCCCTTTAGGAGCCATTGGGTTAACAAATCTTCAATTTCTTCAAGTACACTTTCTAGATCTAAATTTTGCATCTATTCGAGCCAAAGTGGATAGCTAGATCTAAGCTTGAGTTCAATTCTCAATGAAAGCACCAAAATGTTAACCCAAAAAATGGATCGACACCGAAGAGTATGATGTGAAAGCACTAGCCCTATTAGAAGAAAATAGTAGAAAAGTAAATAAGACACAAAGATTTTATAGTGGTTCGGCTATTAACTAAGCCTGCGTGCACTTTATAGCTTTGCTTATTGATTTGATCTTGTTTGTATGAGATTATAAGGGGTTTGAGTGAGAGAATCACAAGTAAAGGGATTAGACAAGTTTTAAGTCCTATAATTTCCTAGAGTAGCTGTCTTGTTGACTATGGTGTAGAGGAAAGAGTTAAAGAAGAGACAAACTTCCACATAATGATGGCAGAACTAGCTCCTTTCTTGGTTGCTTTATGGTTTGTATTTATACGGGTAGCAACCATATCGGATCAGAAGCCCGCTACCAGAGAAGTCCAGAGACTGGCCCAAGGTGGTATAAGAAATATTATGACAACTCAAGTTATGGTTTAGACTCGGTGCCGAGTCAAGCCCTTAACTCAGAGTCGAGTCCAATCCTTAGCCATAACTTGGCTAAATCTTCTTGTTTTGAACTCCTTGCTTCGTCTAGATGTCCTCCATGTAATTTGGTAGGTTATTAACGAGTTTTGATTATTATCCTTCCACGACTTGGGTTATCCCGTGGTTTGGACCGTCAAGTCTTCATTTCTTACAGTTGGTTCTCTAGAACTCTACAAAACTTCTTACATATGCATAGGAAGACTTGTGAGGACCCATTTCTTCGACTCTTAGAAATCGACACTAATACATCCTCGATATTCACGTGTCGCAAATCCAAGTGCTGGAAAAGCGGATTCTCAAGGGTAAGAAAGAAAATAAAGATAGAAAATAATATCACATATATTATTTCAATATAAATGTTATAGTGGACATTAAAATACATTTATCGAAGTTAAACATGGATAGTTATAAATTTCCGTCCTTACAATTTGCGGAATACTATAGTACAAAAGTGTGGTGGAAATAGGTAAAAATCTTCTGACTCCATGCTTCCAGCTCCATCCAGATTTCTTCTAAACTAGACCTGACTACTAGGCTGCCCGGGAAAATTAGGGTACTCAGAGTTTAAGGAAAAGGAAAATAAACTCCGGGTCAGTCATGGGACTAGTGTGAGAACTCAAACAGAAGGGTATCTCATAAGACCACGCCGCACATAAACACTGAACATGTTTTACCTTATGATAACCAAATCATTATTACGTAAAAATAAGGAATATTATTTTTAACAACATTTCCTTGAAAACATTTGCAAGTAAACTTATTAAACTTAGCCGAAACTGTTACATTATTAAATTCTAGCATACAAACCACAAATGCGAGTTCTACAAACAAAATGGCAGACACTTATTGGAGAATGGGTTTCCATACGAATGACCAGGTGAAGGGACTACCTTCCGACCGTACATCTCTAGAGGAATGTACCGAGGCCAAATTGATGGTCCTTTACCAACACAAGATTGGTCTACCTCTTCCTAGATAGTACCGAATATGTCATCACCCCGGTCGTTACCGACCTATCCGAGCGCTCGATTTCCATACACCACATTAATTTACATCTCGAATATCATAGCGGGAAGAAATATATCTATAAGGGGATGATCATACCCTAATGGTTGTGAACCACATAGCCTTGCCGCATCTACCTGTTTTGGTCATTTCCGAGTGTGAGGCTTGAGGTAACGATTAACTTTATCATAGCACATCATCTTTCTTTAAATGCCACATTGACATTCCATCGATCCCTATTGACTTCCATAAACATACAACCCCCGAGCTCATACATCTCAAAGAAAGGTGTTAAGCTCATAGAAGATTCTCCGCCACCAAACAGATGTATGTTTATAAAAGTCAATGATGAAATCTCAAGAATGCAAGGTCAAACATCCATCCATACAAGTTCGTTCTGGGACTGAACGAAACCGAAGGCACTCTCCTACCCTATCCAATCGGGAATTAACCCTAGGATTAGTAGCGAGAAGTCCTTGCAACCCAAAGAGTTTCAGAAATGAAGGGACCACAGCTACTTTAGTATTTGGGAGCTAACCAAAATTATCAACAAGTAGTCCTTTCATCCCTAAAATCCCTGGTCTTCATTCTTCAGTCTCTCTATCAGGACATTATTTTTTGAACGCATACATTGGTTCGAAGTGTTTTTCAGATAGGGATTTCCCCAGATCCGACCCTGTTTCCTTCGATCCAATCATCATCGATAAAAAGAGGTTTTATGAATAAGGAATCATTTTTTAATTGATTAAGTTCTTTTTATCAAAATATCTTTTAGAGATATATAACTTTTAAAACACTTCTTTTTGGTATATACGGAACCATTAAACCTCTTTTATAAAATCCCTTGATAATCTTTTAAACTTCTTTCTACTATGAATATTTAGAAATCTTTTCATTTTTTATTTAGGAAGATATTGCTCTGAGTAAACCAAATTCACCATCCCCTTTGTTGTGCCAGTCTGGATAGCCAGGAAGAGCAGGAAACTGGGTTTCCAAACTCAAGCTTAGACACTATCTCTTTGACACTCATAAGGCAGTCCAGTAATTTGATCGACACTAAATCATTAAACCTTTAAATCATTTCATAAATCCTTCAAATTACCTTTAAAACACTTTATAAATCATTTAAAAACATTTACAAACCATTTGGAAAAGAGTGATTAAGTTTAAAACTATATTTCAAAAGTTATCGGAATAGTGCTGTGGAAAGTGCTTTTCAAGCTATATTGATCAAAACGACTTTTTTTTTGAAAATTCATTTTTATTACTCAAATCACTTTTAAAACATTTTAAAAGATTTATAAGGCATATTTTAAAACAATTTAAAACATCATGTCCAAAGAATCCTGTTTTGGATTCCGAACTACAAACCGCGATTTTTCAAAAACTTGTTTTATTCATATTTCAAAATCTACTTTTTGAAATCTTGGTTTTCTTTTTTATTGGAAAACTATGGATATAATAGTTCATAAAAAAATTATTTCAAAGAATCCCAAGCTATATTCCATTCTATACACTCGTTTGGCTTTTATGGCGCGAAATCGCGAACTACCGTTACGCGACGCGCCTATTTTTGACTGAATTTTCAATTACTTTTCAAACTTCTCCAAAACACTTTCATATGTTTATAAAACATTTCAAAATAATTTTTTAATCTTTTTAAAGAGGTTTAACATTCCATATACACCAATTTATTCAATAAAGGAAAGTGATTTCCTTTGTGCTTATCGACGTGTATTTCCGTGAGTTGCATATATATTCAACATTCATATGAAACAACCAAACTTAATTATCAAAGCATATTAAACATCCATTGCAAATATCATATCATCATCCAAGAATATAATACTATAGTTTAGGAGTTCTCACCTTCATTTTTCCTTTGAGCTAATATAAAATTGGTTATAGCTCCGCTACCGTCGCACCAGAGCTTATGGAATCGAGTGCATGACCTTAGGAAGGCCACGGCCCAAGCTAGAAAAGGTGGAAGAGTTTGGCCATGGTGGTGATGGTGGATGGTCGTCAGTTTTCTAGAGGAAGAGGAGTGGATTTAGCTTGGTTTTGAGATGTACGGATATGTATTTCATATGTTTATAATATTTGCACTATTTTGGCATAACTTTCTTACTTTTTTTATATGAAGAGTAGCCATTAGAGAGGCCATTATAGCTTGAAAAGAAGAGGAAGAATAAGTGGAAATGGTGTTAGGAAATTATGGGAAGAGGGGTGGTATTTATAGGGATAAAAATATGGAAAATATCTAAATGTGCATGGACCAAAACACCCCTTGCCCACACCCCCTCTTCCACAGCATTCTACACATTTGTTCTCCCCCTCCATGTGCTCCATCACATTATTTCACTTCAAGCCATGTGCATGTCCTTAGTGTGTAAGATATAGTTGACTTTAGGAAGCTTAAGGGTTAAGTTTTATATAAAATATATTAGATTTTCTTATATATGTTCACATGTATATTTGTATGTTTATATATGTCCATATGCATGTTAGGGTATAAATATGTATGTTATATATGTGTACATGACATATAAAAACCGTTGCATTCACTCCGAACAACTTTCGATCGATAAACCATTGCCAATTGGGGAACCGATTTCCGGTCACATTTTCACTTATACATTAAATTACATATATATGTAACAAAATTTGATAATAAATTTCTTATCATTTTAAATTAATTAAAATGATCACATTTTATTTATAAAATCATATAAATAAATATTAACAATTATTTACAAAAAATGTTATTATACCGATAAAGCGATATCGATTTTTCCTTATATTTTCAAGTCAAATATATATCTTCGTAAAACTATTATAAATGGTTTATTATCACTTTTGTAACAATTCAAAATGAATTATCATCATTTAAAATAATTATTTGAACAATTAAAATAATTATTAAATCATTAAATCATTAAATCTCAATTTAATTTAATAAATCAATTATCATATTCAAGGGCATTACTAAAAATGCGATAACATTTAATTTTCAAAAAATACAATAAATTACTTTATTACATATTCCTTGTTTAATTATATGAATAAGTGTATGGATCTAGCTCTGTATATGACGTTTAATGATTTTAGAGTTGTCTACAGATAAAACATTTTTCGGCCATTTTATCGATTTAAATTTCAAAGAAAATATTTTTGTAAATATCTATTCCAAATAAGATTACTATTACTTATTATCACTAAAAAAAATTATTTGTATCATCAACCTTTTATTTGAATAAATTTAAAAATAAATATTATTTATTAAAGTGATAAATCTGTGGGTCGTTACAAGACTCATGGATATCTTTCCAGAAATATAAAGATGCCAAAACTTGGCATTTAAATTCGGCACCAACTCAAAATCCTTAACTCATCAAAATCCTTAACTCGTCAAAGTCCTTAACTCGTCAGAATCCTTAACTCGATACCAACTCAAATCCTTGACTCGGTACCGAGTTGAGGACTTAGTTCCATTTTCGGTGAAACTTCTCCTAGTTGTTTTCTAGCTTCCTGTGATTGTGATTACCTAGTTTGGAATCGTTTCATTGAGATACCTTATCTCAATGCCGACTTAAGGAGTAAGCTCAAAACATAGTGAAACTTTTCCAAGTTTCTTCTCTATCTCTTCTAAGTGTGCTCGTCAAGTTTCAAGTCATTTCGTCTTTGTCTTGACATTCTAACTTTCGGTTGAAATCGACTTGGTCAAAACCCGGTTAACAATGTTCATCTTATATTATTGATCATTGGCCATATATTAGTTGGCATACATGTTATTAGCTCTTCAATGGTGAACATACATGATGTTATATTTTATGTATACATATATATATATATATATGTATGGCATTGGTGTTCCTTTACGGTCCCGATAGCATATTACACGAGACACGATAATCATTATCTTTTCTAGAGACATTATAAGAGTTCATTAAGAAATCCATGATGTGTTAGGGGGATGATGACAATTATCTACTATAGGATCATATATCACCAAAGGTTGCTTCAGAGGATATGGTGAGATCCACAAAGGTATGAGGAAAATAGAGTAGATCATATATCACCTAAACTCTTTTTATGGGTAATGTTGAGATCTACATAAGACCCATCTTTCAGAATGTGGCTCGGGGTCTATATTACATTCAGGTACTGACTCTATTTACTAATGGGACTAGGTTTCAAGCATATAGAGTAAGTTATATATCATATAAGCTCTTTTGAAAGGAAATTATGAGATCTACACAAGACCCATCTTTCAAGATGTGACTCGAGTCTATGGTACAACTGAGTACTGACTCTATTTATTTTGAACCCTCGAAGGGATTCATTAGATCATGATAGAAGTTTATAGTGGACTTTACCCATTAATAATGATGGTATCAATTTGTATTATTTGGTTGTCTTTTATTGTTATGTTATGCATGTTACTAGTTTGCTGATGTTATTTTTGTTACATTTATTATCAATGTGCACTTGACGGTAGAATTATATTATGATTATTCTACCTTAGGATGTTGGATTTCCATTATCATAGTATACTGTTATATGTTAGTCATATTATATTGGTTATGTTGACTCGTTGATTATAGGAGAAGAGCTGGTTATGGTATGATCCCTTACTTTTGAGATGGGTTTATTTTACTTGTTTACGGACAGTCCGGATTACCCTAAGCCACGATAACCGAGAGGACCGGCTATACCTTAGTAATTTCATGTTTAATTATATATAATTTTGATATACAGTATTTTCAGATAATTCCCCTCACATCAATCTTTAAGTTTGACCCGCGTTTTTTCTTTATCTGTTTATGTCGTGACAACTCTAGGTACTCGATCGAGTAGTTTGTGAGTTAGGTGCTTCTAGGGATGTGCTATCATGATGCACAGCTGGAGCATTTCGAAGGCGTTGCATCGATATTTTGGATATATATACTCAATAATTTAGTATTACATGAAAGACCTTTTATTTGTATATGAGACCAGTTGTATCATATATTTATTCAAAACTTTGTGTTGTTGAGAGTTGATGTATTCTAACTTTCTATATTGATATTTATGTATCGGTTACTTTCACTAGTGTGGTCTCTTATATATTGCCATCTTGTTATGTTCATGTATATTCAGTATATTATATGTAACCATTCTGCTATGAGATCATATTACTATGCCTTGGTCTAGTATTTTGTTTCCACTTCTTTTGTCCCGACAAGCCATCTTTTATGGTATTTGAAAGTTAGGCATTGTTATGACGTGTTGATTTTTGGATGTTACGAAGGGACGGTTGTTACAAATTCTTATTTTACATCTTACGTTTCCAAATTTAAAAGTGGCTGCCAAAGCGTGTACTGCATACGGTTATAAGTTATTGAAAATGATAATATATGTACATGCTTAGCTTAGCAAATTACTCATATACCCCTCCGAATTATACCTCTTTTACTAAGAATATGGATGTATTTTATAAAAGGATATTGGGAGGGACATAAAGTTTTATTTTTATAATTATAAAAATGTATGCCGAAATTTCCCCTTTACAAATTTAGTTTATGCAGATTAACCAAAATTTTTGAAGATGACCTTGAATCAAGTAAGAACATGTTTACAAATTTGCATGGGTGTAGATTACACATGAAATGGTAACAAAAAAATATGAGCAGAATTTCAAGAAAAAAATCCATAACTAAGGCTGTCAATGGTACACGAAAAATCCAAAGTCCACCCACGTCCGAAAATATGAAAATTTTCTAATTTTGAAAAACGGATACAGATATCCAATATCCAAAAAACTTTTCGATACATGTATGGTTATATTAGTATCCGTATCCAAAAATATCATGTCCGGTGCGTATATATACATATACATATATACATACACACACACATATATGAATATATATGTGTGCATGTATGTATGAATATATATGTGCATATGTATGTGTGCGTGTATGTAAATGTTTAATTAACTACGAAACCAAAATTAATATGATTTCCCTTATTGACTAACTCATTATGCCATCCAATCTATCCTAGTATAATTTATATCTACTGAAACAAATTTATTTAAATTACTTCCAACAACTTTAGAACCTTAGTACTACCGAGTCACCTATTTCCCATGATTTTTTTTCCTTCAAAATTGAATTAGGTTTCCAAACATTTTCTAGCTATATAGCACCGATGCTCCTCTCTACTCTATCCAATGACTGTGACATCTACCTTTTGATCATTGGTTGCTCTTAATTGCCTACATTAATGCTCCTCTCAGTTGCAATCAACCTAGACCATTGGATCATTGGATAACCCTTCCTTCTCACGAATCTTCTCGCTTAGTAATAGGAAGTATGTTTATTTTATATGAGCTATATCAACTGTCTTGCTTATTACTTTTTATTCCTATGTTGGTTGTTAACGAAGTTTATTGCTGGTGATTTTTATTGTTAATGAAGTTTATTATTGATTAAGTTCATTGGTAATTGAGTTTATTGTTGTTGTTTATTCATGATTATATGGTTCGGTTTGATGATTGTATGGTTTAGTTTAATGTTGGTAAGGGGTTAGGTTGCTGTTAATTTTTCATATTCACATTATTATTTTGAAAAAGTGTAAGATTTGGTTTTACCTTACTTTAACAAGATTAGGATTTGACACATGTTGTACACCGTATGCAATAATGATTTATGAGTAAATTATTTATTACAAGCTTAAAACAAGATTCCTAGTTTAATGTGATTATTTTCATTTGTTATATGTGTAGATTAAACATATGTTATATCAAAATTGAATTGAAAATTTTCATATAATATATGTATAGATTAAATTTTCGTAGCATAACGTATCATTATATTGATGATGATTGGAAATTTAAAAGAATTATTGCTTATAATGAGTTGCCCCCTCTACACATTGAATTGACATTAAGTGCTTTTATGAAGTTAAAAATGTTGCATTAGAATACAGACAAAAACTTATTTGCAATTATGGTTGGTAATGTTTCAAATAACGATATTATGATAAGAGATCACAAAGCATGGTTAGTTGCTAAAATTGTTTCGCCGGTGAATTGTTTCTATGCACTGTTGCACACATATATTAAATTTGATTGGTTTGAAAATTGTCTATAGGCTTAAAAATAAAAGAAAGTGTTAATTTTACAAAGTCATCACAAAGTTGAAAACAAAGTTGGGAAAATGCATTAGTGTAAACTCGATTAACTGGAAAAGTAGTTTCTTATGATATTCCAGCATGATGGAACTCGACATATCTCCTGCTTGAAAATACACTTTGTTGGATTCGGGTTAGCATGCAGTAGGTTAAATGAGTGAATTTCAATTTTTTTTACCGTTTTGAATCCTATTGGGCCTATGAAGTCTAAATTCACTAAATTTTAAAGAAAATCATTATTTATTTCATTTATTAATAAAAGGATTATGTTTGATATTATATGCAATATACAATGTGCACCTGTGTATTATATACACATGTACGTGTATTTACATATGCAAGATATACGGTGTGCATGGTTTAACATTCCTATATCTAAGTATTAGGATTTACAATGCAACAGACAATTAGCCCATCCATATGTATATATATGATATCTAACATATGTATGTATGTATGTATTTTACTAATGTGAAATAAAAGTATATTTATATTTGGATATATGCACACACATATACATATACATATAATGATATAACAATAATCTTATATACAAACACACACATGGAATGTATATATACACACACACATAAAATAACATTTATAAATATAAATATAAACAATTTTAAAATTTAAAATTCAAAATTCAAAATTAAATTTCAAATTTTAAAACTAGATTTAGATATGAAAAATTACTTTCAATATTAAATTCAATTTTAATTTTGAACATAAATTATATTTATTAAGTATATGTATGTATGAAAATTAATTTTTATAAAACGAAAAAGTATATATGTTATATATATTAAAATAAAATTTTTAAATCATTTATAAGATAATTTTTTAATTGATTTTAATTAATTCATATTCTTTTAGTTGATAAATCTATGCCGATTTATTTTACATTTTTTTAATTTAGAAATTAAAATCTGCACGAAAAAAATTCTTTTTTTTATAAAATATTTTGTAGAGTTTAAAATATATATATATATATATATATTAAAATGTAAATGTATATAATTATAAATTATTAAGATCTAATTAATATATTATGTTATAAAACTATATGTATATGTATATATAATTTTTGAATTTACTATATATATACATAATTTTTTATTTCCAAGAATAATATGTATAATACTAAGTAAAATAATTTACATATTATATATATATAATTTTAATTTTTTATTTAAAACACTTTTAAAATTAATTTTAATCAAAAATTTTAATTGGACCGAGCATTGATATATATATATGTGTGTGTGTGTGTGTGCGCGCGCGTGTGCATATATAATAACATCAATTTATTTATATATCTATTTTCTAGATTGACAACATACGGATATAAGGATTCATGGTATAAAGCTAGTCTAACCATATAACATAACAAATGATAAATATATGTAAATAAATTTGAATTAAAGTGTTGCCCCAACCGTAGCCTAAAAATGACATATCAAATGTCGTATATACAGAACTCTTAGGATTTGAATCTAATCTCTTCCATATAGAACTACGAGTGAGAGAAATCTATCTTTCTTCTATTTGATTCAAATATGTGTTTAGCTTGAAAATAATTGAGGAGGAGGGGTTCCAAAATTTTCGGCTAGAGAAAATTTGGAAGGGAGAAGCAAATAGTCTAAGTGTAAAAGGTGAGGAGTAATGGGTTTAAGTAAGTGGGGGGAGAAGAAAATTTGGATCTAGATCCACCATTTTCTCTATCAATTCAAACACAGAACTATCAACTCATGCCCGTCCCTCCATCATGCTTATGCCAGCCATTCCACTGGCTCTTACAGAATTCCATTCCACTTCAAACCAGTTAAAGTAATTTATATTTAAATCAAATTCAAATGTGTATCGATATCGTATATCGATACATGTGTATATCCACCATTTTCTCTATCAATTCAAACCCAAAAATATCAACTCATGCCCCTCCTCCCATCATGCTTAGGCCGAACATTCATTAGATCTTATAGGATTCCATTCCACTTCAAACCAGATCACATAATTTATTTTTAAATCAAATTCAAATGTATATCGATACGTGTGTGTATAACTTTTATATACGCATTATTTTCAATATTGATCAATAAAAATAAAATAAAATTTATAATTTCACAAATATTTTTCAATGTAATTAATTTATAATAATTATAATTTAGTTAAATTGGGTGGTAGTCGGAGTATTCAATATTACAGTTGTATGACTCTTAAATGTAAATTAGGCCAGCGATTAATATCAAACTATTCGAATATTAATGTTCACACATTACCTTAGCTGGTGATGTGATAGTTTGGCCAAATTTACCGCTTACATAGTTTGAGTAAAATCCAATTTTATTTATTCTAAGCGGTTCCCAACAGTGACAGTTATTCACATCTTCTCTTCGTCAAAACTATAACACATTAGGACTTATGGAATTCGGCATTGGTCAAAATTCTAACATCGTCCACATTCAACCTGTACATTCCAAACACAAAGTCCTTGGTTAAATAATAACAATTATTATTAGCCGAACTGCTTTGGCCGGAGGCTTTGGCTTTGGTTTGACTTTGGTTGACTATGGTAGTAACCTTATACAACTGAGGAGATGAATTCTTTATTTAATAGTATTTCACTTCCAATGCTTCAACTTGAACCCAACTATAGTCGTCCGATGTCATGCCATGATTTTACTATAATCAATGTGGAGTTTCCACATTGAAGTTCAACTGTAATCTCAAGTCGAGAGAACTATGTAATATTTTTACATATATATTTTATATTTGACCTTAGTTATATTAACCAACAGAAAACAATCAAGTAAGTCATTCCATAGTTATCAAATAGATATCACTACGTAACCCCTTTGTTTCCCCTACAACTATAACAACCCACCCCGAAATAGTCTAAAATCCCGATCTAGAAAAGGCATACTGAAACTTAGACCCATTTCAAAGCTGGCTATTGGTTGGTAAAAAGAACAATACAGAGCTATTCATGCATTCATTCAGAACTCACTGTGGAGGATAAAATAAAATAGCATAAATAGTGCCCATTTTATTTCAAATTCCAAATGTCATGAAACCATAACATAATGTTAACAACAACCGTTACATAATCATGTAAAAATACATTTCGAACTTTAAATGGATACAACATAAAATAACATAAATAGATAAATAGACTACTTCCATAAGCTCCTCTCATCGCCATCTCCATCATGATCATCATCTCCTTCCCTAACCTGTGTTGTAATGAGGAGGGAGTCAAAACAACTTTGTCTACTGAATAGAAAATCTCGAGCTTTTCTATATCAGTACTTGTGCAATATAATTTAAATAAGGATTTGTCTTTCGCATTTCAACTACATTCAAAACCATTTAATACCTTATATAAGAGAATGACGTGGGCCCTCAAACAACCACTTAATACCTTCAATCCCCAAAGCAGGTTCTTCCATAATCAATAACCCATAACCAACGTTATTAATGTCTACCAGTGCGAGAGATAGAACCCAAGCCACTTAATACCTTTTAATGGAAAATAGATAAACTCTTAACATTTAAGACTTCAATTGAGGTAGGCCCTCATCATTTAGTACATATTCCTAAGGCGGACTCCTCATAGGTACCTATCTAACCGATATTGCATGGAAATCTCTTTATACACTTAATACTTCTATTCAAGCGGACCTTTCTGAGATATCCTCAACTGTGCCTAAATCCAATCCTGACCATTAATACTTCATATAAGGGAAAGAGGTGAGCCCTCAAACGACTACTTAATACCTCCAAACCATAACGAAGATCCTTCGTATTTTGACCCTATCCCATGGAGACGTCTTGCATTAGCCTGACTATTCGTAGGAACTATTAGCTAGATTAACCGGGCAAATTTATCCTACATAATTAGGACTAACCTCGCGTCATCGGTAGTTAATTATTCTATGGGATGTCTCATATCAGCCTCAAAGTCACACTGTTGGTAGTCAAATTAGCTGATCAGACTTCTATGTGCTTTTGACTGACCTCCCATCTCTATAACTTAGTCATATTTCATAATACTCTGTAAGTGTATTATCGCACATCTCACTGTATTCATTATTTAGGTCGTATAAAAAATCCATCTTATTTCTCCTAATTAATTACTTTCCTAAAGGATTTAAATGACAATTATTAACTTAATTAACTACGCAATTGATACGTTACAATTGTACGTTATTAACGCTAGTTTATACACACACACACACACACATTTATTAATTTCTATCCATGTGGGGATTACGCCCTAAACTAATGTTCAAATGTCAAATCGTCCAAAGTTATATAAGTCTCATTTCCACAATAGCATTTTACCATAGATCCAATATTCCAAAATCAAATCAGTAGACTTGTACTTAGAATCCAACTCCAACTTTTTTTATATTAAAACAATACTAGTGGAAACTTACAATTTAGTTGATTTTACACTCTATTCAACTCCTTCTTACATTAAATTAGATAAGAAAATTTCTATTCAATTTGTAGAAATAGACAATGCAAACTACGAACAAGAATTTGTACCTTACACACCATTTTTTAACAAATCCCCTAATCAGATCCAAAGAAAAAGAATAAGAAGTTTAATATAAGGTAAACACATAAACTACAAAATCCATACAAACTCGATTATTTTAGTACAAAACAATTAAGATTCCAACCTAAGAATTGATATTTTGCTTTGGACGAATTTGGGGATTTTTAATGTGATGTTTTCTTAATCCAAAACTTCCCTAGGCATACATCAATCCAAATTACACTATTCAATTACTAAAGTAGAAAAACTAATATTTCCACTCAAAGAGTCCCCAGCTTTGCCTTCTCTTGGATTTGACACATCCTCAATGAACTCTTTCACATCTTTATATATATATGAAGAACAAACAATCAAGTACTATAATGATTTGTTTAATGGTGAAGTTTGTACTAACTTACCAACCATACATTGCAGGAGGCAGGTTAATTCCCAAGGCAAAAGGATGCTGACAAGGCAGATTGCTGAAGCTGAGGTCTTGGAAGCTCTGAATTCCATCCATATTGATTCCAGTCCAAGACCCGACGGATTCGACTCCAAATTCTTCATTCTCCACTGGAGTGACCTGAAAGATCAAATTGTTTCAGCTATGCAGGAGATTCTACAAACATGAAAATTTCCCAAAGAAATCAATCACACATTAATCTGTCTCATTCTTAAAGTAGATAATCCTTCAAGAATTGAAGATTACCGGCCTATTGCCTGTTGTAACGTGATATACAAAATTCTAAGCAAGATTCTATGCAATAGGATGAAGTTGATTTTACCTGATCTCATTTCTGAGTGTCAAAGCGCTTTCATAAAGGGTAGGAGCATCTCTAAAAATTCGCTCATGGCTCATGAATTAGTAAGGAATTTCAATAAACCAGGCACTGACAAATTCTGTCTAAAGGTTGATCTTCACAAAGCATTTGATAGAATTAGTAGACAATTTATTATCCACATGCTCATAGCTATGGGATTTCCTCTAAAATTTCGAATCTAATAAATGAGTGTATATCTACACCTACCTTCTCTATCCTGATTAAGGGCATACCAAAAGGTTTCATCGGATCCAACAGAGGCATTCGACAGGGTGATCCTCTATCCCCTTATTTGTTCGCAATTGCCATGGAATACTTTACCTTACAAATGGAGTTGGCTACTCATCACAAGACAATTCAGACCATATTTAATTTCCAGCCTACTGTAAGTCACTTACTATATGCAGATGACTTGCTCATCTGTATCAAATCCAGCAAAGAAGCAGCTACAGCTATCAAAGAAATCTTCAATAAATTAGACAAGTGTGCTGGATTAAAACTGAATGAACATAAAACCAAGTGTTATTTTAATAAAACTTGTAGAAGTAGAGCAGAGGTGATGGATATCCTAAAAGTGAAGGAAGGAACTTTGCCAGTTAAATACTTAAGGATTCTGCTATCCTCCAATAAGATTACAGACAGAGAATGTGCAGCTCTCATCTCCTCTATCAGGGATAGAATGCAGGGATGGAGCTCCAGACTGCTATCTCTTGCAGGTCGTATAGAGTTGGTACACACTGTGATTCATTCTAAAGTCAACTTCTGGATGCAAACATTTCAACCACCTGATGCTTCCATTCAAAAAATAGAAAAGGTTTGTGCTGATTTCATTTGGAAGGGTGGTTTACACAAAATAAAATATGATAAATTATGTAGGCCTAAAGATGACGGAGGTGTGGGTCTCAGAAGACTTAGGGATATGAGAACTGTTCATACTCTCAAACAAGCCTGGAAAATTATTAATGGTAAATGACTATGGGGAAATTGGATGAGGAGAAGGTACATCAAAGGAAATTTCTGGCAAATGCCTATTGATAATAATTCTTCAACAAACTGGAAGGCTATCTTAAAGATCAGAGACACATTAGCTTCACTGTGCACTCGTGAAATAGCTAATGGAAAGGAAACTGATTTATGGAGCGATCCTTGGATACAAGGTGAATCACTAATTGATATACTGGGCATACACACTTTCTCTTATTTTGGTTGTCCGAAGACTAAAGTGAAAGAATTGATAAAGAATAATGGGTGGGATTGTTCCTCTCTGCCAATAAATCAAGATAAAAAGGAGGTCATTCAATATATACCTATCTACTATGGCAGAGAAATGGACGTATGGGTTTGGAAGCCTACTGGTAATGATTTCTCTACCAAGGCTACTTGGGAAGAAATTAGGCTAAAAGACAGTAAGGCGTCATGGTGCAAAATCATATGGGATCATGTTAACAATCCCAAAATGGCCTTCACCGCTTATAAAGCGATTTTGAAAAGATTACCAACCAGAGATAGATTATCGAAATAGGGAGTGATCAACGAAACTGGCTGTATCCTATGCAATCAGAGTCTAGAAACGCATGAACATTTATTCTTTGAATGTAATTTCGCTAAATCGGTGTGGATCTCGTGTAACAAGTACTTAAACATAACTCCTCATTCTAATAACTTAGTTGAACAAGTTGAATACCTGACTCGGAGAGGAAGCGATAAAGACATTGAATCCAAGTTGAACAAAATTGCCATCACTGTTACTGCTTGGAGCATTTGGAAGGAGAGGAATCGCAGAATTTTTCAGAGCAAGCACAGAAAACAAATGGAAGTAAACAAATTAGCAATTGGGGACATGCAGCTAATTCTTAAGAGGATTAAAGGGAGGCTTATTACCAGGCAGGCACAAGACGAAGTTCGTGTTGTAGAAGAGGATCGGAATTTTCCAGAGCAAGGAATCCCAGGAACGAGCTATCAGCACCAGCCACCATGACTTGTGTTCTTCATTAGGGAGGAAGATGTTTAGATTGTTTATGGAAAGGGTTCAGTTACTGTTGGAATGTTTTGTACTTTGTACTTTGTATCGATCAGCGTGGGCTGGTTTTGGTTTCGGGCTGTAATGCCTTAAAAAAATTTACCCATTTACAATATATATATATATATATATAAATACACACATAGCAAGAGATTTGTTTATACGTTAATTTAGAGAATTAGAGGTTTGAAGGAGAATAGGTTGAGACAATAAACAATAAAAAAAGATAGATATATAGGATTTCTTACTTGAAACCCTAATGGAGTTTTCTGAATCTATGAAGAGACCAACTGACAAAGCTTCGCTAATGTTTCCAAAATATTTTGTGAGTAAAAGTGAGAGGCTGGGCACTTATTTATAATGGTTGGAATGCACCAAAACCATCGGATGAAAGTCAATTAAAAATAATATAATCTGATACATTAAAATAACCAAAACCCTAGCCGCTAATTACAAGCAGTGGTCGACCGTTTGCGGTCGATCGATCATTGTCAAAAGGTTGACTGCTCCCCTATTTTGGGAACATATAATGTTTTGCCATTGTTAATTTATTTTCTTCCTTAATTGTTATTTAATGTAACATTAACTTTAACATTTACTTAACCCCCAAGTATAATTACTTTTAACTTTTGAATTTCAAATTTGGGAATTAAGTATTTACTTGAATTTGAATTCTATTTAAATAAATTTGAATCCAAAACTTTAAAAGTCCATAGCTTCCTTGTTTGAGCTCCGTTTTCAGCATATTATATATATAAATTAATTTGAAAATAACCACAAATGCAACAACATAACTTTCGTGGTCAAATTTTAACTTTTATAGTATTTTCATTTTTACCCTTATCTTATTTAAATTAATAAATCCAGTCTATTTATTTATGGTCGATTTTACGGGGTGTTACATTCTACTCTCTAAAAGGATTTCATCCCCGAAATATTTCCAAGTGATGATGTTAGGTGTATCTCGACCGGTGTAACATCATCACCGAGCCAAACCCCCGAGGCCATGCCTCACCAACTTACCGGACCACGTATCCATCCACTACCGGTCCAACACCACCGAACCATATCGCCAACTCAACGCCGAACCAACACTGCCGAATCAACTCCACTCCACGTCCCCACCGATCCAACCTACCACCAAACCAAATACTACCGGGTCACTTCACCTCTGGACCAACACTGCCGAATCAAGGACCATCTCCTCCAACCGCCGGACCAAGTCCTACCGAACCAAATTCCGTCTACTTGCAACTGGACCAGAGCTATACCGAACCAAGGTTGCCAGGCCAGACTGCATCAGCCCAAGCCCACCAGCAGCTGTATACATCCAAGACCCTTGCTCCCAGCCTCACTCTATAAATAGAGGGGCAGGGGTACAACAATGGCGAACAAGTTTGAGAGCTCAAGCACGGAGAGAACTTTCAAACAACTTTCATATACTTGTATCAAAGCTTTGTACTTGTAATCTGAACAAGAAAGGAGAAATAATATATAAAGTGGACGTAGGCACATTCTGGCTGAACCACTATAAATCTGCGTGTCTTTTACAGTTTAGTCCCTGCTTTTCATATATTTGCATAAATCACCCAAATCACCAAGAACAACATAAAATCAATTAAATCATACGACTTTGTGGTGTTTGTCCATTTTTTGTGCAAACATTTTAGGTGCTTTCATTGAGAGTTAGAAGCTCGAAGCTTCAGCTTCATCCACTTAACATTTTTTTCTAACAACATCGTTCGCCACTTGGAAAACATGCCTCCCAAACAGAGAAAAGATGTTAACAAAGGAAAAAACATCGCATCCAGCAGTCTTCCAGATCCAGCTATCACGAATCAAATAAATCGTCCTCCTCCAGCAGCAGTAGCAAATGAAGGACTGGCTAATCCGACCACTCCTGCCACAGAACAGCCCGCGACAATTACTAGGGCAGATTTAGACAGGGTTGTGGTTGAAGTAACTAATCGCTTCACGTCCCAACAGGAAGCCTTGGTGGATCATCTCATGTCACGCTTAAGGGATGCTGAAGAGTCCAATCGCAACACTGAATCATGGGGCGAGTCCCAGTCTGGAGGATCTCAGAGACAACAAAGATCTTCCTTCTTCGAAGGAGCTAACGGTAGAAGTAGCCATGGTAGGAGTCGAGATCGAGCACAGCCCGAAGTTAGGCCTGAGGAAACGTTTGGTACCGAACCCAACGGGGGAGGTACCGGGCGAAGGTCAAATGTAGCTGAGCCTGTCATACTCCTAACCACGGAAACGCCAGTGAACGAGGCCGAGCTAGAGTCCAGCCCGAAGTTGGACCCGAGGAAGTGCTTAGATCAGAACCCAGTAGGGGAAGATCAAGGCAAGGGCCAACTGTAGCTGACCCTAGCATGCTCCAGAAGATCAAAGGCAGCCACTGGAAAATACGAGGAATGATAGACGATACCATCCCTACAGGTCATCTGGACGGAATCAATCCCACAGAACAGACCCAAACTCATTTCTACCTGCTCCAAGTTCTGATGAAAGGATGGCATGCTTATTCAGAGAGTGCGTCCAACGGGAGCAAAGAGATCGAGGGATAGGCGCTAGGGTAACCAGCCCTTTCGCCCGCAATATTGAAATTGCTATCACCCCCCGAGAATGGAAGATGCCAACAATGGAACCTTACAAAGGAACCTCCGACCCCGTTGTACACTTATAGAGATACACACAACATATGCTCATGAGTGGAGCGACAGAGGGAGTACTGTGCAAATGCTTTCCACTCTTCTTAGCAGATCTCGCTACCTCCTGGTTCTGTCATCTACCCCAGGGATCCATCAGCTCGTGGGAAATGTTGAAAGAAAAGTTTATCAGTCAGTTCTGCATTCATGTGGAACAACCTAAGGACGCTTATTCCTTATCCAGCGTCAAACAGAAACCTGGAGAGAAACTGCAGCAATACCTAACCCGATTCAATGCCGCAGCAGCCGCAGTCCAAGATGCCGATTAGAAGCTTATCCTAATGGCCCTCTGTAGTGGTGTGCATCCGGACACTAAATTTGCTAGAAGGTTGACAAAAGAAAAACCAGCTACTTTACCCGATTTCTTCCATGAAGCCGGGAAATATATGAGGCTTGAGGATGCTGCCGTTGAGGGGCAGTCAGGACAGCAAAGTAAGGCAACTCACAGCAATGCCCCTGCTGTGGCAAGGGACGTTCGAAGAAATGATTCCAGAGACAATGCTGGGGGCAAGAAGGGAGAAAAGCGCCTATATCGGCTAGGACCAAGATTCGACACTTACACTCCTTTGAACGAAACCGTCGAAAACATCTTCCTTGCCACCCAAGGCGAAGTTAGATACAAATGCCCACCATACAAGAAGGAATCAGATAACGCGCAGAAGTCTGGAAAGTTCTGCCGCTTCCATGAATCTCATGGGCACGATACGAATGAGTGCCATCATCTCCGGGACTTGATTGAAGAACACATCAGAAGGAAGAAGCTGGAACGCTATGTAAAAGGTCAGGACAGGACTCCAGCTCCTGCCAATGAGAACCCAAGGCTACCCTCACCGGAGATCGGCAGAGGAAACCGCAACACTAGCGGCTCTAGTCAAGAGAAGATAGTGGTCCATACCATCTCAGGAGGACCGCACATCGCAGACAGAAGCTGGAAAGAGATGGAAAGATATGGAAAGTCGCTCAGAGACAATAAAGACTGTGTCAATTCGGTTATAGAAGAGCGCCACCCAAAGCGGAAAGAAAGTAATGACATCACATTCGGTAAGCGTGACCTAGAAGGAAGGCAATACCCTCACATGGATCCCATGGTTATCTCTGCCCGGCTTGGTCCCGCCGAAGTTTACCGAATTCTGGTAGACACTGGAAGCTCAGTAAACATCATGTTCAAACATGCATTCGACAAAATGAAACTATCAATGAAGGATGTATCTCCCTGCAATAAACCACTACACGGTTTCACTGGAGATGCGAAGATGCCTCTCGGGCAACTGGACCTCTTCGTTGAAATGGGAAGCCATCCCCGATCCGTTGTACGAAAACAGACATTTGTGCTAATAGAAAACCACTCGGCTTACAACACCTTCTTAGGGAGGCCAGCCTTTTCCGACTTCCAAATTGTCCTAGCCCCATGGTGCCTAAAGATGAAATTTCCAACAGACAACGGAGTAGGGGAAGTAGAAGGAGACCAGGATGTTGCTCGAGACTGCTATGTGACCGAACTTCGCAACAACCTCAGGAAGGATAAAGGGAAGGGTGTAGAGGTTGCCCTCTGCACGAAAAGTCTAGAAGCATAGCAACTAAAGAAAGCCCCTCCTCTTCGATATACCAGCGACCCTTTCAACGAATTAGATCCCAGGGACAAAGAGGAGGAGGCCACCGCCGAGCCTGTAGAGGCTATGGATTTTGTATCTGTAGACAAGCACGACTCGAGTAGACTATTGAAAATTGAGTCCCAACTAAAAGCAGAGTTGAAGGAGCAACTCATCGACTTTCTCCGCCACAACTTGGATGTATTTGCATGGTCACACGCTGACATGACCGGAATCCCCCCGACGTAGCATGCCATGTACTAAACATTAATCCTACCAGGGCACCCGTAAAACAAAGAAAGAGAAGTATGGGGGCGGAGCGATCAGCAACCCTCGATGAAGAAGTAAAGAATCTACTCTCCAATGACTTCATACGAGAAGCCATCTACCCGGAATGGATTGCTAACCCAGTGCTGGTAAAGAAGGCTAATGGGAAGTGGCGGACATGCATTGACTTCTCCAACCTAAACGACGCCTGCCCAAAGGATTGCTTCCCACTTCCCCGAATCGACCAACTGGTAGACAGCACAGCCGGGCACGAGCTCTTATCTTTTATGGACGCATACTCAGGATATAACCAAATTCCTATGCATGCTCCCTATCAAGACCACACTAGTTTCATCACTGACCGGGGTTTATACTGCTATAAGGTAATGCCTTTCGGACTTAAAAATGCAGGAGCCACCTACCAATGCCTCGTCAACAAGATGTTTGCAGGGCTAATAGGGCAAACTATGGAAGTGTATGTGGATGACATGCTGGTAAAGACAAGGAAAGCCAAAGATCACGTAAGCCACCTAGGCGAGATGTTTCAAATACTTCGCCAGTATGGAATGAAGTTGAATCCTCTAAAATGCTCCTTCGGAGTATCATCAGGAAAGTTCTTAGGATTCATCGTCCATGCCAGAGGGATTGAAGAAAACCCTTAACAAGTCCGAGCGCTAAGGGATATCAAGATACCTTCCACTCGAAAGGAAATGCAAAGCCTTAATGGAAAAGTGGCCGCCCTGAGCCGATTCATCTCCAAAGCCACGGACTAGTGCGTCCCCTTTTTCGAAGCTCTAAAGAAAGACAAAGGAAAGTTCGAATGGACTGACGAATGCTTAACCGCTTTCCTTAACTTAATCGAACACCTCCACAAACCACCGGTACTCTCGACTCCAAGCGAAGGCGAAGAGTTATACCTATACCTTGCTGTGTCATCTCACGCCCTAAGTGCTGCCTTGGTAAGGAAGACAACCGCACACAGCGACCAGTTTACTTCGTAAGTAAGAGGTTTACGGGGGCAGAAGTCAGATATCCTAAACTTGAGAAGCTAGCATACTGTTTACTAATCACATCACGGAAACTGCGTCACTACTTCCAGTCCCATTCCATCCAAGTCCTGACCGATCAACTACTGAGGCAGGTACTCCATCGTCCCGACACTTCTGGGCGACTACTTAAATGGTGCATTGAACTAAGTCAGTATGATATCACCTATCACCCTCGCACCGCCATCAAGGGACAAGCCATGGCTGATTTCATTGCATAATTCACTACCAGCGAAGATAAGGAGCAATTGGAAATAGCAAAGGACATAAGGTGGAATCTCTTTGTGGATGGTGCGTCAAATGAACAAGGCTCGGGGGCAGGTGTGGTAATAATCACTCCCAGGGGAAATAAGCTGCACTATGCTATAAGGTTGGAGTTCGCTGCCACCAACAACGATGCAGAGTATGAAGCAGTGATAGCTGGATTAGAACTTGCCTTAGAAATCGGAGCCAATTCTTTGTGTCTTCATAGCGATTCTCAACTTACTGTTAATCAAATACTAGGGGAATTCCAAGCTCGAGAAGAACGACTCATAGCGTATTTAAAGAAGACCAAGTTACTTCTCAGCCGATTGGACCACTACTTAGTCAAACACGTCCCTCGGGAAGAGAACTAAGAGGCCGATGAATTAGCAAAGCAAACAAGTGTGAGAGACAGTGCCCTCTTCGGAGCAGTAACCATCTCGAAGCAGCTCACCCCAAGTTTTGAGCAAATGAATCTGATAGCTGCAACCGAAGAAGCAAATTGGATGACTCCCATCCGAGACTACTTATAAAGCGGCATACTACCCAACGGGCGTAACGAAGTCAAGAAAATCTTAAGGAAAGCTTCCCGCTACACAATACAGGAAAGCATCCTCTATCGGCGCGGGTTCTCTAACCCGTTATTGAGGTGTGTCGCTGGGAGGGAAGCCAAGGAAATCTTATTTAACATACATCAAGGAAGCTGCGGAGATCACACCGGAGGGCAAACTTTAGCAAAAAAGATACTCCGATATGGATATTTCTGGCCTACCTTAAGCAAGGACGCCTTAGATTTCGTCAAAAAATGTGACAGATGCCAGAAGTTTGCTAAGATTCCGCGGCTACCAACAACTGAGATTACACAAATGACCAGCCCTTAGCCCTTTGTAGTATGGGGAATTGATTTGATCGGCGAGCTGCCAATGGGCCGAGGCGGGGCCAAATATGCCATAGTGGCAGTCGACTATTTCACCAAATGGGTGGAAGCAGAACCTCTGAATAAAGTATCTTCAGCAAAAGTTATTAACTTCTTGATCAAAAATGTTTTGTGCAGGTACGGAGTCCCATTCAAAATCATATCAGACAATGGACTTCAGTTTGACAGCGAAGAATTCGCCAACTGGTGCCAAGAGCACGGAATTCACAAAAGCTTCTCATCCGTAGCTTATCCGCAGGCAAACGGACAAGTCGAAGCCGTCAACAAAATCCTGAAAACTCTAATCAAAAAGAAACTCGAAAAGTCGAAGGGCGCTTGGGTGGATGAACTCCCTACGACACTGTGGGCCTATCGCACATCTTTCAGAACATCGACGGGGCATACTCCTTTCTCTTTGGCATACGGATCGGAAGCTATGCTCCCAGTTGAAACCATCGTGCCTTCCCACCGTCGGATCCACTATAACCCAGAAGAGAACGAAGAACTCCTTCACATGTCTTTGGATCTAATTGAGGAGAGAAGAAATGATGCAGCCCTAAAAGCAGTAGCCCACAAGCAAAAAGTGGCAGCACAATACAACTCCAAAGTCAAGCATCGTACCTTACAAGAAAGGGATCTCGTCCTCAAGCGAATCTTCCCTCGCCCCGGAGCACTAGATCCAATCTGAGACGGACCATATGTAATTCATAAAGATCTCCACAACGAAGCTTATGTTTTGTCAACAGTGGACGGAGAGGTGTTCCAGAAGGCATGGAACATCCAACACCTCCATCGATACTTTTCTTAACTTGTACTGCCCATATGAAGTAAATTAACAAAGAGAATCAGTGGACGTAGGCATTTCCGTGCCAAACCACTTTAAAAAATCTTGTCTCTTTTTTAACTTGTACCTTTATATCTTGGCTGCTTGTTAACTTTATCCTTTTCTGTTGAACAAAATCATGTGCATATAGCATTCCCATTCAAGGCACTCCACAGCGCAACTTCACCTGGACAAGACCTAACAGGTACTATGCGAATCTATGCCCTCGCCAATGAGACACTTTTGCTCCGGCATCCCTCTGCTGCGGGTTAACTCATTGCTCACGACGACCCTTAAAGCCAACTGTAATGAGCCGATTATAAGCCACCGAGAAGGCCGACTATAGCCGAGGCAGCTCATTACGGCGTTCGGCTCGCCGGCAACTGTGAACCGACTATAAGCCCCAACATAAGGTGTGGCCAGCCAGGGGTAGTTCACGGTTGACGATCGGCACTCACGCTAGCCGGCCACAGTAAATCGAATAATACCCACGATTACGGGCCATAATGGCCCGGGTAGTTACTGTGCGCGATCTCGGCTCCGATGTGTCTTAAGTGCGGCTGTGGTAAAAAAGAATTAACTCCCCGCGGAGGCGTAAGATGGGTGACAAATGTCTCCAAGACCCACAGCTAGGGAAAGTGACTACAAAGCCCGTTTGCCACGAACTTAAGCACATCGAAGGCCTTCCGTGATTGGAAGTTTTACTATTTCACATATTTCAATTTTATTTAAGGAACTTTTCTCCAATCCTCTATAACGATCCCTAAAGCACAGGTCACAGAATAGGAGGCATTCGCAAATGAGACCAGATGGCCGGACACTCGACCACATTTCATACTCAGTCACGCTAAACATTCAAAGCCGCCGTCTACAACCAAAGCAGGAGGGACGGTATTTTATTCTTGTGTGCCTAAAAACATAGCTATAGTTTATTCACACATCACGTTAGTGTTACAAAATATGAAATTATACTTTAAGCAGGAACTTAGCATCAAATGCCACTAAATCACAAGCACATGCATATCTATATTTCTCATTCAGCACGTTAAGACTACAAAAAAACGTCCATATATAACGAAATTATCATAAGATTAAGAGTTACATGCCGGAAATCAAATCTCTTATTACAAGTAGCACCATTACAACTTGAAAGCCATACTACTATTTTAAAACCAACATGTGTAACAGTATCGAGTCAACCAAAAGAAACATCCAGGTCGAATCAGGGAGCTGGCTGCATTGGATCTTTACCCTTGTCTTGTTGATGTTGACCGCTTGATCAGGCAAGAAGAGAAATCATTAGTGATAAGCAACATAATTAACGAAAGAAGAAACTAATGAAGAAGAGGTTACCAGCAACTTCCCCTTGATCGTCTTGGTCGTCATCCCCTACTTCCACACCTGCCTCCTCAACCGCAAACAACCGCATCCCCTCCTTCACCGCTACCTTCTCCTCCTTGGTGAACTGAGCGGTAACCGCATCCATCCTAAAGGCCGCTCCACCCTCCTTATCCGCCTCAGCCTTGGCCTCCTCTAAAGCCCTGAGGTAAATCCTAGCCATAACCCGAGGGTAGTCGTCCATCCAAGATAAGCTGCCCTGCTTCCAAGTGCGAAAGTACATATCCTGCAGCATATCATCCATCACCCCCTCATTTTCCTCAAACTCCCTCATACGAGCCTCAGAGACCGATAGCCTTGCAACGGCTGCATCCCTCTCCAGTCGGTATCGCGAGCAGTCAGCCTGAAGGGACCTCCTCATCGCCTCCATCTCCTCTTTTAGCCTGACCTGAGCAAGCTCTGCAGCTTCAAGCCTCCCCGACAGCTCCTCTACCTGCTCAAGCTCCGCCCTTCGAACCTCATCCACTGTCGAGATGGCCATATCTACCCGCTCCTTGCAGGCAACCTCCATCTTCCGCAATTCCGCCTTACTAGCCTCCTCCATAGTCTTACTGCCTGGAGGCAGCCTCATGCTGAGAAATCCGAATGGCCTGATCAGCAAGCTGTTTGGCCTGGTCCAAAACCATCAATTGTAGTCGGATGTTGGCACTCCCAATCTCCTCTCCAGCCTTAACCAGCCGGGCATGATGCCCCATCAGCTTCCTGGTCTCCTCCGCCACCCGGTCAATATTAGTCTTGGCCTCGTCTCCCATGGTAACTATCCGAGTAGTAAGTAAATCGAGATCTAAGGACTTAGCCTCATCAAGCACCCGTACCATGGGATTGCGGGGAAGAAGATGCTCACCGGTGGCCTCGTCAAATGAAATATCTTGAGAACTCGGATCCAGATCCGGGTGGCCGGCAAACGGGTTGCGAACTAAACCAGGGTGTTCTATCGGGATGACAGTGGGATGTTTGGACGGATGCGGAGAAGGTATGAAGTGCTCCTCGGTGGTATCCTGAGAAGGTTGAGTTGGGGTCTGAAGACTGGGTGAAGATTCAAGCGAAGGGCGACTCCTCTTCCTCTTCCGAGCATCCTCTTCAATAACCCCAAGAAGAGGGCGGTAACCTACTACATCTCCGGGACGACCAGTCGGAGGCTTGGGTTGGGAGAAAGCTCTAAGAAGCTTGTATTGTTCAAGGCGATGACGAACATCTGAAGTCTTGGACACCTCGCTCACCCCTGGGATAAAGAACAAGTGTCACAAGCTTACATTGATCCATAATTCAAGAAACGCGTTAAATTAAAAGATAAAAGAAGAAAGGAAACACATCTGTTATACAAACCCTAGGGAGGAGTAGGATACTGCAATAAGTCCTGGATTTCATTCCAGGACGGGAGCGGACCATAAAATATTCCTACGTCCCTATCATAAATGGAGCCTACAGAAGTCAAAAGTTCACCTTGAGTCGTCGGAGCCACCTTGGCTGGAATAGTCTGGGAAGACACGCTTGCACCGGTCCCGGCCTTGTCAGCTTTCCCGGATTTCTCTACCGAAGCCGGTTCTCCATCCAGCCCCTCGAAAGCTTGGCGGAATGCATCATCCGTCCACTCCTGAATCTCGCCTGCTTGCCCAGGAAGCAAGGCCCCGATGCCATCGCCACCGTCACCACCTTCCCGGTCATCTCCACCCTCACCTCTCTCCTCCTCCACATCTTCCTCCCCCGGAGTAATTGGACAAATGCTGGGGGAAGGACCGTCCGACTTCTTAAGCTTCTTACCTCCGACAACTGGAGGTTTTGTGAAAGGTTTCCTCTTGCCACTCTCTACTGTGACACCTCCCTTAGCTTGAACAGCCACCCTCTCCTCCGCCGTTTCCCTCTGCTTGACTACCGACTGTTGTGGAAGGATCAAATTATACTCCAGAAGGGTCGCATTTCTGATCAGGTAAGCAGCTGATCTATCTCTCCCGGGGATAGCTTCTATCTCAACCGCCATTTGAACCAGGCGATCAGTCTCAACAACCGCAAAGCCACTTGTCGCTAGCAAAAAAAAATGAAAACGTATGAGAAGAAGCATCGCAACCAGAATGGAAATTATAAATAAAGCGTCGACTTACATCCAGAGGTGAAACGCCGAATAGAAACAGAGTTGTCCCTGACGAAGAACCACTCCTTCTTGAACATGCTGTACTTAGAATACAGATCCAAGACCGGCTTGAAGGTTACAGCTGACTCCAAGCTGATGTATGGGGACCCCTTCCTATAGCCCCTCAGATTATATAAGTACTGGATCTCCCGGTTGGAAGGAGCACGCCCATACTTCCTCTGAAAGATAACGAAGAGGCTCACCAGTATATTATAAGAGTTGGGTTGGAGCTGGAATGGGGCCACCTTTAGATATGTAAGAAAGCTGACTACCCAAGCATTAAGAGGCAGGATGGCACCACACATGCAGTGGTATCTGCTGTAGGCAAGGTACCCTTCGGGAGGGTCATATGGCATAACTTCTCTCCCTGGCAACAGCATGCGCGCCCTATCAATTCCGAAAGAACGGGAGATGACATCAAGCTGCTCCTCCTTGAGGGAGCTGGGAAAGCAATCGGGCGGGGAGTTCAGAAGCTCCTGAGGGCCGTACCCGTCCACCAGTGATCTCGGGGCAGGTCCGTGATGTTCCGGTCCTGGCTGAGTAGGGGGCACTGCGGAAGATTCTCCTTCGCCCTGGGACTTCTTTTTATCTGATCGAGTTTCTGCTTTTCGAGACATTTATCTGCAACACAAAAGCACGTCATTAGAACAGAGGATATGAACAAGAATATGATTTCATTTGGCACTCGGAGTCTCCAAGTCCATTCGGTGAAAACCCATTCGGCAAAATGGGAGAGGATCAATACCTGATTCGGCGAAAAGAAACACTTTGGTTCGGTTAACACTTTGGTTCGGCAAAGCACCTTGGTTCGGCTAAAGCTTTGGTTCGGCAAAGCACCTTGGTTCGGCTAAAGCTTTGGTTCGGTTGAACACGTTGGCGACACTCCTGATTCGGCAAGAAGTCAATGCTCGGCTGTCTTGTTTGGTAAGAAGTATCGGAGGCCCTAGCCTCCTACTTATAGCCGAAGGCGAACAACCGGACCGACTGGTTCGGCATACAGGACCGGATGAGGATGAACAACCTCAAACAAAGCACGCCATGTGCATGCCCATACCCCGCTTTGGGGGGCAAGTGTTAGGTGTATCTCGACCGGTGTAACATCATCACCGAGCCAAACCCCCAAGGCCATGCCTCACCAACTTACCGGACCACGTATCCATCAACTACCGGTCCAACACCACCGAACCATATCGCGAACTCAACGCCGAACCAACACTGCCGAATCAACTCCACTCCACGTCCCCACCGATCCAACCAACCACCGAACCAAATACTACCGGGTCACTTCACCTCCGGACCAACACTGCCGAATCAAGGACCATCTCCTTCCACCGCCGGACCAAGTCCTACCGAAGTCCTACCGAACCAAATTCCGTCTACTTGCAACTGGACCAGAGCTATACCGAACCAAGGTTGCCAGGCCAGACTACATCAGCCCAAGCCCACCAGCAGCTGTATACATCCAAGACCCTTGCTCCCAGCCTCACTCTATAAATAGAGGGGCAGGGGTACAACAATGGCGAACAAGTTTGAGAGCTCAAGCACGGAGAGAACTTTCAAACAACTTTCATATACTTGTATCAAAGCTTTGTACTTGTAATCTGAACAAGAAAGGAGAAATAATATATAAAGTGGACGTAGGCACATTCTGGCTGAACCACTATAAATCTGCGTGTCTTTTACAGTTTAGTCCCTGCTTTTCATATATTTGCATAAATCACCCAAATCACCAAGAACAACATAAAATCAATTAAATCATACGACTTTGAGGTGTTTGTCCATTTTTTGTGCAAACAGATGAATAGCGTAACGTACATTAAACAACCATGTTATACAATCAAGTTATCTACGTAACCATCTGTCCAATCAAAAGTGCAATGTGATTATGTACTATAGACATACTAGAATTGAACTCAATTCTAGCGTGAGCATGTGATCGTGACATATAAGTATGTATGAAAATACCCTAAACATGCATAAAGATTTCTACATGAGTGCAAAGTGATAGTGAAAAGTGTACCAACCATCTCTTAACATCCAATCTAGCACCCATGATGCAACCAAAAATCTAATTTTGGGAAGAAAAATTTACCAATGAAAAGCTTGGATGAGAGATCCTTATCTTCTCTTCAGTTTTCCATCTCTTTTCCACCGGGTTATCCCCTCATTGTATTTGGACCAGCCTAATTCCTTTGTTGTGGAGCTTCCTAGTTCTGTTCTCCATAATGCGTGCAGTGGCACGGGATGCTGTTGGCTCTGTCTCAGTATCCCTAAACTAATCAGGCTCTACCACAATGGATGTGACATAAAGGCATTTCCTTAAATGTGAAACGTGAAAAATGTGGTGGACTCCTACCAATCTGTTCGGTAGCTTCAAGCAATATCTTCCTATCCTTTCCGAAATTTGGATACGCCCTACAAATATTGGTGCCAATTTTCTAGATTTATCAAACCTTATGACTTTTCTAAGAGGGGAGAGTTTGATAAATACCGATTCTCCAAACTCTAACTCTTTCCTTCTCTTGTCCGCGTAGGATTTCTAGCGGTCTTACACTACATTCATACATTTCCTGATCAACTCTACTTTTTTCGAAGTATTGCGAATTAAATTTGGTCCAACCAGAATTTTGTTGGTAGTTTTACACCAACAATTTAGCGATTTGTATGACCTCCCATTAAGCGCTTCAAAGGGGCCATACCAACCGTCGCTTGGTAACTATTATTATATGCGAACTCAACCAATGGTAGATGCCGCTCTTAGTGTCCTCCCGAAGCCTATGATGTAAGCTCTCAACAAGCATTCGAAGATTCTATTCACCCTTTTAGTTTGACCATCGGTCTATGGGTGGTAAGAAGTGCTGAGATTAAACGAAGTTCCCTAAGCTGCCTACAAACTCCTCCAAAACTCGCTAGTGAATAAGGGGTCTCTATCATTAACAATGCTTATCAAAATTCCACGTAGTCAAGCCACCTCCTTAATATAAATCTGTGCTGGAGACACTGCGGTCTTATTGTTCTTAATAGGAATAAAATGGGCACCTTTAGTGGGTATATCTACTACGACCCAAATAGCTTCATTGCCCCTCTGACTTCTGAGCAATCATTCTACAAAGTCCACCAAAATGTGCTTCCATTTCCAAGTCGAAATCTTTGATGGTAACAACAATCCTCCAGATTTTCCTTACTCAGCCTTTATTCTTTGACATGTTAAACACCTAGCAACAAACTTAGCTGCTCTCTTCTTCATTCCCAACTAAAAGAAAATTTTCCTCATATACCTCTACATTTTATCTCCGTCGAGGTAAATGTTCATCTTTGAATTGTGACACCCTACAAGCACTTCCTTCAATATATCAAAAATCATTGGGACACAAAGGCGTCCCTCCCTTCTTAAACATTGCTTCTCGTCAACCGCATATTTACTGACATAGAGAAAAAGTGCTCCTCTTCTCAACTTATCCAGAATATCTACTATTTTCTCATCCTTCTTTTTCTCTAGCCCAATGCAGTCCATCAAAGCCGGCCTAACCTCCATTACTACCAAAAAGCCTTAGATGGGTTATGTTGGTGGTTGGAAGTTAATTTGAGAGGAAACTCCATTCATATATGGCACCTAAGGTAGCATGCCTTCGACTGAGGGTGTCGGTGACAACGTTCCCTTTTCCGGTGGTATATTATATACCAAAGTTGAATAATGCTATAACTCCATCCACCTTTTCTATCTAAGGTTTAAGGCTTTTTGGAAAAATAGGTATTTCGGTGATTTATGGTTAGTGAACAACTCAAACCTTTCTCCAAAAGAAAGTGCCTCCACATTCTTAAGGCAAAGACAATTGCTGCAAACTCCAAGTCGTGAACTGGGTATGTCTTCTCATGGTCCTTCAGTTGCCTATTAGCATAAGCTACTACCATTCCTT
This sequence comes from Allium fistulosum, assembly GCA_030737815.1. Classification (NCBI taxonomy): domain Eukaryota; kingdom Viridiplantae; phylum Streptophyta; class Magnoliopsida; order Asparagales; family Amaryllidaceae; genus Allium; species Allium fistulosum. The sequence goes on along the minus strand of CM060903.1, from coordinate 343,864,885 downwards.
CTTGCATGAGAATTGCTCACAATCTTGTGGTGCATGCATCCGCAAAAATAATAAAAGGCTTTGTCCCATCAAGAATGTTAAGCATAGGTGCACTTGTTAATAGTTCTTTAAGTTTCTTGAATGCTTCAGTGTATCTATCATTCCAAGTAAAGACAAGATTCTTCTTAATCAAGTGGGTTAAAGGGACTTCTATTTTTGCAAAGTTCTTTATTAACTTCCTATAATATCCTTCTAACCTAAGAAAGCTCCTAACTTTCGTTGCACTCCTTAAAACATTCAACTCTTGAATAGCTTCCACTTTTGTGGGGTCCGCCGCTAATCCATGATTAGAAACATTGTGTCCAAGAAACCTTAACTTCTTCTTCCAAAAGTGGCATTTTGCAAATTTGGCTCTATGTCCGTGTCTCCTCAAGATCCCTAGTATCTCATTTAAGTGATTATCATGCTCTCCTTCACCCTTGAGAATACTAAGATATCATTAACAGACACTATGGCGAACTTATTAAGTTATCCCCTAAATACTTTACTCCTCAAATCTACAAAGTATGCGGAGGCATTCATAAATCCAAATGACATTTCCTTTCACTCATAGAGTCCATCTATTGTATGGAATGTGGTTTTCGACATGCTGTCCTCCGCAATCCTCAACTGATGAAATATAATTGCCAAGTCCAATTGGTAGAAGAGTTTGGCTCCCACAAATTGATCAAACAAGTCGTCTATCCTAGGTAAGGGATACTAATTCTTCCTTGTCAACTTGTTATGTTTCCTATTGTCGATGCATAGCCTCAATGAGCCATCTACCTTAGTGGTGAAAACAAAATAGGCTCCCTATTTTGAAGTACTTCATCAGATGAATCCTTTCTACAATAGCTCCGAGATTTGCTTGACCAACACACATCTTTCTATGGGGGCAATGTGTCTTAATGGCAAAGTGACTGGTCTAGTGTCCTTCTCCAAATCAATTCTAAACTAGATTTCCCTTTGGAGTGGGAGACCTTAGACTTCCTCAAAGACATAGGGAAATTCTTGGACTACAAGTATAAATAAAAGCTCAATATGAGATAGGCTCAGCAAGTAAAATAACTTGACTCGACTAAGTCTTGGGTGTATTAAGAAAGTCCTTACACATCTTGGGAAAGTCAACGGAACGGGGTGCTGCATTGGTAGGTGGGACAGCAGGTGCCACCGGTGCAGCTTGTGGAACAGGGACTTCACTTACTTGCCTGAGGTATTGTTTAAACCATTCAAGCATCCCTCGAATGTCGTGTCTTCCCCAAGCAGGGTTTCCAGCCTTGGAAGAAGAATGATCATCAATCAAATTAACTATCTGTAGGTTGCGCTTTTAGTTATAACTACCTAAGATAGTATTATATGCTAAAAGAAAGATTTGCCTAGTGTGTGTGTGTAGTAAGGATTTCTAGAAAATATTTCAAAAATAATAAATACGTCACTCATACGTATACTTTCCCCCTTGATCAGGTAACCTAGGCTCCGATACCAAATGTAACAACCAGCCTCAAAACAGGCCTAAATCCCAACCGAGTAAAGGCCCATCGAAACTTAGACCATTCCAAATATGACTGTTGGTTGGTAAAAAGAACAATACATAGCTACTTTTCTGTTCATTCCGTACTTATAGCGGAAGGGTAAAATATAATAGCATAAACAATGCCCATTTTATTTCAAATTCCAAATGCCACAAAACCATAGCATAATGTCAACAAAACCGTTAGGTAATCATGTAAAAATATATTTTTAACTTCAAATGGATACACCAGAAAATAGCATAAATAGATAAATAGACTACTACCACAGGCTCCTCTCATCACCATCTCCATCTTAATCATCATCTCCTTCCCTAACCTATGTTGTAATAAGGAGGAAGTCAGAACAACAATGTTAAGTGAATAGAAAATCTTATGCCTTTCTATATTAGTACTTGGGTAGTATAATTTAAATAAGGATATTTCTTTCGCATTTTATCTATATTCAAATCCATTTAATACTTCATATAAGAGAAAGAGGCAGACCCTCAAATAGCCACTTAATATCTTCAATCCTTGAAGTAGCTTCTTCCATAATCAATAACTCAAAACCATCGTTATTAATGTCTATCAATGTGAGAGATAGAACCCAAGTCATTTAATACCTTTTAATGGAAAATAGGCCGACTCTGACCATTTAAGACCTCAATTGATGTAGGCCCCTATCATTTAATATCTATTCCCAAGATGGACACCTCATAGGTACCTATCTAACTGACATTGCACATAAATCTCTTCAAATACTTGATACTTCTATTGAAGCGGACCTTTATGAGATATCCTCTACCATGCCTAAACCCAGTCCTGACCATTTCATACTTCATATAAGGAAAATAAGCAGGCCCTCAAACAACCACTTAATACCTCATATCCCTAAAGCAGGTCCTTCTTATTATGACCCATACCCCATGGAGACGTCTCACATTAGGCCGACTATTGGTAAAAACTTGTAGCTAGATAATCTATGCAGATTTATCCTACATAATTGGGACTAACCCTGCATCATCCGTAGTTACTTATTATAGGCGATGTATCACATCAACCCCAAAGTCACATAGCTGGTAGGCAGATTAGCTAGGATGACTTCTGTGTGCTTTTGACTGACCTTACATTTCTATAACTTAGTCATATTTCATAATACTCTTTAAGTGTATTATCACACATCTCATCGTATTCATTATTTGATCCTTATAAGAAATCCTTCTTGGTTTTCCAAATTAATTACTTTTCTAAGGGGATTTAAATAACAATTGTTAACTTAATTAACTATGCAGTTAATACATTACAATTGTATGTTATTTATGCTAATTTATACATATATACATACATACATATACATATATATGCACTTATTAATTTCTATGCATGTAGGGATTACGCCATAAACTAACGTTCAGATGTCAAATCTTCCAAAGTTATACAAGTCTCATTTCCACAATAGCTTTTTTTGCTATAAATCCAATATTCCAAAATCAAATCAATAGACTTGTACTTAGAATCCAACTCCAATTTAATTTATATTAAAAAAATGAAATTAAAACAATAATAATGGAAGTCTACAATTTAATTGATTTTACACTCTATTCAACTCCTTTTTACCTGAAAGTAGATAAAGGAATTTTTAATCAATTTGTTGAAATAGGCAGTGCAAACTACGAATAAGAATTCGTACCTTACACACCATATCTTAGTCAAATACCCTAATCAAATCCAAAAAAAAGAAGTAAGATAGAAGGTAAAAACATAAACTACAAAATCCATGCAAACCCATTATTTTAATACAAAACAATTAAGATTCCAACGTGAGAATTGACATTTAGCTTCGGGGGAATTTTAGAGATTATTAATGTGATATTTCATAATCCAAAACTCCCTAAGGCATACATTAAATCCAAACTATACCATTCAATTACTAAAATAGGAAAACTAAGATTTTCACTCACAGAGGTCCTTAGCTTTGCCTTCTCTAGGATTTGACACGGTCTTATTAAACTCTTTTCAGATTCTTCTTTTTGATATATATAAAGCAAGGGATTTGTATATACATTAGATTTAGAAAATTAGAGGTTTGGAGGAGAATAGGTTGAGAAAATAAACAATAAACAAAGATAGGTATATAGGATTTCTTACCTGAAACCCTAATGGAGTTTTCTAAATCTATGAAGAGACGAACTAACAGAGCTTCGTTAATATTACAAAAATATTAGTGAATAAAAGTGAGGGGCTAAGCTCTTATATATAGTGGTTGGAACACCAGAACCATCGGATGATTAAAAATAATAAAATATAATATGTTAAAATAAGCAAAACTCTAGCCGCCGCTTACAAACAGCGGTTGAACTACACCTCCCACCGGTCGACCGATAGTGATCGACCGATCATGGTCAAGGGGTTGACCGCTCCCCTGTTTTGGGAATGTACAACTTTTTGTCATTGTTTATTTATTTTCATCCTTAATTGTTATTTAATGTTAAATTAACCTTAACGTTTACTTAACCCCAAAGTATAATTACTATTAAATTTTGAATTTCAAATTTAGAAATTATTTATTTATTTGAATTTGAATTCTATTTATATAAGTTTGAATCTAAAACTTCAAACATTCATAAATTTCTTGTTTGAGCTCCGTTTTCAACATATTACATTTGGAAATTGATCGGAAAATATCCATGAACGTAACGACATAACTTTCGTGGTCAAATTCTGAATTTATAAAATTTGTGTTTTTACCCCTATCTTATTTAAATTAATTTAACCAATCTATTTATCTATGATTGATTTTACAGGGTGCTACAATTGCATAAGTAATACACTTTCTGCTATTTGGAAAGCGTTACGTAGTATAGTCTCAATGGATGTATCATTATCCAATCTCGATATATGTTGACTAGGAATATTTAAATCAATATGTTTATTATGTTACGGTAAATTACTTATGATTACAATACATTGTAATTAATATCACAAAACATGTCATTTATGAGTTTTCTATTAATATACTTAAATTAAACAATTAATTAATATAACACATTATAACAAATATATAATAAAAATAAAACACTATTTATTTTGAATGATATTTTATTACGGAGTTGATAATTTACAATAAATTACAGAATTGCCCTTAGGGCATACTCTTAACTCTATCACACTTCAAGTGCATCATGCACTTGAAAGATTAGTAGATTTGACTTATGATCATAAATAGCTGCCATCAATAAAAGAATGAGAGATAGGGAAAGAAAGTAGTGATTGATAGATAGTATTTTATCAAATATCTTGTCTATATTTCAAATGCGCATGTAATTTTTGTTAGAGCATTTTAAGTTAGGAAGTAAATGGGCATGAGTATATTTAATCAATGGCAAAGAATATGAGAATTAAATTTGACAATTATTGGAGCACTTGCAATCTAATGATGAGTATTGGTATGGTTTTTGATCCCCATTATAGGATGATATATGTAGAGTTTTTCTTTGGCTTGATCTATAGAGAAAGTTCACATATTCATGTTAGACAAATGAATGTCTAATGGTGCCTTTTTCTTTATATGAAAAGGAAAGTACTTTATCTATAAATGTATCTAGCACCTCTTCATGTGATGCTTTAGATTCATCTACTAGTGCCCCTAAAAAGAGAAAAAAATTTGATCTAGAATGAAGAAATTATATTAAGACAGAAGTTGGAAGTTCACAAGTTCTGAAGATAACATGATAAGTATTTGGAAGATGAATTTTTATTGATGGGTAAGCATAAAGAAAGTTTTGATATTTTGATGCAGTGGAAATCTAATGGCCTCACTTTTCCTATTCTTGTAAAGATTGCTTATGGTATCTTAGCAGTTCCGATATCAGCCGTGGCATCCAAATCGGCTTTATTAGTGGTGGTAGGTGTTGAAATGTGCATTATATGAGGGTAACATGCATAGATTTGAACAGAACAGTCCCACATCATGAAGAAAATGGAAGTTGAATGGAATATATGAGTTTGATCACATGTAATAATAGCAAGGGATTTCTTAGTCCTCTTTTGCTCACCTTCCTTTATTTGATTCCTCCTCTGCCAAGCATAATGATTCCCTCTCTTCCCCATCGCTGATTCCTCCTCCCAGTCCGAACAATCGTGTACTTCCCTCTTTAAGCATTTACCGAGAAACGCAGGGAAGTACACTCTTGTTCAAGTTCATTTATCCTTCAATGGAGAATCCTTGCTTCCCTCTTCCGAAGTAATTCAAGCCGGATCCTAACTATGGAGTGAATATGTCGTGGGATTTTTCCTTGGCACGCCACTGTCATATACATCAATGGTAGAACATTTAAAGAAAATATGGAAGTTGCGAGGTAACATTAAGGTGAAGTCTGATGGAACCATATTCCTATTCTTGTTATCCGATGAAATAGATAGACAAAGAATTATACAAAGTGGTCCTATTATCATAAGGAATAAATTTTTTATTATCAAACAATGGGATCCCCTTGTAAGTAATGTACGTGGTACGGTCCGTGCTATTCCAGTATAGGTTTAACCGTCCAATATTCCAATTTTTGCTTAATATTATATAGGTATAAATTGATTAGCTAGTCGATTGGGTATACTTGTTTGCTTAAATGAATCCATTGAAATACTTATGCGTATACAATATGCCAAATGTTTAATACAAATTTCTCCTTCTGAAGAGTTGGTTGATTCTTTTACTGTCCAGTCTCCTGATGGAAACTATCATATTATTTATGTAAGCTACCTATGGAAGCCTGAAATGTGCATTAATTGCAAGGTGTTTGGAAACTCAACTAAACATTGTCAAAGTGTGGTAACAGGGGAACAAAGTGAAAAGAAAAAAGAAAGAAAAAAGAGGCTAAAATATAAAGAGAAAAAGGAAAAGAAAAGGAGTCAGAAAAGAGAACAATGAATATAATTGGAAAACAAAGCTACACAAAGAAACAAATATGGAGGAAGATAAACAACAAAAGAATCAATTTGAAAGAACCTAATATCCGAGTAGAAACAGTGGAAGTGAATAAAAGAATGAAAAATCTGGTGCAGACTGAAAAAGGAGAACAATAGATCAACTAGAAAGGAGAAGGATAATAATTCGAATATATCAACTGGTAATAAATTTGATGCATTGGTGGAAATAGAAGGAGGTGAATTGATAGATGATGGTACAGAAATAAATGATGATATCGATGCAAATGATGAGGATAAAGAACAAGGGAATAAAGAAGTTCATTCTGTTTCTCATTGTGGTGGAAAAGGTAGTGAGGAACCCAACCAAAAAGTACTACCTGGAAATGAATATTTGTATAAGAATATGGCAGTCCATCAAACCAATGACCAAGTTAACACAAATGGTTTACTGCATTAGGCAAATGAAAACTCATTCAATTATTCTTCAGAAAAACACAACCATAATATCTCATTAGAAAACAAAAGTTCTCTCCCTCCTCCTGAAATTCCTGACATCCAAATACCTACAAAAGCTCAATCCTCTATTTTAGTTCCTAATCTACTTCCTGACATTCTAAAAATCATCTTTTTGAACTTATTAACGATGCAATAATGTCTAGTCCTATTGAAATTACCCTAAAAGAATATCCCCCTCTCGGCTCTAAAATGAACAGTTGTGCATCCATATGCACACTGATACTCTCTCTAATACTATAATGGATGTCTCCTCCCCTATTCTAAACTCTGTGAATCTATAAATAGGATCGAAATCGATATCTGAATCTCCTGAATCTCCTTTAGGTCCTCATAAAGTAGAAAATCTTATACATCCCAATCCCATCTCTCAAAAGAAAACCAAAGCTTCTAAAAATGCAAAAAAGAAATCAAAAGCCAGATCTCAAATCTTTCTTAAGCTTGCTGCAAAACCTAAATTCCATAAATCAAAAGCAATCAGAAAATCAACTAACTCCCCTAATTCCTCCTCTTTCAGCTCTGATGATGAGAATGATGCTGGTGTCAATGTCTGCCCTAAAAACACTCCAACTACTTCTCATAGAAGTACTAGGAATTCAAACAAAAATACCCTTCTACTTTGCCAATGATGAACAACATAGCTTTTTAGAATATAAGAGGGCTCACCAAGAATGTAAGCTTATCCAAATAAAAAATCTGATTAGAGAATAAAATCTCTCTCTCATATCTATATCAGAAACTAAATTGAATTCTTCTCTATCTACTAGTGCTGCTAGATTTATAAATCCATCATAGTCACATTACAATTATTCCCATGCTTCTTATGATAGATTACTGATACTATATGATCCTTTGATATTTAACCTTAGTGTAATTCTAACTGATAAACAATTCATTAATACTCATACCTTCCACTCTCCATCCTCCTCCTCTTTGTATTTTACTTTCATTTATGCTGAAAATGTTCCTATCAAAGGCATAAACTTCATGATTATATTACTCATCTCAGACAAAATTCTTGTCCATGGATTGTAATTGGTGATTTCAACTATTTTTTCCTCTCTTCTCATAAATCAGCTGGCAATCCTCCATCTTTATCTGATCTTTCTCCCCTCAATAATATAATGTATAATTCCACTATCATAGATATTCCGACTAATGATTCCCTATTCATTTGGAACAACAAGAGCAGACATTGTATTAGAACATTAACTAAGATTGATCATGGCTTTGCTAATTTCATAACACTATCTCATTGTCCCTCTATCCAAATTCATATTCCCATGCCCATTTTTTCAGTCCATTATCCCCTTATCCTTAAATTTGGAGCTGCTGCCATTGACGAAAAGGTAAACCTGAATTATTTTTAACATATGGATAAATGAGAGTAGTTTTTTACAAGTAGTAAGGAAGGCTTGGAATATGCATTCGTATGGTAACCCCATGCAACCCCATGCTCAAACTTTAGCAAAAACTAAAGAACACAAAAATTCAGCTTAGACAGTGGGCAAAGCTCAAGTATGTAAATGGAATGAAACTTTCATCTATAATACAAGAAGAGCTAGAAAAAATTAAACAACAGATCATGAACTCTTGCCTCGACCCTGCCCTTTGAGAAACTGAAATAAGTCTTACTAAGAGACTTGAAGAAGCATTAGCTGATGAAACTAATACGATAAGGCAGAAAAATAGGGAAAATTGAACTTATATGGGGATGGAATTCAAAGTTCTACCATGCCTCCCTCAAAATAAAACAAACCAAAGCTTTCATACATTCTATATCTGGTATGCATGGAGTTAACCATTCCAACCCTTTTGATGTTAGTAAAGCATTCCTTGAAAATTTCACTTCTCCGCTTGGCATGTCGAATAGCAATCCCATTGACGACTCTGTCATTTTCTCACTCCCCCTATCAACCATTTCAGAAGAACAGAAAAATCTCATAACTTCCCTAGTAACTGATAAAGCGATAAAAGAATTTATTTTTACAATGAAAAAATCGGCATGTGGAGGTCCTAATGGTTTCAATGCGATATTCTTTATCCACTACTAGCAAATAATCTCCTCTGATGTGATAAAAGTATTATATAATTTCTTCAACAGGAATAGAATGTTGAGCTCCATTAACTCAACTAATTTTCTTTAATCCCCAAAGTTGACAATGCAAATAATGTTTCTTAGTTCATACCAGTAACGTGTTGTAATATTATATACAAATGTATCTCAAGAATATTGGCTTCTAGACTTAAACTAGTTATAAATCATCTAATCTCAAAAAGACAAGCTGCTTTCATTCTAGGTAGGAACTATAGTGAAATTTGTTTTAATTTGAGCGGAAACGAATTATTTGATCAGGATCTAGTATTGCCTATTTAAATACCAATGGAACTTAAAAAAAAATCAATTATGCAGTCTCACAGAAATAATAGCAGAAATAAGAAACACGGAAGAGTTAACGTAGTTCGGATATGAATATCCTACGTCCACGGAGACCCAACAACTTTTTATTTCACTAAAGAAAAGAGTACAAAAGAGAGGGAACAATAATGGTGGATTCTCTCACACTTGCTTGTACATATGAAGATGAAATTCCTTCATTTAAATAGACTTGATAATGAAGGGTTGCTTGGAGAATAAGAAAATCAATTTCCCGATTATCCAGATATCTTTCCAAATTGCATGATTTGATTTTTATACAAATAGATGGCGTAATCTTCGTTTCAATATCTTTCCTTTATTCTCCATGCCTAATCATTTATTTCTTCATATAGCAAATATATTAACTAATTAATTGATTGACTAATTAATTAGTTTCCTTCAAAATATGCTTCCATATATCAGCTAAATTAATTGATTTGACTGAATCAATTAATCAATTTCTTTCCTCTTTAACAAATATTTGAATCATTCAAATTTAACACTCCACCTTGATTCAAATATAACAATCTCTCTTCATCACCTTATCATCAAGCAATCAACATAGAAGTTGTTGGGTCTAGCGCCCTATGGCGCTCAAGTAACAGGAATCAAACTGATCAAGTTTGAGCAATGCTCAAACTTGTCCTTTGGAAGTGACTTTGTCATCATATCTGAAGGATTATCCGAAGTACTTACTTTCAACAATTTGATCTTGCTTCGTTCTTCCTCAAGCATAAGAAAGAAACCTCTAACATCAATGTGCTTCATTCGTGAACTATAAGCTTGATTCTCTACAAGATGAATCGCACTCTGACTGTCTGAAAATATCTCTACTGTCCGCTGCACCATTGAAAGATCATCCAACAACTAAAGTAAGTATAATCCTTCCTTTGTTGCTTCCACAATCGATATCAACTCTGCTTCGGTACTCGATAAAGCTACGATAGATTGCAGCTTTGATCTCCATGAAATCGAGCCTATGCCAAGTGTAAAAACATAGCCCGACACTGACTTCCTAGCATCTCTATCCCCAACATAATCAGAATCACAGTATCCTCTAAGAAAGATGTCACCATCCACTCCACCATATAACAAGCCCACCGAAGAAGTGCCTCAAAGATATCTAAGAATCCACTTCACAGCTTGCCAATGCTCTTTGCCTGGGTTAGACATATATCGACTCACAACACCCACTGCATGAGCCAAATCTGGTCTTGTGCACACCATCGCATACATAAGACTACCAACAGCACTAGAATAAGGTATATCAACCATATACCTTTTGTCTTCTTCCGATGAGGGAGATAAGTCTTTTGGCAACTTAAAATGAGAGCCTAACAGAGTGCCAACCGGTTTGGCTTTCTCCATTCCAAATCGAGCGAGGATCTTCTCGATATACTGCGCTTGAGTGAGCCTTAACTCTCTCCGCTTCCTATCCCTGCTTATCTCCATACCCAATATTCTTTGTGCCTTTCCCAAATCCTTCATGTCAAACTCTCTTCTGAGCTCCGCTTTCAACTCCTTAATTCTAACCATACTCCGAGATGCAATAAGCATATCATCAACATATAACAATAAACAAATCATATCACCATCACATCTTCTGAAATAAACACACTGGTCTTTGAAACGTCTGGAGTATCCTTGTGAAAGCATAAACTTATCAAACCTCTTATACCATAGTCTAGGAGACTGCTTCAATCCATATAGAGATTTGTTGAGTTTGCAAACATAGTCTGGTCTGCTACTATCAATGAACCCTTCCGACTGCTTTAAATAAATCTCCTCATCTAGATCACCGTGCAAGAATGCAGTTTTGACATCTAGTTGCTCTAATTCCATATCATAATGAGCAACTAATGCCAAAAGAATACGAATAGAAGTATGCCTAACCACTGGAGCAAAGATATCATGATACTCTACCCCATTCTTATGAACATACCCCTTTGCAACTAATCTTGCCTTGTATCTGAGATTACCATTTTCACAGTCTTTCACTCTATAGATCCACTTGCATCCAATAGCTCTCTTGTCGGTGGGAAGAGCCACCAAATCCCAAGTATAATTTCTCTGCAATGATTCAATCTCCTCCTCCATAGCAACTAACCAACTGGAACTGTTAACTGATGCGATAGCTTCTCTATAATCACAGGGCTCATCATGGATAACATTCAAAGCATATGTTGCCATATCATCGAAGTTAATGTCTTCGATGCTCAATCCAACAAACTCATCAAGCCACTTAGGCTTTTTTCTTTGTCTAACAGGTCTAGGTTCTGAATGAGCTCCACCTTGAGTATGATTCTCTGTAACAACATCGATATTATCCTCATCAACCACGGTGTCATCGAAAACACCATCTGAACTTCTATGGAAAGAATCAACAGATGACTTGCTTTGTGTTTGGTATTCTTCACATGTCCTCTCATTGTCATCCGATGGGGAAGGCTCCACCTTCAACATAGCCTTCTCATCAAAAGTCACATGCCTGCTCATAACGATCTTCTTGCTAATAGGACACCACAACCTATATCCCTTCACTCCTCTCCTATAACCTAGAAAGATACACTTGCGAGCTCTAGGTTCCAGCTTCCCTTTACTCTCATGCACATAAGCTGGGCAACCAAACACTCTGAGAAATGAATAGCTAACAGGCTCTCCTTTCCATACTTCTTCAGGGATTTTCATATCTATGGCAGTAGAAGATGTGCGGTTGATGAGGAAAGCCGCCATAGATAAAGCTTCAGCCCAAAATCCCTTCTTCAATTTAGCAGTCAGTCTGAGGCATCCTGTTCTCTCCAATAATGTCCGATTCATCCTTTCTGCAACTCTATTAGACTGAGGGTCTCCTGGTGTAGTGTAATGCCTCTTAATGCCTTCAGACTCACAATAATCGATGAATTCCTGTGATACAAATTCACCGCCATTATCTGAACGGAGAACTTTCAATTTCTTCCCTGACTGCTTCTCAACCATATTCCACTTTCGAAACTTGGCAAAGGTTTCACTCTTTGAATGAAGAAAGTATACCCATACTTTATGAGAGAAATCATCTATAAATGAAACGAAATACCTAGCTCATCCTAAAGACTGACAAGGGGAGGGACCCCAGACATCTGTATGAACATACTCCAAGACAGCTTTTGCTTTATGCTCTCCTATACCAAAAGAAATCTTCGTTTTCTTTCCAAGAACACACTCTTCACAAAAACCAAGTTTTGAATGATGAACTCCATTAATCAATCCTCGTTTTCTCAACTCATCCATGCTGCGCTCACCGATGTGACACATCCGTAAGTGCCATAATCTGGAAGAATCCGAATCAACAGATGTAATAGAAGCCGATTCACCAATTACAGTAGTGCCCTTTAATAGATAAAGATTTCCTGCCCTCACACCTCTCATAACAATCATGGAACCCTTTGATATCTTCATTTTCTCTCCTTCTACTACAATCTTCAAACCAAGTCTACTCAATGCCCCAACAGAAATCAAGCTCCTCCTCAAATCAGGTACATGTCTAACATCGGTGATCGTACGTATAACACCATCAAACATCCTAATCATCACGCTACCAAAACCAACCATACGGCAAGAAGCATCATTACCCATCAGAACTTCTCCTCCATCAATTTCACGGTAAGTGGAAAAGCAGTTCCTATCAGGTGTCATATGATAGGATGCGCCAGAATCAATCAGCCATAAGTTGCTCTTCCCAGAAGAGCTAGAAGCTGTAAATACATCGATGTCACTTTCTGTATCTGATTTCTCTGCTGTAGAAGCTGAAGCTTGCTTTGGATCTTTTTTTCTACCTTCAAGCTTTGGACATTGTGCTATGAAGTGCCCTGGTTTCTTACAATAATGACAAGTCAAATTCTTAGGCCCCCTAGACTGAGACCGTGAAGAATTCCGTCCTCCACCTTTCTTTGACATGCTTTGACCTCTACCTCTCTGAACAAATAAGCCTTCGGTATCACTATCCAAGCTAGTGCTCGCCAATCTACCTCTTAATACTTCATTATGAAGACCAGCCTTTACATCAGACATGCTAATTTTACTGCGGCCATAAATCATGGAATTAACAAAAGCAGTATACTCCTTAGGCAAGGAACATAAGAGGATCACAGCTTGAGCCTCATCGGTAATATCAACTTCCGCTGCCTTCAGGTTCATAATCAAAGTCGTCAAAGCATCTACATGCTCCATGAGATCAGCTCCAGGCTTCATCTTGAACGAATAGAGTTGTTGCTGAAGAATAATCCGATTAGTGAGAGACTTGTCTTGATATGCATCTGATAATGCATCACATAGTTCCTTCGCCGTCTTCTTCTGAGAGAATTCTCTAAGAACTTCATCCGAAAGACTCAACTGAATTGTTGTGAGAGCTTCATCTTCCATCTCTTCCAAATCAGCTACATCAAAATCTTTCAATTTCTCAAGCGCAGAAACAATCTTATAAGTCTTCTCCTTCTTTAACACAGCCTCCATCTTCATCTTCCAAGTACCAAAATCTCTCTTTCCGTCAAAACGTGTTACTCCATAATTGACACCAGATCTACAGACAGACTTACTAGAAGTAGCCATTAATATCCAAACAGGAACAATAACACTAGCTTTGATACCAAACTGTAGTGAAATTTGTTTTAATTTGAGCGGAAGCGAATTATTTGATCAGGATCTAGTATTGCCTATTTAAATACCAATGGAACTTAAAAAAAATCAATTATGCAGTCTCACAGAAATAATAGCAGAAATAAAAGACACGGAAGATTTAACGTGGTTCGGATATGAATATCCTACGTCCACGGAGACCCAACAACTTTTTATTTCACTAAAGAAAAGAGTACAAAAGAGAGGGAACAATAATGGTGGATTCTCTCACACTTGCTTGTACATATGAAGATGAAATTCCTTCATTTAAATAGACTTGATAATGAAGGGTTGCTTGGAGATTAAGCAAATCAATTTTCCGATTATCCAGATATCTTTCCAAATTGCATGATTTGATTTTTATACAAATAGATGGCGTAATCTTCGTTTCAATATCTTTCCTTTATTCTCCATGCCTAATCATTTATTTCTTCATATAGCAAATATATTGACTAATTAATTGATTGACTAATTAATTAGTTTCCTTCAAAATATGCTTCCATATATCAGCTAAATTAATTGATTTGAGTGAATCAATTAATCAATTTCTTTCCTCTTTAACAAATATTTGAATCATTCAAATTTAACATGTAGGAACATCCTTGATAACGTTATCCTCTCTCTCATGAGTTATTAAATGGATACTCATCTAAATACAAGTCTCCTAGAGCTATGCTTAAGATTGATATAAAAAAGCATTTGATTCAGTCAAATGGGTTTCTCTTTTGCATGTTATGAACAAAATGAGATTTTCATTCAAATTCTCTAACTGGATATATCAACGCATTTCTTCAGTAAGGTACTCTTTGGTTTTAAATGCATATTCAGTTGGATACTTCAAATGAAAGCAAGGATTGAGGCAAGGGGATCCCATATCTCCATATCTCTTTATATTGATAACGGAAACCCTAATTCATGATTTTCCGCAACAAGTTCATCAGAACAGATTCCTTCTGCATCTCAAATGCAAATCGCTTATGGTCACTTCTTTTGCTTTTGCTGATGACTTCTCTCGCTTTTGTTGATGACTTAATAATATTTAACAAACCTATGGTTGAATTCCCTATCTTTAATTGTGGAACTTTGGAGAGCTTTTCTAGTTTCTCTAGATTAAGTATAAACTTCCAAAAATCTGATATATTACTAGTTGGGATATTGATGCAGCGCGACCCGTAATTGGCAAAGCTTTAGGTCGTCCACGACCTAACAAGAAAAGTTTATGACCTAACTCAAGCGGTCTACGACCTAAGGAAAGTGAAGGCTTAAGTCGTCTACGACCTAACGAGTTAAAGGGAAAGACACTAGAACGACCTAACATACTGTTAAGTCGTATGCGAGCTAACGAGCTGAAGAAAAAAGTGCTACGACCTAAAAAGAAAAGACCTATGATAGGTCGCGGGAAAATGGAACGACCTAAGTTAGGTCGCGAGAAGATGAGGAGAGATAGGTCGCTCGCTATAAGTCGCGAGGCCTTAAGTCGCGAGGACTTAGGTCGTGAAGACTTAGGTCGTGAGGCCTTAGGTCGCGAAGACTTAGGTCGCGCAGTTTTTCAGAAGCCACTTCTTTAGGTCGCTAATACGAATGCCGTCCATTCTTAAGTCGCTCGCTCCAGATGCCGTTCATTTTTAGGTCGTCGCTGTGTTGTAACTGTTTTGTTTTAAGTCGTGATATGCTAAGTCGTGAAGTTTTAGGTCGTTTCCGACCTATGGGTTGTAAAAACGTTATGTTGTATTTGCTTATGTTGTATTGTTTTAGGTCGAACTGTTTTAGGTCGTGATGTTTTTAAGTCGTGGTCGACATATAGTAAGTCGTGTGTTTTAGGTCGTGACCGACCTAGGAGTTGTGCAGTTTTCTGTGGAGTGTGTTGTAACTTCTATAAATAGGCCGGTGGTGCCATTTGTAATAGTTTAGTTGATTTGAAATAAAAACTTTGTTTTGTTAGCTTTGTGCTTTCACCAAATTGGTAGTTGAGTATAATCTCCTATCTCCACCCTCGACATTCAAGTGCGCTCGAATCTTCGATCGTTGAAGCCAATTCACAGAATCAAGTGCGCTTGATCAACGCTCGAAGAATTGTAGATCTCTCTTCATGGTATCGTGCGCGATCAATGTGTCAGAGATAGCTAGAATTCGGTATCTTCGGATCAACGAGTTTGGCCATTTCAGTATTTCTCAATCCACTGATTGCTACTTTCATCGATCTACATTGTTTTGTGTAATCCACTGCGTCAGTTTGGTATCGGAGCTTGTTTTAGCCAATCATAGCTAAATCGAGTCTTGGAGCCGAGAATTTCGAAGTTGAAGTGTTAGCCGAGCTTGAAGTGTTGAGCCTTGCAATTTAGTTTGAAGTTTTGAAGTTGTGTTCATCATATTTTATGCAACAAAGTGGGAGTTTTCGATCCATTTCATTTTGGATCTAAGTTCGAAAGGTGTTTGAAATTTGGAGTGGAGCCGAAAATCAAAGTTTTGAAGAATCAACCATGCCGCCGAGAAGAGCTAATCGTCACCAAAATATAGAAGCTTTGTATAGAAGAGAAGAAGCTGATGAGATGGAGCAAAGAATTAATGAAAATTTTAGTGAGAAACTTAATGAAGGGATTGGTCGATTAGAGAAGATGATGTTAGAGATGAGTCAAAATCAGAGAAGGGTATCACCTAAATCGAGCCATGGGAGAAGTAGAGTTTCACCATATTCAAATCGAGAGAGAAGTGTTGATATTGATCATAGAAGCGTGGATCGAGATTGTGATAGAAATGTGACTGATCGAGATCGGAGGAACGTTGGTGGAAGAAAAGGTGGTGGTAGAGATGTTGGTGGTCAGGATCGACATCGATATACATCGGATTGTGAAGAAGAGTATGATGGTGGTAGTGTTCATGGATGAGGACGTGGACAAGGAAGAAATCAGTCGGAGTACGATCACAAATGGGAATCTGGGATGAAGACTGAAATTCCAGAATTCAAAGGTGTTATGCAAGCTGAGGAGTTTTTGGATTGGTTGTCTAATATGGAGGAGATTTTTGACTTCAAGGAAGTTCCAAAACATCGTAGAGTGAAGTTGGTTGCTACAAGGTTGAGGGGTAGAGCTTTGGCATGGTGGCAGCAAACCAAACTTACACGTGAACGGATGGGGAAGTCAAAGGTTGAATCATGGGAAAAGATGAGGAAAATGATGAAAGCCACATTCTTACCTTATAATTATCAATCGCTTATGTATCAGAGGCTGCAAAACTTGAGGCAAGGAACAAAGTCTGTTAATGACTATGCTGATGAATTCTATCAACTAATTGTAAGGAACGATATCATGGAGACAGAGGAACAATTAACAGCTAGATTTATTGGAGGATTGCGTATGCAGATTCAAGACATGGTAAATATGTTTGATCCCAGATCTGTAGCGGAAGCACACCAGAAAGCGTTGGCTTGGGAGAAACAGGGACGACGAGGTGGTGGTGAGTTTACTAATTCCAACAATCAAGTGAAGGGTGTTAGTGGAAGTCCTAATGTTCCTAAGTCTGTCAATAAGCCAATGGTGAAGGAGGTTGAGAAGGCGAAAATTAACAATGGTTTCAAATGCTACAATTGCCAGGAGATGGGTCATAAAAGCAATGAGTGTCCAAAGCCTAAGAAGCGAGTGATGGTTGTGGAAGCTGAGGATGAGGAGGAAGAAGCTGAATGTTCTAATTCATTACCAGTGGAGGAGGAAGACTTGTTGTCGGGAGATGAAGGGTATTAATTGATGATGAGGAGAAGTTGTTTGACCCCAAAGCAAGAGGAGGAAAGTAGTTGGTTGAGGAATAACATTTTTCAGTCTACATGCACTATTCTAGGAAGAGTTTGCAAGTTTGTTATTGATGCTGGAAGTTGTGACAATATTATATCTACAGAAGCGGTGAAGAAGTTAGAGTTAAAAACTGAGAAACATCCTAAACCGTACAAGTTAGCATGGTTGAGGAAGGGTGGTGAGGTGAAAGTTGGATGAAGGGCTTGTGTTAAATTTTCGATTGGGAAGAAATACAAAGATGAAATTTGGTGCGATGTTGTAGATATGGATGTTTGTCATTTGTTGCTGGGGAGACCATGGCAATATGATAATGCGGTGCAACATGATGGGCGAAACAACAGTTATAGTTTCATGTTTGAAGGTACTAAAATCATTTTGGTTCCTAAGAAGCGACAACAAGAAGAAAACAAACTGGAGGAGATTGAAGAGCTGAAAACTTTATTATCTTTGAAGGAGTTTGTTAAGGAGGTTGAGGAAGAGCCGGAAGTATTCTTGTTAATTGGGCATGAGAGCAGTGAAGAGGTTGAAATTCTAGAAGAAGTGAAACCAGTGTTGAAAGAGTTTGAAGATGTATTCCCAGAGGAGTTACCAAAGGAGTTACCGCCACTAAGAGACATTCAACATCAAATCGATCTTGTTCCGGGAGCAATGTTGCCGCATAGACCACATTATCGAATGAGTCCGAAGGAACATGAAGAATTAAGGAGGCAAGTGGAAGAATTACTTGAGCAAGGGCGAGTTCAGGAAAGCTTGAGTCCGTGTGTTGTGCCAGCTTTGTTAGTACCAAAGAAAGACGGGACGTGGAGAATGTGCACTGACAGTCGAGCATTGAATAAGATTACTGTAAGATATAGATTTCCAATGCCGAGGTTGAATGACTTGCTAGATCAATTGAGCGGAGCTACTATCTTTTCGAAGATTGATTTGAAGAGCGGATATCATCAAATTCGTATCAGGCCAGGTGATGAGTGGAAGACTGCTTTTAAAACCAGGGAGGGTCTGTATGAATGGTTGGTAATGCCATTTGGACTTTCAAATGCGCCAAGTACGTTCATGAGGGTGATGAATCAGATTTTTAGACCTTTTATTGGGAAATTTGTGGTGGTGTATTTCGATGATATTCTGATATATAGTGGAAGTCTAGAGGAACATTTGAATCATCTGAGAGAAGTGCTGATGGTACTGCGACAAGAACAATTTTATGCTGCAATGAAGAAATGCGTGTTCATGACGCATAGTGTTTTATTTCTGGGGTATGTTGTATCAGAGGAAGGGATACAGGTGGATCGGAGTAAAGTAGAGGCGATTAGAGATTGGCCACAGCCCAAGACGATAATAGAGGTTCGGAGTTTTCATGGGTTGGCTTCATTTTATAGAAGATTTATTCCACATTTTAGTAGTGTGATGGCGCCTGTTACAGATTGTATAAAGGGTAAACAGTTTTCATGGTCAGAGGAAGCAGGAGATGCTTTTGGGAAGATCAAGGAGTTGCTGACGTCCGCACCAATTCTAGTATTACCAGATTTTCAGTTGTTGTTTGAGCTACACACTGATGCGTCAAAGGTTGGAATTGGAGGAGTGTTGAGTCAGAGGGGACGTCCGATTGCATATTTCGGTGAGAAGTTATCAGGAGCGAAGATGAGATATAGTACGTATGATGTGGAATTTTATGCTGTTGTGCAAGCTATTAAACACTGGAGACACTATCTATTTCAGAAGGAGTTTGTTCTTTACACTGACCATGAGGCGTTGAAACATTTACAAGGGCAAGACAAGATTTCATCGAGACATGCATCATGGATTGCATATCTGCAACAGTTTACGTTTGTTGTGAAAGACAAATCGGGAGTGACGAATCGTGTTGCGGATGCATTGAGTATAAGAAATCATGTGTTGACTACAATGAAGGTCGAAGTGACAGGGTTTGATGTGCTACCAGAGTTATTTGTTGAAGATCCTTACTTTATGAAGTTTATAGATAAAGTGAAGAAAGGAGAGATGGATGAATTTGTGATGGTAGATGGATTCTTGTTCAAGGGAAATCAATTGTGCATACCAGATTGTAGCTTGCGAATGAAGATAGTGAAGGAGCTGCATGAGGAAGGACACGTGGGTAGAGACCGTACACTACAGCTGATTTCTCAATCTTACTTTTGGCCATCGATGAGAAAAGAGGTTGAGAGATTTGTGGAACGATGTCATATCTGTCAAGTGTCGAAGGGAACCGCTACAAACGCAGGATTATATATGCCGTTACCTGTGCCTACTAAACCGTGGGAGGATGTGAGCATGGATTTTGTTTTGGGATTGCCTAGAACTCAACGGGGAAATGATTCAATATACGTTGTAGTGGACAGGTTTTCTAAAATGGCACATTTTATTGCTTGTAAGAAGACGGCGGATGCTGTTCATGTTGCTCAGTTATTTTTTAAAGAAATTTATCGACTTCATGGATTGCCAGAATCTATTGTGTCGGATAGGGATACTCGTTTTCTGAGTCACTTTTGGCTAAGTTTGTGGAAGATGGTGAGAACGAAGTTGAACTTTAGCAGCGCTTATCATCCGCAAACGGATGGACAGACCGAGGTCGTAAACAGATCATTGGGAAATTTGTTGAGATGTCTTGTGCAAGACAATCTGAAGAGTTGGGATATGAAGTTATGCCAAGCAGAGTTCGCTCATAATCATGCGGTAAATCGCAGCACAGGTTTCAGTCCATTTCAGATCGTATATTCAAACTAACCAAAGGGGCCGTTGGATTTGACAATTGTACCACAACCAAAGGGAACTGTTAAACGGACTGTTGATTTTGTGGATGGATTGGCAGAATGTCATAAAATCATTCAGGAACGATTGGAGAAAACAAATGAAAAGTATAAACGATCTGCAGATCTGAAGCGAAGAAATGTTGAGTTTAATAAAGAAGATTTGGTATATGCTGTATTAACAAAAGATCGTTTTCCAGTGGGCGCTTATAACAAGTTGAAAGCCAGGAAAATTGGTCCTGTAGAAGTCGTGAAACGGATTAATGAAAATGCTTATAATTTGAAGCTGCCGGAGGATGTAAATACATCTGATGTGTTTAATGTTAAACATCTGGTACCTTATTATTGTGATGAACAAGCTGCTATGGAAGAATTTACAAATTCGAGGACGAGTCTTTCTCAACCTGGGGAGGATGATGCAGCGCGACCTGTAATTGGCGAAGCTTTAGGTCGTCCACGACCTAACAAGAAAAGTTTACGACCTAACTCAAGCGGTCTACGACCTAAGGAAAGTGAAGGCTTAAGTCGTCTACGACCTAACGAGTTAAAGGGAAAGACACTGGAACGACCTAACATACTGTTAAGTCGTATGCGAGCTAACGAGCTGAAGGAAAAAGTGCTACGACCTAAAAAGAAACGACCTATGATAGGTCACAGGAAAATGAAACGACCTAAGTTAGGTCGCGAGAAGATGAGGAGAGATAGGTCGCTCGCTATAAGTCGCGAGGCCTTAAGTCGCGAGGACTTAGGTCGTGAAGACTTAGGTCGTGAGGCCTTAGGTCGCGAAGACTTAGGTCGCGCAGTTTTTCAGAAGCCACTTCTTTAGGTCGCTGATACGAATGCCGTCCATTCTTAAGTCGCTCGCTCCAGATGCTGTTCATTTTTAGGTCGTCGCTGCGTTGTAACTGTTTTGTTTTAAGTCGTGATATGCTAAGTCGTGAAGTTTTAGGTCGTTTCCGACCTATGGGTTGTAAAAATGTTATGTTGTATTTGCTTATGTTGTATTGTTTTAGGTCGAACTGTTTTAGGTCGTGATGTTTTTAAGTCGTGGTCGACCTATAGTAAATCGTGTGTTTTAGGTCGTGACCGACCTAGGAGTTGTGCAGTTTTCTGTGGAGTGTGTTGTAACTTCTATAAATAGGCCGGTGGTGCCATTTGTAATAGTTTAGTTGATTTGAAATAAAAACTTTGTTTTGTTAGCTTTGTGCTTTCACCAAATTGGTAGTTGAGTGTAATCTCCTATCTCCACCCTCGATATTCGAGTGCACTCGAATCTTCGATCGTTGAAGCCAATTCGCGGAATCATGTGCGCTTGATCAACACTCGAAGAATTGTAGATCTATCTTCACGGTATCGTGCGCGATCAACGTGTCAGAGATAGCTAGAATTCGGTATCTTCGGATCAACGAATTTGGGCATTTCAGTATTTCTCAATCCACCGATTGCTACTTTCATCGATCTACATTGTTTTGTGTAATCCGCTGCGTCAGATATATAAACCATTGATTCAGCAATGTTTGGATATAACTTAGATGCTCCCACTTCAAAACAATAACATGTCTTACTTGGGAGTTTCTCTAGCTACTAAAAGAATTTCCCTACACCAATGCATTCCCATATATGAAAAAATAACTTTTGTTATTAACATATGGCAGTACAGATCATTATCCTAACCTGGAAAACTGGTGATAATTAATTCTTTGGTAATGTCTATGACAGTTTATTGGTGTAGAACCATTATATAGCCGACAAAAACTCATATCAATGATAAGATCTGCAATGATAAGGTTTCCATAGTCTGGCTCAATTACTCATAGAAAACTGTCCCCTACTGCTTTTTATAAAACTGAAATGCCAAAGAAAAATGGAGGCCTTGGTATTAGGAATTTGAGAGCTTGGAACTATGCTACCTTTTCTAAACAATTTGATTTCCTGATAAATAAGAATGATAATCTATGGGTTAAATGAACCATAGCTCACAATCTAAAGAATGAAGATATTTGGATGACAAAAGCAAAGCAAGCTCAGAGTTGGATATGGAAATTTCTCCTTAAGTCTAGAGATATCAATCTACCTCACTTACAAATTGTGCTGGAGCCTCATAGCAAAGAAAAATTCTGCATGTGCCTTGGATTGGGAAAGGTTTTATTCTTAGGAACTATCTATCTCATGAAGAAATGCAGATGAGTGGCATCCCTGCAAATGCGAAGGCAGTATCCTATATTCAAAATGGGTCTATCTCAATCCCTCTTTCTAGCAATATGATAATTACTATGACATGGAATAAATATAACAAAGTTAATTATGTGTTTTCTAATGTGGATAAGTACATATGGTCGAAGGATATGAAAGAACATTCGAAAACTATTGCTTACAAGGACATAACTGCAGAAATGATCTCCCTAAATTTCCTTGATATGGTAGAATTTATAACAGAAACACATCTAAAGAATGGAACTTCATGTTATGAAAAATTATCAAGAATGCCATTAGCACCTTAAGCAATCTTGTTTACAAAGAGATTGACATAACACATGTTGTGTCTTCTGCAAATCCAGGGAGGAAAACAATCATTATTTATATTTTGAATTTATTTCTCTTTTTTCCTATGTAAAAGAGTCAAAGCCGGAGGGGGATATGCTAACCCTATTTGGGATTGTAAACTTGAATGGACAAACATATATAATGCTACAAAGTGGAAGGATTCAATATAGTATCAATTACTTTCTATGCTGAATGTCTTTGTAACTATCAGTGGACGGAAAGAAATGGAAGAGTTTTCGATAATAAAAGCAAAAAAAGATGGAGCTGTTCAATGAAATGTGCAGAGGAATCTACCGAGCTATGAAAATCTCTCCATATAACTTTAATTGCAATGATATAGAGGTGTGAAGATGTAACTGACATACTAGTCTTTTTTCTTCTAGCTTGTGTTTTTGTTTGTTTTTTTTTTATTTTACACCCTTTCACTCTCTGTTTCTATGTATAGCTATTTATTTGTGTAGGTATATTGCTTGCATATTATGAATAAATGGTAGAGGCCATTCAACCCGGCTGGCTTTGCCAAAAAAAAATAACAGGAGAATTTCTTTTCTTAAAATACGTTGGTCAAACTCCATGTTACCCCTACGGAGGGATGTTGGATCGATTCTCGAAAGTCTACATGTCATTAGAGCCGATGGTAACACCTAGGACGATAGACAATGCACAAAAGATCTGTAATTCATGGTGGTTAGCAGTGTAAGCTTAAGCTATCAGGCAAGAGGAAGAGCTATATGATGGTACATAGGTATGTTGAATGGCACAGGAACAAAGTCTTGTTATGATGCAGCCATCAAAGTTGGCATAGTGGAAGATGCATGAATGGTGCAAGCCAAGGTGGAGATTTTTGGTGTGCTCGCATTTTATGAGGTAATGAGTGCGGATTTGAAAAGAATAGTCACACATCATGAAAATAATGAAAGTAGAATGGGGGTGTGTGTGAGTTTGGTCGTATGTAATAATAAGGGAGATTAACCAAACTCTATATTGCCTCACTGAAAGATGTGCGGTTGAATTCCTGGAATTTCAATAGTAGATTGATTATTGAGAGTAGATCTTCATTGCCTTTGGATATAGTAGAAGCATCGAGTTATATGAAAGATTGGTTTCCATCAGATATTGCTCAATTTTTTTATTTGGTTAAATGCAATAGTTATTTCACATAATTATTCAATTCTTCTTCTTTTTATAGCTATAATATTAAGCTCGTAGATGATGCATCGGTTTCACTATAGGTGCTCTTCATACAAGGTATGCTTCTATGCATTTAATATGTTTTACGTAAGCGAATAAACATTGAAAATCTATCCAGACTATGTTGATAGCTACTTTTTAGAAGCTCATTAAATTGTATGCAGTGAATCTTATTGAGTCCACTTTACTATAACCTCAGCAAAACCATAGTAAAATATGCCAATTTTTTTACTTTAGTCCAAGTACTTAACTTCAGTATTATAAACTGCACTTTGGTTCATGGTACTATACTTTGGAAACTTTAGCTTTTAGGCTTCGGATAATATTATAAGCTTACTAGTATTTATGTGTGTATGCCTGTTTGTAAAGTTGTTAACATGGAAAAAGAGAAAGAAAATTTGGTTTCTTGAAGCAGCCTACAGGATCACACAACTCACGAATTGATGAATTCACGGAAAATGAATCGACGAAACAAGATGAATCGATGAATTGAAGATACCCAAGTGTCCAAATCCGTTGATCTCTCGAGATACCGGATTCTAGCTATCTTCAACATGTTGATAGCGCACGATACCGCGTTAGAAGATCTACGATTCTTCAACGTTGATCTCGCGCACGAGATTCCGTGAATCGGCTTCAAGTTCGTTGATTCGAACACACTCGAATATTCGAAGATGGAGAAAGGAGATAACACTTAACTTCCAATTTTAATGTTGCACAAAGCACAAACCAATTTTTATTCAAAATTCAACCCCTTTTACAAATGACCATACACCCCTATTTATAGGAAATTACAACACATACGACTTAACAAAAGCGGCATAACAACACATTACAAATACATGCGACACGACTTAAGAAAAGCGGTACAATAATTACAACACACGCGACATAAGAAAACAAAATACAAACGACTTAACAAAACAGCCATATCCACTTAAGCGACTTAAGCATCTTAGCAACTTAACGACTTAAGACTTAACATCATTGCGACATAAGCAAGCAGCGGCATAGTGGGAGCGACATAAGAAATGCGGCATCCAGAAGCGACTTAAGAAGCGGCGACATAAGAACTTCGCGACCTAAGAATCTTCAGCGACAAAGTAATGTCGTTCGCGACTTAGCTGGAGCGGTTTAACTGGAGCGACATAAGGAGCACGCGACCTAACTGGAGATGCTCGCGACTTAAGGGATATCGCTGCATCGTCTTCGCGACTTAGGAAGGTCGTTCGCGACCTAGGGTTTCTGCTCGCGACCTAGGTGGAGGCGACATAGGAATCTGCTTGCTCGCGACCTTCAGTGGAGGCAGATTAGGAATTCGCGACTTATGGTAGGAGCGACATAGAACTTCATTCGACTTAAGGAGCTGCTCGCGACATAGGGTTTCGTGACATACTGGAAGCGCTCGTGACCTACGGAAAACTTGCTCGCGACCTAAGGCTTCGCGACATAGGAATGTCGTACGCGACCTAAGGAAGAAGCGACTCCGGCTGAGCGACTTAGGATTTCTGGAGCGACATAAGGAATCTGCTCGTCCGCGATCTAGGGCTCTGCGACCTATGGCTTCGCCGCGAATTAAGGTATGCGCTGCATCATTTCTTCATACCAACGTTTTCAAGTCTATTAAGTTCATAGATTATAGAACCATTCATACCACCTACACCTAAAACATAAAGAATAAGTGTTTGCAGATTTGTTTATTTTTATACTATGAAGGGAAAAAATGAGAAACACAAAGTGGGAAGTTCATGAAAATTGTTCTATAAGAAATTCTAGAAAGAATGACACTTTTTATTTCTAATTTTAGCTACACATCTCAGCAATCGCAGGCATCGAAAAATAAATGGAATTGAGTGATATTTTGTTAGTAATAATTTGTCAGATGAATTTAGTTAAACTACAACATAAACCCGTAAATACATTTAAATCATGAAATTGTTTGATTATATCCACATGTATCTTGTTTTATTTAATTTTGTTTTAAAATTTATTACACTTTCAATGTTTGCAGAGGCATATTTTGGGAAACGTTACAGTGGATATCAGAAGAGAGGAGCTAAAGTGCAGTTTTTATCATCTTTTGTGTTGTTTATATACTACAACATGTAATGCCCTTATATTATATGTTTTTTTATTAGTTTAGAATTACTCTTAAAACAATTATTTGTTAGAGTTTGTGTGATGTATGTCACCATGCCTATGTTGCATATTCAGATCCTTTTGCATAAGCTTTTGGATCACGATTTTATCATATTTTTTGATTCAGTTAAGAGTTAAATGTCAATAAAATATGTAGTTTTAGCTACACATCTAGATATTTTCCACAAATACAGATATGCTATGGTCAGTATCCGCGGATATAAAATGTGAATGTAATTTTTTTTTCTCGGATACAAATATAGTACCATCTGCATCCGTTTGAACCCATTTACATGCCTTGGTGGGAAGTTCAGGAAAACTGTCATATAAAAAGTTATAGAAAGAATAACTCTTTTTACTTCTAATTTTAACTATACGTCTTAACATTCACAGACTTCATAAAATAAATGGTTTAAACTGATATGTTGTCCATAATAATTTGTAAGAGTAATTTTGCTAAACTATAAAATAAACTCTTAAAGGCATTTACATCTTGAAATTGTTCGATTATTAACATTTGTACACTTTCAATGTTTACAGAGGTAGATTTTGGGAAATGTTTACAGAGGATGTTAGAAGAGAGGAGCTACAGTGTACTTTTTACAACCTTTTCTGTTGTTTATGTACTATGACATGCAATGCACTTATATTATGTGATTTTCATTAGATTAGAATTAATCTTAAAACAATTGTTTGTGGAGTTAGTGCAGTCCTATATCGTCTTACACCTCTTGTTAGCAATGGCTTCCATGATAATAAAAAATAACCCAATCTTTGAAATAAACCCTGATCAGATCTCTAGAGGCTCCCCTCATCTTCTCAATCCTTCTCTCATTTCCTCTCCTGCTTCTAATCCAAAAGATAAACCACCTGATCAAGATGAGGAAGGATTTCAAATAGTTATGAATCGGCGCAGAACTAACTCTGCAAAATCTCAGAATCCCTCGCAAAGATCAACAATGGTTCAATCAGATAGATTATCGGCTAGACCCTCGTCCTTAGGACGGGAAAAATACACAAATCCGTCTAATAGGCAATCAAGATCCAGCCAATTGACGAAGACACCAAGAACTCAACCTTCTACCACATACATTTCAACAAGGACAGCCTCATCCTGGGCAGATTTAGTCAAGAATGGTGGCTTCAGCAATAATACTGATCTCAGTTACTCTGCCCCTATCAATTTGGGAGACAAGAAAATAGTGGTCGTTAAAGAGGAAATAAGCAAAAGGACTGAGGATAAATGGAGCAACTCTATCATAGCTTATGTTTATGGAACTCGTCCAAACTATCATCATTTCAGGAATTTTGTTTCTAAAACTTGGAACCCTATGGGTAACTTTGAAATCTTTACAAGAAACAATGGCTTCTTCATTATTAGATTCTCAATGGAGCAAGACTGTGTCAAAGTTACTCAAAATGGTCCCTTCTTTATCAATGGCAAATTAATAATCTTGAAAAGATGGGACAAGAATCTAATTCTTGATCGTGACCTTCTCTCTACCTATCCAATCTGGATTAGACTACCTGAGCTAAACCTCCGATTATGGGATAAGGAGGCTTTTGCCGCCATAGCTAGTGTAGTGGGTAAACCGCTAAAACTAGACGAGCCTACAGCTAAGGAGACTCGTCTTAGCTATGCCAGAATTCTAGTTGAGATAAAGGCCACAGATGATCTACCAGATATAGCGTTAATATTCATGCACGATGGAGAAAGCATCAAATAAATCATTGAATACAAATTTATTCCTCTTAGATGTCAAAAATGTGCTTGTTTTGGGCACCTCTCTGATACTTGCTCTTGGAAAACTGTTTGGAAAGAGAAAAAATCTTCCAATGATAATTTGGATAAAAACTCTTTGGAAATTTCAGAAAATGAAAGCGATCGAAATCAAGTAAATCAAGTTCTGGAAAAGATCTCTTCTGTTAATAATATCGCTACAAACAATTGTGATGCTGAAAATCTTTTACAAACTTCTGAAATCAATATGAGCTTGGAGGCCCCAAAAGAAAATGTTGGGAAAAATCTTGCCGAATTGACTGAGCAATCAGAGAGTTTCACCCCCACAAGCTTTTTCAAGTGAGAATAAGGATAAAACCACAATTCTTGATGTAGCCATGGATACTGATCAGCAACAGATGGAAACAGTTGCTTCTTCAGATCATTATGGCAATTCCCAGAAAGATAATAATATTCAAACTTTTTACAAAGAGGACCAGATAGAACAGTTCTTGCTTCCTCCCCCCCTTCAGGAGAAAGCAATTTTAGTTACAAATATGGTTTCTAATCAACTAGATACTGTTTCTAACTATCAAATTGCCTCAAAATTCAACACTTCAGAAAGTTGTGCTCTGCCTGAATCCTTGATGGAGAATGCTGGATTGCTATTCTCTTCTGTCTCCTCCTCTCCTGTCAAAAGCAAAAGGAAGAAGACCAGGAAAAAGTCCATACATGAAATCATAAATAACAATACAGAAGGCAATCCAAACAGTCCTACTACTAACTCTTTTGAGAAGAAATACATTACTAAAAACCCAAAATGGGAAGAATTTCTCAAAGTTCATAACAAAAAAGGTTGCAAAAGGAAAGGAGAAAAAGCTGCTGAAAGCTTGGGAATCAACAGCAAAATCCTGATTTAGCTGTTATTGTATCCTTTAGTATCCTTTATTTCCTTTTTTATTATTATGAATATTATTACTTGGAATGTCAGAGGTCTTAACTCTCCTGAGAGGAAATTAGACCTTTCAAATTTATTGTCTTCTCATAAACCATCTCTTGTAGGCATTTTAGAACACAAACTGTCGGATAAAAACATTGAACTGTTTAGGACTAATAATCTTAATAATTGGCATCTTATTCACAATAATTCTATGGGAGGAAATGGTAGGATCATTGTTATTTGGGATCCTACCATTTGGGACCTCTGTAACTTTACCCTCAATTTTCAATTCATTCACTGCAGCTTCAAAAATAAAGGCGGTTTACAAATTTTTGTTTCTTTTATTTTTGCCTCCAACTTTGAAAAGGATAGAACTCTTCTCTGGAATTCTCTCGTTCAGCTTAACTTTAATATTTCCCTCCCATGGGTTATTATGGGTGACTTTAATACAATTACTAAAGTTCACGAAAAAAGAGGAGGAATTCCTGTACCACTAAAAAACTAGAATTCTTCTCTAATTTTCTCATAAAAACTGGTTTAATTGAGCCTATCATCAATGGTAATAAATTCACTTGGAAATCTGGTGAATTTAGAAACATTCACTGTAAACTTGATAGGATTCTTGTCAATAAATCTTTTATAAATCATTTCTCTGACTTTAATTGCTACACATTACCTCAATACACTAGTGATCATACTCCCATTCAACTTACTTTATCTCAAATTTCTACAACTAGGAAAAACTTTCCTTTTAGATTCAAGAATGGATGGGTCTTTGACTCAGATTATAAAAAGGTTTTTCAAAATAGCTTACATTTTCCCTCAAATGGTTCTGCTCAGTTTAATTTC
This sequence comes from Allium fistulosum, assembly GCA_030737815.1. Classification (NCBI taxonomy): domain Eukaryota; kingdom Viridiplantae; phylum Streptophyta; class Magnoliopsida; order Asparagales; family Amaryllidaceae; genus Allium; species Allium fistulosum. The sequence goes on along the minus strand of CM060903.1, from coordinate 343,834,915 downwards.
AGAAACTTTCTCCATTTTACTAAAAACAATCTTAAAGCTTGGAATTGTACCAAAAATAAAAACAATAATGAAATTAAACAAATTAGAGAGGACTGTACTAAATTACAAGATAGCATTGATAATGACAGCTCTGATAATATCAAAATTAAAGAATTCTATCAATTCCAGAAAAATCTTTCCAACACCCTTCATGTTGAAGCTGCTAACATTAGGCAGAAAGCCAAAGTTAATTGGCTTTCTCAAGGGGATTTGCCTACTAAATTCTTTTATGCTAAAATGTCTGGCCGGAAATATCATAACAATGTTGGTAAATTAATCAATAGTAATGGTAAGATCATCATTGAAGCCCCTTTATTAGAAAAAGAAGCTATTCTCTATTTCACTGAGTTGTTTTACACTGAGGATAATTCCTACACTTTTCCAACCATTTTCCCTAAGTATGTTCTTAATCCTAACAGTGAGGATATTCTCCTTACCCCTATTTGTATTGATGATATTAAAAAAATCGTCTTTTCTGCCAAAGATGATAAAAGCCCTGGGCCAGATGGGTTTGGGGCCAAATTTTACAAAACTCACTGGGATGATATTAAAAATATGTTATATAAGGCAGTCAATGAATTTTTCATTTCTGGTAGGCTTTTAAAAAATATTAATCATACTTTTATAACCCTTGTCCCTAAAACCAAAAATCCTACTTGTCTGGGAGATTACAGACCCATTGCCTGCTGCAATTTCCTTTACAAAATTATTGCCTCTATTCTTAGTAGCAGAATTAAATGCTTTTTAAAATTTCTCATTTCCAAAAATCAATGTGCTTTTATTCCTGACAGGTTTATAGTTGAAAATACTCTTCTATCTCATGAACTCCTAAGGGATTTCAACCAAGCTGGTAAAAATAAAATGTGTCTTAAAATTGACCTTCACAAAGCATTTGATAAAATAAACATAAATTTTATTATTTACATGATGGGTCAACTAGGTTTTAATGAAAAATTTTGTAACTTAGTTAAGGAATGTATATGTAATGTTTCCTACTCCATTCTTGTTAATGGATCTCCCTGTGGATTCATTCACAGTAATAGGGGTATCAGGCAAGGAGACCCTCTATCCCCTTATCTTTTTACAATTGCTATGGAGTATTTCTCCCTTCAAATGGAAATGGATCTGCTTTGTAAAAATATGAAACCTATTAACTCCATTATCCCTTGTATTACTCATCTATTATATGCTGATGATTTACTAATTTTTTTAAATGCAGATACTTTCTCTGCTGCTACCATTAAAATTTTTTTTGACAATCTCAAAAATCAAGCTGGTCTTCTCATTAATGAAAATAAAAGCAAAATATTTTTCAGCAAAGACTGCAGGAACAAGACAGATATTCTCAACATTTTAAATTTCCAGCAGAGTGATCTCCCTGTCAGATATCTTGGGTTACCCCTCAGTAATAATCAGATCAAGGAAAGAGACTGTGTCAAACTCTATGAAACCATTCAAAACAAAATTAATAACTGGTCTAGCAGAATGCTATCTATAGCAGGTAGAGTTGAACTAGTTCATACTGTAGTCACTGCGGTCATTATGTACTGGGTGCAATCTCAAAACATTCCAGCAAAAACCTTAAAAAAAATTGAAAAACTTTGTTCCAACTTCATATGGAATGGAAAATTTCATAAAATTTCGTGGAACACCATAACTAAAACCAAGGAAGCTGGGGGATTGGGAACCAGAAACTTTTCAGATATTCATGAAGCTTGCAAATTTAAACTTTTCTGGAAATTCATTGAAGGCAAATCTTTATGGGCTGAATGGATGAGGGCCAAGTATGTTAAAAGGAAAAATTTCTGGTCTATGCCCATCAAAAGTCATTATTCTTATGTCTGGAAAAATATTCTTAGTTGCAGAGAAACTGGAGCCAAGCTTATTGAGCGCAAATTTAAAGATGGTAAATGCACTAGCCTATGGTTTGACCCTTGGATCAATGGCAACTCACTTATCAACCTTCTAGGCTGGAACAACTTATACTACTATGGAAAAGTAGGGGCTGCAGTTGACACTATTATACAAAACTCTACTTGGAATACACAAGCATTTCCTGCAACTAACATCTTTAATTCTTCAATTAATAAAATTGATATAGACACAAACTCAGACGAGGATACTTGGTGTTGGAAATTATCTACTAAGGGCAGATTTTCATTTAAAAATACTTGGGATTATTTAAAGGGAAGGGAAATGGAAGTTGATTGGCACAACTCTGTTTGGAACTCTGCTAACTGTCCTAAAATGGCTTTCTGCACCTACTTTGCTTTATTAAATCATCTTCCAACTAGAGAAAGGTGTGGTAAATGGAACAAAAACTCTGGAAACAAAAACTCTGGAAATATCAATTGCCTATTTTGCAAAACTGAAATTGAAAACACTGATCATCTTTTCTTTGATTGTACTTACTCTAGACATGTTTGGTTCATTGCCAAAAATAAACTCAACATAAATCAAAATTTGGCTCTCCAAAACATTAGAGACAGCATTCATCATTTTCAGAAAGCTTACAAAGGAAAGAAAGCAGATTTCAACAAAGCTACAGTAATGCTTACTACTGTCATCTACTTCATTTGGAAAGAAAGAAATAATAGATTACATAACAAAGTTGAAACTGACAGTATTCAGCTTTGGAAAACTATCGAAATTGAATCCAACATCATTCTTCACAAATTCAGCAGAAACAACAACAGTCCTCATAATATTTCTATTGAAGACAACTATGAGAACATTGTAGAAGAATACTTACAGAAGGAGAACTTTAATAAAAGTTCTCAATTCCCTGCTTTTGATGATAATATTATGGATAAGTCATCAAGTTCCATTAATTGCAGTCCCTCTGTTGAAGGTTGCTACTCCGCTCTGCATACCAGGAATAATTCCTGCAAGGGAAGATATCAAAATTTTAGCAATCCTTATTTTAAAAGTTTTTTAAACAATAATTCTACTTACTCTTTACCTAATATGCATAGGGAGAGCCGTCCATTCAACTCTGAGCCTCTGCTTCCTTATGACTGTCAATTACAAAACAACATTATCATATCCAATGCTGCTGTTCATAGAGATAAGGACTTCAATAACTACAAGTACTCATCTTATAAGGTTCTTTCCAATGCCGCTAGCAAGGACACTGTTGACAACTTTCCTAGTAATCAGTTTGCAACTTATCAGGATAGAAACAAAAGCAATCACACTGCAACCTATCAGGGAAGTAACAAGTCTCTTAATTCTAATTATAATAGGACTAAAATAGGAATTTGCACTAATCAAAACATTTCTTTACCTGATTATAGCATGAGGACTCGTTGGATCGATGAGGCTAACAACAACTTTCCCCTGCCTGATAACGAGCAAAGATTAGGTGACTCTCACTACATCAGCAAACTCAATAACAAAATCTACCACTTTTCTGATTGGGAAAAAGGAGAAAGCAGCAACTATTGCGCTGATCACTGCTCAGATCTTCCAAGGACTAAGCTTAAAGAGGCTTCTGACAATCTGAAGTTAGGTAGCAACCTTAATAACAAGGAGAACAACTACAAGGATACTAAGACTAAAACTACTCAACAAAGTAATTTTAGCCTAGATCCTGTTATCTCCAGGCTTCGAGATAAAGATTTCAAGGAGTGGAGACCCCCTTAAGCTCTTGCGAGAGATCCATTTCATGCTTCTTAGCTGTTTATCTTTGCCCTCTTTTGTTTTGCTCCGCCATTTTTGAGCTCGTGTTTTTTTGGAGGCGCTGCCTTGTGTTTATTTTCTGAGATCTAGGGTTTGCCCTGGTTGTTTTGTGTTGTATCTTGGTTTCGGGTTGCTTTGTTTTTAACCGTTTCCCTCTTTTCTTTTATTTGTAACATTCTGGGCTTGGCCCATTTACTCATTTTCAAAAAAAAAATTGTTTGTGGAGTTTATGTGGTGATGTCTTTATGCTTATTTAACATATTCAGATGCTCTTACAGATCATGATTTTATTATATGTTTCAATTCAATTATGATTTAAATGTTGGCAAAATGTAAAATTTTAATTTATGGATACAAATATTTTCAAATGTTAGAAAATATCCTTGGATATGGATATAGATATGCTTCGGTCAATATCTATGGATATCTGATGTGGATGCATTTTTTTTCTCTTGGATACAGGTACGGATACAATTATATCTACGTCCATTTGAATACATGTACATGCATATTCATAATTATATAACTTTGTGAAGACGAGAAAGGTAAAAATGAAAATGAATGTATTATTCTTCGTTCAATACAGCTGTTCACAATTATATACAACACATATTACAGAAAGTACAACATTACAGAAAAGTCCCTATAACAAAATACATTTTACAAACTTAGTATATAACACGTACACAATACCCCCCCCTCAAGATTGACCTGTTATACAATGATGTATAAGACCAATCTTGGAACTCAGAAATTGATGTTGCTCACTCCCAAGTGGCTTGGTCATCAGATCAGCAAGCTGCATCTTCGTGCCAACATGAGACAAATGAATAAACTTGCTTTTAACATGGTCTCGTATATAATGACAGTCCATCCGCAAATGCTTTGTTCTTTCTTGAAACACCTCATTTTCAGCTATATACTGAGCAGATTTATTATCACAAAACAAATAGATTGGTTTAGGAATATTTACCAACAATTCTTGCAACAAGCTTTCAATCCAAACAACCTCACTTGTTGTTTGACTCATAGCTCTATACTCAGCCTCTGTAGAGCTCTTTGAAGTAACTTTTTGTTTCTTTGTCTTCCAAGAAACTAATGAATTACCCAAAAAAATACAAAACCCTGTTAGTGATTTGCCTGAATATATGCAGCTTCCCCAGTCTGCATCACTGTATGCACTTAACTGTAAGCCAGAATCAGCAGCATAGAACAAACCATGATTGAGTGTACCTTTTAAATACTTTAGAATATGTAATGCAGTAGAAAAATGTGGAGACCTAGGATCTTGCATAAATTGACTCAACTGTTGAACTGCATAGGATATATCAGGCCGTGTCATATTAAGATATAAGAGTTTTCCAATGATCCTCCTATATATTTTTGGATTTGATAGCTATGTGCCTTCAACAGTACTTAGTTTTAGGCCTTTTGGAAGAGGAAATGGAGCTGTTTTACAATTTTCCATATTTGTAGATTTGAGCATGTCCAAGATATACTTTCTTTGATTCAACAAAATTCCTTGTGAAGTTCTTGTAACTTCAATTCCAAGAAAAAATGTAAGATCTCCTAAATCTTTAATTGTGAAGGCTCTATGCAAAGCTGCTTTAACTTCAGAAATAACTTTCAAGTTTGATCCAGCAATTAATAAATCATCCACATAACAAACAATAACAGTGAAGTCACTATTGTCAAGTTTAGTGAACATAGAACAGTCTTGCTTAGATTGAATAAAACCAAGGCTTAAAAGAAAATTTTTAAGTTCATTATTCCATTGTCTAGCCGCTTGCTTGAGTCCATAAATTGACTTTCTTAACTTGCAAACTTGACCAGGTTTTGCTTTTGAATAACCAAGAGGAGGTTTCATATATAAATCTTCATCAATATACCCATGTAAAAAAGCATTGTTTATATCTAGTTGATGTATATACCAGTTATTTTCTGCTGCTAATGCTATGACAATTCGAACAGTAGTAAACCTTGCAACTGGGCTAAAAGTAAACTTATAATCTTTACCTTTAACTTGTTTATCTCCCCTCGCAACAATTCTGGCTTTGCACCTTTCAACTTCACCATTCTTCAAAAATTTTGTCTTGTACACCCACTTGCTTCCTATTGCTGTTTTATTTTGTGGTAGCTCCACCAATTCCCATGTCTGATTTTTCTCCATTGCTTCAATCTCTTTTTGCATAGCTTCCATCCATCTTGGATCATCTTTTGCTTGATTATAGGAGATAGGCTCTTGTGTAGATAGCATCTTATTAATACTATGAAGAGATTCTGAATTCAAATGTGCCAATGATGGTTCTGTAAATACATTAAAAACCATAAAAGTAGATGAACTGTCAGATAAATTAAAAGCAGGTTTAGTTTGCTGAATCTCGAAATCCTTGAATTTTGATGGTAATACTGATGGTCTTGTTGATCTTCTTAATGGAACTGATGCAGTAACTTGTTGATTATGAAAATCTGTAGAACTTTGCTGAATAGGAACGAAAGAAGAGGATTCTTCTAATGATGACTCAACATTTACAGTAGGAATTTGCATGGTATTAAAAGGAGGAATATTCAAATTGGACCCACAAACTTGTTCATCATTAATAAAAGTCTGAATTTGAGGTGATGAATCCTTCATTTGAGCTTGTGTATATGGAAGAGACTTTTCAGAATGATAAGGAAATACTGTTTCTTGAAACAAAAACATCCCTACTAAGAACAATTTTATGATTATCCAAATCATATAACTTGTATCCCTTTTGAGCATATGGATATCCTAATAATATGCATCTTTTTGCACGAGGAGCAAACTTATCATTGGACTTAGCTGCTGGATAACATAAGCATCCAATAATTCTTAAATGTGTATAATCTGGTAATCTACCCATCAGTTTTTCATATGGAGTTTTCCAGTGTAATACAGAACTTGGCATGATATTAATCAAATGTGCAGCAACTAGTATACAGTCACCCCAAAATTTAATAGGTAAATTGGCATGAAGTCTTATTGCTCTAGCGGTTTCTAACAAGTGTTTATGTTTTCTCTCTACCCTTCCATTTTGTTGTGGTACCCCTGGTATACTCTTTTGATGAATGATTCCTTTTTTAGCAAAGAACAAGCTACATTTCTCATTAACTATTTCAGTTCCATTATCACTTCTTACAACCTTTATCTTACGATTAAACTGAGTATCAACATAAGCAAAAAATGCAGAAATTATGTTGGATACTTGCTGTTTATTATGCAATAAATGAACCCAAGTTGTTCTTGTGTTATCATCTAAAATGGTTAAGAAATATATTGCTCCAAATAATGAAGGTGTTCTATATGGACCCCACAAATCTATATGAATTATTTCAAAAGGTTGAGAAGCAATAGAATCAGATAACATAAAAGGCAATCTATGATGTTTGCCTAGAATACATGCTTCACAAGTAAATTCATCAATTTTATTTTCAGAACACAAATTTTTTAAATGCTTCATATTAGAAACACTGATATGCCCTAGCCTTGCATGAAGTATTCTAAAATTAGGTAATATAGAAGAACTATTTGCTTCACAAGTAAATCTACCATTATTCTGTAAAAAAAAAGTAGAAGAATTACTAGAAGATGAATTTAAACCCTCTCCATCAAACTTGTATAAACCAGCTTCTCTTCTTCCAATTCCTTTTATCTGTCTAGATTGAAGGTCCTGAAATAGACATCTTGTTTGATCAAAATAGGCAGTTAATCTGTTATGGTCAAGCAATCTTCCAATAGATAGTAGATTATGCTTAAAATCAGGTATATAAAGAACATTCTTGAGAACTATTTGTTGTGTAAGATAAACTGTTCCTGATTTTGTTACCTTTTTTACAGTTCCATCAGGTAAACTAACACTTAGAGGCTGTTTAAGTGTTTGAAATGAAGCAAAACAGTCTAAATCATATGACATATGATCAGATGCACCTGAGTCTATTATCCAAATATTATTATGTTTTTCAGTTGATTCAAAAACAACATTAGAAGCAATAATACCTACAAAATTAACTGTTGAAAGATTTTGTGACAAATGATCAGATGGTAAGGTTTCTTGCTTCATCATTTGCATCACTGCCATGTAAACTTCTGAAATCATCTTTTGATCAACTTGATTATGTGAACTGCTACTTTCAGCATTCTGCACAGAAGCATTCCCAAGAATTCCAGATCCAGAAATATTTGCTGCCAGTTTTCCAGTTGGTCTCATTCCTTTTCCTTTATGAAACCATTCAGGATATCCTATGAGTTTAAAGCATTGATCAATAGTATGTCCTTTCATCTTGCAGTGATCACAATTTAAGTCATTCTTGAATCTCTTAAAATCTCTCTTTCCAGTAGCTGCCAAATTATTTCTCTGTGTATTCTGTCTTGTAGTTTGCACTTGAAGAGCATTAGTATCAGTCAAAAAATTTTTGATTCCATTTAAATTCTGCCTTTCAACTTGCTGGAGAATGTTATAGGCTCGATTTACAGTGGGTAATGGATCAGAACTGAGCAAATTCACTCTAACTTGATCATAATCTTTGTTTAGATGAGAAAGAAATTGAATTAATTTCATTCTTTGATCTGATTCAATTAATTTCTTAAGAATCCCACATTTACAATCTTTCATTACACCACACGTACATTTAGGAAACCCATCAATAATTTGCAATTCATCCCATACTCTTTTCAGTTTACAATAATATTCAGAAATCGATGAATTTCCTTGTTCAATCAACATTAATTGACGATGCAAATCATATAATTGTGGAACATTCGGTTTTCCATATCTTTCAGTAATTTCATTCCACAATTGTCGTGAAGAATCACAGAAAATAAAACTTTCAGAAATCGATTTATCAATTGAATTCGATAACCAATTCATTACCACATAATCGTTTCTGATCCACTTCTGGCAGTCAGGCGACGTTACTTTTGGTTTTGGAAGCGATCCATCAACAAACCCTAATTTGTTCCGAGCAATCAGCGCCATCCTTATCGCTCTGCTCCAGTTGATGAAGTTGCTTCCATTAAAAATGTGATTTACGATTGGTGCAGCAGAATTATCTCCAGATGTGAGAAAATAGGGATCATTGTAGTTTATGATAACGTTGTTTGATTGTAGAATCGGATTAATAGTGGAATTCTCTGACTCGTTTGCCATTGATTTTAGAGAAATAAGATAGAATTAGGGATTAAAGAGAATTTGGGGGAAAAAATCCCGCTCTGATACCATGAAGACGAGAAAGGTAAAAATGAAAATGAATGTATTATTCTTCGTTCAATACAGCTGTTCACAATTATATACAACACATATTACAGAAAGTACAACATTACAGAAAAGTCCCTATAACAAAATACATTTTACAAACTTAGTATATAACACGTAGACAATACTTTGTTTCACTAAGCGATCAAATTGACAAATTTGGCTATTTAACATTTAGATTGTTTCCCTAAGCGATCAAATTGACAAATTTGGCTATTAAACATTTAGATAGGATATTGGTGCACTTACGCCAAAATAAAATGGGCTTTCCAAAAAGAGTAAGTGTAAGGTTGGAAAAGTTGGTGTTTGTTTTCTTGGAAGGGGTTGGAAAATAGTTTGTAAAATTTTCAAGTTATGTGTTAAATAATTGTGCAGGTAATGGGTAAAAAATGTTAACTAATTAATAGCTCATAATCGGATCCAGTAACTAGGATAATATGCAACTCATGCATTGCACACGGTAATAAAATAAAAACGTAGTACTTGTACTTTACATATTGTTTAAATCAGATTTTATTATTGCAATGTAAGATAAATTCACTAATACAAATGAATCATGAATTAAAGTTATGATTACCGTTTATGTATAAAACTTTTTTGTGCAATTTATATATTTTGATATTTAAATAAAGCTGACTTTGCACCTACGCAACCAATATTCATACGATGTTGCTTAGGTCCAAAAACTAAGGATTTCTTCATTCTTTGTAGCAGTACTGGTCCTCAACCATTATAATCCTACCATTTTGTTAATGCAAATGCAACACACACAGAGCGCATGTGCATGTGAGAGAGGGTTTTTGTAGCGAAGTTATCACATTTTATGAACTATTAGAAAATTATAGAAATATATATTAGTTAACTAAATTTATTTATTCTTTTATGAAGATTCTCAAAATGAAAAAGCACTCATAAATTTAATATTATACAATAAGGACAACTGACAAGCTTGGTAGTTGACATTACAAAAGTAAATCCAATTCTGCTAAATATATTATCATTAGAAAAATGATCTACACAAGATGATGCTATGAATAAAATATGAGCAGCCACATATCAAGTTCGAGGTTGGTTTAAGTTAGGAATACAAATAAAAATAACAAAATCAAAATTAAGCTTGAGTTTGGTGAGGTACATGAATTCTTCTAGCTGAAATGGATATTTTAAGTTTTCGACTAGAGTCGAACTGTTTGCAAAAACCGGACTACATATTGGCTAAAGATGTCTAAACTACATGAACAAGCATGAACGATAGGGTCTGGTATGTATATGTCATACGAGCATAAAGCTATCGACGGATACGTAAAAAATTGAAAACTTCGAAAGCTCTAAGAACCATCCACATCGCCATCCAAAAAATCGATAAATATCCGATATATAGGAAAACGGATACAGTTGTCGATAAGAAAGCATCCGCATATGAAATTATCCACCCAGTTTTTATCACAATTATAGTTTACATTATGTGTATTTTAGTATAATAAAAGATATGTATTTGTTGTTTTATTAAATTAGTAGTTTATTTTATATGCATTTAATGCATATTTACTGCTCAAAACTACATATTATCATCATATTTATTTATTTTTCACACTTGATAATCAATGGATTGAAAATAAAATATGTTAAATCAACATTTTCTTTTTATATTTCTTGGTTTATTGGTCGTCGGCGGATAAGATAATTATCTAATATCAATTCTTATCCGTGGATGTAGATATCTGATATTCAAAAATCATTTCAGATGCGGGTACGATACTATCCACATTTGAAAGTATCTATTGATAGGCCTATATGAGAAGACATGAAAAGAAATCATGTATAACAGACATGAATGTGCATCTCAATGAACATGTCTAGTATAAATTCCTTCAAAATCAAACAAATAGGCTTGAACACGCATGGATAGGCATGAGAAGGCAGCATAGTCATGTATAACTGTAAGAAACAACGTATATTGACCGGTTCTCTGTTGTATTTGTGATAGCTCAAAGCAATTAGGCTAGATAAAGATAATTGGGCCTATTATTTGTTTAGCCCAATACTTGTATAAGCATCAATATAAACGTCTGTAGGAGAAAGAGTAATAATAAGTGCGATATCATTCATTTCTTCATTTCTCAAGTTGTTATTCATTCCAACTAAAATCATCTCCAAATTCATATCAAGAAATCTCATTAATTCAAACATGGTATCAGAGCACAGCAAAGCCTAACGGCAACACTGCAACATCAACACCATCAGAAAATTCAATTCCAGAAGTTTTAGAATCTCATCAGAAACATACTCATCATTTGAGATCAAAAGAATTCAAAAGTTTCAGTTCAAGAAGGTAGAAAGTGTCGTGCCTAAGTACCGCAGTGATAATGGCTGCATTACTCCTCCATAAAAGCAAAACTTTTGAATTCTTTGCAAGAAAACAAGAAAATCATCATTAAACTCATCAAAACACCAAGAAATCGCACCATACCAGAAAAACCCATCATTGAAACCAATCATCTGGGTTAGTGGTTGTACTTACCTTGTTTTTTGAAGATTTTCAGACCATTTCTTGTTTACCTCTTCATTGCCTTCCCACAGTAGCAATTCTTGAATCAAGACTGCACTTCCATATTTGTCTCTGATTCACAATTATTTGATCTTGCATCATGGCCAACAGCTCAGCAACATCAGCAACATCTGAGTTTGATCAAACTGCAACAGAGAGTCTCATCAAGACCATCGTCAGCCCACAGAGTTAATTAGTTACAGCCCATCTAGAAGAAGATAATTATCTACTTTGGAAGGTCAAGGTTGAGACTGCTGTCAGAGAGTATGGGCTTGAAGATTTCCTCAATGGCACCATTAGAATCCCACCAAGATTCATCACTGGTTCAGAAAACACAACAGTTAACAACCCAGAATTCATAAAGTATCAGAGACAAGATAGTCTGATCTGTTCTTGGCTACTCTCATCTATAAGTGTAAAACTGTTACCACAAGTGATTGGCAGCAAAACTGCAAATGGTGTTTGGTCAACAGTTGAAAGGATTTTCAACTCACAATCTGCAGCTAAAGTAGTGCATCACAAAAGACAACTTCACAGCATTAGAAAAGAAAATCACACAATGGGGGAATATCTTGCAAAAATCAAGACTACATGTGATCTTCTTGAAGCAGCAGGACATAAAGTACCAGCATCTGAACAAGTACTAATCATATTAAGTGGTCTGAGTGAAGATTATGAATCTGTTGTGGCCGTCATATCATCTCAAAGAACAACGCCAACTCTAGAGGATGTTCATGCTATACTTCTAGCCCATGAAGGAAGACTAGAATTCAAGAAACCTCCAGACACTGACATGACAGTCAATTATGCAGCAAGCCACAAAGGCAAGAATCAATATAGTAACAATAATAAAGGAAATCCACCTGTTAGAGGCAAAGGCAGAGGCAGAGGCAGAGGAAGGTTTAACAACAACAACAGACCAAAATGCCAGATATGTGAGAAAATTGGTCACACAGCTCCAAAGTGTTACTTCAGACTCAATATGAATTATACTCCAGGTCAGAACTCAAGTAGTCAAAGAAATGGGAACTACAGTGCAAACATGGCACAGATACAATAAGATACTAGCAATCAGACAAACAACAACAGAACAAGCAGTCAAAATGACATCAACAGACAAGATCAAGGATTTGATGAAAGCTGGTACCCAGACTCTGGTGCAACAAATCACATCACCAACAATTTGGACAACCTAAATCTAGGAAACAAGGAGTACAAAGGTAATAAAAACATACACATGGGAAATGGTGAGGCAGTAAAGATCACACACTGGTATTGCTTGCATCAAAGGTGGAAGAAAACTATATCTCAATAATTTACTGTTGGTACCACAAATAAAGAAAAACCTTTTAAGTGTATCACAATTTGCAAGTGATAACAATGTATATTTTGAATTTTATCCTAGACACTGTATAGTTAGAGACATTCTAACAAAAGAAATTTTACTGCAGGGTGAAGCTGTGAAAGGCCTATATAGATTTACTCTTGCTGAGTCAAGAAAATCAAATGCAGATAAATGTGTTGAAAATTGTAATTTTTTTGAACTTGCTCAGAGTAAAAAGGAACTGAGCAACTTTGATATCTGGCACTACAAACTTGGTCATCCTAGTGTCAATATTGTAAAAAAGGTGTTATCTGAAAACAAAATTCCCTTTGATGATATTACACTTCCTTATATCCGTACATACTGTCAAATGGGTAAAAGTCACAAGTTGTCATTTACAGATTCTGTAACTATATATGATAAACCATTACTACTAATTACCACTGACCTCTGGGGTCCTGCCCCAATTAGCTCAAACTACGGATATAAGTATTATATATCTTTTGTAGATGCACTTTCTAGATACACTTGGGTGTATTTTCTAAAGAACAAAGCTGAAGCACATCAAACTACAATACACTTTATCACACAAGTAGAAAAACAGACCAACCATCAAGTTAAAATTATACAAACTGATGGTGGTGGAGAGTTTAATACTCTTGACAAATACTTCAGTGTAAAAGGAATTGTTCATAGAACAACATGTCCTTATACTTCTGAACAAAATGGTCTAGTAGAGAGGAAACACAGACATATAGTTGAAACTGGCCTAACATTACTTGGTCAAGCAAATTTACCCTTAAAGTTTTGGCCAAAATCCTTTAGTACTGCAGTATACTTGATAAACAGGATGCCAACCAAAGTCCTAGAGGATAAAAGTCCAATAGAAAGGCTATTCAAAATAAGACCTGATTATCAAAACTTAAAGACATTTGGTTGTCTATGTTTCCCCTACACCAGACCATACAATGCACACAAACTAAATTTCAGATCAACACCATGCACTTTTCTTGGATATGCATCAAACCAAAAAGGTTATAAATGTATTGATAGCAGTGGTAGAATATTTGTAAGCAGACATGTAGTTTTTAATGAGCATGTCTTTCCCTACTCTAACATCAACATCAAGACAACAGGAAAAGTATACAATCCAAATGTATCAATTCCTCCCATACCTTTGTATCCATCAGAATGGACATAGATGATGACTGAAGATAGCTCAGTGAACTCTGCTCCACAACACACAGTGTTTGTTCAACCAGGTCAGGCAGAGTCATCTGAAGTACCTGAAAGCACATCAAAGTCAACACAAAATATGAGTGAATCTGAAACAAATCCAGAGCATAATGAAACAGAAAACATTTCAGATCAAGGCATTGAATCATCACACAGTGAAGATCAAGTGACAACCAGACATCATATGGTCACCAGATCAAAGAGTGGCATATACAAACCAAAAATATATGCATCCATCATATCAGAAGAACCAGAAACACTTGATCAAGCATTCAAAGACAAAAACTGAAAGGCTGCAATGGATGATGAATATAATGCACTTATAAAAAACAAGACATGGAATTTGGTTGCACTACATAAAGACAAAAATATTGTGGGATGCAAATGGACATATAAGCTAAAGAAAAATCCAGATGGTACCATTGCCAGACATAAAGCAAGACTGGTGGCAAAGGGGTATACACAGGAACATGGCTTCGATTTCAACGAAACATTCTCACCAGTGGTAAAGCCAACAACTATCAGAATCATTCTCACTATTGCCTTGTACAAGGACTGGAAGATCAGACAACTAGACGTAAATAATGCTTTTCTCAATGGAGAGTTAAAAGAGGAAGTGTACATGCAACAACCACTAGGATATCAACAAGATGAAAATCTTGTATGCAGACTAAACAAGGCCGTATTTGGTCTCAAGCAAGCACCAAGAGTGTGGTTTGACAAGTTAAAAACTACCTTGTATATATAACATGGGTTTCCAAATCACAAAATCAGATAACTCACTGTTCACAAAAATTGATGATACTGTTACAATTTATATACTTATCTATGTTGATGATTTAATTATCACAGGAAACGGTGAGACATAAATCAACAAAATTATTCAGCACCTTGACAAGGAATTCTCAATTAAAGACCTTGGGAATGCAAACTACTTCCTGAGCATAGAAGTTAAAAGGAAATCAGCCACAAAAATCACACTGTGTCAAACCAAATATATCAAGGAATTGTTGAACAGATCAAAGATGTCAAATTCTAATCCTCAACCAACCTCAATGATAAGTAGTCAACACTTATCCAAAAACAGGGGAGAAGCCATACTTAATGATAAACAATATAGAAGTCTAGTTGGGGCATTACAATATGTCACCATAACTAGACCAGATGTTTCGTATAGTGTTAACAAGGTTTGTCAATTCATGCAGGAACCACTGGATCAACATTGGAAAGCAGTCAAAAGAATACTACGATATCTAAAAGGAATAACAAACTATGGAATTCTATTAAAGAAAAGCAAGCACCTCAGTATAACTGGTTATGCAGACGCTGATTGGGCTACAGATCCTGATAATAGGAAATCTACCACAGGCTACTGCATCTATATAGGTGATAATCCCATGTCATGGTGCTCAAAGAAACAGAACACAATATCCAGGTCTAGCACAGAGGTAGAATATCGAAGTGTGGCTAGCGCAACAGCAGAAGTTATGTGGGTACAATCACTTATGCATGAGTTACAAATGAATACAAATAGCAAATCAACAATATGGTGCGACAATTTAAGCACAGTCTACTTATCAGCAAATCCAGTACTTCACTCAAGAACAAAACATATAGAAATCGATCTCTACTTCGTAAGAGAACAAATATTAAAAGGGAAGCTGGAAATTAACCGCATACCGGCCACTTACCAAGTTGCAGACATTTTAACAAAGCCACTTACAGCAAGAAACTTCATTCGATTTCGAAAGGAGCTGAAAGTTGAACAAAATTTCGTCAAACCTGAGGAAGATCCGAGTAACCGACTCAGCAACAAGACAGGTTGATGTTCCCTATGCCTCATCTCCAGCCATGGATCTCTAATCTAGCTGGAATCTGAAGAAACTTCTGTGCGAAGACAGCAATTATTGAAAGGCGGTGCAGAAGTTAGGAAACCTAACCCTAATCGCTTTGAGGGGGGATGTAAGAAACAACGTATATTGACCGGTTCTCTGTTGTATTTGTGATAGCTCAAAGCAATTAGGCTAGATAAAGATAATTGGGCCTATTATTTGTTTAGCCCAATACTTGTATAAGCATCAATATAAACGTCTGTAAGAGAAAGAGTAATAATAAGTGCGATATCATTCATTTCTTCATTTCTCAAGTTGTTATTCATTCCAACTAAAATCATCTCCAAATTCATATCAAGAAATCTCATTAATTAAAACAATAACCACAAATTAGTGCATGTCATAGATGTTTTTAGTGGGCTAGAGGTTACGTAACTATTCAAATAATGCATAACAAAGCTGTTGTTCAGTAGGGATATAACATTAAGCATATTGATATGTTGTGCATATCACAAATGTGTTAAATCCTTCCTTTTGAGCTCTAATGAGACAACTATGTATCTTTATGAAATCATGCACGTTGATTGTTGTAGGATATTTCAACATTAATGACTAAGGAAAAATGGCTAGCTATTGTGCTCAAGCAATGAAGATCAACTATTAAGAGAGTGTTGTATTTGTAAGTCTAGAAAACTTATATAGTATCCTTTGATGACACACACACATAAGCATCCATTAATTGATTTTAAAATGGTTTTCAAACTCTAAAAATTTTAAAACTAAAATTTTGAACTTTGCCAGAATTCAAACATCTAACATATAAACTCAGACATCTGAATATATCAAAATTAGCAAACTCTTGGGACAAATCCCTTGAAAATATTAGACGTCGGGCTAAATCATTCGGACTTCTAAGAAATAAAAAGCTTAGTTTTTAAATCATTAAGATGTCTGATTGGTTTGATCAGATGTCTAATTAGGGCATCAGATGTTTGATCACAACTAGATGTCCGAATCAAGGCCAAATTGAACTAATTTCTTTTTGGCTAAGGATCAAACGTCTTAGCTATGAAAACTAGACGTTTGATCTATTTCCAAATTGTTTTTTATATAAATGGACAAATGTCTAATTAAATAGGCCAAATGTCTGAATTAGTTTAAAAATGAACGTGTTCCTTTTTGGAACATATATAGATGTTTGAGGCTATTTGACCAAACATTTAACATTTATTTAAACTATTTTATATATATATATATATATATATATATATCAAACATCTAAATGGATAAGTCTGACGTCCTATAAACCTAAATAGACTATATTTTGGAATGGATGCTTATTTACTGAAGGTTTATATCTTTTGTTAAAAGATGTGATCCTTTAATGGTCATAACTTTTCAAAACATTTTTTCTAACATTACAAAATAGAAAAGATTAACTCTTTTGATTTCAATACTAGCTCTCTTATCTCTAAAACTCTAATATTCTTTATAAATCCAAAAATGTTTAAAACTATTTCCTGCTTCCTAAATTATGCACATTCAATTCACAATCATCAAAGAATATTATAAGAAGGGTGTACTCAAACTTGACTTGTCGGTGTTATGAAGAACATTTTGAAGTCAATAAATAAAGCTTTTGTTTTAGTGTTTTGTAAAATCCTATTCAGTTGCTCAGGCAAATTGTAAACTTGATCCTCCAGAGAAGTAAGGATTATTGGATAGTAAAATTTCTTAGGAGAGCTAGGGACTAAACATAGGATAGGAGGTCTAAGCCAATATAATTTTTTTAGTGTGATCGTATCTTTACTTTACTTATTTATTTATACACATATTTAACTTATTTATCTTGAATTAGATTTGTTCATATTACCTAGGATCCTATAAAATTTCATGATGAACCCTATCAACCATGAGAGATAGGTATGGACACATAATAGTTGATATATCTTGTAGGAGTGAGTGTAGTAGATAACAAGGATGGTGGTCAAGATTGATGAAGGCATGAGTATGCAAATCTAAATATGTTACATGCAATAGATGTGAAGAAATTAGTAGAATATCCATATGACACAAACTGATGAGTCTGTTCATGTCATTGTAGAAGAAGAGGAAAATCAAGAATTGTAAGGAGTGAAAGATGAGGTGGATTTATGCTTGAGAATAAGTTGCATGTGATTCTCTCATGACTAGTCTTCCATTATGGGTTCCATTTGCCTCTCCCTGTCCAAATAGAGATATATTAGGCAAATAAACATAGAAGTGATGAAATTTTGTAAATTTTAATAAAATCTAGTTTGTTTTCCATAAATTATAAGTTGTGAATGTGTAAATAATATCTAATAAATTTATATGTAATCAGTTATATTTGAAACTAAAGCTAGACCAATATTGATATGGAGTTGGGATGGTATGGTGACGCAGCGGATTAATCAAAACGATCTTCAATCGGTGAAAGTAGCAATCGGTGGATTGTTGAATACTGCGATGCCTGAATTCGTTGATCCGAAGATACCGAATTCTAGCTATCTCTGACTCGTTGATCCGAAGATGCCGGGAAAGAGATCTACAATTCTTCAACGTTGATCTTGCGCACAAGATACCGTGAATCGGCTTCAACAAACGAAGATTCAAGCGCACTCGAATAACGTAAGTGGAGATAGGAGATACACTCTACTACCAATTGAAATTGAAAGCACAAAGCTAACAAAAGAGAATTTTATTCAATATTCAACAACCTTTTACAATGACATTACATCCCTATTTATAGGGTTTACAACACAACACAAATGACTTAAGAAAATTACAACACACAACAACACAAATCACATAAGGAACGAATTACAAACGACCTAACAGTGTTTTACCGAGCTAAGCAATCAACGACTTAAACAAACTTGTTCACGCGACTTAACATCTTCACGCGAGCTAAGGAAGTTGCGGTAACGACCTAGTAAAAGGATTTCAGGACTTAACTACGTCGTTCACGACCTACTCAGTTTTCCTCAGCAGCTCAAGAATTAGCATGGGTTTAAATCGGGAAGCATCAACGATGAAGTATCAATGATATAGGGTCTAGGTCAGAAACCCCCTTAAGTCGCGATATGTATTTTAGGTCGCGCACGTTAGGTCGCGGTGATGGAAATTAGGTCGCGTGATGAAATTCGAGGTGGAGTTAGGTCGCTGGAGCGACTCGAGGTAGTGGAGTTAGGTCGCTTGGTGGAATTAGGTCGTTCAGTGGAGATAGGTCGCTAGGTAGTGGTGGATTTAGGTCGTTCAGTGGAGATAGGTCGCGAGGTAGTGGTGGATTTAGGTCGTTCAGTGGAGATAGGTCGCGCGCCCTAGTAGATAGGTCGCTCGCGACTTAAAAAGGCGAAGTTATGTCGTTCGCGAGCTAGAATAGGTCGTCTACGACCTAAAGAATTCTGCCCTGATTCTTCCTCTCGTTCTTGGGCTTCGCCATCAATGTAAAGCACTCGCGATGTCGAGGTACGTGCTGCATCATCCTCCCCAGGTTGAGAGAAATTCGTCCTCGAATTTAAAGGTTCTTCCCCATTAGGCTGTTCATCTCTATAATAAGGTATAAGATGTTTAACATTAAACACGTCAGAAGTGTAAACATCCTCTGGTAGCTTCAACTTAAAAGCATTTTCATTGATCCGTTTTACAATTTCTACTGGACCAATCTTTCGGGCTTTCAATTTGTTATAAGCACCCACTGGAAAACGATCTTTCGTTAACACAGCATACACCCAATCACCCTCGTTGAACTCCACACTTCTTCTCTTCTTATCTGCCGCTTGTTTATACTTCTCATTCGTCTTCTCCAAACGTTCCTGAACGATTCGATGACAATCTTTCAACTCATCAACGAAATCTGACGCCCGTTTAATCACTTTCTTCGGTTGTGGTACTATCGTTAAATCCAACGGTCCCTTTGGCAAGCTTGAATATACAAATTGAAATGGACTGTAACCAGTGCTTCGGTTAACAGCATGATTATGAGCAAACTCTGCCTGACACAACTTTAAGTCCCAACTCTTCAAATTGTCCTGCACAAGACATCGCAACAAATTTCCCAACGATCTATTCACAACTTCAGTTTGTCCATCTGTCTGAGGATGATATGCACTACTAAATTTCAACTTCGTTCCCACCATCTTCCATAGACTCAACCAAAAGTGACTCAGAAATCGAGTATCTCGGTCAGAAACAATAGATTCGGGTAAACCATGTAAACGATATATTTCTTTAAAGAATAACTGTGCCACTCGAACTGCATCCGCTGTCTTCTTACAGGCTATAAAATGTGCCATCTTCGAAAACCTGTCCACCACAACAAATATAGAATCATTTCCCCTCTGAGTTCTCGGCAATCCCAACACGAAATCCATGCTGATATCAACCCATGGTTTGGTAGGCACAGGTAACGGTATATATAACCTCGCATTCGTCGTTGTTCCTTTCGAAACTTGACAGATATGACACCTTTCCACAAATCTCTCTATCTCTTTCCTCATTGACGGCCAAAAATAAGATTGAGAAATTAACTGTAACGTACGATCTCTACCCACATGGCCTTCTTCATGTAATTCTTTAACAATCTTCATTCTCAAGCTACAGTCTGGGATGCACAAACGATTTCCTTTAAACAGAAAACCATCCACCAACACAAATTCATCAGTGCTTCCTTCCTTTACTTTTTCAACAAATTTCACAAAGTAAGGATCTTCTTCAATCAATTCTGGCAATAATTCAAAACCTGTCACTTCAACTTTCATTGTCGTCAACAAATGACTCCTCCTGCTCAAAGCATCAGCCACACGATTGGTTACCCCTGACTTGTGCTTAACGACAAAAGTAAACTGCTGCAAATAAACAATCCACGATGCATGTCTTGCTGAAATCTTGTCTTGTCCTTGTAAATGTTTCAACGCCTCGTGATCAGTGTATAAAACAAACTCTTTCTGGAATAAGTAATGTCGTCAGTGCTTCACCGCTTGAACAACAGCATAAAATTCCACATCATAGGTACTGTATCTCATCTTTGCTCCTGACAACTTCTCGCTGAAATATGCAATAGGACGCCCATTCTGACTCAACACCCCTCCAATTCCAACCTTTGACGCATCAGTATGCAGTTCAAACAATAACTGAAAATCTGGTAATACAAGAATTGGTGCAGATGTCAGCAACTTCTTGATCTTCCCAAAAGCAATCCCAGCTTCCTCCGTCCAAGAAAATTGTTTCCCCTTCATGCAATCAGTCACCGGTGCCATCACGCTACTGAAGTGTGGAATGAATCTTCGGTAGAATGACGCTAGCCCATGAAAACTTCTCACTTCTGTAATTGTCTTCGGCTGTGGCCAATTCCTGACGGCTTCAACTTTATTCTGATCTACCTGGATGCCCTTCTCCGAAACAATATACCCCAAGAACAAAACACTATGCGTCATGAACACGCATTTCTTTGTCGCAGCATAAAATTGTTCCTCTCGTAAAATAATTAACACTTCCTTCAGATGTTGAACATGCTCTTCCAGACTCCTACTATAAATCAAAATATCGTCAAAGTACACCACCACAAATTTCCCAATGAAAGGTCTAAAAATTTGATTCATCACTCGCATGAACGTACTCGGTGCATTCAAAAGACCGAACGGCATCACTAGCCATTCATACAACCCCTCTCTCGTCTTGAAGGCTGTCTTCCATTCGTCTCCAGGTCTAATCCGAATTTGATGATATCCGCTTTTCAAATCAATTTTCGAAAAGATAGTAGCCCCACTCAACTGATCCAGCAAGTCATCCAACCTTGGCATTGGAAATCGGTATCGTACAGTGATTTTATTCAATGCTCGACTGTCCGTGCACATCCTCCACGTCCCATCTTTCTTCGGTACCAACAAAGCTGGCACAGCACATGGACTCAAACTTTCCTGTACACGTCCCTGCTCAAGCAATTCTTCCACCTGCCTCCTTAATTCTTCATGCTCCTTCGGACTCATTCGGTAATGCGGTCTATGTGGCAATACTGCTCCTGGAACAAGATCAATTTGATGTTGAATGTCTCTCAGCGGCGGTAACTCTTTAGGCAACTCGTCTGGAAATACATCCTCAAATTCTTTCAATACTGACTTTGCTTCTTCTGGAATTTCAACCTCTTCACTGCTCTCACGCCCAATCAACAAGAACACTTCCGGTTCCTCCTCAACCTCCTTAACAAACTCCTTCAAAGATAACAACGTTTTCAGTTCTTCAATCTCCTCCAGTTTGTTTTCTTCCTGTTGGCGTTTCTTCGGAACCAGAGTAATCTTTGTACCTTCGAACATGAAACTGTAACTGTTGGTCCGTCCGTCATGCTGCACAGCTCGATCATACTGCCACGGTCTCCCCAACAACAAATGACAAACGTCCATATCTACGACATCACACCAGATTTCATCTTTGTATTTCTTCCCAATTGAAAACTTCACACAAGCTCTACGTCCAACTTTCACTTCACCACCCTTCCTCAACCAAGCTAACTTGTACGGTTTAGGATGTTTCTCGGTTTTCAACTCCAACTTCTTCACCGCTTCTGTAGAGATAATATTATCACAACTCCCAGCATCAATAACAAATTTACAAACTCTTCCCAGAATAGTGCATGTGGATTGAAAGATATTGTTCCTCAACCAACTACTTTCCTCCTCTTGCTTCGGTGTTAAACAACTTCTCCTCATCATCAATGCGTACCCGTCATCTCCCGACAGTAAGTCTTCCTCCTCAACTGGTAAAGAATTAGAGCATTCAGCTTCTTCCTCATCTTCCTCCTCAACTTCTGTCACCATGGTTCTCTTCTTCGACTTCGGACATTCATTGCTTTTATGACCCATCTCCTGACAATTGTAACATTTGAAACTGTTGTTAACCTTCGCCTTCTCAACCTCCTTTACAACTGGTTTTGCAACAACCTTTGAAACATTAGAACTTCCATTAACACCCTTCGCTTGATTGTTAGAATTGGTAATCACACCACCACCTCGTCTTCCCTGTTTCTCCCAAGCCAACGCTTTTTGATGTGCCTCTGCCACAGATCTAGGATCGAACATATTTACCATATCCTGGATCTGCATTCTCAATCCCCCAATGAATCTAGATGTCAGTTGTTCTTCCGTTTCCATAATATTATTCCTTGCAATAAGCTGATAAAACTCATCTGCGTAATCATTAACAGTCTTTGTGCCCTGCCTCAAGTTCTGCAAACGTTGATACATCAGAGATTGATAATTGTAAGGTAAGAACGTTGCTTTCATCAATTTCTTCATCTTCTCCCAAGATTCAACTTTTGACTTCCCCATTCGTTCACGTGTAAGTTTAGTTTGCTGCCACCATGCCAAAGCTCTACCCCTCAACCTTGTAGCAACCAACTTCACTCTACGACGTTCTGGAACTTCTTTGAAATCAAAAATTTCTTCAACATTAGCCACCCAATCCAAAAACTCCTCAGCCTGCATACCACCTTTGAATTCTGGAATTTCTGTCTTCATCCCAGATTCCCACTTGTAATCGTACTCCGACTAATTCCTTCCTCGTCCTCGTCCATGAACACTACCACCATCATACTCTTCTTCACAATCCGATGTATATCGATGTCGATCCTGACCACCAACATCTCTACCACCACCATTTCTTCCACCAACATTCCTACGATCTACATTCCTCCGATCTCGATCAGTCACATTTCTATCACGACCTCGATCATCAACATTTCTATCACAATCTCGATCCACGCTTCTATGATCACTATCAACACTTCTCTCCCGATTAGAATGTGGTGAAACTCTACTTCTTCCATGGCTCGATTCAGGTGAAACCCTTCTCTGATTTTGACTCATTTCAAGCATCATTCTCTCTAATCGACCAATCCCTTCAGTAAGCTTCTCATTGAAATTCTTGTTGATTCGTTGCTCCATTTCATCGGCCTCTTCTCTTCCGTACAAAGCATTAATATTGCGATGACGTTGAACTCGTCTTGGCGGCATGATTGAATACTTCACAAACACTTCAACAAATTCACACTTCACGATTCAAACACCTTTCGAACTTTGATCCAAAATGAAATGGATCGAAACTCCAACTTTGTTGCAAAAATATGATGAACACGATGAACACAACTTCAACACTTCAAATTCTCGGCTCCAAGACTCGATTTAGCTATGATTGGCTAAAACAAGCTCTGATACCAAACTGACGCAGCGGATTAATCAAAACGATCTTCAATCGGTGAAAGTAGCAATCGGTGGATTGTTGAATACTGCGATGCCTGAATTCGTTGATCCGAAGATACCGAATTCTGGCTATCTCTGACTCGTTGATCCGAAGATACCGGGAAAGAGATCTACGATTCTTCAACGTTGATCTTGCGCACAAGATACCGATCGGCTTCAACAAACGAAGATTCAAGCGCACTCGAATAACGTAAGTGGAGATAGGAGATACACTCGACTACCAATTGAAATTGAAAGCACAAAGCTAACAAAAGAGAATTTTATTCAATATTCAACAACCTTTTACAATGACATTACATCCCTATTTATAGGGTTTACAACACAACACAAATGACTTAAGAAAATTACAACACACAACAACACAAATCACATAAGGAACGAATTACAAACGACCTAACCGTGTTTTACCGAGCTAAGCAATCAACGACTTAAACAAACTTGTTCACGCGACTTAACATCTTCACGCGAGCTAAGGAAGTTGCGGTAACGACCTAGTAAAAGGATTTCACGACTTAACTACGTCGTTCACGACCTACTCAGTTTTCCTCAGCAGCTCAAGAATTAGCATGGGTTTAAATCGGGAAGCATCAACGATGAAGTATCAATGATATAGGGTCTAGGTCGGAAACCCCCTTAAGTCGCGATATGTATTTTAGGTCGCGCACGTTAGGTCGCGGTGATGGAAATTAGGTCGCGTGATGAAATTCGAGGTGGAGTTAGGTCGCTGGAGCGACTCGGGGTAGTGGAGTTAGGTCGCTTGGTGGAATTAGGTCGTTCAATGGAGATAGGTCGCGAGGTAGTGGTGGATTTAGGTCGTTCAGTGGAGATAGGTCGCGAGGTAGTGGTGGATTTAGGTCGTTCAGTGGAGATAGGTCGCGCGCGCTGGTAGATAGGTCGCTCGCGACTTAAAAAGGCGAAGTTATGTCGTTCGCGAGCTAGAATAGGTCGTCTACGACCTAAAGAATTCTGCCCTGATTCTTCCTCTCGTTCTTGGGCTTCGCCATCAATGTAAAGCACTCGCGATGTCGAGGTACGTGCTGCATCATATGGCTTTGGTATATTTAAAAAATAACGATTAACTTACTTATGACATACTGAGTGTAGTGATACTCATAATAAAGGTGATTTGTGGTTTTAGGAACTAGTTTATAATCATAGCATAAGTTAGCGTTGTATTTATTCAGGATTTTTGAGCTTAAACCGTCAATAGTTTTCATTTTACCTAAAATGTGATTCACATGTACCTTCCAAAAAGAGTTCTTATCTCCCGGGCGAGATACAAGATTGAGGCCTAGTCTAAATACATAAAGTAGGCTAAGGATATCCTTTCAAAAGAAGGATATACGATGGTAACAGTTTATATATAGGTTATTGGTGCCACTATATTAAGACTTTGCAGCTATTGCATTCCATGTCACCTTATTATGGTCCAAAAATTTCCACATCCATACATATGTAAGAGAGATGTTTAGTGTTTATAGAGTAATAATCTCTAAACCACCTTGGTTTTAGGCTTGCAAATGTGCTCCCAGTTGATAAGAAAGCTCAGATTAGAGCATGCTATTTCACCATTCCAAAGAAAATTCCTTTTGAGAATCTATATTGTTAATCATTCAATTCGAGAATCGATAATAAACTAGTCAATAAATGGGGATTTTGGTTAAAACCGAGTTAGTTATTACTGTTATACCTACTCTTGATAGACTATTATCTTTCCAATATGGAAGCTTTTTACTAGCCATATCAATAATGATGTACTAGTCTTCCTTTTTTGGTTTTGTTTGTCTAATTGGTACGTCTAAATTATTTATAAGATATTGCATTCTTTACAGTTTAAATTACTGACCAAATCAATCGTGACATTAAAATTTTCACTAAACATTAGTATCAAACTTATAAAAAATTTAATAATAGACTCGGAAAGAAGTTTAAAGTTTTACTATATTAGTCTTACTGATGCAATGTAATATGGAACGTTGGAGCAATATAAAAGTGTCTCATTAGCATGTTGGAGGGTAGATACTTTATCAGTAGTGATATGTTCTCCTAATTTAGGTAAGATATCATTGTATAATGCAAGTTTAATGGTTTTGTTGAACACATCAACCATCAAATGAAAGAGTAATTGTAAAGTAGAATCCCATTAAGAAAGATTGCATTTAGATTAAAAAATTTCCCTTGATTCCATTAGCTAGAATTGAGGATACCTTAGTTTTTAGGTTATATTAATCTAGGAGATCCATCTATCAGTGAATCTCATAGCCCTTAAAGTATGTAGCAGAAAGTTCCATTTGATCAACTCAAAAGCTTTAGCAAAATATATTTTAATGAGAGCAAACATGATTATGTTCTTATGACAATGGTGTAGGAATTCTTATGTGGTGACCACCCTATCCATAATGTTTCTACCTTAAATGAGCATCATTTGAGATTTATCGATTAAGCTAACCTTTTACTTTTCAACCTATTAACTAGCACTTTAGTGATTAGTTTAACAAAGCAACCAATTAAGGGTACATGCCTGAAGCTATTAGTTCCTTCGACTTTTCTTTTTGCAAGTTAGAATTTCGTCAACAAATTCAAACCTGTCTAATTATATTTCATAATATAACCCATCAAATAAGTTCATTATATCAATTTTAATTATATATCAAAAAATTTGATAAAAAAATCATATAGAAACTATTAATCCCACCGGCTTTATCACTTGACATAACCTTAATAGCCCACCTAACTACCTCCTTTATGAAACAAGATTCCAATTCCTATAGGGAACGAACTGTATTCAAGCACATGGTGGACCAATTAGCCTAGTTTCTACATTTACATTTTTCATCGTATATTTCAGCAAACTGTTTAGTAAAGATATTATATAAAGTAGACTGCTTAAGTTATTATACTCCACTGATGTTAATTGATTTTATAATGTTATGTCTTCCTTATCTGCTAGTAGTTTGGTTGAAAAATATAGTTTTGTTATCACTCTCTTTGAGCCATTGAATACAAAAGAATTGTTTCCGCATAATTTCTTCTTGATCCAACATTTTGTATATATCTTTTGTGGATTAGTTAACTGATCATTTTCCTCAGTATTTAAAGATATATTTCACTTATTTCGTTCAATTTCAAAATCTCACTTAGAAGCTTGTCTTTTTTTAAAATATTTTCAAACTCATTGGTGTTTCAAATTTTCAGGTATTTTCTTATTTCTTGTAGTTTGAATATCAATTTTTTCATAGCCTTATTAGTTAATAGTTATCCATGGATTTCCACTTAGATATTATAAGTTCTTCAATTTAAACCATATTTTTCAAATTTGAAAGATTTAAATTTTAATTATTTAATCGTGGTAGTTTAATAAGATGAGAGAGTGGTCAAGTTAACCCAAAAAATGAATCATCACCCTAGTTTGAGTTTAAAAGCACCAACCCTGTTCTGACAGGGCAATATCACAGATAACAGATATAGAAAAGAACAGTAAAAGAAAGAAGACAGGGAATTTTTATTGTGGTTCGGCTATTATTGAAGCCTACGTCCACTTTATAGTTTTATTATGACTGATTGCTGTTACAAAAAGTGTTTAATTACAAAGCTTTTGATTATCCTTAGCTAGGTTGAATCTCCAGAATTGGAATCCACTGGAGAATCACAGTGAATTCCTTTAGAGATTGTTGTGAGGGAGGCAGAGAGTGAAGAATGTTTCTAGCAGAGCTTCAGCAACCAGTCCGGAGAAGATCCGGTTTATGTTGCAGGTAGGATGGTATTTATAGATATCGTAGAGCTTCTGGGCCAGGCCCGTTCGCTGACTACTTGTAGATGGGTATATGATGACCTGGAGAAGTTTAGCTCGCGATCCAAGCCAAAACCATGGATTGCTAGCGATCCATAGAATTGGCCCGCTTATGAGCTAATTACTTAGCTGCTCTCCCTCTATCATTTCATCATGTTGGGTCGCAAGAAACACTGCTCTATATGGATCGCTAGCGATCCATCGTGTATGGATCGCTAGCGATCCATGCACTTAGTATTTTCTATGCTCTGTCCTTTAGGCCCTCTTTGCTTCCTTTATGCCATAACATCTTAACATCTTGCATGGATCGCTAGCGATCCATAGGGTATGGGTCGCTGGCAATCCAATCACTTAGGCTATTTTTAGAGTTTGAAGTTTGGGATGCTTTAATGACCTTGTATCGTTGTTATTTGCGTAGTCTCGTTGCACGTTGCTATGTTTTGATGACGATCTACTAGCCGGTTGTGTTTTCGCTACTGATTGGGCTGAACGGATGCTGGTCTCTTAGTTTAGTCGAACCCGGTTGTTGCTTTGGTAATATGGCTTGACTCTTATTAACTTGGTGCTTTAGCCTTTTTGATTAATTTCTAAGTCATTTTGATGTCACAGAATTGTTCTGTTTTCTAGTGGGTCATGCTGCGTTAAAAATCCAGATAACATTTGCCTCCCAAAGTACGTCTTCGTCGTAAACAAAGCATGCTATGGAAGTTATCGCTTTCACTATTTGTTCGTCGAATTCCAAGTGATCGCATTAGAGTTTTACGGATATGTGGCAGGTCATGTTGTTGATTACCTAGCTTGGGTTTGACTGCTATTGCTTGTCGTAACGGATCAAATTTCTTTTGATAGCTTCTCGGTATGTTTCGAAACGATGGATAGATGTCGGAGCATGAATTTGAGAAAAATCTCCCCCCAACCTTATGGGTCGCTAGCGATCCATGTACGATTGATCGCTAGCGACCTGACCACTTAGCTGCTAAAAATTTTCTTCGAAATGTGGGTCGCTAGCGATCCATGATAAATCGTAGGCGACCCGATGACTTAACTAAAATTCCTGCCTTATTTTTATTTGCTTATATATGCTGCTCGAGCCTACTTAATCATTTATTCGAGTCGATCCAACTTATCATTCTCGTGCGACCCGATTCTTCTTGCCTTCTTACGATCCAGACTTTAAGCGATTCGACCTACTTCCAGTTCGATTCAATCCATCATTTCTCAACCACTTCTACCATGATTTCCTTTTGCGCCACCGTGCCTCTTCAGTTCATCTCAGAACGAAACCCTAGGTCGCGCCTTGAATCGCCCTCGACCCAGTTACTTAGCTCGCCGCCGACCTGATTGCTTGCTACTAGCTTGCCTTTGGATTGATAATTCAAGTCTTTGACCACTTTCGCGTTTAAATTTTAATCCAAGGTGTGTCTATTAATCGTAGTGTTTGTCCGACGGCGGGTTTGCATTTGCGATGTGGATCATGAGAAGTTTGAGTTGATTGTAGTTTAATGGAGCAAGATATAAATCAGGTCTTGAGTTTTCTCTCGGAACGACATTCGGGCTTTGGCCCAATGCTTGACGCGTTTTGCTATCTTCGTCCATTAGGCCATAATTGACTTGTGCCAAGTTTCATAGTTGTTACTGCACGACACATCACTAATCGGTCCCGATTCTTCCGGAGGATTTAGATTTATCTTGCTTGCTCATTGCACGCCCGGTGTCCCTATATTGAGAAGAGTTTTCCACATCGCTTCAGACAACGGATCCGTTATCGATCATTTATCGATAATGGGTAAGCGTACAGGAAGTGAAAAAATAGGAGCGATGTGGGAAATTCTTTTCCATTTCCACTACGAACGGACTATCTACACGGGATAGAGCGTTTGTAGTGTTTCGGATACTGAGTTCACCTCTTATAGATAGCACGCTGCGCTTGCCCTGATTCACAACTGAAGTCCATTTCGTAGGCACGGAATCATATCTCTCCAGAATTCAAGTGCTGCAGGGGAAAATTAATAATTTAGATCAAAATCACCTAACTGTTTTGAATATGAGTTCCGTTGTTTTAAAATGAAGCACCCATCTTCACACCGTAAATCGAGTGGAGGAATCTCGGCACTTTTCGCAGCCGTGTCGTCATTCGTCGCTCTTTCTCCTACCACTTCACAAGCGGAATACGGTCAGTTGGTCACGGTCGGGCCAGACGTGGATCGAACGCTTCTTAACTTTAGAGTTCTACTCAATCCGCCTGAGAGGGCTTCTTCAGTGGTTTATGCTAAAGTTCTTCATAACATTTGTGTGCAACACGGTATTCCAAAGGAGGACGTACGTCTGCCAGAGAAGGACGAGTTCGTTTATACGCCTCCTCCGGGGTACACCGCTTGCCACCTGTATATATGTTTGAACGGAGTCATGCCTCCCTTTAACAACTTTCTGTGCGAGACTCTTTCGAACTTAGGCATTGCCCCATTTTAAATTCATCCCAATGGCTATGCATTGACTTGCATACATGTTCTTTTCATGCGGACATTTAACTGCGCTCCAAGCTTTGATGAGTTGCGATACTTTCTATCGTTTAAAAGGAGAGATGACTACCCCTCCTTGATCATAAGTGAAGCCCTAAGAAATCGTAAAATCATTCTACATTTACAGAGCAACTTGTCGCAATTCAAGACGCAATATTTCTTCACTATATGCCCCGAGGGGTTCAATTGTCGGTGGAAGATAAGGGGTAAGTTCCTTTTCATACTTATCGAGCTTCAACGCGTTGCTTCGGAGTTTCTAACGAGCTATATACTTCTTGCAGTTATTCCAAGGCCAAACAGAGAAGTGGCTCTTGATGAAGTTTTTCAGACACTAAAGGCTATTGATGCCGAGGAAAGATGCATTAAATTTTTGCTGACCGATGAGAACTTACATCGATATGGGTTACTGTATCCGAGTAGAGCCGCCGTTCTAGTTGAAGTCCCCTCTCATGCCTGATCCAGGGTTCACACAAGATCTACTTCTTCTTCACGCGGTTCTGAAGAAGGCGCCTCTCAAGAGAGAGAGCATGTCTGGAGGATCAACCGAGGAGGCCTGCGAAGGAGGAGAGGCTACGGTGACTTGATTTAGCGGCCCTGTTAGAATGCCTCTGATCCCGGACGAAGGAGAAGAAGAGTTCACGCAAAGAGAATGCAAGGTCACATTGGACTTAGAAAAGGAAGAGGGGTAGTTTGAGAGTAGTAGTGATGAGTCTACTGCAAGTGATGACCTTTACGTAGGATCCAATGACGAGGACTCAGAATCGTGTGATGAAACTCCGAGAATGAGCCCTGCCCTTCCAAGCTCACCCCTTCCAGATCCGAGCATAAAAGACAAAGCCTCAGAGATCGGAGGACGTCAAGATTCTCCAAGTAAAGATGCTGGAGCGGAGTTTGGTAATTTGAGCGATGTCTATGTTGATTTTGATGCACTTATAAGGAAATATTTTTAGTTCGAGGAAGTGCCCACTCATTCGGGCAGTTCTGTGCCTGAAGTTAGTTCGGTTTCATATACAATGGCTGAAGTTAGTCCGATCCCACCAACAATGGCTGCCTGATCTGGTTCGTGACGACGCTCTAGGCCTTCTCCCGAAACACACTACACATATCACTAGGATTAAACTTACTTTCTTATATTCTTTTTGTGTTTATTTTACGCTTCTGAAACCTTTTATTTATGTTTTGTGCCAGATATGACGAGAGGACATGGCCTCTATGATGACTTCGAAGAGTTTGCTGACTCCCAGCGCTGGTCTAAACACCCTTCCTACCGTTACAGCCCGGAGAAACCGTGGAGGAATAAGGGAGGAGGAAGGAATTAGAGGCCGAAGCCCGCCGCCGAGATGAAAGAGATTGGAGCTGGTCATACAAAGGCGGGTATGAGAAAAGGATATCTTTTGATGAAAAGGAGGAGCCACTGAAGAGATCGAAATTCGACCACCATTCGCATTCTTCGGAATAATAGGTGTTCGCTCCGATGTGGTCCTCAACGGGTCAAGAAATCCCTGTCACTTCTGCTCCTGCTCTGCCTTCGATTTGTATTCCCCCATCTTCAGTCGTGCTTGCTCCCGGTTCTTCGCGTCCCCATCAGAGGCCTACCTACATTCTTCTTTTGGGCTCTTATAAGCTCGAGGCAGCGCTTCCCAGATGGTTCCTGAGGGGAGTTAAGTTTGACCGTGACTTGCACCTGATTCGCAAAGATTCATACATGCCCCACCTTCAAGCTATTTAGAGCGAGTTGGATCAGGCCGAAGGATGGGAGAGATTGTGTAAGCAGCTGGCGGAAATCAATCACAATTACTACCAAGAAATCCTCTCTTTCGAGTCCGAGAAGGATGATTTTAAAAGAGCACTGTTAGAACAATGCCAAAATTAAATTGCTAGAGGAAGAAAAGGCAGTGGCACTGCAAGAGGGCAAGAGGAGCACCGACTTGCTAAAAGAAGTAAAAAAAAAGGCTAACGCCAGGATTGAGATCGTCTATAGAGACGAGATAAAGAAGGATCATGTTGAAGAGGCAAAATTAAAAGAAGAAGTGGCTGCTTGTAATGCAACGATTGATGCTCAAAGGAAAACCATCACTGATCACGACCTCATCGTTGAAAGGCACAACAAGACTATTTCCGACCAAGCTGAAACAATTGCCAGGCTACAGGCTCAAATCATGCAGCTCAGTGCCGATAAGTCTGCCGTTAAAGTTGAGAAAGCCTCCGTTAGAGTGGATTACTTGGAGCTTCATAATGCTTTTGAAAGAAAGATGGAGAAGCTAGACGTGACCATTCTGAATTTTTATGTTAACTCCTTGTTGCACCAGGGGAGTCTCAACTACTTAGGTCCGAAGTTCCTGCGCACTCTAGCTTTAGTTTGGGAAGAAATCTTATCCTACTTTTCCGATAGCAGCGATGTCTATACCGAGCGGAAGTTGCATGACGTCTACCTTAATAAAGAATCAAAGAAGGCGTTGCTCGAGGGTCGGGAGATTCTTCGAGTCGAAAGAAAGAAAGAGGCTACCAACGCTGCCTTAACGACTAACGCCGAAGTACTCACCAAGCCTTTTATTTCTGGCACAGGAAAATCATTGAAGCAGCCCCACGACCTGCCAGCAAGTTCAGCGCTCGAGACTCTCCTTAGGTAGTGGAACCATTGAAAGAAGGTGAAGGTAGTGAATATGAAGTCGACATTCTCGACCATTCCTTCGGTGCAGGTAATGTTCTCGCTTCCTCCGAGTTCGGGAGCTTCCAACTTACGCCGCAAGAGCTAGATGAATCCAGCTTCCTTAACTCCTGAACCCGTTGCTATTTCTACAGCCTCCATGGTCGTCTCTATTCCTTCGTGTCTGGCTGGCAGTCGGGGCCGGAGTTCGAAAAGATAGCCATGCTTCATGGCCTATGTGGTCCTTCTATGTCTTTATAAGGCGATGTAACAACGGTAGAAATTGAGGAGCAGGAAGTCCAAACAGAGCAGCCTCGCAAGACTCAGCACGAACTGGTCGCTATCAAGAAGGAAAAGGTTGAAGCGATCAAAGCCTCAATGAGCTCCTGCAAATCACGGAAACGCAAAGCGAAGGGAGAATCTTCTGAGAAAGCTGCAGAGGAAGAGGGGGACATTGCCACTGAGGTGTTCATTGACATTATTGGCAGTGACATCACTCTTGAAACGAAGTAGAAGCTGCCAACAAAGGGCGGAAAGGGGAGCAGTAGAAGGAAGCATTGAGAGGCTTGTGTGAAGACTGATTTGATTTTTGGTTCCTTTTGAGTCATTTTGTTCAAGAGCAGAGTCCGCACTTAGTGTTTTTGATGTGGAGTTGTATTTTCTTTTTGTTGGTCGATGTTATGTGGGTACAGCGCCTACATTTTGACCCTGTGCAAGGAAAATTATAAGCAATATATTGATATTTTGACAGTATTCTCATCTGTCTGCTCATATATGTTCTGTGCACTTGTGCTTGTTTTATTTTATACTTGTCCAGTTCTGTGATTGCTGCCAAAATCCTTTGTTTGAAGTAGAAGAACTTATGAATTAACAGAATTTAAAAATTCTCTGTTCAAAAATTCTTTGTTTGGAGTGATAGAACTTAAAAAATCTTTGTTTAAAAATTCTTTGTTTGGAGTGACAAACTTGTAAACATATTGTTTTCACGTGTTTTTATTCAAGTACCGGTGTATGTCCCCCCAGTTCACGGGGTTGTTTACTTCAAACAATTTTCAAATGACCGGTAACTTAGGGTTTAGATAATTTTCATATTAAACTTGAAATTTAGCTAAGTTACAGCTTGATTTTCCTTTT
The DNA here is from genome assembly GCA_030737815.1 of Allium fistulosum. Taxonomy (NCBI): domain Eukaryota; kingdom Viridiplantae; phylum Streptophyta; class Magnoliopsida; order Asparagales; family Amaryllidaceae; genus Allium; species Allium fistulosum. The sequence continues at coordinate 343,800,619 of CM060903.1, read as the reverse complement.
TGGAAAATTTTCAACTTTAGCATGTAATTCAAGTTTCTTGTAGTATTCCAGCAAGTATGCAATATATGCGTGTTTGAGAGGTGTACATTGCATGGGTTAACAGAGGGCAGTTTAAATTGTAAAGTATCCATAGTTGAAACTTTTCTATTGGTTTATAGCATTCCAATTTTGTTGGAGTTGTGCTCATTATTCCTAATTATAAAAGCAGTTGGCGCCGGTTATGGGATGCGCGGTTTTTTTGTGCTCCTCGGCGTTGCCTATCTTCGGGCAATGCAAGGAACATATATTTTAGTGCATCTGATGCTGCCTATCTTCAGATAGGGTGAGGAGTTTAAGTTTTAAGAATCAGTGCGTGATTTTTCATGCTCCTCGAAATTGCCTATCTTCGGGTAACGTGATGAGTTAGTGTTTTGGAATTTAGCGCGCGGCTTATGGAGTGCACGGCTTTTAGTCTTCCTCAGTGTTGCCTATCTTCGGGCAACGTGAAGAGTTGGCATTTTGAGGTTAGTGCGCGGCTTACGAAATGCACGGCTTTTCATGCACCTCGGTGTTGCCTATCTTCGGACAACGTGAGGAGTGTAAGTTTTAGGAGTTAGTGCATGGCTTACGAAATGTGCGGCTTTTCGTGTTCCTTGGTGTTGCCTATCTTCGGGAAACGTGAGGAGTGTAAGTTTTAGAAGTTAGTGCACAACTTATGAAATGCGTGGCTTTTCGTGCTCCTCGGTGCTGCCTATTTTCGGGCAACGTGAGGAGTGTAAGTTTTAGCCCTCCCGAAGTTGTCGGAGCAACACCGGTTGTTAGAAGGCCAAGATCAGGTTCTACCGATCTAACGGTTTGAGTCGATTTGTTTCCGTCGACCTGGCGGGTAGTTATTATGAACATTGTTTTGTTGGTTCAAGAAGCAAACTTTATTAAGGAAAGCAGGGCAGCTTTTGCCTATGTACAATGCCCCCAACATCCCGGGATGGCTTATTTGCTAGAAAGTAAAAAGTACATGAGGTAGCTTTCATACAAAGTAATAGCGGAGCGATTCGCTATTCCATGCCCTGGGAACTTGAGTTCCGTCGACGGTTGTTAGCTTGAATGTCCCATCTCTCATCTTTTGATTGATGACATACGGTCCTTCCCAATTTGGTCTGAAGATCCCTGGAATGGGGTAAACTTGCTTGAGCACAAGATCTCCCACTTTGAAGGTTTTGGTTGTGAACTTTGGAGTTGAAGTACCGTGCGACGCTTTTTTGGTAGGTGGCGGTTCTAAACTCAACTTCTTCTCTTTTTTCACCAATCATATCTAGTGATTCGAGTAGGAGCTACTCGTTTTGCTTTTGATTGAAGTTTTTCCTTCGGTGCGAGGGGACTTCCAGTTCAACAGGAATCATTGCTTTTGAACCATATGCTAAGGCGAACGGAGTGTGGCCGGTTGCCGCTTTGTGGGTAGTTCTGTAAGCGCATGGTGCAAATGGAAGTTCGTCAACCTAGTTTCCTTTTGCTTTTGTTAGTTTCTTTTTGATAGTTGACTTGGTGATCTTGTTTATCGCTTCTACCTGCACGTTTGCTTGCGGATGAGCCACCGCGGAAAAGCTATTTTCAATTTGGAAGCGCTTGCAGAAGTCTTTGAACTCGGTACATTTGAATTGAGTTCCATTGTCCATGATGACGTTTTGTAGCACCCCAAACCTATAAATAATGTTTTTAGTAACAAAATTAATGACTTTCTTTGTTTATGGTGGCCAGCGGTTCCGCTTCGGCCCATTTTGTGAAATAATCCATGGCAATTATAGCATATTTGGCCCCTTCTTTTGCTATTAGCAGGGCGCCAATTAAGTCGATTCCTCATATTGCAAACGGCCACGGGCTGACCATCTGCGTTAGCTCCGTTGAAGGAGTTCTCTTAATTTTGCTGAATTGACAGCGATCGCATCTTCTGGCATAGTCTGCAGCATCGCGGTTTATTATTGGCCAGAAATATCCATACCAAAGGTCTTTCTTTGCTAAAGTCTGCCCCCCAGTGTGGTCTCCGTATTCACCTTTATGTACCTCCTTTAGGATTCGTCGTGCTTCATTATCGGTCACACACCTAAGAAGGGGGGTCGAGAATCCCCTTCGATAGAGTATTCCATCTGGTATCATGAACCGTGGTGCCTTTTGGAGAAGCTTTTTCCGTTGGTTCAGGTCAGTTGGAAGGGTTCCCACAAGTAGATAATCCTTTATCGTTGTCATCCATGTCTCTGGCTCGACGGTTGTCTTGAGGATCTAATTGACGTTCATCTTATCTATGCTCGGGGTGGTTAAAGATTCGACTGGGACGAGCCCCGATGATTGAGCTTCCCCAAAGCTTGCTAGTTTAGCCAAATAGTCCGCCATGGTGTTTTGTTCCCATGGAATGTGGGCTATGGTATAATGTTCGATGTCGCTTAGTAGTTCTTGCACTTTGGACAAATACAGTGCAAGATTCTCTCCTCGAGCCTAATATTCTCCCTTTACTTGATAGACGACCAGTTGGGAGTCGCTGTAGATGTGAATGGATTTTATCTTAAGTTCTTTCACCATCTTTAGTCCTACAATAAGTGCCTCGTATTCCGCTTCGATATTCGTAGCAAATGGCTCTCTCTTCAGGGGTTTCGAGCACTACCCCTGCCCCTGAATAGAGATTGTTAGATGCACCATCTACAAAGAGTTTCCATTGAGTCTCCACCTCCAACGACGCTTCTTCTTCATCGTCCTATATGGTAAACTCGGCGATAAAGTCTGCTAACTCTTGCCCATTGATAGATTTCCCAAGATGATATGCAATATCATATTGACTTAGCTCTATGTTCCATTTGAGGAGTCACCTGGAAGTTTCGGGTCGGTACAACACTTGTTTCAAGGGTTGGTCGGTTAATACTTTGATTGGATGTGCCTGAAAGTATGGTCATAACTTCTGGAATGCGATCAAGACGCAATACGCTAGCTTTTCCAGTTTTGGGTAATTTTTCTCAGCTCCAGTGAATCGTTTTCTAATGTAATACACGAGTCACTGGATTCTCGCTTCTTCCCACACGAGAGCGGCTGTAACATCCCGTATCTGGAGGCCAAAAGCTAAGCGCTACAGATGTTGCAATTATCCATAGTATTAACTTCTGGTGATGAAATACGGTAATGATAATGGTATCCATAATATCAGAAGCACATGAATATGAACAAAATCACAGATTACAAAAACAACACTTTGCTGATTACGTTTTAGAACAATAATTCATATTCATGTTACATAAACCCTGAGCGTTTCCCAGGCAATGATTAAATATATCATTACAAAAATATGCTAGAGCGACATATGACGATGCCCCTTTGGTTGATCAAAGAAATATAGTCAAATCTGACTTATATACACAGCGGCAAAACAAAATGAAACTGAAAAATCATAGTTAGCTAACGGTCAGCCACCTGCTCGTCTTCTGATGCTTTACTTGCCAAAATACTAAAAGCCTGAAAACCTCAACCCTCAGCCTACTCAAATCAATTTTGAGTACCCGAAAGTTTAAGGGGAAATAAAAAATTCGAGTCAGACATAAAGCCTGGTGTGAATAATTATATTACATCTCGGTTTACTATATTAAGTGAGACCACACCTCTTAGCGGAACAGGTTTCCCCCCCACTAATATCCTCTTTAAAACATATATTTTGCAAATCCTTTCTCGCAACCAAACCGGCTAATCAAACTGATTATATCAAGATAGAAATATCCTTTATGTTAATAAATGGCCTATCTGTCCGTAAAACAGGTAATATGTGAACTATCCGCCGACACATAATAGCAAGGTCTATTATGCTACAAATGGACTATCTGCCCTTACAACTAGGATGACTGTCCACAAACTGGACTAACTGCTCGAAATTTAGACTGACTGCCTGCAAAATGGGCTAACTATCCGAATTATTTTCTTAGGGTTAAATACCCTTTAAATTTTCCTTGAAAACCTTTTCAAAATGAATAAGTCCTTCAAATCATATATATACAAGGAAAATATATCTTTAGCTTTACTCTAAGCCATTTTGCCATGTTATATATACTTAACTCAAAATAATGTTGATGGGATTTAATAAGGATTAACTATACTTTCGAAACAAGTCAAAACCCTTTTTAACCTAAAAATACATAAGCTACATTGCCTACTTATTACATTCGAAACATTTGTTTAAAACCGTTTAAACAACCCTTTCGAAACCCTTGAAGGTAACCCCTTCGAAACCATTGGAAAATCCATTCGAAAATATAAATATTGCCTTTCGAAAATATTGGAAAAACCTTTCCTTTCTTTTCTCCGAAAGCTTCAAAATAACAGGCATCCCCCTTCAAAACCTTTTAAACATTGCCTTTCAAAAACATTGGAAAAACCTTTCCTTTCAATCCTTTCGAAACCCTGGGTAACCACCCCTTTCGAAACCATTCATCAAAACCTTTCGAAACAGTCAAAACTCAATCCTTTCGAAAACACTTTGAGTTCAATTTTAAAACATGTGGAAACCTTTCGAAACCATTCAAAAACGTCTCGGTCAAAACCATTTGGATTCTGCCTTCAAGTAGAGCAAAAGGATCAGAACCCCACTGAAGTCGAAAGCACTACTTCAAAACCATTTCCTAAGTAATGAAGTGATAGTGTCGAAACCATCCCTTCGAAAGCATTGGAGAGGTGGCCAGGTTTTAGAAAACAAAACAACCCTTTTGAAACCATCTGGGTCGAAAGGTAGAAAGGCGGCAGCAAAAAGGTTTCGACTTAGTCAAAAGCAATTATTTGAAAACAGAGGTGCAACCCAATCGAAACCATTTCCTTTAAATCAATGACTTGGTCAAAAGCTTTGTCGAAAGCCATTTAGTCGAAAGCAAGCAGGCATATTTCTTTAATTTAAAACAAAGGACTGCCTCAACACCTTCGGAACCCCTGGTTTCAACCCCTTACCTTCCGCCATCATCCAATTCATTACGTACCAGTTTCCTGATACTGTATGCATTGGTTTTGACCGTGTCGAAGGCGATAGTATGGAGGCGGAGCCTGGTGTCGAAAGAGACGAAACAGTGGAAAACTTGTAGCAAATAGTTCTTTTCACCTAACCTGCCTTACGTGTCTAATTATGATTGGTTGCCTCTTTCTTTACCAATAAAAAGTACTGCACTTCATCAAAAGGGTTGCCGCCTTTTCAGAGTTAATAATTTAAATCATTTTATAAAAATCCCCTTCTCCTCTTTTAATTATATAAAACATTTAAATCCCATACCTTAAATAATTTTATATAACCATTAAAATACTTAGGAAAAATCTAGAAAAATTCCATAAAATCACATTATATATGTTTTCTAACATATAAAAATTTCAGACCCAAATAATTAATTTTTACCCGTAATTATTTTATAACCCAAAATACCATTTTCTTTACTAGAAAATTCATATTAATTCCACGAAAATTCAGAAAAATCTGAAAATTGAAACCCATCTCCAAAATAATATTTATGATCTTCCTAAAAATTAGCAAGGCAATTAGATGTCATTTTATAGGGTTTCCATCTTAAAACATATCATAAATTCAATATGAATAACCATAATTCATCAACATGTATATATATTCATTCCATTCAAAAACATGGCAAACCATTGCAAAATATTCAGAATTCATATTAAAACCGAAAACATAATAAAAAATGAGATGTAAACATTATTCACCTTAGCTTTTAGAGATTATGGAGACTGAGATGTGAATAGATTTGAATTGAGTTAGCTTCTTCCTAGCTTTTCTTCTTCTCTTCCTTGTTAATGATGGCCAGCCTCTTTTAAAATTTTGAAAATGAAATGAACGTGTAAAATTTTACACAGCCAAGGTTTGGAGGATATAGGAATAGCCTCTTTCCTATTTTACCCCTCCTCTATTTCAAGTTAACTCTTATTTTAATTCGTGGTTAAATTGCATGGCTACATCTTAATTAAAATCAAACCTCAATCCCCTAATCAACACATTATTTTATTTAATTAGTTATTTTATTTAATTCAACTAATTAAATATCCGAAATAATGTTACCAAAAATCTAGGGTGTTACAGACTCCCCTCCTTAAAGAATTTCGTCCTCGAAATTGCGATAAGGTACACAAGAAATCAAACAAGAAGGTAAAGCATACCATCAAACAAGTCGGGATAAGTATCTCTAATCCTGCTCTCAATCTCCCAAGTACAGTCCCTGTCATCGTCGCTCCGCTGGACTTGGACTAATCTAACCATCTTGGTTTCAAGCCTCTTCTCATCTCTCGCAACTATGCAAACTAGCTTTCTTACTATGGCCAAATCCAGCTCTACCACTAAATCATCTAGCACAGTCGGTCCAATAGCAGTATCTGAGTCTCTAACATACTTCCTGAGATGAGAAACATGGAAAACATCATGGACTCCTGCTAAACTGCTCAGTAACTCAACTCTATATGCGAGTTTCCTAATCCTCTCAACAATAAGAAAAGATCCAATGAATCTCAGAGCTAACTTCCCCGATTTCCTAAATCTTATCACACCCTTCATTGGTGACACTTTGACGAGACCTAGTCTCGAACTGAGAACTCAAGATCTTTCCGTCTCTTATCTGCATAACTTTTCTGCCTAGACTGATCCTCCTTCGTTCTAGCCCGAATGACCTCAATCTTTTCTATAGCTTCTCTGACTAAATCTGGACCAAGAACCAACCTATCCCCAGTCTCTAGCCAACAAATAGGAGATTTACATGGCCTTCCATACAAAGCTTCAAACGGTGCCATCCCAATACTAGTCTGATAACTGTTGTAATACGAAAACTCGACTAAATGCAGATGGTCTTCCCATGATCCCCCGAAATCAAGAACACAAGCCCTTAACAAGTCTTCTAAAATCTTGTTAACTCTTTACGTTTGCCCATCTGTCTGCGGACGATAAACGGTACTCATCTTAAGCTTGGTTCCCAAAACTTCCTACAGACTCTTTTAGAACTCGCTAGTGAACAAAGGATCTCTATCACTAACTATGCTACTAGTAATTCCATGCAGTCTAACCACATTCTTCAGGAATAGTCTTGCCAAAATAGGCGCCGTTCTGGTTGAATTTACTGGAATGAAATGGGCACTCTTGGTCAATCTGTCCACTATAACCCATATGCTATCATTTCCTCTGTTCGACCTAGGCAACCCGTCTATAATATCCATGGAGATAGAATCCAACTTCCATACTGGAATATCTAACGGCTGAAGCAACCCACTTGGTTTCTGGTGTTCGGGCTTTGCCTGTTGGCAAATCATGCACTGCTTCACACACAACCCGATATCCCGCTTCATACCTTCCCAGAAGAAACTTCTCTTTATAACTTGATACATCTTAGTACCTCCTGGTTGAATAGAGAACTTCGAACGATGTCATTCCTCTAAGACTTCCTTCCTTATGTTTCCTACAATCGAAACACATAATCTTACCTTCTTTCTCAACCTCCCATTCTGGCAAGACTGAAATATTTCAAGTCATCGCTCTTAGTTCCATCTCTTAGTTTCTTGATACGTTCAACTAAAACCAGATCATCTATTTGTCTAGAAGCAATCTTTTCGATCAACATTGGTCGAACTTCCAAACAAGATAATACAACTATATCTCCACTAGACCCATCTTCGAACCTCCACTGCACTCTACGGTTGGCTAATGCTTTCAAGTCCTTCCACTCAGCAATTATCTCTAAAACTACATTCTGATGTTTCCCGCTAAGTGCATCTGCAACCTTATTGTCTTTTCCTAGTGTGTACTCAATCCCAAAATCAAAAGCAACAATAAACTCTAACCACCTCTGTTGCCTCATGTTCAACTCCTTATGAGAGAACAAATACTTCAGCAACTTATGATCTGTATATAGCAACCTTTCTCCCAAAAGGTAATGTCTCCACACCTTTAATGCAAAAATCACGACAGCCAATTCCAAATCATGCGTTGGATATCTGACCTCATCCGGTCTAAGCTGTCTAGAAGCGTAGGCAATTACTTTACCCATCTGCATCAGCACAGCTCCTAATTCTGTTCCAATCGGTATAAACCACTAAATCCTGATTACCTTCTGGAACAACCAACATAGGTGCATGGGTCAATAAGTGTTTCAGACTCTGGAATGCTTCCTCACACTTATCGGTCCACACAAACTTTACATCCTTTCTCGTCAGCTTGGTCATCGGTGTCGCTATCCGCGAAAAATCCTTAATAAACCTCCGATAATAACCAGCTAACCCATGGAAACTCTTTATATCGATTACTATCCCGGGTCTCTTCCAACTGTTTACTACCTCAATCTTAGTCGGATCTACTAACAACCCTTCCTCTGAGACTACATAACCAAGAAACTTCACTTCTTTCTTCCAGAAATGACACATCAAAAACTTCGCCTTCAACTGATGATGCCTTAGTGTCTCAAGCAACACTCTAAGATGAACTTCATGCTCTCTTTCGTCCTTAGAGTAAATCAAAATATCATTTGTGAAAACCAATATGAACTTATCCAATTGCTCTCAGAAAACTCAGTTCATCAAATCCGCAAAGAAAGCTGGCGCATTAGTCAGCCTGAACGACATGACTAACCACGTACGACCCACATCTGGTCCTAAATGCCGTCAAAGGTATACTATCCTCTACTACCCTGAGCTAATAGAAACTGTTGCTATATCCAACTGCGAGAATACCATAGCTCCACTCAACTGGTCGAACAAATCGTCAACCCATGGCAATGGATATCAATTATTTATCGTTCTCTCATTCAACTTACGATAATTGATACATAGCCTTAACGATCCATCCGACTTCTTAGCAAACACCACAGCTGCTCCCTATGGCGAACTACTCAGGCTGATAAAATTCTTGCCTTCTAAATCCACCAACTGCACCTTCAACTCCCTCATCTCTGTAGGGGTCATTCTGCTTGGCGGTCTACTCACTGATTCTGTTGCCAGAACAAAATCTATCCGAAACTCAATGGCTCGTTTAGACGGCAATCCAACTACAGGCTCAAAAAACATATGCGAATTATCTTACCATGAAAACTCAACTCAACTCATCATCCAACTCCATAGCACCCAATAAAGCATACATTTCAAAGTAGGACCCTTCTACGGTATAAACTATCCGATCACTACAATCTGGGTGTCTAAGCGATATTTTCCTATCCTGGCAAAATATCCTAGCATCGTACTCACCTAACCAATCCATCCTGAGAATAATCGCAAACCCCACAAAATCAAACACAAGCAAACTACAAACAAAAGTATGATCTAATAGGTCAACTCTAACTGGTCTCATCTCAACCCTAGAGTTGCATACCCTCCTATTGGATTCGCAACCCGTAAGGAAGTACCTAAATAAGTGGGTTCTAGGTTAAGCTTGTCCATCAAACATTTGGATATAAAAGAATGCGATGCACCAATATCACATAGAATGCTAACAGTCATACCATGAATCTGAAGCGTACCTCCCAAGACTGACTTCCCTTTTTCCTGAGCTGTTGGCTTAGAAGTAGAAGGCTCCAATTCATACACCTTGCCCATTCCATCCTTTGCGGGCTCCTTGCACTGGCTCGTATAATGGCCAGTCTGTTCATAGTTGTAGCACCTGATATTCTTCCTTCCAACCACTTCCTTAGTTTTCCCAGCACGACACTCATTAGCAAAGTGTCTTTTCTTGTCACACTTGAAACAAACAATCTCAGACTTCCCCTTCTTAGCTGCTCCACCCTTCTGAGCACCGTTCTTTGGAAAGAACTTCTGATTCTGATTCTGCCCAACCTGGACTTCCTTGGCTTTACTCTTCTCTAGGGAATTAAGCAACTCCTTATGTATCAAGGCCATCTTCATAACAAAGTCGGAAGGATCTCTAATATGCGGTAATGTGGCCCTAGCTAACTCAGGCTTCAACCCCCTAATAAACTTCTCGTTCCTCTTCATGACTGTATCCACTGAGGCATACCCATACCAGGCCAACTCCTTGAACTTCCTTGCATACTCCAGAACTGACATTTCCCCCGCTCTAACTCAGCAAACTTCCTGATCAGAGTTGACTGTGCCATTGTTGACACAAACCTCTCCTGGAACCTTCCTTTGAAATCTTCCCAGGTCATAGTTTTTGCATCCACCGCCGCAGTCACACTATTCCACCAAAACAGAGCTGCTCCCTGAAGCTGTCTAGATGCCAACCTCCTCTTCTGCTCATCATTGAGCCCCAAATCTGCAAAAATTCTTTCGCACTGCAACAGCCAATTCCCTACCTCAATGGCATCCTCTGTTCCAACAAATGGCTTTCCTCCAAGCTTAGTGTAATCTACACTTAACTTAGCATAGTGATTAACTATCGGAGCTTCCAAAACTCCTGCCCCAGTAGTATTTCCTCCTACCATTCCAGCTGCAACACCATCCTGCATCATATTCACATAAAACTGATACATAGTCCCCATGTCCACTTGCGGGACTCCAGCACTTGTATTCTCTTCTTGTGCCTGACCTTGACCTCTTCTCACATTAGGCCTGGCATTTCCTTCAGTGCCCTCCCATCCTTGATTAACTCTTCCTCTTCTTCCTTCCATATCTGTATTCAAACCTTATGAGATACAGAAAAAATAACCTAACAAGGATAGGAGACTAGAGATAAGGCGTATACTAATATATAACAAATAAAAGTACGTTATTATAGAGTTATCCCATGCCCCGAATCTTACTCTAATTCCAAAGGATTATGTTTTAAAAACCATTTTTAATTTTAATTTTTTTCATAAACTATGCTTTGATACCAAGTTGTAACATCTCGTATCTGGAGGCCAAAAGCTAAGCACTATAGATACTGCAGTCATCCATAGTATTAACTTCTGGTGATGAAATACGGTAATGATAATGGTATCCATAATATCAAAAGCATGCGAATATGAACAAAATCGCAGATTTCATAAATAACACTTTGTTGATTACATTTCAAAACAATAATTCATATCCATGTTACATAATTCCTGAATGTTACCTAGGCAATGATTAAATATATCATTACAAAAATACGCCAAGAGCGACATATGACGATGCCACCTTGGTTGATCAAAGCAATATAGTCAAATCTGACTTATATACATAGCAGAATCAAAACAAAATGAAACCGCAAATCCTAATTAGCTATCCATCAGCCGCCTGCTCGTCTTTGGATGCTTTACTCGCCAAAAGACTAAAAGCCTGAAAACCTCAACCCTCAGCCTACTCAAATAAATTTTGAGTACCCGATAGTTTAATTGGTAACAAAAACTTCGAGTCAGACATAAAGCCTAGTGTGAATAATTCTGTTGCATCTCGGTTTACTAATATTAAGCGAGACCACGTCGCTTAGCGGAACAGGTTTCCCCTCACTAATATCCTCTTTAAAACATATATTTTGCAAATCCTTTCCTGCAACCAAACAGGTTAATCAAACTGATTATATCAAGATAGCAATATCCTTTATGCTAATAAATGGACTATCTGTCCGTAAAATAGGTAATATGTGAACTATCTGCCCACACATAATAGCAAGGTCCGTTATGCTACAAATGGGTTATCTGTCCTTACAACTAGGCCGACTGCCCGCAAACTGGACTAACTGTCCAAAATCTAGGCTAGCTGCCTACAAAATGGACTAACTATCCGAATTATTTTCTTAGGTTTAAATACCCTTTAAATTTTCCATGAAAACCTTTTTAAAATGATTTAGTCCTTCAAATCATATATATACAAGAAAAATATACCTTTAGCTTTACTCTAAGCCATTTTGCCACGTTATATATACTTTACTCAAAATAATATTGATGGGATTTAATAAGGATTAACTATCCTTCCGAAACAAGTCAAAACCCTTTTTAACCTGAAAATACTTAGTCTACATTGCCTACTTATTACATTCGAAACCTTTGTTTAAAACTGTTTAAACAACGCTTTTGAAATCCTTGAAGGTAACCCCATCGAAACCATTGGAAAATCCTTTTGGAAATATTATATACTGCCTTTCGAAAATATTAGAAAAACCTTTCCTTTCCTTTCTTTTCTCCGAAAGCTTCAAAATAATAGACATCCCCCTTTAAAACCTTTTAAATATTGCCTTTCAAAAACATTGGAGAAACCGTTCCTTTCAATCCTTTCGAAACCCTAGGGAACCACCCCTTTCGAAACCATTCATCAAAACCTTTCGAAACAGTCAAAACCCATCCTTTCGAAAGCACTTTAGGTTCAATTATAAAACATGTGGAAACCTTTTGAAACCATTCAAAAACGTCTCGGTCGAAACCATTTGGATTATGCCTTCAAGTAGAGCTAAAGGATCAGAACCCCATTAAAGTCGAAAGCATTAGTTTCGAAACCTTTTAAAGCCATCTCTTTCGAAACCATTTGGGTTTTACTTTACTTAAAGAAAAAGGGTCCTTAAAACATTTAAGTCGAAGCTACTGCTTTGAAACCATTTCCTAAGTAATGAAGTGATAGTGTCAAAACCATCCCTTCAAAAGCATTAGAGAGGTGGCCAGGTTTTAGAAAACAAAACAACCCTTTCGAAACCATCTGGGTCGAAAGGTAGAAAGGCGGCATCAAAAAGGTTTCGACGTAATAGAAACCAATTATTTGAAAACAAAGGCGTAGCTCAATCGAAACCATTTCCTTTAAATCATTGACTTGGTCTAAAGCCATTTAGTCGAAAGCAAGCAAGCGTATTTCTTTAATTTAAAACAAAGGACTGCCTCAACCGCTTCGGAACCCCTGGTTTCGATTCCCTACCTTCCAACATCATCCAAATCATTACGTACCAGTTTCCTGATACTAAATGCTTTGGTTTTGACTATGTCGGAGGCGATAGTATGGAGGCGGAACCTAGTGTTGAAAGAGACGAAACAGTGGAAAACTTGTAGCAAATAGTTCTTTTCACCTAACCTGCCTTACGTGTCTAATTGTGATTAGTTGCCTCTTTCTTTACCAATAAAAAGTACTGCACTTTGTCAAAAGGGCTGCCGGCTATTTAGAGTTAATAATTTAAATCATTTTATAAAAAGCCCCTTCTCCTCTTTTAATTATATAAAACATTTAAGTCCCATACATTAAATAGTTTTATATAACCATTAAAATACTTAGAAAAAATCTAGAAAAATTCCAGAAAATCAAATTATATATGTTTTCTAACATATAAAAATTTCAAACCCAAATAATTAATTATTTACCCGTAATTAATTTATAACCCAAAATACCATTTATTTTACTAGAAAATTCATATTAATTCCACGAAAATTCAAAAAAATCTAAAAATTGAAACCCATCTCCAAAATAATATTTATGATCTTTATAAAAATTTACAAGGCAATTGGATGTAATTTTATAGGGTTTTCATCTTAAAACATATCATTAATTCAATATGAATAACCATAATTCATCAACAAGTATATATATTCATTCCATCATTCAAAAACATGGAAAACCATTGCAAAGTATTCGGAATTCATATTAAAACTGAAAATATAATCAAAAATGAGATGTAAACATTATTCATCTTAGCTTTTAGAGATTATGGAGATTGATATGTGAATAGATTTGAATTGAATTAACTTATTCCTAGCTTTTCTTCTTCTCTTCCTTGTTAATGGTGGCCGACCTCCTTTAAAATTTTGAAAATGAAATAAACATGTAAAATTTTACACGACCAAGGTTTGGAGGATATAGGAATGACCTCTTTCCTATTTTACCCCTCATCTATTTCAAGTTAACTCTTATTTTTATTCATGGTTAAATGACACGGCTACACCTTAATTAAAATCAAACTTTCACATACCAGACAAAAATTCCAGAATTGAGTGGTTTAATATATACAAGGCAATAAGATGGAGAACACTGAACACTAGAATTCTTTTGATTATGGAATGAAAGAAATGATAGAAATTTTGAATTGAAGAAGGAAACTGCAGCTTCAATATATAGCAGGATACACAAGAAAATTTTAATTAGATAAAGAAGGTTAAAGTGATTTTATGAGTTGAGTTTGGATTTGAAGTTTTTTGTTCTGAAGTTAGATGTTATTATTCATAGGGTAGATTTTTTGCATTGTTTTTCAATAGGTCATTTTGAGTTGAGAATGGTACGTGAACAGTTTATGTTGCAATTAAGATATTGGATCGTAATTGGATAATTGAAATGAAAATGGGCAGGGCTCCCTTAGCCAATTGCTTTTAAAAAAAAACCTCAATCTCCTAATCAACACATTATTTTATTTAATTCAACTAATTAAATATCTTAAATAATGTTATCAAAAATCTGGGGTGTTACAGCGGCGCTAAGTGCATGCGATGAGACTGCTAAATAAATGAATAGGTCTTCTCCATCCACCAGCTTTGATAAGATTGGCAGAGCTTCCATGCGTCGTAGCAGTTCTTCGAAAGCCGTTTGACAAGCTTCACTCCATTCGAAGTTTTTCTTTCCCTTCTTTGGTGCATCGAAGAACGATATGCACATGTTTGTAGCTTTTGAGATAAATCGGCTTAGTGCTGTGACTTTTCCATTCAAGCATTGAAGTTCCTTCTTATTTCTCGGGGCTTGGACTTCTCGTAGCGCCGTTATTTGTTCTGGATTTTCTTCGATCCCTTGGGCACTTACTATGAACCCTAAGAATTTCCAAGAGGCTACTCCAAAGTGACATTTGAGTGGGTGGAGCTTCATCCCATACTTCCGGAGTATTTCGAACATTTCAGCGAGATTTTCTAGATGGTTTGCAGCTACTCAAGATTTGACCAACATGTCATCCACATAAACTTCCATAGTCTTTCCGATTTGGCTTTTGAACATAGCATTCACTAGCCTTTGGTATGTTGCCCCGGTGTTTTTTAAACCGAATGGCATTACTCTGTAGTAGTACAGTCCCAAATCGGTGATGAAGCTGGTGTTCTCCTGATCTGGCTCATGCATCAGGATCTGGTTGTAGCCCGGCTCATGCATCAGGATCTGGTTGTAGCCCAAGTATGCATCCATAAATGATAACAATTCATGCTCCGCCATTTCATCCACAAGCTGATCGATTCTGGGAAGTGGAAAGCTATCTTTCGGGCAGGCTTTATTTAGATCCAAGAAGTCATACAAGTTCGCCATTTTCCATTAGATTTCTTGACTAAGACTGGGTTTGATACCCATTCAGGGTAAGTTGCGTCTCAGATGAAGCCATTAGCCATCAGTTTATCTACCTCCTCTCTCAGTGCCTTGGACCATTCAAGGCCCAAGCTGCGCCTTTTTTGCTTTATTGGTGTGAATTTGGGGTCAATATTGAGCGTGTGGCAAGCAATTTTGGGTGATACCCCACACATATCGAAGTGCATCCAAGAAAATACATCCAAATTGGCATGGAGGAATTTAGTTAGTTCTGACCGCATCTTGTTTCCAAGGTGCGATCCAATTTTCAAGACCCACGTTGGGTCATCCATACAGATTGGAACAGACACTGTTAATTCTGTCGGTGCTGCCTGGTCCCCTGAGCTCTTCTTTCTAAGGTCCAAAGCCTTGTTGAGTCGGCTATGGTTCCCAAGCAAGCGAGGGCTCTGTAATTGCTATTCAGTGGGCTCATGAATGTGGAGAGTTTTCCCCACATCCTTTCCTTTTTCCTTTCTTCTTGACTTGCGCAATTCTACGGTGTAGCATTCTTGGGTGGCGCTTTGGTCTCCTTTCACAATTCCGACTCCGTGCTCTGTAGGGAACTTCATTGTAAGGCACCATTGGGCCAATGCTATTTTGAAGTCGGCTAATGCGGGCCGTCCTAAGAAGGCATTGTATGCTGACATTTCATCCACGATCACAAAAGTCTGAATGAGAGTGACCCTTCGCTCACCCTCTCCAAGCTCCATAGGTAGATCAATTATTCCCACCTAAATCTTTGTTTGGCACGCAAATATGCTTTTTATGCCAATCTTCATTTGACCGAAAGTACATTTGAAGAGTATGTTAACGGAGTTGTGCCACTATCAACCAACACCTATCGAAATACAACAGGTCTGATTCCTACCGTCCAAACCATCGGATCGAGAGTTGGAGCTTCGATCCCCTAGGTATCCCGATTTCGGAACACTATATCATCATTCAAGACCCTTTGCAGCTTGGTTGGAGTTTCATCTTCTACAGCTAAATATGATTCCTTTGGAGCGTGCTTCAACGAACTTGCATATCGCTCCATTTCCCCACACTTTCTTTATGCGAGGTGTGGTCCCCTAGATATTGTTCCAATAATAAGCCTTTGGTCAGTTTGTTTCGACCCTTCTTCATCAGTTCCAGCTTGATTCCTTCGGTCTCTAGGAAGCCGAGGAGCCGCAGATTGATCGAGGTTTTGAGGATTTCTTACATACTGCCGCAGCTTATTGTTCTGGATCAATTCCTCAATGAGATTCTTTAGATGGCGACGTTCGTTTGTATTGTGGCCATGTGTTTCGTGGAAGAAGCAGAATTTCCCTAAGCACTTCTGCTGCTCAGTTGCTTCCTTTCTAGGAGGCTTTTTGTACTCCTCGGTCCCTTGATTCGCGAGAAAAATGTTTTCCGGTGTGTCGTTTAGGGGAGTGTAGCCTTCGGGCCTAAACCCTTTGAGCTTTTTATTGTTGCTATTACCATTCTTCTTATTGGAATTTTGACTTTTTCTCTTTGAATTTTCGTCTTTCCCATTGATTCGTTCACCAGTTCGAGAAGTGTGTGCATTTTGATTCATTGCTACATCACTTTGCCCGACGTTCATCGGTTGCACACTAGTAGACTTTCTTTCCAATTTTTGCGCTTCTTCTAACCTTAGGTACTGACTTGCTTTACGATTGAAATCTTTTCTGGTGGTTGGTTGCTTCATCTTAATCCACTTTCCAAATTCAGTTTTCAGGTGAATGGCACAGACTAATGCCATAAAAACCATGTCTATGTTGGGGTTGCTTACTTCAGTCACTGCGGTGTTAAATCTGTTTATGAAAGATTTCAATGATTCATTATACCCTTAGAACAATCTGGGCAGGGACATGACATCTTTTGACTGCGCAGTATGGAGTCTGAACTTATCAAGGAACCATGTTGCCAGTTGGTCAAAAGTAGAGATAGATCTTGGTGGAAGCCTAGTGAACCACATTGATGCAACTCCTTCGAGAAAGATAGGAAAGCATCTGCATCGAACAGTTTCGGGTCATTAGTTCCGTCCATATACCAACTGTATTTGTAAAAATGAGGCTTCGGGTCTTCTGTCCCATCATAGGACAAAATAGTTGGCATTGTGAATTTTTCTGGATATTTCTCATTCAAGATTTCATCGGTGAAGGGAGTCCGACTTGGTGCAGGTCCTAATTCATCATCTCTTCTATTTTTACTCTCCTCTATTAGTTGTTTAACCATATCCGCTATGTATGCCTCTGATGTACGGTAGTCCTGAGGATGGCAATCAGTCACTACACCAGGTGTTTGGCTTTGCAAACGGTCTTGGTGAGTGGGCTGAAACCTAGGCTCTCCTGCCTTCAGGGAAGCCACTCCTGCAGGGTCTCGTTGGTTTGTGGTTGGTCTAACTGGAGAAGTTTGAGTATTCCTTGCATTACCGAATGCATTGGCATTTTCTTCCAATTTGTCGTCTTGCTCTCCGTCCTCTGAGTCGGAGAGATCCATAGCTATGTTTTCCAACGGGGTCTGTGCCTCTTGATTTAAGTCTAGAATAGGTTGCCTCATGGCGAACGGAGTACTTGCATTTCCGTCCACGTTAAGTCCAGTTGTCACCCTTTTTTTGCTATTTTCTGTTTCTTCTATGTAGACCAAAGATGGAGGAATTCTCTTGTTCTATAGAAGCCGCGGGTTCAGGCATAGTCCTTGGAGCAGGGTTTGACTGTAGGGTTAGGAGAGCGTTAAGTTTATCCATTAAAGCCTTTTGGCTACTTTCCATTTTTTGGTTGATCTCATCAACCATTTTATTCAACTCATCCTGGTGACAACTTCATGCTGACTAGAGGATGTTAGCGCCTGATTTCCTAAGTTAGCACCATTTACTTTAGTTTGTTGGTGATTAACATCTTCTCTAGCTACTACTGCTACTATGGATCTTCCAGAGGCAGTTCTTCTTCTTCCAGGAGCCATTGATTCCAAACAGTGGATTCTTCATGCAAAGATTGAGGATCTAACTTCTGGACCTATGGGATCCAAAGTAGATAGCTAGATCTAGATCCTGAGTTGGAGTTCTCAGTGAAAGCACCAAAATGTTAACCAAAAAAATGGATCAACATCCTGGTTTGAGTTTGAAAGCACCAACCTTGTTTTGACAGAGCAATATCATAGATAATAGATATGGAAAAAGAACAGTAAAAGAAAGAAGACAGGGAATTTTATTATGGTTCGGCTGTTAATGAAGCCTACGTCCACTTTATAGTTTTATTATGACTGATTGCTGTTACAAGAAGTGTTTGATTACAAGGCTTTTGATTATCCTTTGCTAGTTTGAATCTCCAGAGTTGGAATCCACTGGAGAATCACAGTGAATTTCTTTGGAGATTGTTGTAAGGGAGGCAGAGAGTAAAGAATGTTTCCAGCAAAGATTCAACAACTAGTCCGGAGAAGATCCAGTTTATGTTGTATGTAGGATGGTATTTATAGAGATCGGAGAGCTTCTGGGCCAGGCCCGTTCGCTAACTGCTTGCAGATGGGTATATGACGACCTAGAGAAGTTTAGCTCGCGATCCGAACCAAAACCATGGACCGCTAGCGATCCATAGATTTGGCTCGTGAGCTAATTACTTAGCTGCTCTCCCTTTATCATTTCATCATGCTGGGTCACAATAAACACTGCTCTATATGGATCGCTAGCGATCCGTACACTTAGTATTTTCTACGCTCTTTCCTGTAGGCCCTCTTTGCTTCCTTTATGCCATAACATCTTAGTATCTTGCATGGATCTCTAGCGATCCATAGGGTATAGGTCGCTGGCGATCCAAGCACTTAGGCTATTTTTGAAGTTTGAAGTTTGGGATGCTTCCATGACCTTGTATCGTTATTATTTGCATAGTCTCGTTGCACGTTGCTCTGTTTTGATGATGGTCTACTAGCTGGTTGTGTTTTGGCTACTGATTGGGCTGAACGGATGCTAGTCTCTTTTTTTATTCGATTGGTAATATGGCTTGACTCTCATTAACTTGGTGCTTTAGCCTTTTTGGTTAAGTTTTAAGCCATTTTGATGTCACATAATTGTTCTATTTTCTAGTGGGTTCTACTGGGTTAAAAATCCGGATAACAGGTCAGATAAACGGTTGGAAAGGCCATATATCCTAGATAAAGGAAATTGTCTACTCAGTCTTCATTAATAAAAATTTATCTAAAAGGGCCATTGAAAAAACCCTCCACCATTACACCAAGTGAATCTTCCACCCTGGAAGGGAAGATCAACCAGGTTTTTGAGTTTAATAAAATCATTAAATCCTTTAATATCATTGAAGTCATCCACTCTCGGTGAATGCTCACTGATAAATATAGTGACATAAAAATCCCATCCTACAACCTAAGGACCGAAGGAGCAGGTTTTAAAAGTGTACATTCCGACCATAGTGTACGTCTAAGAGATTTACTATTAGGCACATACAAATTAGTGATGTCTATCTTTTAGCTGTTTAGTATATTATACAAAATTATGTCTAGCATGTGATGTTTGGGAATTTATTGAACGAGTTTAAATTTATCTTCATGCCAACCTATCATAATAACCCCACAACTATAACTAGCTAGGATAAAGGCATATTTTATGTATAAATTACCCCTAGTTGATCTATAAAAGTTTGGACTAGGATATTCTATTTTAGTTTCTTATAGTAAAATAATATCAACTGAACAATCTTTTAGAAATCATTTTATCCTAAAATACTTAAGCCTTATACCCTCTAATATTCCAACTCAATATTTTTATATAAAAGTTGAACCATCCATTTAAAGTTCTTTAATTCCAGTGTCTCATATTGTCGTTGTTTAAATTATAGATAAAACTAATGTTTTAACCTATCTGATACGCTTGACTTGATGTTAACGTGTTAAGCATAACAAGGTATAAGTACTACCTAATAGAACATGTTCACCAGATCATCTCGCTTTATAGGTTAATTAAATTTACTTAAACTAACTAAATTTTAGATTATTTAATTATTTAAACACATGGACTTGAATGTAAAATATTTAAGAGAATTAAAGATAATTTTGTAAATTATTGCAATTATAAAATGTGGTTATTTGAATGCAAATTGAGTAAGGGCGATTATTAACAAATTTTTCTATTAATAAAAATGGAGTGTTATCTACATATTTTCTAAGTGAGGCAAGCAAAGGAATTAATGCCAAAAGTAATGATATATGCCGAAGTTCAAGGCTTCGAATACTAAGGTAAGGGAATATTTGATATCGAAGGCCTACAACTAATAATGACATTACGCTACTTCCATGCCATCAAACATCTATGCCGTATTTAATCAATGCCACATAGATTCCATGCTGCTCTCCATCAATAAAGTTGAATTATTGATGCCATATTACCAATGGATGATATCGCATGAAGTCAATGCCATTTCTCATCAAGGCAATGATGATGTTGGAGAACACCATGTCATAAGCCACCACTCAAGGAGATTGAATGTAACGACCTAGGTTTTTGGACAGGTCAGAATCGCCGAAAAACTCGTTCGTTCTAAAGCTACGAATGAAAACTACCAACTTAATACACAATATTTGATAAATATTCAACAATATAAAATGTATAAGATACAATTTCAGTTTTACAAGTTATCAGAGTAATCAATTTAATCTATTAGGTGTGCTTTAATACATACCAAATACTAATACAAATAAATCTACCGCTGCACAACTCTGATGAGAGAGAAAATAATAGCCATTCCTTTTAACTCAATAAGCATGCCAAATGCGGAATAAAATAGTAAGCAAGAAAAATACATCAATACACGATATATAGCAAACAATAAACATAAAAAGTTACGTTATTATTGGGGTTGCATCACTACCACTTGTGACTGCCTATGATCTTGTATCTAATTGGGTACCCAATTAGATACAAGATCAAGCCAACGTAGTTCTCCTATCGCAAATAGGACTCATGGAGCCTACGATCCACAAACAATATGCAATTCTCAAAACTACCCACTTAGGCTTAATCTTCAAATTTAGATTTTCAAATCTAATTACCTGAACTGAAATTATCACTTTACACTTTATTCCCAAATTCTTATTTCAAAACTTTTAATATATATATATATATTCAAACTAGTCTTTTACTTTAGGATCTGAAAACAAATCACTTTTTGAAACGGTGCCTATATACAAGCATACAAAACTATATGCTACCAAATCTCAGGAGGTTTCTAGCCATAACCAGGCCCCTGGGTCTAGCCTTTTGAATAAATAATAGATTAGTGCATCGTTCTATTCCAAGAGCGAACTACACCGAGGCCACAGAACATCTGCACCTCCTTTGCCCATGCATTTCGTAGATTATGGGTTATGCGAATCTTTGGTAACATAATAAATCACTTTATATTCCGAAGTGGCAAAATCATTTTTAACTAGTTATTACAAATACTTCTAATCTATAATAATTTCCATTTCCAAATCCTTTCAAAAATCATCTTCAAACCATCGGGTTTAGTCTTCGAAATTCTTTCTGTTTTATAAAACACTTTTACAAAATCCTTATTTATATAAATCAATTTGAAATATTTATTCTTAAATATCTCTTTTTTCTCTTTTAAAGGAAAACGTCTTGTAATATTTCCAATTGGAAACCAATTTTCAAAACAATTCATTAAATTGAAGTGAACTAACATTACTGCTAAACACCATATGGTCAAATCGTGAAATAATCACAAGGTGTTAGCCTACAATTATTTTCTACCCAGCCCATGCATATGGATAATTAGTTGCTCATAAACTGGTCGAGCAAAGTCAACAATCAATAAATAATAATCAGTGCTTATAAACTGGCCAAGCCTAATTCAAACGATCAATCAATGAAATAAACACAACAATAAATGATAATCAATGCTTATTCTATCAAATATTTATAATACTTTATTTTATCTTGGGTTAAAATGGTTTGATATTTATTTTGGAGCATCCGGGCTTTTCCTTCGATATGTTCCGTCCCTCGCTCAAGTCTCCTTGGATTTCACAGATGAAATACGTGTACTAGTCGTTTCCGCATACTCCATTTAGTATTTAACTTCTAAATTTTAAAATACTTTATTAAACATTCAAATAGTCAAACAAGGAAATAAAACCATTGTTTTAGTAAACAAAGTAAATGAGCATTCAACAATAGTTTTCAAACAACACTTAACACTTAAAATTCCTTCAACTTAGCAATGATTTTAATTAACTTACAGGAATATATAACTAACTTTGGATTCCACTCCGTCAAACTTTAAGGCAAGGAACTCCAGATCTAAACCATATTTCCAACCAATTTTGCTAACTTTGTCACTATGGATTTGACTATAGCTTCGCTACTATTTCCCTCTTGAAATCCAACTATAGCTCCCTAATCTTAGAAGTTAAGATGAAAAGAGGTGGAGATGCTTCTAGGTGGGCACGGCCTTGGGTGGATGGATAGAATTTACTAGCTTGAACTTGACTTAGGGGTATACTTTTTTGTCGATTATTTTTGCCATAACTTTGTTACGCTTTTGGAATTTTTTTAGAGAGGCATGAATTCCATTAAAGTTCTAAGGAAGAAGAAGAAGAAGCTTAGAAAAGAAAGAAGAAGAAGAATAGAAAGTGTGTGCAATTTGTGAAAGAAGTGGTAGGTATTTATAGAAAAAAGTTTGAAATAAAATATTATTATGTGAAATTACCAAAATACTCTTACTTCAACTTTAAGTAAACTACATTTTTTTAATACTTAACATCTCCTTTTACTTCACTACTTTATTTCTTAATCACTTAGATATTAAGTAAAATAAAATAAGATTTTTATCTAGATTTGATTTTGACATGTTTGTCTTTTAGTGCTTACTTTTTGTTAATGAATTCTAGAAATTTATAATCTTGTTTAGAAAAAGTAATCTTGTTTTAGTAGCTTATTTAATACTTATCATATTTAAATATGTGTACATGTATATGTAAATAAAGGTGCAACAACGTTGCGACAACTTTTGTTGAACAAAACGTTGATTTTTCGACAAAACATTTTACGGTCATATTTTGACGTTTTAGTTAAACTGTTTATTTATGTAAAAAAAACTTGAAAATAAGTTTTTTACCATTTTTAAATAATTAAAACAAGTTTATTTTAATTATAGAACCATATTAAATAATATTAAAATCTAATTGTAAAAATACGACATTGCTTTGTCAACGTGCGACAAAATTTGTCAATTTTTATAATTTTTTTATATATTTATAAAATCATTATAAATAAAATTTATATCATTATCATATCATTATATAACCATTAAAAAGAGTAATTTACCATTTACAACAATTATTCGAATGTATATTACATTTTATCGAAAACCTAGTTTTGTCACTTTTCGACAAAAATCCAAACTTCTCGATTTTTCTAATCAAAATCTAAAAAAGATTATCATTTTTATTTTTCACATTAAATATGATTATTAAAGTTTGAAAATTCTATATCTGAATATTTAAAATAAATTAAATATCTCATTTTCAAAGTGGTAAAAATTACGGGTCGTTACATTGAATGCCTCATCAAGGCAAGGGTGACTATTGCATCTAATCAATATCGTAGTTTACCGATATTGCATCTAGTTAATGTCACACATCTTTGGCGTTGCAAGTAATACCACTCATCACCAATGTCCTCCTTATTGATGTCGCTTCTTAAGTAATGTCGCCTCTTATTGATGTTACCTTCCAGGCAATGCCACCTATTATCAGTGTCCTCTATTGTCAATGCCACCTCTTACCAATGCTGCATCTCTTCTCATCAATGCCGCATTTCATCGATGCCACATCTCTTCTCATTGATGCCGCATATTGTCAGGGAAAATTTGAAGGATATTGTAAGTCAATAGTATGGTCAAAGAGGACACATATTATCGGTACAAGGGGAATATTGATGTCGAAAGTTAACAAATATGGACGATATTGAATGAATGTCGTCCTAAAAGATGTCGTATGTCACTAGCACTGTACAAGAATCAATACTGAAGGTCAACAATAGAACTGATGCCGCATTCCATGAATATCGCTAAAGCCATGGCTTCTTGCTAAAGCTTCATTTTGAATTATGCCGTAATCCATTTCAAAAATTATCGAATCTCATTTAAAAAGATAAAGGACTTCAAAACCTTAGCTTTTAAAAAATTTCTGAGTTCCAAGAAGATATATATTGGTTTTCTAAATTAATAATTTCGAAAGCTAATGATTTCTTAAATTAGAGATTTCAAAAGTATTTGATTTCAAAGATTTGCATATTTCGAAAATAAAAGATTTCAAACTTATTGATTTTGAAAAAGGATTTCAAAGTTATTATGGAGAATTTACAGTTTATATACAAAGACTTTGTGGATGAAAGTTCCAGATCTCACATAAAACTTTAATATGGATTGATTTCACATATGGGAGTTTTTCAATGAATAAGTTTGAAAATGTTGTTAGCATTCGAATACAAATTTCTCTAATATCCGAGTTACATAAATAAAGTAGCCTCAGATACTTTTAAGTAAAAGGTTCCATATATACAAAGATATTCAAATATATATAAATTTTTGTGTATATGTAAGCTTATGGAAATATATTGGCTTCATACATTTACATGTATTGGTTTTCGAAAATATAACAGTTTAGAATATACTAAATTTTTTAAAATATGTATACAGTTTCATTTATGTAAGTTTTTAAATAAAATAGAGTTTTAAATATACAGGTCCAGTATATACATACATGTATACAGTTTTGAATATAAGTAAGCTTTAATGTCAGATTTTAAATATTATGGTTTCGTATTTAATATCTTGGTTTTAACTATATCAGTATCATAAGTATGTATAATTTCATATATATGTACTTTATAAAATTATTATTGAAAGTAAGTGCCCTTTGAAATGTGAAAGTTTCATATATCTGAGCTTTCGAAAAGTATATGTGGTTATGAGAGAATGAGTTGTATCATAGCATAGTTTTTTTTATTCCACATCAAATGCAAGTATGAGTTCTAGGCCAACCCTCAGCCCATTTATAAAATAGTACATATTCATATAAATAGCAGAAAAACATGTATCAGTTTGAATTGAATAATTTTCTTCAATAAAGAATACTTTTACATTTCTCATTTGCAATATCAATTCCATCTCAAAATCTTATATGGTATCGGAGCCACAATTCGCTTAACAGCAAAGTGCCTCGCCATATCCTCATCAGAAAAATTCTCATTATTTGAGAATTGGCTGCACTATCTTTTCTCATCAGATCTAAAATCATCATTTGAGATTCAAGAAAATCACAGTTTTCAAAAGACTGTGTTCAAAACTCAAGAAATATTCATTTTTTCTTATCATCTGATCACAGTGCCTCGCCGAGCCAGAGGGTGTCAGTGTTTATCATCCACCGTCTTACTAGATGCATCTGAAACCATCAAAGAATCTCAAAATCCATCAAATTTACATGGTTTGCCTCAGCCTGAAAGGTGAATCAGAGAGCTTATTCATTATTTTCACCTATGTTTCTTTTTCCTATCCCTTCTTCTTGATTCTTGCTATAAACTTATCTCATCATGGCCAAAGAGGATATTGCAGCATCCTTATCTTCAATACCAAGAACCACTCAAACCCAATCTAACATTACCTAAGAACTCATGAATTCCATCATTAAACCACAAAGTCAAGTTTTCACCATTCAATTGAAGGAATTAATTTACTTGCGGTGGAAATTTCAGATGGAGACTACAATTAGCGGATATGGGCTCGAGGATTATGTTCTTGGCACTCTAAGTGTCCCACCAAAGTTCACTGCAGATCATGAAGCCAAGCTTGTGAGTAACAAATATTATATAGCATATCAAAGACAAGATAGTTTGATTAGTTCTTGGCCGTTGTTATCTATCAGTGCTAGCCTGTTACCACAACTAGTTGGATGTAAAACAACACATGAGATATGGCATACTATTGAACAATTTTTTAGTTCACAATCTGCTGCAAGAATTATGTAATATAAGAGACAGTTACACAATTAAAAGAAAGACAACCAGAGTATGAGAGAATATCTATCAAAGGCAAAAACATTATGTGATCAACTAGCCTCTGCTGGACATATAGTGTCTGATACAAAGCAAGTTTTATCTGTATTAAATGGTCTTGATGAAGAGTATGAGGCAGTAGTGGTAGTAATATCTTCTAATGAAGTATTACAATCACTACAATATGTTCATCCCATACTTCTTGCTCTTGAAGGCAGATTGGAACAAAAGAAGTCAACTTACTCAGAATATTCTATCAACTATATTGCCAACAGCA
Organism: Allium fistulosum; assembly: GCA_030737815.1. Lineage (NCBI taxonomy): Eukaryota > Viridiplantae > Streptophyta > Magnoliopsida > Asparagales > Amaryllidaceae > Allium > Allium fistulosum. Next base: position 343,774,121 of record CM060903.1, on the reverse strand, counting down.
AAAACAGAAATCAAGAAAGAAGCTATGGGAATAGAAACCAATCCAACAGTAATCAAAGGGGTGGTCAATCTAACAGGTCCAGAGGCAGAGGAGGTAGGCTGAATTACAATAACAGACCAAGATGTCGGATATGTGAAAAATATGGTCACACTACAAGTAGATGCTACTTTAGATTTGATACAGATTCCAACACAACAAGGCAGTAACAGTTCAAGAACTCAAAATCCTAGTGCAAATTTGGTCAATGCACAGCCAGAGGTCAAGACTGAAAATACAAATAAGGAAATGGATAAAATTGAAGACATACATGATGACAGTTGGTATCCTGACTCTGGAGCTACCAACCATGTGACAAGCAAGTTAAGCAACTTGAATCTTGGCAACAAAAAATACAAAGGTACACAATTATTATACTTAGGTAATGGTAAACCTATTCACATCTCTCACACTGGAAATGCAAGTATAAAAGGTGTAGGACAACTTTATCTCAATAATTTATTGAGAGTTCCACTTATTAGAAAAAAATTAATGAGTGTATCTCAGTTTGCCAAAGATAATAATGTATACTTTGAATTCTACTCAAAATACTGCTTTGTAAACGATATATGCTAATAAGAGAAACTCTCTTGCAGGGTAAAGAGTATAAAGGATTATACAAATTTGATGTTGCAAATTCAAGATATGCTGGACGTAAAAAAAATTGGTGTCATAGTTCTGAAATGAAAATTTGGTGAAAATTGTAAGAGGTTTCATACCTGGCACTGTAAACTGGGTCACCCCAGTATAAAAATTCTAAAGCATGTTGTAAACAATTGTAGTGATATTTCTATTGATAAAATTCCAAAATATTACACTTGTACATATTGTCAAATGGGTAAAAGTCACAAGCTTGCATTTCCAGATTCAGAGACTGTATATCATGAACCCTTAGAACTAATTGATACTGATCTATATGTGCCAGTCCCAATAAGTAATGATTATGGTTACGAGTATTACATTTCATTTATTAATGCATACTCTAGATATGTATGGATATATTTTTTAAAGTCAAAGTCTGAAACTAACAATGCAGTGATGCAGTTTATAGCTAATGCAGAAAGGCAAATAGGGTGTCAGGTAAAATTATTCAAACAGATGGTGGAAAAGAGTTTCTGCCAATAAAAGATTATTTTCAAAAGAAGGGGATTACACAGAGAACAACATGTCCCTACACTTCAGAACAAAATGGTCTATAGAAAGAAAACAAAGACACATTGTAGAAACTGGTTTGACTTTATTAGCACAAGCATCACTACCACTAAAATTTTGGCCTGATGCCTTTTCTGCAGCAGTCTATTTGATTAATAGACTACCCACAAAAGTTTTGAAATACAAAAGTCCATTAGAAACACTAACTAAAATCAAACCAGATTATCAAAATCTAAGGGTGAACCAATACCAAATGACAAGCAATACAGGGGCATAGTTGGTGCACTGCAATAGGCTACTATAACAAGGCCAGATATCTCTTTCAGTGTGAATAAAGTTAGTCAGTTTATGCAAAGGCCCTTAGATGAGCACTGGAAAGCAGTCAAGCATATTCTAAGATATCTCAAAGGCACACTAAATCAAGGCTTACTCATGCAATCAAGCAAATCACTAAATATCAATGCCTATGCTGATGCTGAATGGGCTATCGATCATGATGACAGAAAATCTACTACTGGTTACTGTATTTTCCTAGGGAAGAATCCAATACCATGGTGTGAAAAAAACAATCAACTATCTCAAGATTAAGTACAGAAGCCAAGTACAGGAGCATAGCCATTACAACAGCCGAGGTCATATGGATACAATCATTACTAAGCGAACTACAAATCAACTCTAGCAGCAAGGCAACTATATGGTGTGACAATATTAGTGCAATATCACTCACTACTAACCCAATATTACATTCACGAACTAAGCATATGGAACTTGACCTCTACTTTGTCAGAGAAAAAGTCATGAAAAACAAAATCAAAGTTGACTACATACCTTCTACTTACCTGACGTGCTTACGAAGCCTCTCTCGAGACATAACTTCACTAAGTTTAAGCACGAATTGAATATGGATGTACTGATGTCAGTCAGAGATCTCAGGTTCCAATCTACATACCAAAGGCCACTCGAGAGCACGAGGAGGACAAACATCATCGAAAAGTTTCAACTTGAAGCTTTCTGAAACTCTTTCTCCATCTACTCTTGGTCCACCTCTCAAATTGCCATCTTTGTGCCATCAGAGGGCTAAAGAGTGAAGTAGAATATCATCGCATCAAAGTTCGACTTTAATTCGATGAATTTTCTAATGAAATTTTGGAGGCGGTGGACTTCAGATCTCTCTCTCTTGCAAACCCTAGCCGACATTAGGTTTGAGGGGGGGTATGAGAGAATGAGTTGTATCATAGAATAGTTTTTCTTTATTCAACATTAAATGCGGGTATGAGTTCTGGGCCAACCCGCAGCCCATTTACAAAATATTACATTATCATATAAATAGCAGCCAAACATGTATCAGTTTGAATTGAATCATTTTCTGAAATAAAGAATACCTTTTCATTTCTCATTTGCAATATCAATTCCATCTCAAAATCTTATAGTGATTCTAGATTTATATATATTTAAATTTTAAGTAAAGTGCAGGTTTAATATATGAGGAGATGTATATAACCAAGTTTTTAGTCAAATATCGATTCTCGAAAAATAACAGGCCTCAGATATATGGATAATTTTATAAGAAGGGTTTTGAGTGGGTAAAACTTTAAGTGTGTATGGTTTCACATCTAACAGTTTTACATATATTAAACTTTGAATATAAAGACAGTTTGAATATATCAAAATTTTAATATATCAGTATTGAACAAATACAAGTTTTAAATATATTTGATTTCAATATATATAAAGTTTCTTATAGGTACAGTTTTATATGTATGTAAGTTTCAAAGACGCATATGAGCTTTGGACATATGCATTCCAAGCAAATATGTAGTTTTGAGTATGCGTGAGCCTTTAAAATAAATAAAGTTTCTTATATATATGGATGAGTATATAATTTTTTTAACATATATAGATTCGTATATATAAACAGTTTCAAGTATACTAGGTTTTTGAAAATGTACTAGTTTCATGTGCATGGGGTCTTAAGTGAATATGGTTTGAAGAAATATAAGCTTCAAATATGTTAGGTCTCGTAAGCATAAAAGCTCTAGATACACACACACAACAGATTTTGAAAGTGAAAGTTTTATATATACAGTTTTGTATATATATAGTCTCATATATATAGGCCTTAAGGGCATGAAAGGATTCAGATATATGCATAAGTTCCAAATGTATGGATTTTGAATACAACAAGTTTTGGAAATATAAATATGCATAGTTTCGAAAAGCATGATGATTTTGGAATATGCGATCACATGAATATTAGTTTCGAAGTGTATAATAGTTTTGAATATACATGGTTTCAAATATATACTGAGTTCATATATTAGATTTCAAATGTATACATTTTTCATATGCATGCAGTTACATATATATGCAGCTATAGACATATGATTTATGAGAGAATGAGGCATAACATAAGGGTTTACTTATGTTTCTATCAAATATCAAATGCGAGTTTATGTTTGGGCCAACTCGTAGCCCAATATCAATATCTTTGTTATTATATAAATAGAAGCAAACTCTACAATAATTAGTATCGAATCATATCAACAATAAAGTTCAGTTTTTACATTTCCCAATATTCAATATCAAATTCATCTCAATATCAGATTCATCTCAAAAAAGTTTCACATAACAACGTTGTGCCTCGCCATACCCTCATCAGAGTCTATCTCATCATCTGGGAATAGGCTACATGATCTGTTCTCATCAGATCAGTAATCATCATCTGAGATTCAAGAAATCCATCGTTATTCTTATCATTTGATCACTGTGCCGTGCCAAGTCAGAAGGTGTCAGTGCTCATCATTCACCATCCAACTGGCTGCACCACTAACCATCAAAGAAGTTCATCGGCCATCAAATTTACCTGTTCTGCATCAGCCTGAAAGGTGAATCAGAGAAGTTCACTCGTCATTTTCACTTGCATCTCTTTTCTTTCCCTCTGTTTCTTGATTTAATCTAATCATCATGACTGAAGAAGACATTGCTGCATCCTCAACTTATGTACTAAGAACCACTCCAAGAACCACTCAAACCCAATCCAACATCACCCAAGAACTCATGAATTCCATCATTAAACCACAAAGTCAAGTTTTCACCATTCAATTGGAAGAATCAAATTACTTGCTGTGGAAATTTCAGATGGAGACTGCAATAAGAGGATATTTGCTTGAGGATTATGTTCTTGGCACCTTAAGTGTTCCACCTAAGTTCATTGCAAATCGAGAAGGAAAGCTTGTGAGTAACAAAGATTATATAGCACATCAGAGACAAGACAGTTTGATTAGTTCATGGTTGTTATCATCTTTCGGTGCCAGTTTATTACGACAACTTGTTGGATATAAAACAACACATGAGATATGGCACACTATTGAACAAGTGTTTAGCTCTCAATTTTCTGCAAGAATCATGCAGTATAAGAGCCAATTGCACCATTTAAAGAAAGACAATCTAAGTATGAGGGAATACCTATCAAAGGCTAAAACAATATGTGATCAACTTGCCTTTGCTGGACACAAAGGTTCTGATACTGAGCAAGTTTTATCTGTATTAAATGGTCTTGATGATGAGTATGAGTCGGTAGTGGCAGTAATATCTTCTAATGAAATATTACCATCGCTATAATACGTACACTCTATACTTCTTTCTCATGAGGGCGGGTTAGAGCAAAAGAAGTCAACTAACTCAGAATATTCCATCAATTACATTGTAAACACAGAAATAGAAATCAAGAAAGAAGCAAAGGAAACAGAAATCAACTTAACAGTAATCAAAGGGGTGGTCAATCCAACAGGTCCAGAGGCAGAGGAGGTAGGTAGAGTTATAATAACAGACCAAGATGCCAGATATGTGAAAAATATGGGCATACAACAAATAGATGTTACTTTAGATTTAATGATAATTTCATTCCATCTCAACAAAGCAATAACAGTTCAAGAACTCAAAATCCCAGTGCAGACTTGGTTAAAACACAACCAGAAATCAAAACTGAAAACACAAATGATGGGAGAGCCAAGATTGAGGATATACATGATGATAGTTGGTATCCTGACTCAGGAGCTACCAACCATGTGACTAGGAACTTGAGCAACTTGAATCTTGGCAACAGGGAATACAAAGGTACACAAGTATTATACTTAGGTAGTGGTAAACCTATTCACATCTCTCATACTGGGAATGCAAGCGTAAAAGGTATAAGGCAACTTCATCTCAATAATTTATTGAGAGTCCCACTTATTAAAAAGAATTTAACCAGTGTATCTCAGTTTGCCAAAGATAATAGTGTTTACTTTGAATTCTACCCAAATTATTTCTTTGTAAAAGACATACTAACAAGGGAAACTCTCTTGCAGCGTAAAGAATATAAGGGATTATACAAATTTGATGTTGCAAATTCAAGACATGATGGACATAAAGAAAATTGGTGATATGTTTCCAAATTAAGAATTAATGATAATTGTAAATGGTTTAATACCTGGCACTGTAAACTGGGTCACCCCAGTATAAAAATCCTGAAACATGTTGTAAACAATTGTAGTGATATCTCTATTGATAAAATTCCAAATTCTTATACTTGTACATTTTGTCAAATGTGTAAAAGCCACAAGCTTGCATTTCCATATTTTGAGACTGTTTATCATGAACCATTAGAATTAATTGCTACAGACTTATGGGGGCCAGCCCCAATAAGTAGTGATTATGGTTATAAATATTACATTTCATTCATTGATGCATACTCTAGACATGTATGGATATATTTTTTAAAAGACAAAGTCTGAAACTAACAATGCAGTAATGCAGTTTGTAGCCAATGCAGAAAGACAGACAAGGTGTCAGGTAAAAGTTATTCAAACGACGGTGGAAAAGAGTTTTTGCCACTAAAAAATTATTTTCAAAAGAAGGGAATTACATAAAGAACCACCTATCCCTACACCTCTGAACAAAATGGTCTTATAGAAAGAAAACATAAGCACATTATAGAAACTGGCTTGACTTTGTTGGCTCAGGCATCACTACCACTAAAATTTTGGCCTGATGCCTTTTCTATAGCAGTCTATTTGATTAATAGACTACCTACAAAGGTTTTGAATTAAAAAATTCCATTAGAGACACTAACTAAAGTCAAGCCAGACTATCAAAATCTAGAAATATTTGGATGCCTATGTTTTCCTTACTTAAGACCTTATAACACACACATGCTAGAGTTTAGATCTCAACCATGTACATTTCTAGGATATGCATCAAATCAAAAGGGGTTCAAATGTCTTGACAGCAAAGGAAGAGTATACATATCAAGACACGTAATCTTTAATGAACAAGAATTTCCTTTCAGCAATGCAGCAATCAAGACATCTGAAAAATATACAATGCTAGATACTCATTACCTCCAATAACTCTCTTCTCTGAAGAGATTGCTTCAGCTCACACTGCTGGCAATCAGGAAAGAGATGGTTTCAGCACTCATCTTCACAGGTCTACAAGTGAATCAGATTAAGAGCAAGGCAACATGCCTTAAAGATCAAGTGATCTATCTCAATCTAGCACCAATCAGCATTCTGACACATGTCAGATATTGAATGATACTCACTCAATACCCAACAAGATGTCACTGAAGGCAATAGTGATCAACCTGCTCAACTTGCAAACACTGGGCATCACATGATAACAAGGGCCAAAAGTGGCATATTCAAACCAAAAATTTATAGTGTTATGTCAAATTGCACTGAGCCTAGGCGGTACAAGATATCAATTGGAGAACAGCCATGAAGGAAGAATATAATGCATTGATAAAGAACAAAACATGGGATCTTGTATCCTTACCAATGCATAAAAATGTGGTTGGATGCAAGTGGACATACAGACTTAAAAGGAACTCAGATGGTTCGGTTCTTAAGCACAAAGCAAGACTAGTGGCAAAAGGGTATTTACAACAGAATGGATTTGACTTTAATGAAACATTCTCTCCTGTTGTAAAACCCTCAACCATTAGAATTATTTTAACTATTGCTTTGCATAAGAACTAGACAATTAGACAACTAGATGTCAATAATGCTTTTCTAAATGGCATCTTGCAAGAGGAAATATATACGGAACAGCCACAAGGCTTTATAAAGAAAGGCAATGAAAATCTTGTGTGCGGATTAAACAAAGTTATTCATGGCCTCAAGCAAGCACTAAGAGTGTGTTTTGAAAAGCTAAATTCAACACTTGCCAAGCTTGGATACAATTCAACAAAATCAGACAACTCTTTATTCCTTAAATTTTCTAATAATATTATCACATATATACTGATTTATGTTGATGACTTTATCATTACAGAAAATAATAGGCCAGAGATTGAAATGTTCATACAATATCTACACAAGGAGTTTAAAATCAAAGATCTAAGAGACCTGAATTACTTTCTTGGAATTGAAGTTAAAAGACTGCCAAACAATGAAATGCAGTTGAATCAAAGAAAATATATCACTGAGATTCTGGTAAAAGCCAATATGGACAAAGCCAATCCACATCCTACACCTATGACAAGTAACTTGCATCTATCAAAATACAAGGGTGAACCCATATCTAATGACAAACAATACAGGAGCATAGTTGGTGCATTGCAGTATGCTACTATAACAAGATCAGATATTTCTTTTAGTGTGAATAAAGTCAGTCAGTTTATGCAAAGACCATTAGATGAACACTGGAAAGCAGTCAAGCGCATTCTAATATATCTCAAGGGTACTCTAAATCAAGGTTTAATCATGCAACCAAGTAAATCATTGAATATCAATGCCTATGCAGATGATGATTGGGCTACTGATCATGATGACATAAAATCTACTACTGGCTATTGTATTTTTTTAGGAAAGAATCTAGTATCGTGGTGTGCAAAAAAACAATCAACTGTCTCAAGGTCAAGTACTCAAGCCGAGTATAGGAGCATAGCCAGTACAGCAGCAAAAATTATGTGGATGCAGTCATTACTAAGTGAGTTACAAATTAACCCTAACGGCAAGGCAACTATTTGGTACGACAATATCAACGCAATATCACTTACTGCTAATCCAATCTTACATTCTCGAACCAAACATATGGAACTCGACCTCTACTTTATCAGAGATCAAGTCATGAAAAATAAAACCAGAGTCAACTACATACCTTCGACTTACCAAAAGGCTGATGTACTCACTAAGCCTCTTTCAAGACAAAACTTCACTAAGTTCAAGCACGAACTGAATGTGGTCGTAGCCGACATCAGTCAAAAATCTTAGACTGCAGTTTACATACCAGAGGCCATTCAAGAGCATAAGGAAGTAAACATCTCAAAAAGATGTCAACTTGAAGTCTTTCGAAACACTTTCTCCAATCTCTCTTCGTTCTCCAGTCAAGCTACTATCTTCGAGCCATTAAAAGACTGAAGAGCAAAGGAGTGTACTATTGCATCAAAACTTGACTTTAATTTGTCAATTTTCTCTGTGAATTTTTGGAGGCGGTGGATTTCAGATCTCTCGTACAAACCCTAGCCGACATTGGGTTTGAGGGGGGGTATGAGAGAATGAGGCATAACATAAGGGTTTACTTATGTTTCTATCAAATATCAAATGCGGGTTTATGTTTGGGCCAACCCACAGGCCAATATCAATATCTCTGTTATTATATAAATAGAAGCAAACTGTACAATAATTAGTATCGAATCATATCACCAATAAAGTTTAGTTTTTACATTTCTCAATATTCAATATCAAATTCATCTCAAAATCTTATATGTTTGATTTCGTAAATGTTAGATTTCAAATGCGTAAATTTCGTAAACATGGGATCTTAAAAAATAAAGGTCTTAGCTTCAGTCATATGCGAGTATGGTTTTGGGTGCAAAGGACTTGAACACATTGGAAGGACACCTACATAGGCCCTCTATACACGTATGCCATGCTTTATAGTACGAGATAACATGCTATTTAGTTTTTTTAAAATTAAATAATAACAAAATAGGCTACTGAGATGGGTGGACTATGGTATAAGCTAGACTAATGCGTAGCATGTAATTAAGTTGACTACACAAGTTTGAAATGCACAGTTCATATTTTAACACGCATGGAAAATTTAAAAATACAGAAGTGCTCAAAATTAGAAAGTTTCTTCCAGCGATATAGGATATTTTTAATTGCATATAGGAGACAAAAAATGATGAGCATGTATTAAAATAATTGTTAGTTTATTATTGCTTGTGCATTGAGTTTGTTATTGCTTAGCAAACGTCACCATATTACATTATTACAATTGCACTTTTATTCCAACCATTGTCGCTTTTAAGTCATAAAAGCTAGCATTTTGCAGGTACTCTACTGTTTGCACCGAAAACGGTCACAAACCCCAGAAGTAGTGAAAGCACCAGTGTTTACACACAAATCCTCAATATCTAAGCACAGATCTCAGATCCAGACAATGTAGAGAGTAAAAGTAAAGAAATAACCAAGTTAAAAATAAAAGAAAGTAACTCTAGACACGAGATTTATAGTGGTTCGACTATCTCCGGCCTACATCTATTTTGAATTGATCCTTTTATACTGTAGTTACAGTTACAATCCTTTGAATAACCAAAATGATAGAGTTTTTTGCCAAGAGAGCAGAAGAAGATCCCCCTATAGCCGCCATCAAGTTTCTATTTATATGAGTAGATCTGGAAATATTTGCCCCAAAACTCGAACTACCCTTTCTCACGCGCAGGTGGGCCCATATGATCGATCTAGAGTGGTTTGGGATCGATCCCCAATCGATCCATATGGATTTCGTATCGATCAAGGACCACGCCAAACGTCCCGAGATCGATCATGGTGAAAGATGATAGTGCAAAGTCCTTGCTCTCCAAATTTCATGAAATTCCAGTGTGTAGTTTATGAGATATGATCGATCCAAGTTTCAATTTCTAGTGTTGGCTGATGATTTCATAACCATGATGTTTCATATCCACCATATTTCGTATCCATCACTTCTGCATCGATCTGAGTCTTCGCCGTGTCCATAGCTTTCACATTGATCCGCTTCTCACACTGTGATCTATGTTTCATGCTCCATGTTGATTGTTTCCTTCGTATCGATCGATACGAACTCGATCGATACGAAAATGGCTCCTGAATCTTCCGCATCCATTCAGAGCTTTGTTCTTCATATCGATCCCTGAATGCCTGCGGCCTTTCGTATCCATCCAGCATAGCCTTCTTTATGTATGTCCTTCGTATCGATCAATAAGTGATCGATACGAAATGCTTCTCCAAATCCCTTGTAGTCATTGCCTCGTATCCATCAGTTTGCTTCACTCCCTATATCTATCCCACCCTTGATCGATACAAAGCGCACCAACATGTTCTGCCGCATCCATCTAATCGATACATATGTATCGATACCAAAATAACAACATCCATCGACTCGTTTCCTTCCTGAAGCTGCTTGATCGATAAGAATTCAATCGATACGAAATGTATCGATACGAATGTCGATCGATGCAATCCAAACACCATAATCCATCGATATGAAACCATTTTTCACCAATATTGATCCATCCATAACTTGAGCATACCAACTCCGATTGACCTGAAATTTGAAAGGTAGCCTCACCTAGCCTTGTTTATCATTCCTTATCGATCCCACATTGATCGGAGCATTGCCCAATTTTGATGGTATCGATCACAGCCTTGTTTCCAGTTGATCTTCAATCCTGATATCCATCCTTTTTAGCCAATTTTTTGATATCCCGACCTTGACCAAAAGGCGGGGTAACATTTGCACCCCAAAACATGCCTTGTGGTAGGAAGGCGTGTTTTGAACAGCTTCAAATCTGGCATCCAAAGTCCATATTCCATCCATAGCCATATCATCTGAACCATAATCCAATCCATTACCAAGCCATTCTATCCAAGTGCCATGTCCTTATCCAAATCCACGACTGTTCTGAGTTAATATCTGATTCCGAACCAGTAACCAAATCCTTAGCCAATTCCATATCCATCCGAACCCGACAACCGAGTTCTAATCCATCCATATCCAATAACTGATAACCAAATCCATGACCTCTCCGGGTTGATATCCAAATCCGGGACCGCTCTGGGCCCTTAGCCAATCCTTAGCCGTTCAAAGCCAAAATCTGAATCTGTAACCTCTTCGGATTCTTATCGGGCATAACCCATACTCGACGACTTGTGTGCTAAATCCTGCGTAATAAATCCCGGCCTAAGTCCTAGGCCAAACCTGGTCATCCCGGACCCTTGTCGAGCATAGTCCATACTAGACGACCTGAAATGATAAATGATAGATAATATGGGGCCTAAGTCCTAGGTCGAATCCTGGTCTCTTCAGACCCTTGCCGAGTATAGTCCATACTCGACAACCTGAAACATCAAATAACAAATCTTGTTCTTTTAAACCATAGTCTAAGTCCTAGGCCGACCTTGACCACATTGGACCCTTGCCGATCATAGTCCATACTCGACGACCTTTTACAAAAAACCATATAAAAATCCAATTAAAATCCAATCCAAAATCTAGATCGAATCAGAAAACCGTGAATTCATATCAAAAATCCAAACCAAGATCCAAACCAAAGGATAAGCATCCAAACCAAAATCCAAACTAGAAAACCAACAAAACCAAGAGTTCAAACCAAACTAGAAAAAGCAAATGTCCAAACCAGGAAGTAAAAGCAAATTTCGCAAACTGGAGCATCATGGTTTATCATCATCTCAGAGCATGCCTAGGGGCTATCTCCGTCCCTGTACATGAGTAGGTGACTTAGCCGTCTGCCCAGAGTTTGCTGTTTATTCCATACCATCCCGATTAGTCGATGACCAACCGACCATCATTCCTAGGTCTCGCACCGCCATCGTTTGAGGTAGACGGTAGCTGCTCCTGTTCCACTACCGCATTCCAAGTCCCGACATATTGCGGCAACTGACCATTCCTTACATGCTCCTCAATTATATCCTTTAGATGCCTGCAACTGTTAGTATCATGCCCATCCAGGTCATGAAAGAGACACTGCCACCCTGATGCCCTCTCGCTTTCCGAGGGTTCCCTCCTTGCTGGCCTTCGATAAAGATGGCGATCTCGAGTTTCCATGTATATCCGTTCCAATGTCTCATTCAGCCCCGTGTAAGTGGAGAATTTTGATTCTCCCTAGCGCTTCCTTGCCCTGTTGGAATCATCATCTGACTTCCTGTTCCCTTTATCCTTATCCCTACCCGAGGTTTCACCGGATGGTCCTCCATCCTTAGCAACGTTTACTTCCTTTGATTTCATATCCAAGCTTGCATCCTCTTGCCTAAGAAATCTCTCGGCTTCGTGAAAGAATTCCCCGAGATCCATTGGCGGATCCCGTATCAACGATATTTTGAAATTTGAGTTGTCCCTGATTCTTGATGCTGACACCATTAAAACCATTGATGGATCTGGCCGATCCACCGAAGCGACCGCCGCATTAAACTAGGTTAGGAAAGTTCTGAGTGACTCTCTTATCCTCTGCTTCACTGACGTCGATGTCATCACATTCTTTGGCCTCTTGATATGAACTCGAAACTGCTTTAAAAACCTGTCCACCAATTCTGTCCATGTCCTAATAGATCCATTTTCCAACTGCCTGAACCACATAGCAGCTATATCCGTTAAGTAAAGGGGAAACATTGGGCCATAACCTCCTCCGATGCCACCAGCACTTCCATGTGTCTTGTATACCTCATCAAATGATCGGTAGGATCCGTCCTACCATTGTATACTTCCAGACAAGGCAGCTTGAACTCTGGTGGATTCCTAGCCATCCTGATGTTATGGGTGAATGGAATCCTGTTTACTCCTTCTAGATCTCTGTTTGTCAGACCTCCACGCATTGTTCGCCTGATAATTTTAGCCAATCCAAGGTTGTCCAGTAAGAGTTGCCTCTCGTCTTCATTTCCTAACTGCCTACTGAGTCCTCGAGGGAATTCCGGTACGTACTCCTCGTCACACACTCCTGTATTCCTGCTAGCACCATGTTGTGCAGCGTCACCTGGTATTCCTCTATGAACTGGCCCGCATGACACGGTGGTGTGCCCCCGAGTCTAAATTCATCCAGATTGATAGCTGCTTGCTGATTGGGGGCTGCCCCCTGTTGAACTGCTTTATCTGCTTGCCTATTGAGTCCCTTTGATCCAGCTCCATGGATCTGTGCTCCAGCATCTCCGATGCTCTTGCCTGTCCAAACTGCCTCAGAAGGTTCTGCATCATTTCCTCCTGCCTTTTCATCAACTACTCCTGCATAGAATCCATCATAGTCTGCATCTCATCCCTAGTGATGTAGATGGATGCCTGATCTACTCCCGCTCCATAAGATGCCTCTTGACTTCCCTCTTGATAGCACTTTTCTGGTAATGTCTTTCTAGCTGATTGCATAACCATGGTTTCTCCTAGATCCGATTCTTTAGCTTTCCAAATCTGAACTCCAAATCCGATGTAGCGGGTGCTAGTGTTCTCAATGAAAGCACCAAAGTGTTTGTGCCAAAAATGGTCACAAACCCCAGAAGTAGTGAAAGAACTAGTGTTTACACACAAATCCTCAATATCCAAGCACAGATCTCAGATCCAGACAATGTAGAGAGTAAAAGTGAAGAAATAACCAAGTTAAAAATGAAAGAAAGTAAGAGAAGACATGAGATTTATAGTGGTTCAGCTATCTTCAACCTACGTCCACTTTGAATTGATCCTTTAATTCCTTTTATACTGTAGTTACAGTTACAATCCTTTGAATAACCAAAATGACAGAGTTTTTTGCTAAGAGAGCAGAAGAAGATCCCCCTATAGCCACCATCGAGTTGCTATTTATAGGAGTAGATCTGGAAATATTTGCCCCAAAACACGGACTACCCTTTCTCACACACAAGTGGGCCAATATGATCGATCTAGAGTGGTTTGGGATCGATCCCCGATCGATCCATATGGATTTCGTATAAATCAAGGACCACTCCAAACGAGCTGAGATCGATCATGGTGAAAGATGATAGTGTAAAGTCCTTGCTCTCCAAATTGTATGAAATTCTAGTTTGCAGTTTATGAGATATGATCGATTCGAGTTTCAATTTTCTAGTGTTGGCTGATGATTTCGTATCCATGATGTTTCGTATCCACCATATTTTGTATCCATCACTTCAGCATCGATCCGAGACTTCATATCCATCATCCCATGTCTATAGCTTTCACATCGATCTGCTTCTCATGCTGTGATCCATGTTTCATGCTCCATCTTGACCGTTTTCTTCATATCGATCGATACGAACTGGATCGATACGAAAATGGCTCCTGAATCTTCCATATCCATCCAGAGCTTTGTTCTTCGTATCGATCCCTGAATGCCTGATGCCTTACGTATCCATCCAGCATAGCCTTCTCATGTATGTCCTTCGTATCGATCAATAAGTGATCGATAAGAAATGCTTCTCTAAATCCCTTGTAGCCATTGTCTCGTATCCATCAGTTTGCTTCACTCCTTGTATCGATCCCACCCTTGATCGATACGAAGCGCACCAACATGTTTTGCCGCATCCATCCGAACGATACATATGTATCGATACGAAAATAACAACATCCATCGACCCGTTTTTTTCCTGAAGCTGCTTGATCGATATGAATTCGATCGATACGAATGTCGATCGATCGAATCCAAGCACCATAATCCATCGATACGAGAGTATCGATGTAAAACTATTTTTCACCAATATTGATCCATCCATAACTTGAGCATACGAACTCCGATTGACCTGAAATTTAAAAGGTAGCCTCACCTAGCCTTGTTTATCATTCCTTATCGATCCTACCTTGATCGGAGCTTGGTCCAATTTTGATGGTATCGATCATGGCCTTGTTTCCAATCGATCTCTAATCCTGATATCCATCCTTTTTATCCAATTTTTTGATATCCGACCTTGACCCAAAGGCAGGGTAACATTTATATACAAAATTGGAGCATAGGTATGATAATGAAATCTGCAAGATTAGGCACTGTTGCATGTCGGAATGAAATTAATGAATTCAAGCATGAAGTTTTGTCGCTATTTCCCAACATGTATTAAATCTACTCACTGAAATTTCAGATCAAATTTGTTTATGTTTAAAATTCATCATGTGTTAACACTTATTTTCAAGCTTGTTTGCCGAATGAAATGAAGACTAATCTATTATGAGTAGACATCCGAGAAACTCCGGATTTTCTTGTCATAATATAACATAAGTCTCTGTTACCAGATGATTCTAGTCTTCTTATTATCAAATGAGATTTTCGTCTTCTTATTATCAAATGACGGTATTATGGACTTCTTATGATCGGATGAATTTCTGATCTTATTACAAGATGGTTTTTTGATCTTCTCTTAAGTAGATTTTTGGTTTTCAATGAAAGCTGATAGTTTAAAACATCCAAGATAAAATGATTCTCTATCTTAAGGCCTGAATTTATATAATATAATGAATCTTTGGATCAATATCAATCCTCCATCAAAGGCCAATTTCTGTAAAAAGATAAGTATTCCAAATCCTTTTAAAAGAAGCGATTCTTAAAGAAAAGTGTTTTTTTGTCCGTAAAGTCTATTAGTTCATGAATCATGACTTTTAGGCTTACAAATAAGACATTTCTTTTTGCTAAACAAAACCTAAAGTGGTACAGTTATACATATCGCTCAAAGGAGTAATATACAAGCAGTATTATTCAAAAAGTTTTACTAATCAAATCATTGGGAAAAAATGAAAAGGATTATTATCAATTATCCTATAGATCAGAAAAACATATATTATCTATTTCAAGGATGATTTATAAAATCTTCAAAAATATGTGCTTAACATCAGTAATTTCTCATAAAGGTTTGATCTGAAATGTGTTGATAAGAGCATTCTCAAAGTTTTCAGAAATCATTGAAAAGGAGAAACCTATACATATTTTTCAAAGAAAGTTTTGAAACTATTGAGACTTATTAGCGCCGCTAAAACTCTAATTAAAAGAGTCCATTCTTGGTTAAAGAACTATTGGTTCATGAATCATGACCACCCAGTCTCTTATTTGAAGTTTATATTTCTATTATGAACTTATTTTAACAAATAAATTTTACAAAAACTTCCTTTGAACTTCGAACCTTAGGAATAAAATCTCTTATCCAGGCCATTAGAATGCTTTAAGTAGCTTTCGAAAAGTTGGAGAATGGAAATACTATCATCAAGATTCATGAGCATGAGCCACAAAAGGGACAAATCAGTTAAACCAATACTTATTGAGAGAAGAGAAATCCATTCGAACGACTAAGCGATTAAGTAGCAAGAACGCCTGAATATCGACTAAAGATATTGAGAAAGGCAACAAAACCAATTATGGGATTTTTCCAAGAATCAACACCTTAAATACATGAGTTCAAGAATATTAATTATCATAAGATGATATTTGGATTATCAACAGAATCATAAAGTATATCTAAACATAAAGTGAAACGAGTACAAAAATTACCTCTTGTGTTATAGGCATATAGAACTTCTGCCAAAACTGCAATAGGATATATCCCATTTTCTTTAACATATGGGTATGAAACCATGCTTCCAATTGAGGTTAAAATACCCTCTCATCGGAGGATTGCATATGCATTTAATCCAAATCTAGAACTAAAAAGTGAATCTTTAGACTTAATCAATGAATTAAGGGATGATGCAGCCATACAAATAGCTGAATATCAAAGAAAGATATCGAAATACTACAACTCCAAAGTGAGAGAAAGATCATTTCAAGATGTAGATTTAGTACTCCGAGTGGTTATGGCGAATACTAAGAATTCAACGGATGAACCGCATGGGCCTAATTGGAACGGACCCCTTTTCAATCACAAAATAACCCCGCCAGAGACTTATCGATTATGCCAACCCGATGGAAACATTATAGCAAGAACATGGAACACCGAACATTTGAGACCACACTTCGTTACAGTGGATGAATAAAGTTGAAATAGGAATATATACTGGATCAATCATGAAAAGGAGTAAGAATCTTCTAAAAAGTGAAAGACCTAAATCATCAGCTAAGACGGTGATTAGGGATTCGATCCAAACTAAGATCAAAACAATCTTCTAGAGGAAGATCTATCAAAAATGAGCCATTATTACTTCAAAACAATCTTCCATAGGAAGATCTATCAAAAGTGAGCCATTAGCACTCTAAAACAATATTCTCGAGAAAGTTCTACCAAAAAAGCCATTAACGCTCACAATTTTCTAGAGGAAGATTAGAAACCCATTTTCTTCCCTCCTCTTGAGTTAGGAATCAAAAAAAGTCATCATCTAAGTACATACATTTTCTTCTTCCATCTTCTTTCTCTTCAGCCTGAAACCCATTTTCTTCCTTCATCTTCAAATTGTAGAATCAAACCCTAAATCTTAATCAAAATCAAAGGGAAATTTAAGAGTATTATGTAATTCAAATAGATAATCATTCTAAAACCTAAAACATTCCATCTTGAGTTAGGAATCAAAATCAATTACTTACTGTAATTTTATTTTTGGGTTTGCATGTCCATCATTCTTTCTATTTTCCGGTTCTTGAAGCTTTTAGTGGAGCAAAAGCTTCGAATTCGCTATAATTTTATGTCTTGATAATGAAATTGCCATAACTTTTGATCTGTAACTCCGAATTTGGTCATTCCTTTTCTAAATTTGAGCTAAGGCAATCATCATCAACTTTTATGTTTTATCAGATTTTGGGTTTTAAAGGGTCAAATTGGCTCTTTAAGCCACTACCCTGTCAATTTTCTAATTATTCAGAGTTTTATAATTTTATGTCCTAATAATGAAATTGTCATAACTTTTGATCCGTAAGTCCGAATTAGGTGGTTCTTTTACTGACTACAAGCTAAGGCAATTATCCTCAACTTTTATGTTTTATGTTTTATCAGATTTGGTTTTAAAGGGTCTAATTGGCTCTTTAAGTTGCAGCCTTGTCAATTTTCTAATTATTCAGAGTTTTGTAATTTTATGTCCTGAAAATGAAATTGCCATAACTTTTGATCCATAAGTCTGAATTAGGTGATACTTTTTATGACTTCGAGCTAAGGTAATCATCTTCAACTTTTATGTTTAATGTTTTATCAGATTTTGGGTTTTAAAGGGCGAAATGGCTAAATAAGCCGTAGTCCTGAGTTATACTACTAAGTTTTGTGCAGTTTTAATTGTTGTTTCGTGACCATTTCTTTATGAATTCAAAAGCTAAGTATTGTTAACATTTTAAGCTATAAATTATGGTTTTTCATGAGCATTTGTTGTAAAAATTTGGATTGAACTGCTCTTGAATTTGATATTTTCGGGCACGTGTTTTGGAAAAGATTTCTTAAGTAAATTTTCAATTAAATGCTAGTTTTGAATTAATTTTTTATAAATCGATTTCTTTTAGAAATAATATTTTTTCAAATCATATTTTATGTATTTATAAATATATGTTTCTCAATAATAAAGAGATTTTGAAAGAAAATAATTTCTATAATATTTCAAAAAATCGTTTTAGAACTAGTTTTCTTAAAGTAAAATATTTTCTTATAAATCACATGTTTTTGCACTCTTCGAGCGAATGAGGAAGAGATTTAAACAATGTAGTAAAATATGTGGTATGGGGGCACATATGTTTACCTTTTAAGTTAATTTCAGACTTGTTCGATTGAGGCCATACACAAGTGAAGTTGACTAACTCGTAATAAACATTTGAGTGAGAACGTGTGGTATGGGTCGCATTATTGTCACTTATTTGGTTATTACCTGAAAGCTTATGATACTTACCCTTCGAGGACTTTCAAGTCATGATATAGCCTTATGCTATTTAGTCGTAATAAAGGATGGTCACCTTGCCATCGCCAGAATGCCAGCTTGACCTTTGTACGACTTCTTAGTCATAATAAGGATAGTCACCACGCCATCGCCAAAATGCCAGCTTAGTCCACATACGACTAAATTTATAAAGGATGGTCATCACGCCATCGCCAGAATACCATTTGGCTAAATTATAGCCTTTGGTCAATTTGCACGTGCGGCGTAGCATGAGCTAGCTATTCAAGTTTGGGCCCCTTTGTTATGATGATTTTCCAGATTTTCTTTGATAGTTTCTGGAATTTATGAATTAATGTTTTCACCAATCTTATTTAATATGTTTTAAGGCAATTAGCTTTGAAGCTACTTGTAAACCAAATATTGGTGATTACATATTTATGGAATTTTATGACTCTTTTTAGAGTATCGCCACTTTGGACTTTTAAGATGCATTGAATTATTTTCACCAAAAATGCTTTAACCAAGATTTAGTCGTTAGCTTTCATGCTTTGACAATTGAAGTTTGGTGAACACTTTTATGCATAAATTTATGTTCTTTGAGAACTTTGTAGTAACGGGCCTTGTAGCCCAAGGTATTTACCCCTCTCATATATGAAGTTGAATAACTTTATGTTCATTCACTATTATGGGCTTAGAAATTTCTCTTAAGACTTACTTCATCTTATATGCATTGACATTTCTATTTAAGACAGACTGACCCGATTATTATTTCATATAATACTCGGGTCGGACCAAGTCATTTCAGGTTGGACTTTTGGATGCTATGGATCTTATCTTTTTCAACTTGTGCTTTTGGAAGTTCACTATCGAGTCTACTTAGTGTACATCTATATTAGAAGTCTTTTTTTCCAAGCTAGACAAAACATGCCCTTATTTCCACCTAAAAATGGCATGTTTAAGGCACCTTCTAGAGGGAGGACGGAATAAGCCTTTGGCCCCTCTTGAAAATGGTCTGGCCAAAGCACCGACCAACCTTCAGTATCGCCTATAATGCTTGACTAAAGCACTTCCTAGAGGGAGGACGGAGTAAGCCTTTGGTCGCGCCTAAAAATGGCTTGGCCAAGCACTAGATCAATCTTCAGTACTGTCTATAAGGCCTGACTAAAGCATCTTCTAGAGGGAGGTTGGATAAGTTTTTGGTTTTGCTTAAGATAGCTAACCAAATGCATATGACAAAATCTATCGAGTTAATCGCACTCTATCCTAAAGAATGGATTAAAACAATCTACTAGGGGAAGGTCTGCCAAATATGTTATGCTCCAAAGCAAAACCAATCTTGTGGAGGAAGGTTGATCAAAAATGAGCAATTTGTGCTCCAAAGAAAAATAAAGCAATCTTCTAGAGAAAGATCGGTTAAATATGAGCTATTGTGCTCCACATCAAAGATAAAGCAATCTTCAATTGTCAGATGGATTTTCTGGTCTTCTATTCAGATTAATTGCCGGATGGATTTTCTATTCTTCTATTCGTAATATTGCCAGATGTATTTTTTGGTCTTCTATTCATGGCTAGATGGATTTTCTGATCTTCTATTCAGATTATTTGCCAGATGGATTTTTTGGTCTTTTATTCATATTATTGCCAAATGGATTTTCTGGTCTTCTATTCATTGCCAGATGGATTCTATGGTCTTCTATTCATATTATTGCATAATAATTTTCTGGTCTTCTTTTAGAAATTATTATCACCAGATGATTTTCTAGTCATTAATTAAGAGATAATTGTTGCCAAATGAACTTCTTGTATCCTAATTAAGAAAATATTACTGTCAAGTGAATTTCTGATTTTCTATTCATGATATAGCCAGAAGAGTTTCTGGTCCTTCATTTATGATATTCTCAGATGGTTTTCTGGCTTTCTATTCAAGAAAGTATGATCCTTAGATAACTTTCTAGTTTTCTATTCATGAAAATATTATTACTGGATAATTTTCTGGTATTTTCTACACAGAGATATTATCATCGGATGATTTTTTGGACTTCCATTTAAAAGTTATTATGATTAAGCAATTCGTTGAAATTTTATCCAAGATAGTTACTGTTAGATAAACTTATAGATATACCAATCCATAGCTTTATAAAATCCAAAAAGGATTTCCCAAAGATTTTAAATCCAAGGTTAATAATGAAAATTATAACTCACTTTATATGTTACAGGAAAATAGGGTTAGAAAGAAAGCCTTGTAAAGAATCGAAAAAGCAAGAGAATTCTTTGTTTCACACTAAATAGTAAAAAGCTTCTATTTTATAAGGAATGAGGCAAATGTTATCCACATATTTTCTAAGTAAGGCAAGCAAAGGAATCAATGTCGAAACTAAAGATTTATGTCGAAGTTCAAGACTTCAGATGCTAAGGCAGGGGAATATTTGATATCGAAGGCCTACAACTGAAAATGACACTGCGCTACTTCTATGCCATTAAACATCTATGTCGCACTTAATCAATGCTGCATAGATTCCATGCCGCTCTCCATTAATAAGGTCGAATGAATGATGCCATATCTCGCATATGACCAGTGGTTGATATCGCATAAAGTCGGTGCCATATCTCCAAGGCAGTAATGATGTCAGAGAACACCATGTCATAAGCCACCACTCAAGGAGATTGAATGTCTCATCAAGGCAAAGGTGGCTATTGCATCCAGTCAATATTGCATTTAGCCGCTATTGCATCTAGTTAATGTCGCACATCTTTGGTGTTGCAAGTAATACCACTCATCACCAATGTCGTCCCTTATTGATGTCGCTTCTCAGGCAATGCCACCTATTGTCAATGCCACACCTTACCAATGACGCATCTCTTCTCATCGATGTCGTATTTCATCGACGCCGCATCTCATTGATGCCGCATCTTTTCTCATTAATGCCTCGCATGGTCAGGACAAACATGAAGGATATCGTAAGTCGATAGTATGGTCAAAGGGGGTGCATATCATTAATACAAGGGGAATATTGATGTCGAAAGTTAACAAATATGGATGATATTGAATGAATGTAGTCCTAAAAGATCTCGTGTGTCGCTAGCACTGTACAAGAATCACCGCCGAAGGTTATCGATAGAATGGATGCCGCATTCCATGAATATCGCATATTATCGGTGTCGCACAACATCAATACCGTGGGAATGTCAAAGGCCATGGCAAAAAAAGAGGATTAAAATCATTCACAAGAGCAAATTCAAGGGGCTTAGTGTATTTTTCTTCATAAAGCTTCTAAGGCATTCGTGCTGAAGCCCTCACCATGATAACAATCAAATTCCCATATCGCTAAATGGAAGCAAGCCTATAAATAAAGATGCATCCTCTCATGGAAATGGACCCTTAACTTATTTCTATCTCTTATCACTTTTTACTAATTAGGATCTTCTCCAAGTTCTCTTCATTAAGAGCTTGAGGATAATTCTAATGGTAAAATGGCTAACGAGAGAGGATATGATATATATTTGTAAATAAGGGCTCGAAGAATTAGGAAATTTCATATTTGCACATTTTGTAACAAGCTCATAATTGAATAAATGACATGACTTGAGCATATTGCCTATTGTTATTTTAACTTGCCTATTTTATCTTTTGACCTTATGAATCATATTGCAAACAATTCCATGAATAATCATAAAACCAAGAGCTATAATTAGAATTTCTTCGGACATGCCTCCTTGTACACACATCTAAAACGACGAACCAAATTTCGGTTTAACATAGGATCTTAAAACCTAACCCCCAAAATTAATACAAATCCTCATGTCAATCCTCACAAAAATTAAAATAAAAATCATTATAAGGATAGATATCCTTTCTTTTCTTCTACTTTAGTGCCTGGTGGACTGAAGTCATTAAAGATAGAAAAGGTAGATGTAGATGTGGGCAGTGGATGGAGTGAAGTAGTTAGGAAGTAAAAACTAGTGAAGATGGACTTACATTGAATTCGTAGGTTGGAGGTATGTGTCATGACAAGAAGGGAAAATTACAATAGAATCCCATATTGAAAGTAGCACAAAAAGGAGTCGGATCGAGTTAATATAATGTTTTTAGGGTTACAGTAGGATTAAAATTAAATTCGTACAAAGATGTTATTGCGGGAACTTCCAGGGACAGTTCAAAGATAGAGTTTTGTGTATCACTCCAGGATACTTATGGAGAATTTTTGAGATTAACGGGGAGGCGATGCAATAAAATAAGAATAAATGGACGAATTCCTTATATGTATATATATAATTGATCGTATACCACATTACACACATTTAAAGTATTTTATTGACAAAAACCCAAAACCAGTGGGACATACTGAGATTTATTCAAATGAAAATAGTTTTTATTTAATCAAATTTGAAAAGGAACATGACCCGACTTATGTTTATGATGGTGGTTTGTGGTAACTGGATGATATAATATGATTTTAACAAGATGGGAGCAAAATTTCAAATTAGATAGGGATTCTTTCGATCTGGATTTAGATAAGTTCCCTTATTTGAACCTAACAATTTGGGATGTTGATAACATTTGTAGGTTAGCAGGTTTATAAGAAAACCTATCAAACTTGATACACTAACAATTATATAGACCAAACCGAATTATAGTAGAGTTTTGAGTCTTTTGACTGATGTGAAGGAAAATTATGAAATCCGAGGTTAGAGTCAGAACTAAAGCAGGTGATGTTTATATTCAACAAAAGGAAAATGAATACGCAGCATGTTCCACCTTGTTGTGACAATTACATATACTTGGACATTTCCAAGTTCATTGTCCTTTGATGAGTAAGTGTGATAAATGTAAGTAAGTAGGATAGTCCACTAAAATATATAAGGAAGTATGGGTTAAAAAACAAATGCAACACAATAATAATGGTGCAGGGACTCCATAAAGGAGCCTACTTTTGTGGATATTCAAAATTCATATGACAATGTTACTAATGTGATTTCCTTAAAAGGTAAGGATGATGATAACTATTTAGAAGGCAATATAAATGCAACCAGCAATGGTAGATATGGTGTAGACATTGTTGAGGGAATCGGTGATGTTAATGGGGAAATAGAAAGTGTATTATCTAATGCACCAACAACATTGACTCGAGTTACAAATGAATCATATGATAGTAGGTCTATAGTTCAAAAACAAGTCCAAGCTTCGAACCTAAAGACTAGTGCAAAGCAAACACAAGGGGACCCTTTTACAACAACTTCAAATGGAGCTAACGGGCACCACCATCCAGCTAATGTTAGGACTAGCTTAACCCCTTCATCGTAGGAAATGGAACGGGATAATTAAAATTTGAGAAATTTTAATATTAGTAGCAAGCATGCATAGGAAAGCTACAATAAGAACTCAGAGCATCATCGTCAAAAGACTAGCTCATTAAGTTCAACATTGAAAGCAAATGACGGTCAAATCATTCAAACAAATGCGTGCTGAAACAACTCATATCAGCATAGGACACATTATGCATTCCAATTTTCAATAAATTAATAATAATATTGCAGTTATCGATTTTCATGTTCCCATTGATGATGTGAGTGTTTCAATGCATGCAAAAGATGGTGAAAGTTCAATTATCATATCCACCCAAAATTAATTTATTGTTACTGCTAATCTGAACAAAGAAGCAAGGATAAATTTGTATATGATAATACTACATGGAAATACCTTTTGGAAAAAAAGAAAAAAAACAAGAAGAGTAAAGAGGGAGAAGATGGTTCTGCTCAGCTGCCTAAAAGGAGTAATATGATCTAAAAATAATTTAAATTAAAACGCTATGTTGAAATGTGAGAGGCTCAAATGGGCCTAATCGATGGTTAGACGTCGAGTATTTGATAAGGACTCATAAACCATCTGTTTTTACGTTATACTAGACTAAAATCCTTTAGAATTATTCATTTTTTCCCACTAATAGGTGGGGTAATAAAAGGTTTGTGTGAACGATCCTTCTCACGGCATAAAATGTTGAATATTAGGTAGTGTTTATACATTTCCATACATAGAAAGCAACTATTATGTCTGATGGTGCGCGACACATAAATGTTAAATAGCTAAACAATGTGGGTGCTAGAATTTTGTGCACCTTTGTTTACATTGTCAATTTGTCTGTTGATAGGGTTACATTATAGGAACGCGTTCTTAGAATCTAACAACTTGCAATTATCTTGGTGGGTACTAAAGATTTTAGATGTGGTAGAGTAATCAAAGAAAATGTAATGGAAATAGATTAACTGAGGGTAGGGTTAGTATTGAATAACTGTTTGATCAAAAGTGGTCTAATAGAGCTAAAAGGGGAATGGTCTGAATTTTATATGGAGATCGGGCCCAAAAACAAACATTAATAATAAACGTGATAGGATGCAGGTGCATTATATTCGGATATATCATTTCAAAGCTCTACTATTAAATTTCTTCCTGTTGAGCGCAGAGGCCATTCCATAATCCTGCTTTAAGTTCATTGATAATTATAATGTTGAAGATGTCAAACTAGGGCAGTTACGGTTGAACTATCAACCGCTCAACCGTACAAACCGTTAATGCAGTTAACATTTATAACAGTAACGATTACGATAACGATTGAAAAATTAGATAACCACGCTTAATCATACCAGCCATACATGATTGTTTCGTGTAATATTTAATACTAAAGTAAAAAAATTAATAATTTAATTTAAAGAAAATGGCTTGTACATCAACAATATGTGTCTTCATGAACTAATAACATGTGCATACATATTGATCATTTTGTAAACAAATAAATAAATTTACAAAAAACAATTAGAGCCATATGAATTCATCATATATAACGCATACAGGTAAAAATATATGTAAAATATACTTGAAATTGAAAATATGACGGTTAACCATCATAGACGGTTGCGGTAACAGTTATAAGAATTTATAACCAACAACAACGGTTACGGTTGGTGGTAATAACCTATGTGATAAAGTTCATGCATGAGAATTGCTAGCATTTAATAAAAGGTTATTATAATTTTATTGAAAGTCATATGATGTTTAATTTTCTAGAAAAATGATGTATAGCATAGTAGAAGCGCTAAAGAAAGTCAAACTTGCACTCAAATATTGGAATTCAAACCGTACTAACCTTACCCTTGGACAAGTGGTGGAAAATTGTAAAAAGCAATATGCTTAAATATAGAAGTCTAACCGGTAGTAATGCACAAATTTATTTTTATTCCCTAAAAGAACTGCAAAATCATTTATGTTTATTATTAGAAGATAACAAACAAAAAGTCAAAAGATAAATTGGCTGAACATGTGTGATAATATTACAAAGTTCTTTCATGCTAAAATAAATCCTTAGAAACATGTGAACAATTTTGGTCCTTTGATAGATGACCTTTATGAATATGCTAAAGTAAGCCAAAGGTAGACAATCTAGTAAGTAGTTTTGGGGTAATGGCTTGACTAATGAATTTATAGTAATAACTTTCAAGAAGGTAATTAACGAAACTAGAAAATGTGTCTTAAATAGTATTACCGATTTATGAAATAAAGGAGTTAGGGTTTTCTATTGATGATGTTAATTTTTTTTAAATGCACGGAGTAAGCTTGTAACGACCTGAAATTTAATCACTTTAAATAAGGATATTTAATAGATTATTAATTAATTAATTAATCTATTTTATTATTCAAGATACCCTCATTTGAATATCAATTAGTGATGGTGAAATGAGTTTCAAAATGTGTTTACAAAAATAAATAGTTCAAAGGAAATTAAAAAATGTGACCAGAAATCGTTTTTTGAATTTCTGACTTTCCGGTGTCTAAAAGTTTTCGGAAACGTTATGTATATTGTTGTTAATATATACACATTTACAAATAAAATAAGTATGGTTAATTTTAATTATAATAAGGTAAATATATAAATTTACTTAAATAAAATAAAGGAGATGTGACATGGACTGAAGTTTAAGTGTAAATTTAAACTTAAGGTATATAAGAACACCTTATTATCTAATGTGCAATATATGGTTTTGTACTATGATGTGACAATGTGCAATGATGAAGTGATGGAGGAGATGTGGCATTAGGAGAATGGAGGGCATGTACTTTAAGGATATTTTTGTAATATACATAATCCATTTTGTATAAAAGAAAACTCTTTTTTTCTACTTATTTTATCACTTCATTTTCTTACTTTTCAAAAGCTTATCTCTTTCCTTAAGCTTTTGAAAATCTTATTAATGGCTTCCTAAGTTTTCAAAGTCAAAAATCTATTCTTATTTCACTTCTTTCCAAAGTAAAATTACTAAAAATCATTTATTTCTCTTCTATACATCCTCACTAACCAAAACAAGACCCAATATCCCTCAAACCAACCATGGCCAAACCTTATCATGCCTAGGCCGAGCCCACTTTCCAAGATCCAAGTCCAAAAAATCGTTTCTTTTAAAGAAAAATTCAAAGATCTAGGCCTATTTCAAGTTTTAGAAAAGATTTCATTGATTTTGGTAAGTAAATTTCTTTCTCTTGGGAAAAGATTTAACCTCAATATGTTGTCTATTTATAGTTTAATATCTTGGTTGTTTGGTTTTGGATTTGATGTTGGTTAGTTTGTGTCACTACAACAAAACAGTCTTTTTACAACGGGCAATGCCCGTTGTAATATGGTTTTCGCAACGGGCATGTGTCCGTTGTAATAGGCCTCGTTGTAATAGATCCACCACATTTTACAACGGGCAAAGCACGTTGCAGTATACCTTTTTACAACGGGTTATGACCGTTGTAATAGACTATAATACAACGGCCATCACCCGTTGCAATAGACTAACCATACTAGTTGCATAGCCTGTTTCACAACATGCATTGACCGTTGTAAAAAGCTGTATAACAACTCACATTGCCCGTTGCAAAATTAATGCAAATTTTAAAAAAAATTACAGCAGCATCCATGCAATACATTCATACTAATACTAAATATTGTCGTAAAATAATTAAAATCACATACGAAAAGACTAAAAGGTAGAGTCATAGAATTCTAACACTCCAAAAAGTTAGATAAGTTTACATGCCAAATACATAAAGCATTAACACCCTAAGCCATACATCCCCAACTACTATTTTACATATGTTAGTTTTATGTTGTTGTTGTATCCATGCAGATATGAATCATCGCCATAACCATGTTTCTTATAGTTATACGAGGAAGTGGAAGCATAGACATAAGGATGAGCACCATATAGCAAACGATATTCTGAACAACTCATTTGCAGGTGGTGATTGTTGTACCGCTGATTATTACCATAACCGTAGTTGAATTCTGCATTGTATGGATGTGGCCAAAATACTGCAGTCCTTCCAGTTTTCCTCACCGCTTTTAGTACCTTTTTTTGCTCTACCCATCCTGTAACCGTCACTTTCTGTCTCACCATATCTATGCTTATCTCATCAACACCTACATCATCATAGCACTATATATATAAAAAAGAAGAAGAAGAAAATGGAAGAAGAAGAAAAAGAAGAAATCTATGTTCAAACAGTTAAGAACAACAAATGAGTTTTGACTATAATATGGGAACCAAATGCTTGTTGAAAAATACACCTCTCAGCTTCAGAAGAGCCTTCCTTATTTTCTTCTCACAGCCTGCACAGTCCATATGCACACACATCTCAACAATCTGCATGTACAACCCAAAAAAATATTGTAAAACTGGAATAAGGAGGAAAAATATTGTAATGATTATGGAATGTGTAACCTTTGTTAACAGTAAAGAAATATAGTACCATTTTACAGAATAACGAACTGATTGGCATAGATAATCAAATCTATTACTAACGGAGTTCACGTTAATCGCCTAATATATTGGAAAACTGGAGAGCAATCATACGTAATCAGATATAGTACTATCAGATTTCAGTATTGTTATTGCAGTTTAAGCAGTAGATTGAAAAAATAAGCTGTTTCTATATAGACAACAAACCACCGTTATTGTGCTTGTTGTATAAAATGCATCTCTAGTGCCTAGAACATATTAATGGATCAATTGTGTGCATGTATATGTCTTTTGACAATATAAACTAGCAACATAGTAAAGTTACTTTGAAGATAAAATTATTAAACAGTTTTCTAACAAAACAATCGCACTTACGTTAGTAGCATGGCAATGACAAATACCTTTATTCAGGTTCTCAGTATATAAAAGGTAAGCACTGTAATAACCAAAGGATCCATGTGGACACATTCGTCCTTTCTTGTTAACTTTACCTACTTTATCTTTTCCATAAAAACGATATGAGAAAGATATCACTGAAAGATCTAGAAATCACTGTGATTAATTTGAAATAGATACTATAAAAGATTATGTTGATTGGTGTACATTTGTTTATTTTATATAATATTTGCTAAAACAGACTCACCGTCTTATATCAATCATAAGCCCTTAACTTTGCCTTGGCTTCTTTTCCAGCAAGTCGTATTTGCAAAACAAATTAAGTGTCATGTCAGTCAAGGGAATGTGTGTGTAAAAATAGCATAAAAGAAAGATATGAAATGCAATCAGGATTAAGGGAAAGAGTCAGAACATTAATCAAGGATTCTTGGTTGTATAACATTATCAAAACATAGATGTTATATACTCTTGTTAATCACAAGGCGTTTCATTTTTTTTACATCTCCTAAAAATTGACTAAGAATTATAAGAAAGAGATACGTACTAGAAACAACAAAATTTCAGTCTTAAGATTAAAAATAAATCAATAATTACAATATCAAGGTAAGAAGCTAAAAGCATACTGAGCCAGACTAAAATATACTTGCATGTAATTACAATTATTAATGCCACTAATTATGCACTATGAAACTTTACTTTATTTTGCATATGCTGAATCCCGATGCATCCTAAAACTAACAGATGTGAAATTA
This sequence comes from Allium fistulosum, assembly GCA_030737815.1. Lineage (NCBI taxonomy): Eukaryota > Viridiplantae > Streptophyta > Magnoliopsida > Asparagales > Amaryllidaceae > Allium > Allium fistulosum. The sequence continues at coordinate 343,744,227 of CM060903.1, read as the reverse complement.
TATTTTGTTTGCTACTCAAATCTCCCACTACTACACTGTTCGAAACAACAACAACCATCGACTAAAATAGGGTATTTTTGTTGTAGTGGATTATAAACATCAAAATGGGTGTGACTGACCACCCATCGACTAACTATAAGTCCCCAGAGCGCGGGCTGGAGTATAACCACAAACCGGGTGTGAACCGACCACCTATAAGTAAATTAATATATCATACAAAGGTAACAACGTTGAGTACAGTAGAAGAAGTTCAAAATTGAAATACGTAAAAACTAAAAGAAGGAATATTGTTACTCATCGGTCAATGTTGCAACTTTTTCCAGAATTTTTATAGTTGGGTATGTTCAAAGATAAAAATATTATGTTATTGGACTGACATAAAAAAATGATCCATTACTTCAAAAGGTTCATGAAAAGGTGCGTGGTTTGAAAAAAAAATCATTTTTTACTGGAATAAAACCAAATTATTGGCAAACTTAAGCTAACATATTAACAATTTAATGACCGTCGCCTGCAAAATGTTATTATCTCCAAAAGCATGCACGTTTGAATCGGATGCAAATGAATGAATTAGCCATATATATTTAAAATATATGAATCAAAATCCAAACAAAATATGTTCAATACAACAAGACTTCAATTTAAAATATAAAAGATATAAAATTATAATGATAGGATACCAATAAATCACTATGTTGGCCAAACAACGTTTGCTTTTTTGAGTGAAACAAGACTTGCACTGTAGCGAATAAGTTGTCCTGGATCAATAACTTCTATGTTGCAGCTCTGAATATAATTTCCTTGCTGGGTGTGTAAATTGTACAAGTACAACTTATTTCGTACTCCAGTATATGATTTACTGCAAATAAGAAACTCTCCATTCTTGGAGAATCGTGGGAAAATCCCATCCAAGTGGAAGAAGGGACCAACCTTATATATCATATTCCAAGACTCTTCCACGCCAAACTTATATTTTTATGTTTGGTTTTTAGATTTTGGTCAGTTCTTAGTTTTGGAAAAAATTTCAACTTGAGCCTACAAATACATGTGAAACAACCCATGGTGTTTGATAGGAAATCTTAATCTTGATCAACAGATTTTAATGAAGAAGATTTTATAAATATATATCCTTATAGAAAATTAAAACTAATTTGCTTACCTACAAATGTTAATAGCTTGAAGGAAATGTAAACTCTTTCTACTGTGGTTGCAACTACATAGTACAAACATATTTTTACATGTGGAAGTTACTTACATATTTCAGCACTGAATTTTATTTACCTAATAGTTTTAAGTACTTGATATTAATATTTTGATGTTAGATTATTTAGGTAAGTGAAAAAATGTTCACTACCAAGGAGAAATGCAAACTTAATGCAGCAACTGGAGGAAGAAGTAAAGAATGGTAGGCTGGAGACTATGGAAGTGCTTAAACAGGTTCATGAATTAAGAAATTAAAAAAAGATGTATGCTCTTATTAGTATAGCAGGTGCAAAGGAAGCTGCTGTCATCTTTCTTCCTTCAAAATTAATGTCTTTGATCTTGACTTTGCAGTCTATGGCATATTTGGCGGTGGTAATCTTAGCTGCAGTTGGCATGAGGTGTTCGAGTTCGCTGGAACTCAAACTATCAATGTAGCTTAACCTACACCTATACTGCACTTTGTTTCATCAGCCAGTTAAAACAAAGGCTAGTTGCCTTGCCTTCTATTACTAATTTTATCACGACTTTCTCTTTTTCCCTTGGGTTATAGTGTGTAGATAAAACATTGAAAATCTTAGTAGCACACACTACAACAAAACAGTTATATAAGTATTCTACTAAAATTATACTTGTTTTTTCTATAAACAAGCAGGGATTAGTTCATTACACCTAATCACTAAGTTATGATGCATGCAGTGGTAAACTGTATGTTATATACAAATCACCCATTTTTAAATAATTAAGACACTTCAAGTAATAGAAAAACTACAACATATGATCTATTTGTATATAAAAACACAGCTTCCAGCTGGGATATTGGATTTAAATTTTCAAAATTGTAGCAATGACCAAGTTTGGTATATAGGCATAAGTTTGAAAGACTACACCCAATTTGCAAATCAACCGCCGCATCCACTACCCAATCCACGAACCAAATTGCCAAGTTAATTAATCGTCGACCTAAATTGCCTAACCTTCCAAGCAACTCGGGACTGAACCAATCCTTAACCAGAAAATTCGAATTTTATTTCCTTTTTGTGAAAATTTGTTTGGAATTTTTGAGGGATTTATTTACTATATTGAAATTCATTTGTGAAATTTTTATGAAATTATATATATCTTGAGTTCAAGAATATCTACCAGAAAAGCAAAAGGAAAATAAAATCGATCGAGTTCAAGAATATCTACCAGAAAAACAAAAGGAATCATCGATCGAGTTCAAGAATATCTACCAGAAAAGCAAAAGGAAAATAACATACCAATACAAGTCGAACTCGATCGAGAAGCAGCCGGCTTCGAATCAAAGTGACAAAGCAAATAACCGTATATAATTCGCGGCTTCAACAAATTCGAAAGCCCTAATTTTTCGAGCAAAGAAAAGAGGAAAAGAGGAACGAGAGTATTGCTTCATGGAAAAGAAGAAAAGAGGGCCGGCCTCTATAATTTTCTTTGGGGTGCTCTGTTCTAAAAATTAGGGTTACCTATTACAACGGACATTTTAAACCCGTTGTAAAATTGGCACCTATTACAACGGGCAGTTTTAGCCCGTTGTAAAATTGGCACCTCTATTACAATGGGCACTTTGTGGACGTTGTAAAATTGACATCTATTACAACGGGCATAAAAGTACCGTTGTAATAGCAATCTATTACAACGAGCAAAAACTGCCCGTTGTAAAAAGACGTTATATAAGAAATCTATTACAACGGGCCTGAACTGACCGTTGTAGTAGTCTACTGTTACAACGGGCAGTAATTGCCCGTTGTAAAAAGGACGTTGTAATAGAGTATTTTTGTTGTAGTGTGTATATATGTGTTTGGATATGATGGATGATGTAAAGTTGAAATCTTTACTTGTGTTAGTGGTTTGTTATACGCTATGCATGCTTGGACATGGCTATGTTTTTATATGTTAAGAAAAGTTGGCACCTTTACATGGTATTGGCGACTTGGCCTCCTTGTGGAAAATTATTTTGAATTATTTTCAAATAAAAAAATCTTCTTCAAGTTCTAAACTTATTTTTACTTTTATAAACACTTACTTTATGTTTTGGAAAAGTAAGTAAGCTTCCAAAAGTGATAGATTTTCAAAGTAACTTAGGAAACAATTTCAAGTTATGGTATCCATAGTGACGGTCGCTATGGATGCAGTTCGGTGAAAATTCAACTTCTTACAAAATTAAGTTTTTATACTTAAAAGTATTTTAGAAATTTTTTATAAACTTAATAATGATGTTTAAGAAAGTTAATTAAGAATTTAATAATTAATTTTTTATTAACTAAGTTTGATAATTAATAATTAGTTAAGTATCAAAACAAGGTTTATTAATTTTAATTAAATGGAGATTAGTTACTAATTAGTTATCTTTTAAAGTAGGATAGTTTTAATTAGTTATTAATTAAGCAAGATTAATTTTTAATTAATTATGAGTTAAGTATAAGGTTAGTTTTTAATTAATTATTAATTAAGTATAAGATTAATTATTAATTAATAATCAACCAAATGTTTCATTATGATTAATTAATTAATAAAGGGTTGTTATAAGTTGATTATTTCTTAGTTAATAATTAAGTTTAAGTTAAAACTTAATTAAGATTTGACTATGATTTAAATAAGGATTTAAATTGTATTAATTACTTCAAAAGATGTTTGAGTTTTTAATTACTTTGTTTTCCAAGGTTCAAATTGTTTTAAAGATAACTTCCTTTTACAAAGCATAGTTTTAAACACAAGGGATTCTATTGTCGATACTATTAAGTAACCATAAAAATGTGAATAGGTTATACTAAACTTTGATATTTGTTTAGCAGAACAAATCACCGTTCTTCTATAAATAAATTATGTAGATTATTTTGGTATCTATTTAGCAGAATAAACCCCGTTTAGCTATAAATAAATTAAGTAGATTATGTAGACATCCATCTAGCAAAATAAATCCCCATTCTACTATAAATAAATTAAGTAGATTATGTTGACATCCATCTAGCAAAATAAATCCTCGTTCTACTATTATATTGATTGGGACATTGAATTGTATAACAGTAAATTCCTATTGGATAAGTGATATTCTCTATTTATGTATAGTTGTTACTTACCTTTGTATTTGTGCTCACCCTTATGTTATGTGATGTTGGAATGGAAACGTAATCCCCTTTGAAATATTTTCGTTAAATCTTATGCGTGGGTTTTACAAAGATAATTAATTTTTTTAAAATAAAGATAAGATTTAAGTTAATTAATTATCTTACTAATGATATTTTAAAATTAATTAATCATTTTAAATAATGATAATTAAAGTTAATTAATTATTTAAATAATGACGTGATTAAGATTTATTAACCATTTTTTTTATGACATTTTAAAATTAATTAATCATTTTAACTAATGATGTTTAAGGCTAATTTATTATTTAATTAACGATAATTAATCATTTTTTGTTAATGATGTTTTAAGATTAATTAATCACTTTAATAATGTTTTTAAATTTAAGTAATCATCTTAATAATGATTTTTAAAATTAACAAAACATTTATTTAATAATGTTTAAGGATTAATTAATTATTCTAATAACGATGTTTTAAAGCAAATAAATCATTTAAACAAGGGTGTTTAAAGTTAATTAATCTTTTTAAATAATGTTGTTTTGAAGCAATTAATTAAGATTAAAGCTAATTGATTTATTTTAAATAAAATTGTTTTGAAATAATTAATCCTTTATTTAAGTTGATTTATCATTTTAAGTAATGATAGTAAAGGAAATTATTAAATTAAAGAGATAATGAATTTTTGTTTAAAGTAAATCAATTTATTCTGATAAATTTGTTTAAAGTTAATATTTTTAATGAAACCCCAGCACAAGTTTGGTTTTAAAAGCATAAAATTTCGATTCGTATATTGAAAAGTAGTTTTGTAATCTGACATCACTTATATGAAAAGGATTTAGTTATACTCTTAACACTAAACATCGAGGCAGGAACTCGTTTCTATTTCGAAGGTTAAAAATATCATCAAGGCAATGCCTAGAGGTAACACTACTTCAACTTGCCCAGCTTCATTTTCAACCGAGGGATGGCATTTGTTGGAATCAACGAGTGGTGGTAAGAATATGAAATTTAATTTCCTTTATATGATCACTTTTAATTATCCCCGATAGTTGTTTTATTAACTATCGGTTTAGCTTTCTTCATTGTGTATCACCAATCTAAGACGATTTGTTGCTTATTTGAGCATTGTTATCCTTTGTCGGAAATGACTAAAACCAGAAAGCGAGTGGACGTCAAGCTATGTGGGGTTGCTCCCATTATGGTATCTTCACATCTACTCTAGATTTGGATCGGTTATATGAGCAGTAAGATGTGATATACTCAGATTCTTAGTAAGATTGGCGAAGTCCGGATTGTACATTTCCATGAGGCGTCAGAGGAAAAAATGACCCTCTCAAAGTATATTGACTAGAGATGTACTTTATGGTAAGGAGGCGCGCCCTTCTCGTCATTTGTTGAAAAATTTCCCTTCTTTCCTTTGATTTCAAATTTCTAAATTTACCTTCTTAATTTCATCGGGGAGTGTCATAAGCACTTCGCGATGTTTAATTATTTTTATCCATTGTTGTGATTGGATGTTGTTATTATGAGGGAAAACCCATTCCGTAGATGGCAGTATGGTCTCACATATTGTATTTATTTTCACCATTTTGTTGTGAGATTTACTCGTACCAGACATATTGTCTGACCCGAGTTGTTTATTTTCCCTAAAACTCTCGAGTACAAAATTAAATTTAAGTAGTCCAAGAGTAGCAGGTTTCCTTTGGGCTCTTTGAAGATGATGGACAAGCAGGAGGCTCTGAATTACCTAGTTATTTAATTCCGCTGTATTATTGTTGTTTTCTTTGGCAATTATAAGGGCAGCTTGTTATAACTGTCCAGAGCTGTTCATAGGTTAGTGTCGTACTCTGATGTGTGTATGTAAATTAAAGTTCTTTCTTTTTGTAAAAACTTGATTTTATATTATATATTATTCGTCACATTGTGTGAGATTCTATTCTTTCTTTCACTCTTACATGTCTTTTGGACGACTAAACGATTGGCACACGAATACCGAGGATGTATTAAGTATCATCTGTAGTAGTAAGAAAGGAAAATCATTACATTTGGTATCAGAACTTAGGTTGAGCGAATCCCTAGGCTTTGGGTGGGGTAAACTCATTAGAGACAAGGTAAGTGACATCCTAAAATAAGTTTGAGTGTATATATATCGGAGTGCGTATTTGTTATTTTTATAAAAGTGTTTTATATTGTGTTGATTTACTTGTTTAGTGGTTTATGGATTCGGTCAATACGAGTAGCTAACTTTATTAATAAGAATCTCTAAAACACTTAAACAAGGCCAATCGATAAAGTATTGTATTGAATCATGTAAATGAAATAATTTTTCCTATATTATATATAAAAGATAATTTTCAAAAAGTTGTTATAGTTATATAAGATATGCTTTGTGACGCCCCACCTCTATACTCACGCTAGCCAAGGACACTACGGTGTAATGCCGTCGACTAACACAAAGAATAAGGCTGTTAAGGAGCGACCATCTGTGTAATTGCTTTGTGCGAGTACCGGTATGTCAGAAATTATGACTTACATTTCATTTCTGGAGGAAATCCGACATATCTAATACAAACGTAAAGCTACCACATAGTGGCTACGTAGGCTTCGGAAACAAACGTAGAAATAAACATAACACAAATCAGTCACAAACATTCATATCACAAAGGCGGAATAAGATATGAAAATATCACATGAAAGTGTACATCAAAGTAGTGGTAAAACAAGATCCACTACATCACAAAAGAATAGATAAAGTGCTAGACAAAAGAATAATTATAAATCAAGGAGTCAATATCTCAAATGTATAAAAACTACAAATCTAAACTAGTTAGCCAAAAGAATCAGATGATAATCCCTAATAAGAAGTCAACCAGGAGCACCTGAAATACCACGATCTGACCCGAGTATTATTTTAGGAGAAAATAATAAACGGATCAGTCTAGCTATAAATATCAGATAAAATGATATAGGATAAGAGATATGACCAAAAACGTATGATAACATAATGTCATACTGTGTCAAGCATACATCAAATAACAACGAAAATCATACAATATCTCAAATCAACTCGAAGCACCAAAAAGAATCACATTCTTTAAATAATTCACCAAAACATAAATGTTGACAAAACATATCAATGCCAATCCACGAAAGTTGGTGAAACACAAATTCTAGAAATCACAACCAGAAATCCAGAAATCACAAAGGGGGAGGCCTATCACAAACGGGAGCATGAAAACTCACCAACACATGTATCACAAACGGGTCGCTAACCCATGGTCGCTAACCATAAACCGAACATCGACGCACCTAGAAAGATACGCCCCATGCACAGTCGAACATCGACGCACCTGAAAAGATACGCCCCATGTATAAACCAACATCGATGCACCTAGAAAGATATGCCCCATGCACAGTCGAACATCGACGCACCTGAAAAGATACGCCCCATGTATAAACTAACATCGATGCACCTAAAAAGATACACCCCATGCCTAGTCGAACATCGATGCACGTAAAAAGATACACCCCATGCACCGACTTAATGAGCTGATTGCTCCATGAACGGTCCAAAGACCATGGGTCGCTAGCCCATAAAAATGAGACGAAGCTCAACATAACGGGGTATAGTCCCCCACGTGGACAAAGAGACATCGCACAATGCTAGTCTAAATCACAAAATGATCATCATCGATCATCAAGAAGTGTCAATTACACTAAGCTAGTAAATATAAGAGTTTAGCTTCATGTCCCATAACCACTTGCTTAACTCAAATATTTACGAACAGATTGTAGATTTACACTCGAAAATTGTCACACGAGTTTCAATCGAACAAGTCCAAAAATTAACCGACGAAATAAACAAAAGCGTTTCATACCACTTGTTTTACTAAGCCGTTTAATTAGATTTCTCATACGAATGAGGTAAAGGTTTGTATATACTAATAGATTGGAAATGGTTTTATAAACAAGTTTTGTATTAAAAATATAGTTGAAATCATTTTTGTAAAAGAGTTTGAATATCTACTACTAGTATAGAAACCTTTGTATTTTAAAGTGACAAAGCATAGAAATGATTGTAGAAACAATCAATCACCAAAATCCACATTTGAAGATGTGAATCAAATCCAAAGAAATCGATACCGAATCCATCAAAATGGATATTCTCAAAAATCCCGAAGAAGAAGTCATCAAAGTCAATAATAAATGATAACAATAAATCGGATAATCACGAATCGATAAAAATTGCAACCTCAAGCAAAATAGGCAAAAACAAGCAGGTCAGTCGACTGACTGCAGAGGCCAGTCGACTGATCCAGAAACCCGAAAGTTTCAGTTCCTGCAGTCAGTCGACTGACTGCAGAGGCCAGTCGACTGACTGCAGAAAACAGAGACTTCCAGTTTCTGTAGACAGTCCCAGAAACTCTCGGATTCTACAGCCAGTCGACTGACTGCAGGGGCCAGTCGACTGACTGGCACTGAAACTGTTTTTCAGCCTATCAAAATGAAGAGCAAACTCTTCCAATTTGCGATCGGACGAGCAATGGGTGCTAGGGGTTTATGCCAATCGACAACCCAGCCCTATTGGCTCTTCAATACACCACCTAAAGCATGATCAAACATCTAAGCTAAGATTTTTAGAGTTTTAGACTTCAAAACACCAAAAATTGAAATGTTCACCAAATCAATTCAAATCAAAAGCAAATGAACATGTAAAGATGTTAGGAATTCATACCTAACAATCATGGATAGTTATAGACATAGATGTGAGATAAAAATCTCACCTTTAAACCCAAAAACAAAGAATGAGAAGCTTAATCACAAAGGAAAAATCAACACTCTTCACTTCAACCCAAGAATCTTGAATCTAAGCTCAAAAGAAGAACATTCCCTAAGTTAGGTTTAGGAAATTTCTTAAATTGAAGAGAGAATGAGTTGGAGAAGATGAAGAGGATGCTTACCTAAGCTTCTCCTTGATTTTTAGCTTGAAGTTGATAATTCCTAAGAGAATTAGGGCTTAGGATTTGTAATTCTTTTTCTCTTCCCCCATTTTTATCTAAAGCTTGAAGGTATTAGGAAATGAAAGTGAATGAAGAGAAGAGGGGGTGGAGCTAGGGTCTTATGTTAGGTTATTGGGCTGAAACCCAAACCCAAAGCCCTAAGTGAAAAGTAGCAAAATTCACTCAATCCCAAACATATCGATGTTTATACTCAAAAAGGTCGCAAATGGAATTTTGAACTCAATGGAAGTGGTCTCGAGTCCTAATTCAACTGTTTGCAAAAAGTAGCTTTTCGGACTTTAATCCGAATAACGATGCTATATTTAAATATACAAATCGTAAAATATGCGGGTTGTTACAGACTCCCCTCCTTAAAGAAATTGCATCCTCGTAATAATTAAGGGGAAAATTAAAAGTAACAACCATAAAAGCATATCAACACAAAAGAAAATTTGAAATAAGAAGTTCACCATAAAGAGCACGAAAGAGTAAGTCCAGATGTGTTTGCTCGATGAATTCTCAAGATTCCCAAGAGAAATCCTTAGGATTTGAGGACCATTGAACTTCCACAAGAAGTACATCTTTATTTCGAAGGCGTTTAACCTCCGAAGTAATGATATGAATAGAATGTTGCTCATAAGTCAAATTTGGTGAAACTTCAATTTCCTTCAATAACATCGAGCTCAAGAATAGAATCGGAATCCCTAAGGTATTTCCGTAGTTGAAAGACATGGAAAACGTCATGAATAGTAGAAAATTGAGCCGGTAAATAAAAAGGCGATAAGCCACGGAACAAATACATTCGGTGATGGGAAAGGGACCAACATATCGAGGTGCTAACTTTCCCGATCGATTGAAACGCACAACACCCATCATAGGTGAAACACAAATGAACACCAATAAAATCTGGACCTAAAACCAGTTCTCACCGGCTTTAAGCCACATGAAGGAAATAGGCATAGCCTTCCGTAGAGTGCCTCGAAAGGTGCCATACCAATACAAGATTGGAAGCTATTATTGGAAGAAAACTCAACAAGAGTATGATCTTCCCAACTTCTACCAAAATCAAGAACACATGCACGAAGAAGATCTTCAAGAGTTTGATTCACACGCTCGGTTTGTCCATCGGATTGAGGACGATAAGCGGTGCTAAAATTAAGCTTTGTTCCCAAAGCTTTTGAAGACCTTACAAAAAAATCCACTAGTAAAATAATGGATCACGATTGCTAACAATAGAAGTAGGAACTCCATGCAATTTAATTTGACATAGAGTTTAGCCAAAAGATGTATAGTCAAAAAGAGAAGGACGAGCCTCAAGGCTACACAAAACAAGAGATGAACATGAATTGGATTCACGATCTCGAATCTCACAAGTGGACAAAGTCTCAAGATCGTTCCACTCGGATATCATCATAGAAACAACCGCTTGTTGCTTACGACTAAGGGCATCGGCAACAAGATTTCCCTTTTCGGGAGTATAAAGAATATCAAGATCATAAGATGCAAGAAACTCGAGCCAACGTTGTTGACGCAAATTAAGTTCCTTTTGAGAAAATAAATACTTCAAAGATTTGTGATCGGTGTAGAGAACAAATTTCTCTCCCAAAAGATAATGACGCCAAAATTTAAGAGCGAAAACAATAGCCGTAAGCACCAGATCATGAATGGCATCTCTAGTCTCGACAAGCTTTAATTGTCAAGAAGCAAATGCGATAGCACATTCCCTTTGCAAGAGAATGACACCAAAACCAATACGACTAGTATCGGTACAAACAATAAAGTCTTGGTTCCTTTCGGAAATCGCAAGAATAAAAACATCGGAAAAGAGTTCTCATCCTCTTTCCCGAAAAGCTAAGACATTCAAAAATTTCATTAACTTTATGTAATCATCTTTTTAGAAAAATTTACTTATTACAAGTCAATTTACTGTGTTTGACTGTCTCGTCATAGTGTTTAGGAGATTCCTATCGATAACATTGATCAAGCGCACCGACCAGAATTCTTAAAGCACAAAATGAGCAAAATAACACAAAATCATCTTCTATATGATAAACATGCCTCTTATAAAATTTACAAATATTCTTTGCTTGTTTTAAAAACAAAATCCAATCATACTTATAAATATCTTATTGAAAAGATTTGCAAATTGTAAATTTGTTATTTTCATACATAATCAATAAATATAAGGATAAACTAATCGAGATATTCGTAGAATACTCGATTCAAAAAATTGATGAAATAAGGTAGAAGGTTCGTCAAATCGAATGACATAACGAACCACTCACAAGAATCATAACGAGTGCGGAATGTGGTGAGTGGAATGCTACCCTCCGCAACTCGTAGCTGATGAAAACCGGTGGCAAGGTCGAGCTAAAAAGACCTTAGCACCATTCAATAGATTGCTTAGGTGATAATCCTAAGACAAGCTCAAATACAACGGAAAATTCCACAAACTACATGAATGAGAGAAATAACACTTTCCTCATCAAGTGGGTTTAAAGAATAAAAAATGTTGCCACCAAATTTGGAAATCAAAATCTTTGAAAACAATCGAAATCTGCTTAACAGATTGAGAATGTCGAAGATAAATAGTCCGCTCAAGGCATAGGATGTGGACTTCATAATTATCAAGCCAATCCTTTCTCAAAAAAATCAATTTCGAAGCCTAAGTAACGCATAACATGCAAATCGGCTCGAAAAGAATGATCACATAAAATAATCTCGACATTTACAAAGCAAACTGAGTGATGCGGATCCACCAACCGGATTCGCAATTTTCAGTGAAGTCATTAAGCCCAAAATATTTAAAGAAAAAGTATCAACAAATTTCTTTTGACATAAAAGAAGGAGATGCACTCGTACCGAAAGAATTCGAATAGAAAATCACGAAACAAAATAATGTCATCAAGGATAGAAGGAGAAATACCTTGACCAAGAGAATTGCCAGTAGAGGCTTGCACAACATTTAGCTTTCCCTCCTTCTTGCTTGAAGTATGGGACACACAGATATATGATGACTCAAACCTTTGCAATAGCAACAATAGAGGGGTTGCAGACACTCGCTTGCATAGTGGTCCATAGAATCACAATTATAGCATCGTCCACGACTAGTGGTAGGAGTCTTTGCTATAGAAGTTTCTTGCTTCCCTTTCTTGTCGGGATTGGGGCCTTTGAACTTAATAGGCCTCTTCATGTTATTGTTGAAGTTCTGTTTGGCACACACAACTTCAACATCACTTTCTCTATCGGACTCTTCAAGCCGAAGAGCGATATCAACAAGCTGATCGAAAAAAACTTCCAGTTTTAGAAGTAAAGGCGTTTTAAGGTTCTTATTCAACTCATAGACGAACCTCTGATTTTTCTTCAATGGGGTATTAATATATTCGACCTCATATTTAGAGAGAGATTCAAAAGACGCGACGTAGTCGGTCACAGAAGATTCACCTTGAACAAGGTCAATAAAGCGTCGGTCTAAAGTTACTTTTTCAGCCTCCGGCACAAATTTCAATTCGAACCTTTCCCGGAATTGCTCCCAAGTAAGATCCGCTTCGATAATTTCAGAAATCAAAAGCTCATACCAATCTAATGCTCTTTCTTGGAGCATGCTAGAAGCCACTTGGACACGAAGTGAATCAATAAGATCCATGCGGGAAAAGATGCAATCGCATGATCTAAGCCAAGCTTGGATTTCTATAACGGTTTCAGAATCCTTGAATGGCCTTCCACCCAAAGCGGTATAATCCTTGCACAAGCGTGCAAACCCGAATTTAGGGTGAGTAGGCACGGGAACGGGTCCGGCAGCTTGGGCATTGTTCATAAGATCTAAAAGTTGTTGAGCTGACATAAATACTCCATCCTGAGGAGAGTAGCACTAGATTGAGCGGCACTGGGACGGCCAGGTCTAACCATTTCTCTTCTCTAAGAAAGGAAGAAAGAAGAGGAAAAAGGTTATTCTCAAAATGAATATCAAACAACCTTGATTGATAAAACAAGGCATCACAAAAGAAAATAGGATAGAACGGTACGAAGATTCGAATTAAATCCTATGGCACGATTCCTAAGGAAGACTTAGGAAAATGATCCTTGCTAGATTATTCTACATTGTTCTGAAGTTTGGCTCTGATACCATGCTGTGATGCCCCACCTCTGTACTCACGCTAGCCAAGGACACTACGGTGTAATGCCGTCGACTAACACGAAGAATAAGGCTGTTGAGGAGCGACCATTTGTGTAATTGCTTTGTGCGAGTACCGATATGTCAAAAATTATGACTTACATTTCATTTCTGGAGGAAATCCGACATATCTAATACAAACAGAAAGCTACCACACAATGGCTAAGTAGGCTTCGGAAACAAACGTAGAAATAAACATAACACAAATTAGTCACAGACATTCATATCACAAAGGCGGAATAAGATATGAATAAATCACATGAAAGTGTACATCAAAGTAGTGGTAAAACAAGATCCACTACATCACAAAAGAATAGATAAAGTGCTAGACAAAAGAATAATTATACATCAAGGAGTCTATATCTCAAATGTATAATACCAAAAACTACTAATCTAAAGTAGTTAGCCAAAAGAATCAGATGATAATCCCTAATAAGAAGTCAAGTAGGAGCACCAGAAATACCACGGTCTGACCCGAGTATTATTTAAGGAGAAAATAATAAACGGATCAGCCTAGCTATAAATATCAGATAAAATGATATAGGATAAGAGATATGACCAAAAACGTATGATAACATAAATGTCATTCTATGTCAAGTATACATCAAATAACAACGAAAATCATACAATATCTCAAATCAACTCGAAGCACCAAAAAGAATCACATTCTTTAAATAATTCACCAAAACACAAATATTGACAAAACATATCAATGCCAATCCACGAAAGTTGGTAAAACACAAATTCTAGAAATCACAACTAGAAATCCAGAAATCACAAAGGGGGAGGCCTATCACAAATGGGAGCATGAAAACTCACCAACACGTGTATCACAAACGGGTCGCTAACCATAAACCAAACATCGACGCACCTAGAAAGATACGCCCCATGCACAGTCGAACATCGACGCACCTGAAAAGATACGCCCCATGTATAAACTAACATCGATGCTCCTAGAAAGATACGTCACATGCACAGTCGAACATCGACGCACCTGAAAAGATACGGCCCATGTATAAACTAACATCGATGCACCTAAAAAGATACACCCCATGCCTAGTCGAACATCGATGCACCTAAAAAGATACACCCCATGCACCGACTTAATGAGCTGATTGCTCCACGAACGGTCAAAGACCATGGGTCACTAGCCCATAAAAATGAGACGAAGCTCAACATAACGGGGTATAGTCCCCCACGTGGACAAAGAGACATCGCACAATGCTAGTCTAAATCTTAAAATGATCATCATCGATCATCAAGAAGTGTCAATTACAATAAGCTAGTAAATATAAGAGTTTAGCTTCATGTTTCATAACCACTTGCTTAACTCAAATATTTACGAACAGATTGTAGATTTCCACTCGAAAATTGTCACAAGAGTTTCAATCGAACAAGTCCAAAAATTAACCGACGAAGTAAACACAAGCGTTTCATACCACTTGTTTTACTAAGCCGTTTAATTAGATTTCTCATACGAATGAGGTAAAGGTTTGTATATACTAATAGATTGGAAACGATTTTATAAACAAGTTTTGTATTAAAAATATAGTTGAAATCATTTTTGTAAAAGAGTTTGAATATCTACTACTAGTACAGAAACCTTTGTATTTTAAAGTGACAAAGCATAGAAATGATTGTAGAAACAATCAATCACCAAAATCCACATTTGAAGATGTGAATCAAATCCAAAGAAATCGATACCGAATCCATCAAAATGGATATTCTCAAAAATCCCGAAGAAGAAGTCATCAAAGTCAATAATAAATGATAACAATAAATCGGATAATCACGAATCGATAAAAATTGGAACCTCCAACAAAATAGGCAAAATAGGCAAAAACAAGCAGGTCAGTCGACTGACTGCAGAGGCCAGTCGACTGTTCCAGAAAACCGAAAGTTTCAGTTCCTGAAGTCAGTCGACTGACTGCAAAGGCCAGTTGACTAACTGCAGAAAACAAAGACTTCCAGTTTCTGCAAACAGTCCCAGAAACTCTCGGATTCTACAGCCAGTCGACTGACTGCAGGGGCCAGTCGACTGACTGGCACTGAAACTTTTTTTCAGCCTATCAAAATGAAGAGCAAACTCTTCCAATTTGCGATCGGACGAGCAATGGGCGCTAGGGGTTTATGCCAATCGACAACCCAGCCCTATTGGCTCTTCAATACACCACCAAAAGCATGATCAAACATCAAAGCTAAGACTTTTAGAGTTTTAGACTTCAAAACACCAAAAATTGAAATGTTCACCAAATCAATTCATATCAAAAGCAAATGAACATGTAAAGATGTTAGGAATTCATACCTAACAATCATGGATAGTTATAGACATAGATGTGAGATAAAAATCTCACCTTTAAACCCAAAAACAAATAATGAGAAGCTTAATCACAAAGGAAAGATCAACACTCTTCACTTCAACCCAAGAAGCTTGAATCTAAGCTCAAAAGAAAACATTCCCTAAGTTAGGTTTAGGAAATTTCATAAATTGAAGAGAGAATGAGTTGGAGAAGATGAAGAGGATTCTTACCTAAGCTTCTCCTTGATTTTTAGCTTGAAGTTGATAATTCCTAAGAGAATTAGGGCTTAGGATTTCTAATTCTTTTCTCTTCCCCCATTTTTATCTAAAGCTTGAAGATATTAGGAAATGAAAGTGAATGAAGAGAAGAGGGGGTGGAGCTAGGGTCTTATGTTAGGTTATTGGGCTGAAACCCAAAGCCTTAAGTGAAAAGTAGCAAAATTCACTCAACCCCAAACATATCGATGTTTATACTCAAAAAGGTCGCAAACGAAATTTTGAACTCAATGGAAGTGGTTTCGAGTCCTAATTCGACTATTTGCAAAAAGTATATTTTAGGACTTTAATTCGAATAACGATACTATATTTAAATAAAATATTTAAATATACAAATCGTAAAATATGCGGGTTATTGAAAGTGTATATGGATCGATAATATAGTTAAACTACGACTAGCAAGTGCGGAATTATAAATAATAGTAAATGGCAGTAATAAAAATGACACCAGAGATTTTTATACTGGTTCGAACTTCTCGTTCTACGTCCAGTCCCAGACTGCTTCTGGAATTTCTTGAATAACCCTCACTTAACCCGGAGGAACAGGTATTACACCGCCTGAGCAACTGAACAGGACTTTTCCGCCTAAGCAACCGAATAGGACTTTTCCGCCTAAGCAACCGAATAGGACTTCAATTACAATTTGGAAATTGTTTCTTGACTTGTGTGTTCTTTTAATAACACGAATATAGTCAATGTAGTACACCCTTCCTATAATCTTCTTGATATGATGATTTGAATGTGCAAAGATAGGAAGTAGAGATTGAAAATCACTTGAGATTATAACAATATAAGATCAGAAAAGATAGAAAGAATTAGTTTATAAAATAGTGGATTTTCATCTCTATTTATAGTATTGAATAGTTTTAATTCAATAGTTGCAACTATTAGAAGAAGTGCAACTCTTGGTGAAGAAGACAACTCTTCAGATTTTGATATTATATGAAGAGATGCTTCAGTTCGTCAAGTTCAGATGTCTGAGATAAAAGTGACAGATGTCTGAATAATTTTGAATTTCAAAAAAAATCAAAGGAAACACTAAACAGTTAATTTAGACGTCTGTCTTTTAATTCAGACGTCTGTCTAGGATGACAGACGTCTGTTATTAAGTGACAGACGTCTATTTCATATAGAAATAGAAGAATTAACAACATAGTACTCAGACGTCTGTTATCTTAATTTAGACGTCTGAATTAATATACAGACGTCTATTTCTGTACTATTCTGTTCCTTTGTCCATTTTATTATTTTTGAACTTGAGAAAATATATAATTTTGAAAATACTTTTTTTTTATATTTATTTTAAAGCAAGATTTTCAAAAGTATATGTGTGTGTGTGTGTGTTTCATCACCATATCAGAGATTTTACAAATATATCTAACTAGATTTTATAAAGAGCTTTTAATCTTGTTGATGATAATAGCTTCTTTTGATGATTCCTGCAAGAATATTTGACATAATAATATATAGATTGAAATATATAGTTGTCGCATTAAAATCGAAGAAGTCAGGTTTCAACATTCTCCCCCTTTTTGATGATGACAACTATATAATTCATCGATTAGTTATAATCATACCTTTTGCTCCCCCTGTCAATATGACCATATTATATAGCAGAAATATAATTATTTCTCCCCCTTTGTCATTAACAAAAAGAATTGTTGGGGTTGACTTGGATAAAAAAATAACAAAACTGTGAATAACACACTAATTAAGAGATGTAAACAAACCAAGCAAGATATAAACAAAACAATGTTTAGGATACATCATAGTTGATTTTTAAAAAAAAACAGATAAAATTATACAATCTTATCATTCACCATTGTTTGAACCAAAAAAAAAAATATATGAGAGAAGATTGAACCAAAAGAGACACCAAAAGAGAAACCAAAAGAGAACCATCTTCATTCACCATTCTCCCCAAGAAGGAGAAGAAGGAGGTGAGGATCCATGAGACTTTTTCAATAATTGACGAAGAATTGTCTTGATATTTCTCAATTCTCGTGCATTCTCTTCGACTTTGGCATCAAAGTAATCGAATCTAGAATTGATGGAAGAAAAGCCTTGTGCTATTTGTTGAGAAATTTTCTTTTGATTTTGAGAAATAATGATGTCGGATTTGAGCTTTTCATTTTTAGTATACGAGCGAGAAGTACCAGAAATTAGTTCTATCTCGAAATTTTCCGAATTTGGGCTTTGGATAAAAGCTTGCTCAAAAGCTTCATCTTCATCTTCTTCTTCATTTTCCCTTTCTTCATCATTCTTTTCTTTTTCAGTATTGTCTTCATTTCCATTATGTCCGGAACTACTTACTTTTGCTTTTCCTTTCTCTTTTTGTAAAGCAAGTTGTTCCGCTTTATAATCATTAAATGTTGGAAATGTTGGAGGAGATTCTGGTAATCCCATTAAACTGAAGAAGCGAATGTTGGATACCTTGATTTTTTCAAATTCAATTGATGGACTTTGAATAGAGAAGGCACTTAAAATTCGAGTAATATAGGGAGCATAGATAATTGAGCGTTTCTTGGAGTCATGATAAGTGCGAAAAGCATCATAAAAGTATTGAGCCCAATTGATTTGAGTATTGGATAGAATTGATTGAAGTGCTTTATCTTCATCATCGTAAATGACCTCATGGCTTCCTTGTCGGGGAAAAATTGTTTTTATTAGCATTCTAAGCAATAGTCGAGGTCGAGGACGAAGATGATTTGATCTATCTGTGGATTTTTCAGGTTCAAAAAGATAATATTCGATTTGTTTAAGTTCTTCTCCTTCTAACTTAAAGTCATCTATGTCGACCCCTTCCGAGCTACATTTTAAAATTCGTCCAATGTCAGAAGGAGTTATTTGCAGAATGTTTCCAAAAACGCTTGTCCAAAGCGTTCCTTTTTCTCGATGAATTCTAATTTTTGGATTGTTAACATTCGCTAGAAATAATAGTACACTAAGTCTGCAAATGTTGACTTGATTATCTTTGAAATCAATAAGGCTTGTAATCTGAGATCTATCAGTATAGAGCCTAAGTTTGTAGAAAGGAAAATGATCAAGATTATGAAA
Source organism: Allium fistulosum (assembly GCA_030737815.1). NCBI lineage: Eukaryota > Viridiplantae > Streptophyta > Magnoliopsida > Asparagales > Amaryllidaceae > Allium > Allium fistulosum. Next base: position 343,725,114 of record CM060903.1, on the reverse strand, counting down.
GATACCATGAAATGATTAAAGAGAACATAAATGCTTGTAACGAGCCATGCTTCGAGGTTCGTGGTATAACCAAGCTTCAATTTGATCTTCCGAAGGAAGAATGTGAGGAGGTTGATGAGATGAATCTCCTTTTTGTTTCTTAGGTTTGGGCGCCATTGAAAAATTGAAAAAGCTAGGGTTTCGAGTTTGAGAGACGAGAAGAAGAAAAATAAACCGTTTGAAAAAACGTATGTAGATTTTCTTCTTAACAGGGTTTCAGACGTCTGAAAATTAAACAGTCGTCTGAAATTCTGTAGAATAAAAACATAGACTAGAAGAACAGACGTCAAAAAATTTATGACAGCCGTCTAAGACGTATGACAGACGTCTAAAAATAATTGACAGACGGCTCAGAAGGTTTAAAATGAAACAGAGAGCAAAAAACATTTTGTACTAAATTCAGACGTCTGATCTTTTTATATTTAGACGTCTATTATGAATAACAGACGTCTGTTATCTTTAAACAGACGGCTAATTTTGACTGCAAAAGAATAGACAGATTTAGACGTCTGTGAAAAATGACTCAGACGTCTGTGTGTCTGAAGATAGTAAAAGTAGTTGTTTTTACAGACGTTTGTTGAAAAATATAGACGTCTGTCTGTCTGATAAAAGATTTTCTTTAGTTTAGGCCTTTTTTTTTTTTTTTTAAAAAAAATATAGATTATTTATTTCTATTGATAAGAACATAATACAAGAATAATCAAACATACAGACATATATATATTATCTATTTAGGAGTCTTTGGAGTTTTTGGAGACTTCGGAGACTTCCCTTTGGATGATTCGTGTTGATTTTGTTCAGCAGACTGATAAATAGGAGACCATTGAGGTTGACGTTCCCATGAATTTGGGGATACATGAGGACGTTGAGGTGAGAGAATATGTGCATTTGTGTTGATCGGAGATGAACCACATATTTTTGCAGCACATCGTTCAAGAAAACTGAGTCGTCTTCCATGACTCTTTTGTTCAAAATACATTTCTCGCTGAAAATCAAGTGTTTCCCTCTGATAGTGATGTAAATCATCTATCTTTTCTTTAGTAGATGGAGATGGAAATAAATTTCTTCGCGAACGTTTATTTTCCGGCGTATATCCCGTATGATGACTTTGTGGTGGACATATCGGAATATAAGCTGGAGTTGGAGTCGGAAGTTCGGAAGACCCAGAACTAGGAGTTTCGAAATTAATTGAAGAAAACTCAGATGTATAGGAGGGCTCATCTGAAGATGAACCAGCCATGGAATATAAGAATAATGCAAAGTTCAAAAACATATTTGTATTTTCACCTTTGTAAAAAAGAATAGATAAGCTGAAAAAAATTTCTTTGGTAAAAAGAAATTTATAGACAACTAAAAGCTAAAAAATAAATGGTTAAGATTAAAAGAAGACAAAATTTAATGTTAACCAGAAACAATATGTGTGGGTAAAAAGAAAAATTTAAATAAAGATAGAATAGCTTAAGTAAACTTCATAAATTGTTGAGAGAGATAATACCAAGTTCTCGTCTCAATTTTACAAAAATGTTTTCATTTAAAGGTTTTGTAAAAATATCTGCTAATTGATTTTCCGAAGATATAAATTCTAGATTGATTATATCTTTTTCAATATTATCACGAAGAAAATGATGACGAATATCAATATGTTTTGTCCGTGAATGATTTACTGGATTTTTAGATAAATTTATAGCACTAGAGTTATCACAGAAGATTGTAGATTTAGATAAGTTAAAACCAAAATCTTGAAGAGTTTGTTGCATATAAATTACTTGAGCACATGCCAAAGCTGCAGATATATATTCTGCTTCACAAGTAGAAAGTGATACGCAATTTTGTTTCTTACTGAACCAAGATACTAGAGACCGTCCAATGAAGTGACAAGTCCCACTTGTACTTTTTCTATCCGTCCGACTTCCCCCAAAATCAGCATCACTATATGATACTAATTCAAAAGGACATTCTTTCGGATACAATAGTCCAAAATCTTTGGTTTTGTTGAGATAACGTAAAATACGTTTCACTGCTCTAATATGTGATTCTTTAGGATCGGCTTGAAATCGTGCACACAAACAGACACTCATCATAATATCGGGTCTACTAGAAGTTAAATATAATAACGATCCAATCATACTTCGATATAACTTTTGGTCTACACTCTTGCCATTTTCATCTTTTTCAAGATGTATGGTTGTACTCATAGGAGTTGGTTTGGCAGAGGTATTTTCCATACCAAAGCGTTTGATTAAATTATTACAATATTTTTCTTGATTTATAAAAATACCATTATTAATTTGTTTAATTTGAAGTCCAAGAAAATATGTTAATTCTCCCATATGAGACATTTCAAATTCATTTGTCATTATTTTAGAAAATTCTTGACATAATTTATCATTAGTTGATCCAAAAATAATATCATCTACATAAATTTGAACAATTAAAATATCATTTTTCTTTTTCTTAATAAAAAGAGTTTGATCAACCTTTCCAATTTCAAAACCAGAATTGATTAAATAAGTTTTTAAACGATCATACCAAGCACGAGGTGCTTGTTTCAAACCATATAAAGCCTTTTTAAGTTTATAAACATGTTCTGGAAATTGTTCGTGTATAAACAAGGGAGGTTGTTCAACATAAACATTTTCTTTAATAAATCCATTTAAAAAAGCACTTTTAACATCCATTTGATATAATTTGAAATCATGAAAACAAGCATAGGCTAATAGAATTCGTATTGCTTCTAATCTTGCGACAGGAGCAAATGTTTCTTCATAGTCAATTCCTTCTTCCTGATTATATCCTTGAGCAACTAATCTAGCTTTATTTCTAGTGATATTACCATTTTCATCAGCTTTATTTTTAAAAACCCATTTAGTGCCAATAACTGTTTGATCAGATGGTCGTGGAACTAAATCCCAAACGTCATTTCTTTCGAATTGGTTTAGTTCTTCTTGCATCGCAATAATCCAATAATCATCAGTTGAGGCTTCCTTAATATTTTTAGGTTCTATATTAGAAAGAAATGCTATATGACCCATTTGATTTAGTTGATTTCTTGTTTTAACTCTTTCATCAATTTCTCCTATTATATTTTGAATTGGATGATCTTTTAAAATTCTTGGTGGAGATTTTAAATCAGTTTCAATTTGATTTAAAGAAGAGATATTTTCAGGTGAAATGTTGTCAAAAGTAGAGTTTGAATTTATTAAAATGTCTTCATCATCATTTGTTTTAATTTTGAAATTTTCATCAAATGAAACATGAAGTGTTTCTTCAATAGATTTAGTTCTTATATTATAGATTCTATATGCTTTGCTTCGTTCGGAATATCCGATGAATATACATTCATCTGATTTTGGATCAAATTTACCTAATTGATCTTTTGTATTTAAAGCGAAACATTTAGAACCAAAAACTTTAAAGTAAGATATATTAGGTTTTCTACCGATGAAGAGTTCATATGGAGTATGTTTAGTTAAAGGTCGAATAGAAACACGATTTAGGACATAACAAGCAGTAGCAACGGCTTCTGCCCAAAATTGTTTTGGAAGAGTGGTTCCATTCAATAGAGTCCTAGCACATTCTTGAAGTGTTCTATTTTTACGTTCAACAACTCCATTTTGTTGAGGCGTTCTTGGAAATGAAAAGTTATGAAATATTCCCTTTTTATTACAGAACTTCTCAAACAATTCATTTTCAAATTCTCCTCCATGATCACTTCTAATATTTTTAATTTTTAGATTTTTAATATTTTGAATACGTTTAGAAAAGATTTTGAAATTCTCAAAAGTATCACTTTTGTTTTTCATAAAAAAAGTCCAAGTATATCTAGAGAAATCATCAACTATTACAAAGACATATCTATTGTGATTAATAGATTGAGTCTGAGTTGGTCCAAATAAGTCTAGATGCAACAATTCAAGAGGTTGCAAAGTTGAGATGATCTTCTTGGATTTAAAAGTAGATTTAGTTAGCTTTCCTAGTTGACAAGCATCACAAATGCTATTTACCTTAAAATTCATTTTAGGTAATCCTTTTACCAAATTATTTTTGGATAATTTATTAATAGCTTTGAAATTTATATGACAAAATCTTTTATGCCATAGCCAAGGATCATTTTCTTTGACTAATAAGCACATATTTGTATTATAATTTATTTTCATATTTAAAATATAAATATTATGATCTCTTACTCCTTCGAAAATGATATTTTTGTTATGATCAAAAATATTGCATTTATTTTCAGAAAATACTATGTTAAAACCTTTATCACATAATTGACTAATACTAAGTAAGTTATGTTTTAAATTTTTAACTAATAAGACATTTGTAATAAGAGGTAATTTAGATGTACCGTCATTGCTCACATCGCCTTTGCCGATGATGTAACCTTTTGAATTATCTCCAAAAGTGACAGATCCTCCATCTGAGTAGATAATGTTAGTTAACATATTTTTATTGCCTGTCATGTGTTTTGAGCAACCACTGTCTAGAATCCATTTTCCTCTTTTCTTAATCGGTACCTGCAAAAAATATTGAAATTCTATTGGTACCCACTTCCTCTATAGGGTCCTAAGGGTTAAATCTTAGGAAGCCAAACCCAGTTGGGTTTAGAGTTCCCTTTAAAAATAAAATTTTCATTCTTATGTACAGACATAATAAAAGATTTAATGTAGTTTTTCTTAATCAAATTATTATTAGTTTTTGGAACCCAAATCATAATTGATTTTGGATGAATAATTTTTGAAGAAGATTTTTGAGCAGATATAGATTCCTTTTTCTTAAAATTAGTATATAAAGAACCATTATTTTTAGAATGCTTTTGTATTGGTTTTTTATATCCTAATCCCTTTTTATTTGAACAAGTTTGAGAATTCTCAATTATTTTAGAGAGATTCTCTCTTCCACTGTTAAATTTAGAAACATTTTTAGAAATATTTTCCAGTTTTGTTTTAAGATTTGATACTTCTATATCAAGTGTTTTAATATTAGAGTTTAAATCATAATTTTCTTTTGCTAATTTAACATTCTCATATTTCTGTTTTTCTATTTCACTGCTTAAATCAGTCAATTGAGATGTTATATTAACATAAGATTCTTGAGATTTTACTAACTCTTCCTCTAATATTTTCTTTTCATCTTTTAACATGACAGTTTCTATTTCAGATCTATTTAATTTTCCTAAAGCATCTTTATATTTACTCTTTAGAATTCTAAGTTTATCTAACAATTCAGAGTTTATTTCTATTAAATCGTCAAAAGTTAGATCACTTACATCATCATTTGTTGCCATAAAACAAACATTGGCTTGTTCTGAATCACTATCATTATCACTGTCTGATGAAGAAGATTCTGTATCATCCCATGTAACTGAGAAGGCTTGTTTCTTTTTATATTTGTTCTTTTTGAAATTATTCTCTTTCTTCCGATCAGGACAATCTTTCTTTATGTGGCCCTTCTTGTGACATTCGAAGCATTCAAGAGATGAACTTGATGGCTTATTAAAACCCTTGTTATTTCCAAATTTATTACTCTTTTTGAATTTTAAAAACTTTTTGAAATTCTTAGCTATAAATGCCATATCATCTTCTGATTCAGAGTCTTCTTTTTCTGCTTGAAAAGCGATAGTTTTCTTGTCCTGTGCTTGTGCTCGTCTTGCCTGCAAATTTACTTCATAGGACATTAGATTTCCTATTAACTCTTCTGTTTTTATGGTTGAAATATCATTAGCTTCCTCGATAGCTAAGACTTTTCGTTCCCATTCATCAGTTAAAGAGTTAAGGATTTTTGATACAACATCAGATTCAGTAAAAGTGACTTCTAAAGCTAAAAGAGAGTGATAAATATCCTGGAATCTAGAATACATTTCACTAATACTTTCTCCTTGTTTCATCCTAAAATTTTGAAATTGGTTTTTAAGCATAGAGATCTTGCTTTGTTTTACTTTATTTGTTCCTTCGTGTGTAACCTTAAGAGTATTCCATATTTCATATCCAGTTTTACAGATACTGACTCGATTGAATTCATTTTTGTCTAAAGCACAAAATAACATGTTCATTGCTTTTGCATTTGCAGTAGCATCTAGTTTTTGAGTATTAGACCATGTAGCATACTCTGTAGTAGGGATATGATATTCAGTTTGAATAATATTCCAGGTTTCAAATCCACTTGCTTGCATAAAAATTCTCATTCTAGTTGACCAATAACTATAATTTAATCCGTTAAACAATGGTGGTCGTGTAGTGGCTTGTCCCTCAGTAAAACTGTTGCTAGTGTTATTGTCCATATTATTAAAATATCAGATAACTGTGTTATAGTTACGTGATGACCTTGCTCCGATACCAAATGAAAGTGTATATGGATCGATAATATAGTTAAACTACGACTAGCAAGTGCGGAATTATAAATAATAGTAAATGGCAGTAATAAAAATGACACCAGAGATTTTTATACTGGTTCGAACTTCTCGTTCTACGTCCAGTCCCAGACTGCTTCTGGAATTTCTTGAATAACCCTCACTTAACCCGGAGGAACAGGTATTACACCGCCTGAGCAACTGAACAGGACTTTTCCGCCTAAGCAACCGAATAGGACTTTTCCGCCTAAGCAACCGAATAGGACTTCAATTACAATTTGGAAATTGTTTCTTGACTTGTGTGTTCTTTTAATAACACGAATATAGTCAATGTAGTACACCCTTCCTATAATCTTCTTGATATGATGATTTGAATGTGCAAAGATAGGAAGTAGAGATTGAAAATCACTTGAGATTATAACAATATAAGATCAGAAAAGATAGAAAGAATTAGTTTATAAAATAGTGGATTTTCATCTCTATTTATAGTATTGAATAGTTTTAATTCAATAGTTGCAACTATTAGAAGAAGTGCAACTCTTGGTGAAGAAGACAACTCTTCAGATTTTGATATTATATGAAGAGATGCTTCAGTTCGTCAAGTTCAGATGTCTGAGATAAAAGTGACAGATGTCTGAATAATTTTGAATTTCAAAAAAAATCAAAGGAAACACTAAACAGTTAATTTAGACGTCTGTCTTTTAATTCAGACGTCTGTCTAGGATGACAGACGTCTGTTATTAAGTGACAGACGTCTATTTCATATAGAAATAGAAGAATTAACAACATAGTACTCAGACGTCTGTTATCTTAATTTAGACGTCTGAATTAATATACAGACGTCTATTTCTGTACTGTTCTGTTCCTTTGTCCATTTTATTATTTTTGAACTTGAGAAAATATATAATTTTGAAAATACTTTTTTTTATATTTATTTTAAAGCAAGATTTTCAAAAGTATATGTGTGTGTGTGTGTGTTTCATCACCATATCAGAGATTTTACAAATATATCTAACTAGATTTTATAAAGAGCTTTTAATCTTGTTGATGATAATAGCTTCTTTTGATGATTCCTGCAAGAATATTTGACATAATAATATATAGATTGAAATATATAGTTGTCGCATTAAAATCGAAGAAGTCAGGTTTCAACAGTTATTACATGCTTGTTGTTAGAGAATGGTAATATTTGATCATTATCATTTATTGTTGATTAGTTGGCTCGGATAGTTTATAAGCATTTATTGTTTTAGTTAAACTAAACACGAACACCTTGTGAATTCAGTTTCATAATTTGACTAAAAGGCATCCGGTGATAACATTGGGATAAAAACTTAAATTTAACTTTGATTGTAATAAGAATTGGTTATTATAACCTAAACTAAGAATAAACATTGTGAAATATTTTTATAAAAAAAGGGTGGAATTATATAAGTAAGATTTTTTTATAGGGGTTATGAGTGATAGAAGATTCAAACTAAGAATTCGAGAACTGAAAATCCGATGTTTTGGGAATTGTTTTCAAAGTTTTGGAAAAAATAATAATGATATTATTTTGAAAGTACTTATGAATGGTAGTATTTTGGAATTATATTAAAAGAGGTAGAAAGCACTGAACTCACTTCGGTCGCTGAAAAATAATTATGATGATGACTTCAACATCATTGATGTTCATTTTTGGATTTTTAGGTGGGGAAATGCTACCGAAGCAATTTGCTATAGGAATATTTTGATAAAGAAGATTTTGATTTAAATCCCAAAAGCATGAGTTGATTTGAAAAAGAAAAAGAGAAATATGTATATTATTATTTTGCATGATTTTTTTAGAAAAAAATAAAAAGTATTACTTGAAAGCTTTTATAGGTATGAATATGTTGGAAAGAGAATTTTAAGTAAGAAGTATGTGTGTGTGTGTGTACTTATTTTATAAAGTGGATTCTGAAATAGAAGAAGAATCTGATAAAACTAATTCGAGTGAACCGAAAATAATTAAAAATTGGAAAGAGATGTGTTCGGATGGCAAGAACTTCTCTTAAGTATTTCCTTTTTGGTAAGGGAATATATGATACTATTTATTAGTACCTAGTTCCTTAGTATCATTTTGGGGTTACTTGGGCTATATAAATATATTTTCTATGATTAAAATTTATAAAAATCATTTCAAAAGAGTTTTGAAATAAAACCTGGTATTTGGATCTCGAGTTTACTTACGATAAATAAATTCAAAATGAAAAAATTTGAACCAGATAATGGTATATACTCTTAAGATGCAGTAGAGTATTACAAAAAAATTAATCTTAAGTTACTTCTATGAAATGTTTTCATAAATAATTTTAGCAAAAATAGAAATGGCATTAGAGAAAACTAATAAAATAACTATGTAAGTTAGACATAGGTTGTTTCTCCTTTTCACATAATTTTTTATCCTAGTATCGAGCACATGACTTTGAGGTCTGCCATACTATTTCAAATAAGCAGACATCACTTGATTTTTGATGATGAACGCTTGGTAAGGGTTCTTGATATAGAACAAAATTTTTCTATCATTGTATATTGCTATGTAAGGAGAACAGATGTTCCGAATCAAGGAGCCAGATCGGAGTCCACACTAGGGAATCAGGTGAACAATTTAGTTCGAAAGAGGATCTATGAACATCATGCAGACTTACGAGTAATTTGGATGTTTCTTTCTGGGTTTGAGTTATGGGGGAATTTCGGGGTCGAAATTCTTTTAAAGGAGGAGAATGTAACGTCCTGAAATTTAAACACTTTAAATATGGATATTTGGTAGATTATTTAATAATTAATAAGTGGATTTTATTATTCAAAATACCCCTTTTTGAATATTAATTAGTGATGTTGCTGAGTTTCAAAATGTGTTTACAAAAAGAAATAGTTCAAAGGAAATTATAAAATGTAACCGAAAAACATTTTCCGAATTTTCGACTTTTCAGTTTCTAAAAGTTGTCGAAAACATTGTGTACATTGTAGTTAACATATACACATTTATAAATAAAATAAGTATGTGTTGTGCACGTAAATGTGCATATTTTTACCACCATAATTAATCAATTTAAATTAAATAAATGATCATATTGGGTATTTTAACTTGTTTAAACCAAAATTCATATTATTTCAAATCGTCTCATATTCATCTTCATCCAGGAGCAAAATGGTCATTTTGTGCATATATTAATTTTCTAAAATTTAATTGAAAATTTCTATGTTATTTTATAGGAATTTAAATCCAAATATAAGTGGCTTCATGAAGATTTATGCATGCACAAGAGTGAATACAAAGGAATGGAGATGGAAATAATTCATTTCATGGATCATGGAGGACCCCATTTACCCACCTACCTTAATGTACACTTAGGAGCTAATGCACATGCTAAAAGGCCATTGAATCTTCTTGCACACTTAATGGATGATTATTGGATGCTAATGATTACTTGGCCATCAAACTTCCTAAGAGTGTATTTTAGGCATTCCCCAAAAATATGGATTAGGGTTTCATACATGTATAAATACCCCTTATCTTCATGTAATTAGCTCTCTTCCCTTAGTCTCTTCTTTAGGCTCTCTTCTCTTAGTTAGTTTAGATCAAAAATAATATGAGAGCTCTCTTTCTTTTCATGGCTACTTAGCCATTTCTTCTTTTATGTAATTCTTTTTTATGCAATTTCAATACATGTTCTTATATTTTATTGTTTATTTCCTTTCATGCTTGTAGTGTAGTTTCATTTATTCATGCAAGTAGATTAGTGTTTGTTTCTTTACTTAGCTTTTTTTTTCATTTTTCTCTCTTTTTCCTCTTGTTTTCATTTAATGTTGCAAGCTACATTTGTTGATTTGATAACAAATATGAGAGGCTAAACCCCTCCAATTTAGGAGTAATGAAGCTCTCTAATCATGTAGCTTTAACATAATTTGATAATCTTTGCTCTCTTTTTGTGATTCATGGAAAGTTTATGTTTATGTAATTTTATGTTTGGTATTGAGTTTGATAGCCTATGTTGTTCAAAACAAATAGGCTATGCTTAGTCATATGAATCACAAATTGCCTCTTCATCTACATATGATTATGGCAATGAAGTGAAATTAAATCAAAATTTGATGGTATATATTTATAATCAATAGTTAACAGGCCATGCTTAAAATAGATTTCATTTTCAACTTCTTGTTATTTTTCATGAGAATTAAAAGTGGTTTAAAGGCTGTGTTATAGTTTGATGGCTTATGTTGAGCTAATTAATAGCACAAATGAGCCATACTTATGATAAACACATCATTTAAATTCACTTATGACCAAAAAAGAGAGATCATAATTTCATGTTTTATTGAACTATATGATCTTGAGAGTGAAATTATCTCTAAATTATCATTTAACTTTCATATTTTTATCTATTTTTCTTTGCTAGTTTTTGTTAGTTTTCTTACATTTCCAGTTTAATTCACTCTCGACTTCGGTATAATTTGATTGAATAGAGATTTAAAATCAACAATTCCCTACGGATCGACCTGTACTCACTACGTACTACGATAGTACGCCGTGCGCTTGTCGTATAAATTTTATTATAAATTTTTCGACGGTTTTCTAATTCGATAGAAATTCTGCCGTTAAACAAGTTTTTGGCGCCGTTGCTGGGGATTTGTTTTGATTTCAAATTTCAATTCTTCGAATTATTTTCTTTTTATCTTTTGTGTGTTTGTTTGTGTGTTGAGTGCATTGAATAAAAAAATATGTTGTGTTTTGTGATTGTTGTTTGATTTTTGCTTTCATTTGTTTGTTTGCTTGTTTTACTTGTTTGTTTTGCATTTGCATTTCTATTTTAAAAAAACACAATTTCAAAAAAAAATTTATTATTTGCATTTGCTTTTACATTCACATTTTGCATTTGCTTTTACATTTTACATATACCATTCTAAAACTGTGCAAACATTCTGCTGTGCACATCAGCCTGCACACAAACCTCCCCTCTGTTACATTTCTTACTGTTCCTCTACCATACAACCCTGTAGCAGTTCTAACCTCCTACATTCCATAAACCATCCAACTGCCTATAACCAAAATTGCCTCATCATACACTGTTATCTTCACAACGGCCACTTCAAATCCCATCAGCCACTTAAACAATTCAAGAAGAGACTCAACTGCCACTGCCATTGTCTAATCTACAAACTGCAACCATCTGCTCAAGTTACCACAAACATCACTCCAATTAAATTGCAGCCACATACATCGATAACTGCTGCCCCAAACCATCCTTCTCCTCATCAAAACATAGACCACCACTTACTACAATCAACATCAAACCACCGCAACCTCATGCTCATCAAATTTCCATACTGCCACTGTCCAACATATCGACAGCCCCTCCTATCAACATCTCATCTTCACCACAAACAACATCATTACCTCTTCAAACTCATCACTTCATCAACTACACACTTGAACGGATTGTACAACATCAATACTTCTCCACCTTCACATTCCCATACCTGACTATCAACAACATACAGACTCCCCATCACCGCATCATATCTTCAAACTTCATTGTCATCAAGTTTTGTTGCTCTATTCACTCCAACCACCAGAAAACCACCATATCACTTCTGCTTTCCATAGTGCACACTTCAGTCATTAACTGAATTGCATATTCTACTTGCCTGCAACATCTTTGGTACCAATTGAATCATTCACCAAACAACACAACCCTCCCATACTTCAGCATTTCTACCACCCGAAAACTCACCCAACTCCACCATCATACACATCAAAAACCTTCTGACCATCAGCCTCCATAACCAACATCTGCCTCAACTTGACTGCCTACAATTTCAACCATTTTCACTTCCACTCACTGCCAAACAAAAATGCCTATAACCACACTCCATTCACCTCATTTACACAAACCATTTCCGTGCACATTCACAAACTTACAAAACCAGCACTGCCTTACCACCAACTCACTTCACTACTGTTACAGTCAAGCATCACCTTGCTGTTGTCAATCACCAACAAATCCCATCTACAATTACTTCACCTCCACACTCTCAACACTTCATTTCTGACCCACTCCTCCACTGCCTCTAACATTTACTGCATCTTCATACAAAGCAAAAACAGTGCATCACCACTCCCAAACCCCTTACTGACCACTAACAAAAACAACTTGCACACTGCCAAAAACTATGCACTACCAAAAACTGTGCACACTGCCCGGTTTCAACTGTGCCAAACCATCACCATATATCAACTTCTGCCTTGCTCACCACCTTTGCCTTGCTATCAACCAATATCTCCTCTACATTCACATCAACTGTCAATAACATAACTGCTCTAATCATATTCTCCCCCTGCACAACAACGATTCATATCGCCCACAGCAAGTAAAACTGACAGCAACAAGTCACTCAATCCTTCATACAAATACAAGCTTCTCCACCTAACATCAATTCCATCCCCTAGCCTTACATTTGACATATATCATCATTCTCTAACAGCAATACAAACCATCATTCCAATCACCGCCTTTAACTGCTCACAGTCAATCCCTACAGTTCATCAAACTGTATCCATAGCAAGAACTCAATCGCAAACAATCAAACCCAAGATAAACTCCATTACCCAGAACCGCGACCACAACGGAGCCTCCAAGTTCAACTCGCGACCAATCAATCACTTTGACATCGCAAGTGATCTTCGCGACCATTCCTACAATCTTGCCTCACCACAATCGACACACTCGACATCGCCTATTGCCGCAATCGCACACGCAGCGACACCGAGTTCACCATCAAAACCAAATCGACTGCAACTTCACCACCACACCGTCGCAACCCGAAACAAGCAACTGATAGTAATACAAAGTTTGAATTCTATGAATTGGGTATTCTTTGGTAAACGAAGTTGGTTGAATGAAGTTAAAACCATTTGGGAATTTCAAATTTAAGAATTTGGGGAAAGGGAGAGCGAATTGGAAGAAAACCAAATTTATGAAGTTAAGAAGGAGAAGTGTGTTCTAGTATGAAGTCAGTTTAAAAAAAATTTGTCTTCTCTTTTAATTGGGCCGAGTGATACTTTGAATTTTTTTTTTAAAATCCATTTCCCTTTTTGTTTTTCAGTTTATCCTCTCTTAAAAAAACCGTTTTAGGTTTTATTTGATTAGTGAATTTAGGTTTTGGCAATTTGCTTTGAGTTCCAAAATTTGGCAATTTGTTTGGTTTCAAATTTTTCGTAGTTCATTTCAAATCACAAAAAAAAACAAAAGTTTAAATCGTCTTCATTTTTTTGGTGTTTTGCTTTTACCTGTTTCAATTCCCTTGAAAAAAAAGAACAAAAAGAAAAAAAAAACAAGTTTGAGTTTATTTTCATTTGTTTTGTTTTTGTTTTCATTTGTTTTAAATTCCATCCTTATATATAAATTAATAAAAGTGTACATATTTCTTGTTTTTTTTTCAGGTTGCCAAAACAGATTAGAATAATTGCTTGCTTCGCTCTGCTACCAAAAATAAATTGCTGGCTTGCTTATAAAAGAATTGCTGCTTTCATCTCTACTTTTATTTGAATTGCATTGTTGATTGCTTGCATTTGAAAAAAAAATTCAGAAAACAAAAAACAAAAACAAAATCCATTCGTAGTTGCATTGTTAATACACGTTTAATTTCTGCTTTGCATTTCATTCTAGAATTTTGTTTAGTAATAACGGTTAAACATCGATAACACTTAATTGTATATTGGCAAATTGCCTTCTTTGAACAATTTAATTTCTTGGTGTCTAGGCTACGACAGAGTAATAACCATTTATAAATATTTACAGTGATTCGTAAATATTATAGTGGTTGTTCCTCTGAATGTACTTAAACCTTTGGCTGCATTGCTATGGTGATTCGTGGTGCACCGATAAATCCTGTCCATTACCTGGCTAAGAACTATCTTGTTGATTTAAGACAGAGTGCGATTATACAACTTTGGGTTAACTTAGGATAAATCATTTGTAATTATAACTTTGCATTCACTTAGTTGCATTAGTTCATGCATATATAAAAAAACAAAATTTATTTTTCAAAATCCAAAATTAAAAAAAAATTGTAAATATTCCTTTTCAATTTTTAATTCCTTTGAATTTTTTTTCAAAATCAAAAATCCAAAAACATATAAAGTCTTTTCAAAAACAAAAAAAATCAAAATCCAAACCTAAAAAAAATTGTAAATATTTCTTAACTTAGTTTTTTTTAAATCCTTTCTTTTGAAATTTATTTTTCAGTTAAAAATCCAAAATCCAAAAAAAAAATTTGTTTTTTTAGAAAATATAAAATCTTTTCAAAAACAAAAATCAATTTTCCATTTTAAAAAATAAATTCTATCTGTAATATTTTTCCTTTATAAAAAAAACAACATTCTTGAAAATGTCCGAGTTTCCCGACTTACGTGAATTTTACAATAGTTGTGAAAATCCATATAATCCATATGATTTCACTCCAAATTCGTATGGATATTTTAACGACAACTATTCTATAAACAATTCGAATTTTGAATAACAAAGTTTTCAAAACGATGACCAACCCTCGACTCTTGAAAATAGCATTTCATCTTTACTTGAATTCTCTGCACAACAAAATCAAAGTATAAATGATTTGTGTAATTCATATTTGTGTAATAACTCGAGTCAAGGATTTCAAAATTTGAATTCAATTCAAAATTCAAACGATTTCGATTATAAACCATGCCAATTCAATTTCGAACTCCAAAATGAATTTAAAACTCAAAATGAAAATGGAAACAACTTTTCAAATGAATTTGGCAATGGGAATAGCCTTAACCACGTTACGATTGAAAATTTTTGTTCTCAACAAATCCAAATCGAAAATTCAAAAGTCAATAATTATAAATTGGATTTTGTTGAACAAATGGACGAAATCTACAATGATCAGATGGATTTGTTAACTGAAACATACAAAAAATTACGTGAACAACAAAATCAAATCCCAACGTGTGATGAGTCAAATGACAATCCATCTTATACCCAAATCGACGATTTTCAAACAACAACTTTTGAAACTGAAAATGACGATCTTAATAAAGTTGTTGAAAACACCGTGTAATTGAGTTGGATTTCAATTCTTTTGAAGGTGTGGAACCAAATTTTAAAATTCGACCTTCCTTTTCTCGATTTCAAAAATTTAAATACAACAACTTTGGATTTTGAACTTAAGATACGCAATGAAGTTGTTGATAATCCAACAAAGGAAGACGAATTTAACGAACACGATTTCTTTGGACTTTTTTGAAAACGAGTTCTCAAATTCTGAAGGGGATGATTTGAATCACCATTTTGATTTTGAAGTCAATAATTCTGAAAATATTTTCAATGATAAACTTGAATTTCAATTTGGTGAGAATAAACTTGAACTTCAATCAATCATTTTATCAACCCCAAAAGTCATTGAAAAGGAAACAACTCGTACAATTTCTAATAAAACGGCATTCGTTTTTCCAAATCAACATTCAATTTTGAAATCTTTTACGGTTTGATTTTCCGAGCTTAAGCTGTGTCTCGTATGCTTGACGAGACAAATGAATCGGTCTTTGGAAGACTGTTTCATTTACTTTTTGATGATATACTTTCTGAACTCTTGTAAATAATAATCTTTTCGTTTTCATGTAAATATAGGTCATCCTTTTATTTTTGCTTTAATTTTTCCTTCCACTTGGGTTGACTGTGGGGACACAGTCAAAATCAAGTGTGGGGGGAAACTTATCTTCATTTTTAATTTTTCATGGTTTATTTTTGCTTTTTCTTTTAAAAAACTCAAAAAAAATTAAAAAAAATCCCAAAAACAAATTTTATTTTGATTTATTTTTAAAGAAACACTATAGGATAAATATATGGTTTTGGTTTATTAAATTGAAATTTTTGAAAATTTATTCATCTTAACAAAAATAAAAATGAAGTTTGATTACAAATAACAATGGTTTAGCTAGTATATAGGAAGATTCATACGTGTTAATTATGAAATACATCCTAATTGAAAATCTTTGCTTTAAAAAGTGCTTGATTTAAAGTAAAGGTATAACATTTTTTTTGTCTTCTAAGTTAAATGGTGCTAAGATGATAGTGCGAAACTCTCTCTTTCAAAAAAATAATAATAATAAAAACATTTGTATATATGTAAATATTTTTAACACCTAGAGTCATGTGTTCACTCCGCATGCTCTGTACCCTTCTCACGTAAGCCCGAAAGGCAGTGCACGATCGGTATATCTGGCCTCGGTTTATCTGAGTTAGGTGTAAGTATATAAAAATTCTTTAACTAATAATGCCTACAGTCAATAAGCGTTCACACTTGTGTGTTCACTCGCCACGCTCTGTATTCCCCTCACATCAGTCCGCAAGGCAGTGCATGGATAATATATCTGGCCTTAGTTTATCTGAGTTAGGCATATGTAAATATTATTAATATCAATAAATTTTCAAAACTAAGAGAGAGTAAGCAATTGAAATCCAAGCACTATTTTTACTTATTTGATTTGACTTATTATTGAAAAGAAATGAAAACACCACTTTGATAAACTTTGATAATCAACTAAGGATCTATTTCATGGTTACACTTTGTTATCAACTGAAACAACGAGTTAAACTATTATCTATTTGTTATGATAACTTGATTTTTGTTAGAAATTTTGACGAATAAATGACTTAAATTTTCAAGATAATGACCAAAACCTATATTTAACTTATTTGTTTCAATTTAAAAGTAAATTCTTTATTGTAAATATTTTCAAAAACTCGCATTCATCTCTTTGTAAATAAATCTTGCATTTTCTAAATATTTTTATCCTGCATTCAGATTTTGTGGGTAGTATCCGCTGAAAACCCTCATGAGACAACACTCGTCCTACTGGGGACACCCAGAGGTTTAACGGCTTGTTGCAAACACTCAATACAATCGTGTTTCCTACGAAAATGGATTTATCTTAGTTTTTTTCTTTATTCGAGGACGAATAAAAAGATAAGTGTGGGGGTATTTGATGTGCACGCAAATGTGCATATTTTTACCACCATATTTAATCTATTTAAATTAAAAAATGATCATATTGGGTATTTTAACTTGTTTAAACCAAAATTCAAATTATTTCAAATCGTCACATATTCATCTTCATCTAGGGGCAAAATGGTCTTTTTGTGCATATATTAATTTTCTAAAATTTAATTGAAAATTTCTATGTTATTTTATAGGAATTTAAATTCAAATACAAGTGGCTTCATGAAGATATATGCATGCACAAGAGTGAATACAAAGGAATGGAGATGGAAATAATTTTTTTCATGGATCATGGAGGACTCCACTTACCCACCTACCTTAATGTACACTTAGGAGCTAATGCACATGCTAAAAGGCCATTGAATCTTCATGCACACTTAATGGATGATTATTGGATGTTAATGATTACTTATCCACCACACTTCCTAAGAGGGTATTTTGGGCGTTCCCCAAAAATATGGATTAATGTTTCATATATGTATAAATACCCCTTATCTTCATGTAATTAGCTCTCTTCCCTTAGTCTCTTCTTTAGGCTCTCTTCTCTTAGTTAGTTTAGATTAAAAAATAATATGAGAGCTCTCTTTCTTTTCATGACTACTTGGCCATTTCTTCTTTTATGTAATTCTTTTTTATGCAATTTCAATACATGTTTTTCTCTTTTCTTGTTTATTTCCTTGCATATTAGTAGTGTAGTTTCATGTATTCGTGCAAGTAGATTAGTGTTTGTTTCTTTACTTAGATTTTCTTTTTATTTTGCTCTCCTTTTCCTCTTGTTTTCATTAATGTTGCAAGCTACATTTGTTGATTTGATAACAAATATAAGAGGCTAAACCCCTTCAATTTAGGGGTAATGAAGTTCTCTAATCATGTAGCTTCAACATAATTTGATAATCTTTGCTCTCTTTTTGTGCTTCATGGGAAGTTGATGTTTATGTAATTTTGTGTTTGGTATTGAGTTTGATAACCTATGTTGTTCAAAACAAATGGGCTATGCTTAGTCATATGAATCACAAATTGCCTCTTCATCTACATATGATAATGGCAATGAAGTGAAATTAAATCAAAATTTGATGGTCTATATTTCTAATCAATAGTTAATAGGCCATGCTTAAAATAGATTTCATTTTCAACTTCTTGTTATTTTTCATGAGAATTAAAAGTAGTTTAAAGGTTGTGTTATAGTTTGATGGCTTATGTTGAGTTAATTAATAGCACAAATGTGCCATACTTATGATAAACACATCATTTAAATTCACTTATGACCAAAAAAGAGGGATCATAATTGAATGTTTCGTTGAACTATATGATCTAGAGAGTGAAATTATCTCTAAATTGTCATTTAACTTTCATATTTTTATCTATTTTTCTTTGCTAGTTTTTGTTAGTTTTCTTACATTTCTAGTTTAATTCACTCTCGACTTCGGTATAATTTGATTTAACAGAGATTTAAAATTAACAATTCCCTACAGATCGACCCATACTCACTACATACTACGATAGTACGCGTGCGCTTGCGGTATAAATTTTATTATAAATTTTTCGACGGTTTTCTAATTCGATAGAAATTCCGCCGTTAAACAGTATGGTTAAAGTTAATTGTTATAAAAGTAAATATATAAATTTACTTAAATAAATAAAGGAGATGTGACATGAAATGAAGTTCAAGTGTAAATTTAAACCTAAGGTACATAAGAACACCTTATTATCCAACATGTAATACATGGTTTGTACTTTGATGCGACAACGTGTAAGGAGGAAGTGATGGAGGTGATGTGGCATTAACAGGATCGAGGGCATGTACTTTAAGGATATTTTTGTACTTTACATATTTTATTTTGTATAAAAGAAAACTCTTATTTTTTCTCATTTTATCACTTCATGTTCTTACTTTTCAAAAACTCATATCTTTCCTTGAGCATTTTGAAAAATCTTATAAATGACTTCCTAAGGTTTCAAATTCAAAAATCTGTTCTTATTTCACTTCTTTCCTAAGTAAAAATACTAAAATCATTTCTTTCTCTTCTACACATCCTCACTATACAAAACAGGGCACAATATCTCTCAAACCCACCATGGCCGAGCCCTATCATGCCTAGGTCAAGCCTACTTTCCAAGATCCAAGTCCAAAAATCATTTCTTTTAAAGAAAAATTCAAAGATCTACGCCTTATTTCAAATTTTAGAAAAGATTTTGTTGATTTTTGTGAGTAATTTTCTTTCTTTTGGGGGAAAGATTTAACCTTGATATGTTGTCTATTTTGTTGTTTACTATCTTAGTTATTTGGTAGGATTTGATGTTAGTTAGTTTGTGTATATATGTGTTTGGTTATGACGTAGTATAAACTTGAAAATGGAAGTTAAATGTTAGTAAAAGTTTGCAAGTTAGGATCTTTATGTGATGGATGATGTAAAGTTGAAATCTTTACTCATGGTTGTGGTTTGTTATATGTTGTGTATGCTATGGACATGATTATGTGTTGAGATGCTAAGAACAGTTGAAACCTTTGTATAGTATTTGCGACTTGGATTCCTTGTGAGAAGTTATGTTGAATTATTTTCAAATAAAAAAATCATCTTCAAGTTCTAAACTTAGTTTTACTTTTCTAGACACTTACTTTATGTTTTGGAAAAGTAAGTGAGCTTCCAAAAGTGATAAGTTTACAAAGTAAACTTAGGAAAATAATATCAAGTTATGGTATCCATAGCGATAGTTGCTATAAATGCAGTTCGGTGTAAATTCAATTTTTTATAAAATTAAGTTTTTACTTTAAAGTATTTTAGAAATGTTTTATAAACTTAATGATGATGTTGAAGAAAGTTAATTAAAAATTTAATAATTAATTTTTAATTAAATAAGTTTGGTAATTAATAAATAATTAAGTATTAAAGTAAGTATATTAATTTTAATTAAGTGGAGATTAGTTACTAATTAATTATATTTTTTAAAGTGAGATTAATTTTAATTAATTATTGATTGAGTAAGACTAATTTTTAATTAATTATGAGTTAAGTATAAGGCTATTTTTTTATTAATTATTAATTAAGTATATAATTAATTATTAATTAGTTATTAAGCAAGTGTTTAATTATAATTAATTAATAATTAAAGGGTTGTTATAAGTTAATTATTTCTTAATTAATAATTAAGTTTAAGTTAAGACCTAATTAAGGTTTGACTATGATTTAATTAACGGTTTAACTTGTATTAATTACTTCAAAACAGGTTTGAGTTTTTAATTACTTTGTTTTCCAAGGATCAAATTATTTTAAAGGTAACTTTCTTTTATGAAGCATAGTCTTGAAACACAAGGGATTCTATTGTCGATACTATTAAGTAACCATACAAATGTGAATAGGTTATACTAAACTTTGGCATTTGTGTAGTAAAATAAATCTCCTTTCTGTTATAAATTAATTAATTAGATTATCTGGACATCTATTTTGCAGAATAAATCTCTGTTTTGGTATTAATAAATTAAGAAAAGCATATGGACATCCATCTAGCAGAATAAATCTCTATCCTTTTATAAATAAATGAAGTAGATTATGTTGACATCCATCTAGCAGAATAAATCTCCGTTATACTATTATGTTGATTGGGCCATTGAATTGTATAACAGTAATATTGGATAAGAGATGTTCTCTCTTTATGTAGAGTTGTTACTTGCCTTTGTATTTGTACTCACCTTTATGTTATGTGACGTTGGAATGGAAATGTAATCCCCTTTAAAATATTTTTGTTAAATCTTGTGCGTAGGTTTTACAAAGGTAATTAATTTTTTAAAATAAGGATGAGATTTAAGTTAATTGATTACCTTATTAATGACATTCAAAAATTAATTAATCATTGTAAATAATGATAATTAAAGTTAATTAATTATTTAAATAATGACATGATTAAGATTTATCATTCATTTTACTTATGACATTTTAAAAATAATTAATCATTTTAACTAATAATGTTTAAGGCTAATTTATCTTCTTATATATAAAGCAAATACTTTGGTAAAATGGTCAGAATGAGGCCTTTTTGGTAATACCTAAAAAATCCACTTTCAAATTCAAGACATGCATGCTAATATAAGGACCTTAATGTCATTTGTGTTTTCCCTCACTATTCCTGTTCCATTTTTGGCACACGTTCCAGTGCACCTGTCATCCTAATTTCAATCGCCATCACTCATCTCTCTTTCTTCCCTACGCAAAACAGAGGCTTTAATAATTTTCCATCTCCTTGCAAAGTTTCAAAGGAAAAATGAACCCAAAAAATTTAAATCGAGTTAGCAATGGGGTAAGACGAAGAGGCAAAGATCAAACGACAAACTTCAAGTTCAGGTCTTTTTTACTTAATCACTTTTCTTATTTAGAATAATTACCTTTCACGAAATAGTTTTTCCTATAGCTTCTGTATGATTTGACTAGCTATAGGCTCTAATTTGATTTACACAAATAGTAGAATTCTAGAACTCATGTGGTTGAAATAAATGTACGATCTTCAAATGTGAAATAAATCGCATTAGTAGATCTATTAAAGGCATATCGCTACTTTAGATATTTGTCAATAAAATCCATTTAAATTTAAACCAAGGTAACATCTTTTGGTTTCAATGAATAAGTAAGACCAAACCATAGGACATTAGGGAAAAGCTGCTTTTGGATTTGTCAAATTATTTATTTTCTCCATCTTCATAAAGGTATGCTTAAAACATTTATTAGTATTGAACTCTTAACTTTGTAATCAAGCAATTATTCATAATGGTTGTGTTAGCTATTCATGAGAAATCATTCATTCATTGTTTTTCTAATTGAATAGAACCCAAAATTCAGTATATGCTTCCTTTTGTGAATAATTACTGTATTTTTAGGTTTATTTTGGTTAACGAATGATGATTGAAAAAGCTCATTATATTCTTTCAAAGGTTTAGTTTTATTATTCTTTCCTTGAATTTGTTAGTTTAGTATTTAATTTGTAAATTATTTATGAAGCAATTTAGAGGTGAAGCAAGTTACTGTTGAAGCAATTTAGAAATGATGTTAATTTAGGTAACTATGTAGACTGAGAATTAAATTAACTTATTGTTTGATTTTTAAAATAAAATATGGTGTCATGAACAATGTTTGAATTTTTAGATCAAGTCATTTTAGATTGTAAGATAAAGAAATGGATATCATGTCTTCCTTTGGAAGCAATAAAACATATCTAATCTAGTCATCTACTATATTTTGTAGAAAAAAAGCAAATTGTTGAGGTTGTGATACAATTGGTACTTTTAGCAAGAACACAAGAACAATGATGATTTTAGAAGAAGATCTTTGCTATGAATTCGACTGGTAAGCATTCATTCACAAGTTGTTTGCTTTTCTTCCATTTGATTGATATTTACTACTCCAAAAAAGATCAAAATTTAACTTTGTTCACACGATATTTTCCCTAAGACATTGTTCTTGAATTAAGTAGATTATGTTGACATCCATCTAGCAGAATAAATCTCCATTATACTATTATGTTGATTTGGCCATTGAATTGTATAACAGTAATATTGGATAAGAGATGTTCTCTATTTATGTAGAGTTGTTACTTGCCTTTGTATTTGTACTCACCTTTATGTTATGTGACGTTGGAATGGAAATGTAATCCCCTTTAAAATATTTTTGTTAAATCTTGTGCGTAGGTTTTACAAAGATAATTAATTTTTTAAAATAAGGATGAGATTTAAGTTAACTGATTACCTTATTAATGACATTCTAAAATTAATTAATCATTTTAAATAATGATAATTAAAGTTAATTAATTATTTAAATAATGACATGATTAAGATTTATCATTCATTTTGCTTATGACATTTTAAAAATAATTAATCATTTTAACTAATAATGTTTAAGGCTAATTTATCTTCTTATATATAAAGCAAATACTTTGGTAAAATGGTCAGAATGAAGCCTTTTTGGTAATACCTAAAATATCCACTTTCAAATTCAAGGCATGCATGCTAATATAAGGACCTTAATGTCATTTGTGTTTTCCCTCACTATTCCTGTTCCATTTTTGGCACACGTTCCAGTGCACCTGTCATCCTAATTTCAATCGCCATCACTCATCTCTCTTTCTTCCCTACGCAAAATGGAGGCTTTAATAATTTTCCATCTCCTTGCAAAGTTTCAAAGGAAAAATGAACCCAAAAATTTTAAATCGAGTTAGCAATAGGGTAAGATGAAAAGGCAAAGATCAAACGACAAACTTCAAGTTCAGGTCTTTTTTACTTAATCACTTTTCTTATTTAGAATAATTACCTTTCACGAAATAGTTTTTCCTATGGCTTCTGTATGATTTGACTAGCTATAGGCTCTAATTTGATTTACACAAATAGTAGAATTCTAGAACTCATGTGGTTGAAATAAATGTACGAATTTCAAATGTGAAATAAATCGCATTAGTAGATCTATTAAAGGCATATCGCTACTTTAGATATTTGTCAATAAAATCCATTTAAATTTAAACCAAGGTAACATCTTTTTGTTTCAATGAATGAGTAAGACCAAACCATAGGACATTAGGGAAAAGCTGCTTTGGGATTTATCAAATTATTTATTTTCTCCATCTTCATAAAGGTATACTTAAAACATTTATTAGTATTGAACTCTTAACTTTGTAATCAAGCAATTATTCATAATGATTGTGTTAGCTATTCATGAGAAATCATTCATTCGTTGTTTTTCTAATTGAATAGAACCCAAAATTCAGTATATGCTTCCTATTGTGAATAATTACTGTATTTTTAGGTTTATTTTGGTTAATGAATGATGATTGAAAAAGCTCATTATATTCT
Organism: Allium fistulosum; assembly: GCA_030737815.1. Lineage (NCBI taxonomy): Eukaryota > Viridiplantae > Streptophyta > Magnoliopsida > Asparagales > Amaryllidaceae > Allium > Allium fistulosum. The sequence goes on along the minus strand of CM060903.1, from coordinate 343,700,848 downwards.
TCAAAGGTTTAGTTTTATTATTCTTTCCTTGAATTTGTTAGTTTAGTATTTAATTTGTAGATTATTTATGAAGCAATTTAGAGGTGAAGCAAGTTATTGTTGAAGCAATTTAGAAATGATGTAAACTTAGGTAACTATGTAGACTGAGAATTAAATTAACTTATTGTTTGATTTTTAAAATAAAATATGGTGTCATGAACAATGTTTTAATTTTTAGATCAAGTCATTTTAGATTGTAAGATAAAGAAATGGATATCATGTCTTCCTCTAGAAGCAATAAAACATATCTAATTTAGTTGTCTACTATATTTTGTAGAAAAAAGCAAATTGTTGAGGTTGTGATACAATTGGTACTTTTAGCGAAGAACACAAGAACAATGATGATTTTAGAAGAAGATCTTTGTTATGAATTCGAATGGTAAGCATTCATTCACAAGTTGTTTGCTTTTCTTCAATTTGATTGATATTTAAAACTCCAAAAAAGATCAAAATGTCAAAATTTAACTTTGTTCACACGATATTTTCCCTAAGACATTGTTCTTGAATTAAGTAGATTATGTTGACATCCATCTAGCAGAATAAATCTCCGTTATACTATTATGTTGATTGGGCCATTGAATTGTATAACAGTAATATTGGATAAGAGATGTTCTCTCTTTATGTAGAGTTGTTACTTGCCTTTGTATTTGTACTCACCTTTATGTTATGTGACGTTGGAATGGAAATGTAATCCCCTTTAAAATATTTTTGTTAAATCTTGTGCGTAGGTTTTACAAAGATAATTAATTTTTTAAAATAAGGATGAGATTTAAGTTAATTGATTACCTTATTAATGACATTCAAAAATTAATTAATCATTGTAAATAATGATAATTAAAGTTAATTAATTATTTAAATAATGACATGATTAAGATTTATCATTCATTTTACTTATGACATTTTAAAAATAATTAATCATTTTAACTAATAATGTTTAAGGCTAATTTATCTTCTTATATATAAAGCAAATACTTTGGTAAAATGGTCAGAATGAGGCCTTTTTGGTAATACCTAAAAAATCCACTTTCAAATTCAAGACATGCATGCTAATATAAGGACCTTAATGTCATTTGTGTTTTCCCTCACAATTCCTGTTCCATTTTTGGCACACGTTCCAGTGCACATGTCATCCTAATTTCAATCGCCATCACTCATCTCTCTTTCTTCCCTACGCAAAACGGAGGCTTTAATAATTTTCCATCTCCTTGCAAAGTTTCAAAGGAAAAATGAACCCAAAAAATTTAAATAGAGTTAGCAATGGGGTAAGACGAAGAGGCAAAGATCAAACGACAAACTTCAAGTTCAGGTCTTTTTTACTTAATCACTTTTCTTATTTAGAATAATTACCTTTCACGAAATAGTTTTTCCTATAGCTTCTGTATGATTTGACTAGCTATAGGCTCTAATTTGATTTACACAAATAGTAGAATTCTAGAACTCATATGGTTGAAATAAATGTACGAACTTCAAATGTGAAATAAATCGCATTAGTAGATCTATTAAAGGCATATCGCTACTTTAGATATTTGTCAATAAAAACCATTTAAATTTAAACCAAGGTAAAATCTTTTGGTCTCAATGAATAAGTAAGACCAAACCATAGGACATTAGGGAAAAGCTGCTTTTGGATTTGTCAAATTATTTATTTTCTCCATCTTCATAAAGGAATGCTTAAAACATTTATTAGTATTGTACTCTTAACTTTGTAATCAAGCAATTATTCATAATGGTTGTGTTAGCTATTCATGAGAAATCATTCATTCGTTGTTTTTCTAATTGAATAGAACCCAAAATTCAGTATATGCTTCCTTTTATGAATAATTACTATATTTTTAGGTTTATTTTGGTTAACGAATGATGATTGAAAAAGCTCATTATATTCTTTCAAAGGTTTAGTTTTATTATTCTTTCCTTGAATTTGTTAATTTAGTATTTAATTTGTAAATTATTTATTAAGCAATTTAGAGGTGAAGCAAGTTACTGTTGAAGAAATTTAGAAATGATGTAAACTTAGGTAACTATGTAGACTGAGAATTAAATTAACTTATTATTTGATTTTTAAAATAAAATATGGTGTCATGAACAATGTTTTAATTTTTAGATCAAGTCATTTTAGATTGTAAGATAAAGAAATGGATATCATGTCTTCCTCTGGAAGCAATAAAACATATCTAATTTAGTCGTCTACTATATTTTGTAGAAAAAAAGCAAATTGTTGAGGTTGTGATACAATTGGTACTTTTAGCGAAGAACACAAGAACAATGATGATTTTAGAAGAAGATCTTTGCTATGAATTCGAATGGTAAGCATTCATTCACAAGTTGTTTGCTTTTCTTCCATTTGATTGATATTTACGACTCCAAAAAAGATCAAAATGTCAAAATTTAACTTTGTTCACACGATATTTTCCCTAAGACATTGTTCTTGAATTAAGTAGATTATGTTGACATCCATCTAGCAGAATAAATCTCCGTTATACTATTATGTTGATTGGGCCATTGAATTGTATAACAGTAATATTGGATAAGAGATGTTCTCGATTTATGTAGAGTTGTTACTTTGCTTTGTATTTGTACTCACCTTTATGTTATGTGACGTTGGAATGGAAATGTAATCCCCTTTAAAATATTTTTGTTAAATCTTGTGCGTAGGTTTTACAAAGAAAATTAATTTTTTAAAATAAGGATGAGATTTAAGTTAATTGATTACCTTATTAATGACATTCTAAAATTAATTATTCATTTTAAATAATGATAATTAAAGTTAATTAATTATTTAAATAATGACATGATTAAGATTTATCATTCATTTTACTTATGACAATTTAAAAATAATTAATCATTTTAACTAATAATGTTTAAGGCTAATTTATCTTCTTATATATAAAGCAAATACTTTGGTAAAATGGTCAGAATGAAGCCTTTTTGGTAATATCTAAAATATCCACTTTCAAATTCAAGGCATGCATGCTAATATAAGGACGTTAATGTCATTTGTGTTTTCCCTCACTATTCCTGTTCCATTTTTGGCACACGTTCCAGTGCACCTGTCATCCAAATTTCAATCGCCATCACTCATCTCTCTTTCTTCCCTATGAAAAATGGAGGCTTTAATAATTTTCCATCTCCTTGCAAAGTTTCAAAGGAAAAATGAACCCAAAAAATTTAAATCGAGTTAGCAATGGGGTAAGATGAAGATGCAAAGATCAAACGACAAACTTCAAGTTCAGGTCCTTTTTACTTAATCACTTTTCTTATTTAGAATAATTACCTTTCACGAAATAGTTTTTCCTATAGCTTCTGTATGATTTGACTAGCTATAGGCTCTAATTTGATTCACACAAATAGTAGAATTCTAGAACTCATGTGGTTGAAATAAATGTACGAATTTCAAATGTGAAATAAATCGCATTAGTAGATCTATTAAAGGCATATCGCTACTTTAGATATTTGTCAATAAAATCCATTTAAATTTAAACCAAGGTAACATCTTTTGGTTTTAATGAATGAGTAAGACCAAACCATAGGACATTAAGGAAAAGCTGCTTTTGGATTTGTCAAATTATTTATTTTCTCCATCTTCATAAAGGTATGCTTAAAACATTTATTAGTATTGAACTCTTAACTTTATAATCAAGCAATTATTCATAATGGTTGTGTTAGCTATGCATGAGAAATCATCCATTCGTTGTTTTTCTAATTGAATAGAACCCAAAATTCAGTATATGCTTCCTTTTGTTAATAATTACTGTATTTTTAGGTTTATTTTGGTTAACGAATGATGATTGAAAAAGCTCATTATATTCTTTCAAAGGTTTAGTTTTATTATTCTTTCCTTGAATTTGTTAGTTTAGTATTTAATTTGTAAATTATTTATGAAGCAATTTAGAGGTGAAGCAAGTTACTGTTGAAGCAATTTATAAATGATGTAAACTTAGGTAACTATGTAGACTGAGAATTAAATTAACTTATTGTTTGATTTTTAAAATAAAATATGGGGTCATGAACAATGTTTTAATTTTTAGATCAAGTCATTTTAGATTGTAAGATAAAGAAATGGATATCATGTCTTCCTCTGGAAGCAATAAAACATATCTAATTTAGTCGTCTACTATATTTTGTTGAAAAAAAGAAAATTGTTGAGGTTGTGATACAATTGGTACTTTTAGCGAAGAACACAAGAACAATGATGATTTTAAAAGAAGATCTTTGCTATGAATTTGAATGGTAAGCATTCATTCACAAGTTGTTTGCTTTTCTTCCATTTGATTGATATTTACGACTCCAAAAAAGGTCAAAATGTCAAAATTTAACTTTGTTCACACGATATTTTCCCTAAGACATTATTCTTGAATTAAGTAGATTATGTTGACATCCATCTAGCAGAATAAATCTCCGTTATACTATTATGTTGATTGGGCCATTGAATTGTATAACAGTAATATTGGATAAGAGATGTTCTCGATTTATGTAGAGTTGTTACTTTGCTTTGTATTTGTACTCACCTTTATGTTATGTGACGTTGGAATGGAAATGTAATCCCCTTTAAAATATTTTTGTTAAATCTTGTGCGTAGGTTTTACAAAGAAAATTAATTTTTTAAAATAAGGATGAGATTTAAGTTAATTGATTACCTTATTAATGACATTCAAAAATTAATTAATCATTGTAAATAATGATAATTAAAGTTAATTAATTATTTAAATAATGACATGATTAAGATTTATCATTCATTTTACTTATGATATTTTAAAAATAATTAATCATTTCAACGAATAATGTTTAAGGCTAATTTATCTTCTTATATATAAAGCAAATACTTTGGTAAAATGGTCAGAATGAAGCTTTTTTGGTAATACCTAAAATATCCACTTTCAAATTCAAGGCATGCATGCTAATATAAGGACGTTAATGTCATTTGTGTTTTCCCTCACTATTCCTGTTCCATTTTTGGCACACGTTCCAGTGCACCTGTCATCCTAATTTCAATCGCCATCACTCATCTCTCTTTCTTCCCTACGCAAAATGGAGGCTTTAATAATTTTCCATCTCCTTGCAAAGTTTCAAAGGAAAAATGAACCCAAAAAATTTAAATCGAGTTAGCAATGGGGTAAGATGAAGATGCAAAGATCAAACGACAAACTTCAAGTTCAGGTCCTTTTTACTTAATCACTTTTCTTATTTAGAATAATTACCTTTCACGAAATAGTTTTTCCTATAGCTTCTGTATGATTTGACTAGCTATAGGCTCTAATTTGATTTACACAAATAGTAGAATTCTAGAACTCATGTGGTTGAAATAAATGTACAAATTTCAAATGTGAAATAAATCGCATTAGTAGATCTATTACAGGCATATCGCTACTTTAGATATTTGTCAATAAAATCCATTTAAATTTAAACCAAGGTAACATCTTTTAGTTTTAGTGAATGAGTAAGACCAAACCATAGGACATTAGGGAAAAGCTGCTTTTGGATTTGTCAAATTATTTTTTTTCTCCATCTTCATAAAGGTATGCTTAAAACATTTATTAGTATTGAACTCTTAACTTTGTAATCAAGCAATTATTCATAATGGTTGTGTTAGCTATTCATGAGAAATCATTCATTCGTTGTTTTTCTAATTGAATAGAACCCAAAATTAGGTATATGCTTCCTTTTGTGAATAATTACTGTATTTTTAGGTTTATTTTGGTTAACGAATGATGATTGAAAAAGCTCATTATATTCTTTCAAAGGTTAAGTTTTATTATTCTTTCCTTGAATTTGTTAGTTTAGTATTTAATTTGTAAATTATTTATGAAGCAATTTAGAGGTGAAGCAAGTTACTGTTGAAGCAATTTAGAAATGATGTAAACTTAGGTAACTATGTAGACTGAGAATTAAATTAACTTATTGTTTGATTTTTAAAATAAAATATGGTGTCATGAACAATGTTTTAATTTTTAGATCAAGTCATTTTAGATTGTAAGATAAAGAAATGGATATCATATCTTCCTTTGGAAGCAATAAAACATATCTAATTTAGTCGTCTACTATATTTTGTAGAAAAAAGCAAATTGTTGAGGTTGTGATACAATTGGTACTTTTAGCGAAGAACACAAGAACAATGATGATTTTAGAAGAAGATCTTTGCTATGAATTCAAATGGTATGCATTCATTCACAAGTTGTTTGCTTTTCTTCCATTTGATTGATATTTACTACTCCAAAAAAGATCAAAATGTCAAAATTTAACTTTGTTCACACGATATTTTCCCTAAGACATTGTTCTTGAATTAAGTAGATTATGTTGACATCCATCTAGCAGAATAAATCTCAGTTATACTATTATGTTGATTGGGCCATTGAATTGTATAACAGTAATATTGGATAAGAGATGTTCTCTATTTATGTAGAGTTGTTACTTGCCTTTGTATTTGTACACACCTTTATGTTATGTGACGTTGGAATGGAAATGTAATCCCCTTTAAAATATTTTTGTTAAATCTTGTGCGTAGGTTTTACAAAGATAATTAATTTTTTAAAATAAGGATGAGATTTAAGTTAATTGATTACCTTATTAATGACATTCTAAAATTAATTAATCATTTTAAATAATGATAATTAAAGTTAATTAATTATTTAAATAATGACATGATTAAGATTTATCATTCATTTTACTTATGACATTTTAAAAATAATTAATCACTTTATCTAATAATGTTTAAGGCTAATTTATCTTCTTATATATAAAGCAAATACTTTGGTAAAATGGTCAGAATGAAGCCTTTTTGGTAATACCTAAAATATCCACTTTCAAATTCAAGACATGCATGCTAATATAAGGACCTTTATGTCATTTGTGTTTTCCCTCACTATTCCTGTTCCATTTTTGGCACACGTTCCAGTGCACCTGTCATCCTAATTTCAATCGCCATCACTCATCTCTCTTTCTTCCCTACGCAAAATGGTGGCTTTAATAATTTTCCAACTCCTTGCAAAGTTTCAAAAAAAAAATGAACCCAAAAAATTTAAATCGAGTTAGCAATGGGGTAAGACGAAGAGGCAAAGATCAAACGACAAACTTCAAGTTCAGGTCTTTTTTACTTAATCAATTTTCTTATTTAGAATAATTACCTTTCACGAAATAGTTTTTCCTATAGCTTCTGTAAGATTTGACTAGCTATAGGCTCTAATTTGATTTACACAAATGGTAGAATTCTAGAACTCATGTGGTTGAAATAAATGTACGAACTTCAAATGTGAAATAAATCGCATTAGTAGATCTATTAAAGGCATATCGCTACTTTAGATATTTGTCAATAAATCCATTTATATTTTAAACCAAGGTAACATCTTTTGGTTTCAATGAATGAGTAAGACCAAACCATAGGACATTAGGGAAAAGCTGCTTTTGGATTTGTCAAATTATTTATTTTCTCCATCTTCATAAAGGTATGTTTAAAACATTTATTAGTATTGAACTCTTAACTTTGTAATCAAGCAATTATTCATAATGGTTGTGTTAGCTATTCATGAGAAATCATTCATTCGTTGTTTTTCTAATTGAATAGAACCCAAAATTCAGTATATGCTTCCTTTTGTGAATAATTACTGTATTTATAGGTTTATTTTGGTTAACGAATGATGATTGAAAAAGCTCATTATATTCTTTCAAAGGTTTAGTTTTATTATTCTTTCCTTGAATTTGTTAGTTTAGTATTTAATTTGTAAATTATTTATGAAGCAATTTAGAGGTGAAGAAAGTTACTATTGAAGCAATTTAGAAATGATGTAAACTTAGGTAACTATGTAGACTGAGAATTAAATTAACTTATTGTTTGATTTTTAAAATAAAACATGGTGTCATGAACAATGTTTTAATTTTTAGATCAAGTCATTTTAGATTGTAAGATAAAGAAATGGTTATCATGTCTTCCTCTGGAAGCAATAAAACATATCTAATTTAGTCGTCTACTATATTTTGTAGAAAAAAGCAAATTGTTGAGGTTGTGATACAATTGGTACTTTTAGCGAAGAACACAAGAACATTGATGATTTTAGAAGAAGATCTTTGCTATGAATTCGAATGGTAAGCATTCATTCACAAGTTGTTTGCTTTTCTTCCATTTGATTGATATTTACTACTCCAAAAAAGATCAAAATGTCAAAATTTAACTTTGTTCACACGATATTTTCCCTAAGACATTGTTCTTGAATTAAGTAGATTATGTTGGCATCCATCTAGCAGAATAAATCTCCGTTATACTATTATGTTGATTGGGCCATTGAATTGTATAACAGTAATATTGGATAAGAGATGTTCTCTATTTATGTAGAGTTGTTACTTGCCTTTGTATTTGTACTCACCTTTATATTATGTGACATTGGAATGGAAATGTAATCCCCTTTAAAATATTTTTGTTAAATCTTGTGCGTAAGTTTTACAAAGATAATTAATTTTTTAAAATAAGGATGAGATTTAAGTTAACTGATTACCTTATTAATGACATTCTAAAATTAATTAATCATTTTAAATAATGATAATTAAAGTTAATTAATTATTTAAATAATGACATGATTAAGATTTATCATTCATTTTACTTATGACATTTTAAAAATAATTAATCATTTTAACTAATAATGTTTAAGGCTAATTTATCTTCTTATATATAAAGCAAATACTTTGGTAAAATGGTCAGAATGAAGCCTTTTTGGTAATACCTAAAATATCCACTTTCAAATTCAAGGCATGCATGCTAATATAAGGACCTTAATGTCATTTGTGTTTTCCCTCACTATTCCTGTTCCATTTTTGGCACATGTTCCAGTGCACCTGTCATCCTAATTTCTATCGCCATCACTCATCTCTCTTTCTTCCCTACGCAAAATGGAGGCTTTAATAATTTTTCATCTCCTTGCAAAGTTTCAAAGGAAAAATGAACCCAAAAAATTTAAATCGAGTTAGAAATGGGGTAAGATGAAGAGGCAAAGATCAAACGACAAACTTCAAGTTCAGGTCTTTTTTATTTAATAACTTTTCTTATTTAGAATAATTACCTTTCACGAAATAGTTTTTCCTATAGCTTCTGTATGATTTGACTAGCTATAGGCTCTAATTTGATTTACACAAATAGTAGAATTCTAGAACTCATGTGGTTGAAATAAATGTACGAATTTCAAATGTGAAATAAATCGCATTAGTAGATCTATTAAAGGCATATCGCTACTTTAGATATTTGTCAATAAAATCCATTTAAATTTAAACCAAGGCAACATCTTTTGGTTTCAATGAATGAGTAAGACCAAACCATAGGACATTAGGGAAAAGCTGCTTTTGGATTTGTCAAATTATTTATTTTCTCCATCTTCATAAAGGTATGCTTAAAACATTTATTAGTATTGAACTCTTAACTTTTTTTTTTTTTTTTTTTTTTTTTTGGCAAAGCCAGCGGGGTTAACTGGGCCCCTACCAGTTTATTGCAACACAATAAAAAATGATTCAAAACATGCTTTGAATCAGAAAAGGAAAGTTACTGGGAATAACAAAGAAGATCAAAGAAAAAACAAGGAGAGACATTATCGCCAAGCATCAATCACAATGTCTGGGAACTGGCACTCTTTCCTAATTAATTGCATGCACACACGATGCTTCATGTCAGACCGTAGAGAACAAACGGTTCTTCTCTTGTTTTCGAAAACTATAATGTTTCTCTCTTTCCAAATTACATCCATATAAATTTTAATGCATATGATTAAAACACGGTATGCACTACTCTTCCACTTCGTTGCAATGAGAATTATGTTCCAATCTATCGCAGAGATTGGGGCTGTTCTCTGAAGACTACTCAGAAGCAAGGCAAGAAGAGCACTTAAACTGGGGCACTTGAAGAAAAGATGATCAACAGTTTCGACATGTTGGTCACAAAAAACACAGTCAGGGGAACTACTAATCCCATAGCCAATTAAAACATCTCTGGTGAGGAGAGCACTGCTAACAACCTTCCAGAACATTAAATTTTCTCTCGGAGGTGAATCATTGCTCCAAAGAATAGGAAACCACTTAGCTGCAGGATGTTCAGTGTCAGTACTCAAGAGTTTTGTTACCTGCTTTATACTGTGGGGATTATTACCCCAAGTCACGATTGAAGCTTGGTCAGTATTGTACTTTGAACTCTGGATAGTATTCCATAGTTGCCGAATAACATTGCTACTATTGTAAGGTAGGTAGATTCTACCATCAGTTAGGTACTCACTAACTTTGGCTTCACGGTGAACCCCAGATTGGATAATCAACGCATGATCAATGATTGTAGATAGAATGAACCCAGAACGTACCCAGGGTTCATCCCAAAAACTTGTATTTGAGTTGAACTGCACAGGATATTGGATCATGGGAAGGTACTCATCCCTGAGCTTGAGGATATTCCTCCATGTCCAACTGCTGCCTTGAGCTATATCCATCATCCAGAACTTGGCATGCTTAATATTGTACGTCCATGTCCATTTGACCCACAGACTGTCCTTCTTTGTTATTACATCATGGAAGTGTTTGCTAATTGCAGCTCTGTTCCATATTTTTGCATTAATGATCCCCAGACCTCCCAACTGAAGAGAAGTTTCACATTTTGCAAAAGAACAGGGCAACAATTTCTTATTGAACATGCTTCCAGTCCAAAAATATCTAATCATGGCAGAGCGAACGAGTTGCAGAAGTTTGGTAGGGAGAATAACAAAGCGGGCCCAATACACCAGGGATGGGAAAACAACTGATTTAATAAGCACAAGCCTACCACTTTGAGACATAGTACGATTTTCCCAAGCATTCATAACATCAGTTATTTTGTTAAAAAGGGGGAGGCAGTCTGCTATGGTAATTCTTTTGGTTATAATGGGCAAGCCTAGGTATTTCATATCATCCTGCATACTAGTAAACCCGCTGTGCTGATACAGACAAGTTGCCTGATTTTCAGTTATACCAGCAAACAGCAAGGAGGACTTGGCCTTGTTGATGGATAACCCAGTCATAAGATGGAAGGAATTGAGAGCACTCAGAATTTCAGTAATGGAGAATGCTTCAGGCTTTGTGAATATCATCACATCATCAGCAAACATAATGGAGGATATGTTGTGCAGTGAACACTTCGGGTGATACTTAATCAGACCTTGAGAATATTTGGAGTTAAGAAGAACAGTGAGCACTTCCATGACTAAGAGAAAAATAAAAGAGGAAATTGGGTCACCCTGCCTTATTCCTTTTTGGCAGCCAAAGTAACCAACAGGCCTACCATTAACAATGACAGAGAATGATGGGGATGATATGCAAGTGTATATCCAGGATACGAAGATTTTGGGGAAGCCCATGATAGCCATAATCCTCACAATTGATTCCCAGTGAATAGAATCATAGGCTTTAGATATGTCAATTTTTAGAGCTGCTGCAGGGGTAGCATTACATTTTCCATATCCTTTCATCAACTCATGAGCAATGAGAACATTGTCAAGAATGTTTCTTGAGGGGATGAAGGCAGCTTGGTTGTGAGACACAATAGAGGGAAGGACACACACAATCCTAGTTGCAAGAATTTTCGATATACATTTGTACAGAACATTACAACACGAAATTGGCCTGTAGGAAGAAACTTTGTGAGGGGGGGAAACTTTAGGAATTAATGCAATGTTCGTTGCATTTATCTGTCTGAGCATTTTACACTTATTGAAGAAATTGTGGATAGCTTTACAAAATTCATGTCCAAGCACAGACCATGTAGCTATGTAGAATTTAACATTCAGACCATCAGGCCCAGCAGCTGAATTTAGGTTCATGGAAAATAGGGCTGTTCTTATTTCTTCATCAGTGACAGGGTTTACTAAGGTTTGGGCTTGCAGAACTGAAATTTTTGTTAAGGGAAGGGAGGAAATGAGGTTAAGGTTAGGAGTGAAGCCAGAACTGTTGCTAAAAATATTTTTGAAGTAATCAATAAATGCCTGATCAACTGTTTCAGGAGAAGAGTAAACATTACCATGGTCATCCATTATGTTGTATATGTTTTCTCTGGCATGTTTGACCCGAAGAGTGTCATGGAAAAATTTTGTGTTCTTATCTCCTTCTTCATACCATCTGTTTCGAAGCTTTTGGCTTTTCATACTAGCTTCCATCTGCAAAGCTTGATTCACTTCCAAGAATAAACGACCTTCTTCATTGGCAGCAATGACATCATCAGGAAACTCCATCATGTGGTCTTGTTTTGCTTTTAGTTGTTCAGTGAGAGTGGTTGAAAGCAAACTGCCATGCCCAAAGATGGAGGTAGCCCAAGTTTTGAGAGATTGCTTTATGGCTTTTAGTTTCCTGCAAAACTTGTACATTGGGTTACCAAAACAGATAATAGTGTTATGAGCAGATGTAACTATATCAATAAAATCAACATGATTAGCCCAAGCGTTAAAAAATTTAAAACTTCTTTTGTCTCTTCTTAAATGGGGATCAAGTGAAAGGATTAGAGGAGAATGGTCAGACATTATAGGGTGAGGTAGGTAAACAGATATTGATGGCCATAGACTAAGGGAGGGAATATTGCAAAAACAATGATCAATAGTGGTGAAAGTGCGCACCCCACTACGGCTACGGTTGTTCCAGGAGAATTTAGCACCTGCTTTATTAACCAAAATCAGGTCAGAGTCATAAATGGAAATATTGAAAGGCGCTATGTCTTTGGGAAGAAGAGGAGTTCCTCCCATTTTATCATCAATGCTAAAACATGAATTAAAGTCACCTAGGACAACCCAGGGATGCGAATTCTGACGAAGAGGGGGGAGGGAATTGAAAAGAGAGATCCTGGAGATAGAAGTGTTATCAGCGTACACAAGAGTTAAGTAGAAGGAGGTTTGAGTATGGGAGAGAAGGACATGGTAATGAATATATTGTCTACTGGATAGGATTGGAGATAAGGTCAAAACAGTTGGGTCATAAACTACAAGGATTCTACCATAGCATGCAGAGTCAAGATTGTGGTGAAAGCTCCACTGGGGATTGATATAGTTTGCAGCTTTAATGGATAAGGCGAAGTTGAGTTTGGTTTCGAGAATGGCAAACAAACAGATTTCATACTTGTTGATGAGGATTTTGACTTGATCAAGTTTTAGGCTCGAATGAGCACCCCTAATATTCCACGAAGCTATTTTTTTAAACATGGAAAATTAAAGGGATTGGTGTATTTTGTTTCCTCTCTTTGCTGAAAGAGATCTTGTTTCAACACCAGACAAGTGCTGAGAGGGGAGGGAGGATGTACCAGAGCATTTGGGAACTGGAGATGGGGAAATTGGAGAAGTATGATGATCTGAAGTGAGGACACAGTCAGGCCAACCTGGTAATTCAATATTAAAGTTGTAATCAGCGGGTAATGCACGGTCCTTTTCTTCGTTTTCATGGTGCGCACTAAGAATGACTTGCATTATTTGTTGTTGAAATGACTGGCACCAAATAGCATCAGTTTCAGGTACACCAGTGTGCACGTGCACAGTTTTATTAAGGGACAATGCTTCAGTTCCACCTTTACTTGCAGTTCCTAAATTACCAGGTGGGGGATGTGACTCCTTCCTTAATTTCGTCGGACTAAGATCAATGTTAGCACCAGCTTTTTCATGACAAAGGTTTTCAGAAGACAGAGAAACATTAGCAACTATGTTGTTCACTTCAATAGATATCTCGCCTTCCTCAACATCATCTAGCTGTATTATTCCTTCATCATTTTCCATGTCTTGAAGCAGACTGAACTTGTTGTTGTCAGTAATCCCATCATTCTCTCTGTCACCATCACAGATAGGCAATTGAACAACATGTGGTGCTAGGATTTCTTCCTTATCCAATTTAGCTAATGATTTCCCTTTTCTACCCGACCTTGCCAAGGCATTTGATTTGTCTTCAGCAGATACATCAGTTTTAATCCCCCTGTTATTGTTAACTATTTGCCACACTTTCTTCATTTTACTTGCCTTCACCTGATTATTGCCTAAACCCTCCTTACTTTGGACATTCTCATTCTGGATTTTTGAATCATCACTACCTCTCTTCCTGCTTTCCCCTTCACTACCTAATTCCGTTTTAAGGCAACTACTTGTCATATGACCAAACTCCTCACAGTTAGTACAAATTGCCGGTCTCCACAGATATTCAACCACAACAATTTGCTCAGTGCCGTTAAGAAGTTTGACAGCAAAGGAGTCTGGTAGTTCAGAATGAGGGGATACTTCAACCATACATTTAGCATACGAGATTCTTTCAAATTTCTCAGTTGAAGCATCCAAACATAAGAGTTTGCCCACTCTGGATGCAAGCCAATTGATACCCACTGTGGACCAGGCAAACAAAGGAATATTGGAAAGCTTGATCCACACTGGAACAGCTTTGATGCTACTACAAGAGTTACCAATATTTTCATCCCAGGGTTTAACAATAAATAATTTATTCTTCATAACAATAGGGTCAGACTCAGCAATTCTAATCTTGTCTTCAACATTAGTAAACCTAAATAAAAAAAGAAAGCCATCTGATTTCACACTTATAGAGCCCTGCAGTTTCCAGGCTCTCTTTAGATGATATATGACCGTTAAGTATGACAGGGGTTTATCAAGAAAGAAACCGACCAGATAATCTTTCCACTTCATATTGCCAGCCTGAACAACATCAGTAGGGGGAACAATTGCATCACCATCATACACTAACTTGATATCACGAGGGACATACTTACCAGCGTTGTTTGGTCTGGACTTAAACAGGGATGACCAAGCTACAGGGGGGCATGGAGGAGGAGGAAGGATGGGGGACAACAAGGGAGACGGATTAGCTACAGGAGGAACAGGGCATGGAATGGCAGGAGAAGGCGACGAAGTGACAGGAACTGGTGGAGAAGGCGAGGTAATTTGGACAGAGGACAAAAGGTCAGAAGGAAGGACGGTTGACGAAGAAGGTTCGGCGGAAGAAGGTACGATGATAGGAGAGAAAGGACGGGACATAGTGGAGGGAAGAGATTGAGAGGCGGGAGAAAAAATTGAAGGGGGGATGGTCCCCATTAAAGAAGAAACTTCATTTAAAAATTTATTTCAATTTAACTCTTAACTTTGTAATCAAGCAATTATTCATAATGGTTGTGCTAGCTATTCATGAGAAATCATTCATTCATTGTTTTTCTAATTGAATAGAACCCAAAATTCAGTATATGCTTCCTTTTGTGAATAATTACTGTATTTTTAGGTTTATTTTGGTTAACGAATGATGATTGAAAAAGCTCATTATATTCTTTCAAAGGTTTAGTTTTATTATTCTTTCCTTGAATTTGTTAGTTTAGTATTTAATTTGTAAATTATTTATGAAGCAATTTAGAGGTGAAGCAAGTTACTGTTGAAGAAATTTAGAAATGATGTAAACTTAGGTAACTATGTAGACTGAGAATTAAATTAACTTATTGTTTGATTTTTAAAATAAAATATGGTGTCATGAAAAATGTTTTAATTTTTAGATCAAGTCATTTTAGATTGTAAGATAAAGAAATGGATATCATCTCTTCCTCTAGAAGCAATAAAACATATCTAATTTAGTCGTCTACTATATTTTGTAGAAAAAAGCAAATTGTTGAGGTTGTGATACAATTGGTACTTTTAGCGAAGAACACAAGAACAATGATGATTTTAGAAGAAGATCTTTGCTATGAATTCGAATGGTAAGCATTCATTCACAAGTTGTTTGCTTTTCTTCCATTTGATTGATATTTACTACTCCAAAAAAGATCAAAATGTCAAAATTTAACTTTGTTCACACGATATTTTCCCTAAGACATTGTTCTTGAATTAAGTAGATTATGTTGACATCCATCTAGCAGAATAAATCTCTGTTATACTATTATGTTGATTGGGCCATTGAATTGTATAACAGTAATATTAGATAAGAGATGTTCTCGATTTATGTAGAGTTGTTACTTTGCTTTGTATTTGTACTCACCTTTATGTTATGTGACGTTGGAATGGAAATGTAATCCCATTTAAAATATTTTTGTTAAATCTTGTGCGTAGGTTTTACAAAGAAAATTAATTTTTTAAAATAAGGATGAGATTTAAGTTAATTAATTACCTTATTAATGACATTCTAAAATTAATTAATCATTTTAAATAATGATAATTAAAGTTAATTAATTATTTAAATAATGACATGATTAAGATTTATCATTCATTTTACTTATGACATTTTAAAAATAATTAATCATTTTAACTAATAATGTTTAAGGCTAATTTATCTTCTTATATATAAAGCAAATACTTTGGTAAAATGGTCAGAATGAAGCCTTTTTGGTAATACCTAAAATATCCACTTTCAAATTCAAGGCATGCATGCTAATATAAGGACCTTAATGTCATTTGTGTTTTCCCTCACTATTCCTGTTCCATTTTTGGCACATGTTCCAGTGCACCTGTCATCCTAATTTCTATCGCCATCACTCATCTCTCTTTCTTCCCTACGCAAAATGGAGGCTTTAATAATTTTTCATCTCCTTGCAAAGTTTCAAAGGAAAAATGAACCCAAAAAATTTAAATCGAGTTAGAAATGGGGTAAGATGAAGAGGCAAAGATCAAACGACAAACTTCAAGTTCAGGTCTTTTTTATTTAATAACTTTTCTTATTTAGAATAATTACCTTTCACGAAATAGTTTTTCCTATAGCTTCTGTATGATTTGACTAGCTATAGGCTCTAATTTGATTTACACAAATAGTAGAATTCTAGAACTCATGTGGTTGAAATAAATGTACGAATTTCAAATGTGAAATAAATCGCATTAGTAGATCTATTAAAGGTGTGACGACCCGACTTCCTATGCCCAGGAAATCGTATCGTTTTGAAGAAAAGAAAGAGGTGAGAAAATAGAAAAGATAGAAAAGAAGAAGAAACGACAACAGAATCTCAACAGCGGAACGAATAAAATATAATATATCACATAATATAATACATAGTATCATATACATCAGAGTACACAGATAATACATCACATACTAGACAGTTATAAACACCTGTCTAGTTAATACAACTCGATACAACACAAACAACACAGAGATACAACACAGCGGAAATACACATGAACACTAACACAGCGGAACCAATATATATATCTACACGCTGAAGCCTCCTGCTCCATTGCTCCTCCAGTATTCGTCAAAACTAACCTGAATCCCTTGACTACCCGTAAAAATTTGGGTACCCGAGAGTTTATGAAAAACAGAAATAAACTTCGGGTCAGACATGGGTCTGGTATGAGTAACAGGTTAAAGTTGTTTAACTTTGAAAATCATGTGAAAACAAAGGTATCACGTAAGACTCCCCACAAATAAACATGGGTAAGTTTTTACCTTACGCTAACCAAAACATTTGATAGGAAATCCAATGATATTATAATAGTGTCTAGGGTTTTCAAGTAAATAGAAAATAGCTGAAATTGTTACATCTATTAAATTTCAGCATACTAGCCACAACGTGGGTAATACAATCAAAACCGTAAGATCTCGTAGGGAAAATGGGTTTCCATCAATGGCTGGGCTACTGGGGTACCGCCCGTCACAGTACGCGGCCTAGATCACCGTACCGAGGAGTACGCCCGCTCCCCTGCAACACAAGGCCGGACCCGTTCCTTACTGAACAGTTCCAAACGAGACAACCCCGGCAGTAGGACGTCAACAACTGCCCACACACCGAAATAAAAAGGGACATCTAGACAGGGGAAAATCTCACTCTCAAGTGGGTGCTACCCACGAAGCCTTGCTGCACCTCCCCTGTTTTAGCCATTCCCGGTTGATGAGGCTTGAGGTCACGATTACCTTTATCAGAACTCATCACTTAGAATGCTCATCGTCCGCCTGACGATGTGCTGAAAGCATTCAATCCATACAAGTTCGTTCCGGGTTCGAACGAAACCGAAGGCATTATCTCGTTACACTCGTATTGGAATCACCCTCAGAGTTAACGACAATAACCCTTGCATTCTGAATCACCATCTCGAATCTATAAGTACTATCTCCGTCAAACTCATTACGGAATCACCCACAGAGTTATACTGACGAATAGTTCTTATACCTCGAGTCTTCACTTGCTCCACTTGAATTTCACGACCTAACGTTAATTTGGATCGATGTGGTATTCGGGTCTCCAGACCTGGAATCCCGGTATACGGAAACCCGATCCCGGTCTCATCGAAATCCAAAACGTGTCTTTTAAGGCCAAGTTGTTTTAAAGTTAAAACAATTCAATTCAATTATCTATATCAACACAGATAGATAAATTACCATATAACAATGGATATCACAACATCATCATAATAGATAATCAATATCATCTCAAACAAACATCCAAATCACAACAGATATCACTCGTCTCATAACTGAGATCACAATCAATCAATGGGATATCAATATCATTCATAAGCAATAATTTATTATTCACAACTATAATTAATTTAAAATGAATTAAATTAATTACTTCTGTCCCTAATTAATTTAAAGTAAATTAAATTAATTACTTATCTATAAATCCTGCTTATACAACCATTTTCTAATTACAATAAGTAATTAGTCTTAATTTAATTCCACAGATTAATTAATGTAAATCATTTATAGTAATTAATATTTAATTACTTCATTTATTAATTAAATATAATTAACTTCATTTATTCTTAATTAATTACATAAATTAATCACCTCATTATTAATTATTACTTATTTTGACAATTCATAATTATATCATTAACTATATAAATTAATGACCTCTAATTAATTTGTAAATTAAACTACTTTATTACTTCAAGTAATTTAATCTTTAAATCAAACAATTATTAATCACCCTGGATCAATAACACCAGTAATTAACTCTCCTTAATTACTTATCAAATAAATTAATTATTCCATAATTAATTATCTTCATTTATTAATCCCTTGATTAATTTCAAAAGTAATTTCCCATATTACTTTATCTACTCATTAACTTGTATTAATCACATCCGGTGATTATTATCTAATTACTACTCAAAGTAATTCTGCTCCATTAATTACACCGAGTAATTTCACTTATCAGATCATTAGATGATTTATAAATTTGATTAAACTAAATTTATTCAATCTATCATATCTTCAAATTTAGTTTCAATAGATAATAACCCTTCAATTACTTTTGTTAAATATTCATTTAACAGTTTCAATGAATTATCCAAATTAATTCATCTAATTATTATCAATATTTATCACATCTATAAATCAATTTAAAATCCTTAGTTAATTGATTTATTAACTAAACCATTACTTGATTTCTTCCTTTAAAATTTCTTTTTAATTACAACTTAATATAAATAAGTCATTCTCTAATTAATTTATTAATTACTTCAATATCTAATTTATTTCTATAGTAGTTAATTCCTTAATAAATGACTTAATTAACATTTCCACATTCCAAATTCCTTTCTAAATTTAAGATTTAAAGTGATTAATGATTTAAACATTAATCTAGTGTAAATTCACTTTAAAATTTCTTTAAATAAATGTACATAACATTTATTACTTACCAATGAAGATTATATAAAGAAAAGGCTTTTAAAATTAGATTATGGAAAATCAATTCTTTTAAAAATATATTTTTAACTTGCAAATTCATTTCTTTCATTTCAAAATTTTATAAAAGAATTTCTTAAATCTAGTTAACATTTATTTAAACAAATTTCACACTTTTAAAAACTGTTTTATTTTAAACTATAATTACTTAAAACATTCAAAATCAAAAATTAATTTAAAATTTCAGATTTTGATTCAAAGTTAACTTGAATCCATCCACTCATCTTGAATTTAAACTACTATTAAAATCCTGTCTTGAATTTTTGAACTAAAACTTTAAACCTGGGAAAATTAAGTTATTAGAAACTGGAATCATTCTTCTGTCTCGAGACTACCCAGTCTGCTCCGATATTCATCTCCTGCTTCGAGTCTATCTCGCGTATTACCCGAGAAACAACCCACGCGAACATTTAACATTTCCGATCTGAAGCATGCTAAACTACTTCGAGTTTCCTGACCCCTTGACTCGAGAAAATCATTCGCAAACTCGAGTGTACCCCGAGTATTCCAAACTGCTTCTTCCTAAAATCGACAGTCTCCACAATATATACGTGCACGTGCACAGTGCCTCTAGTCACTTCCGGCCACTCGCCAGCATCGCCACCCATCATCGATCGATCCACGATCACGTCGCAAACCCCAAAATCTACCACCTTCACTCGAATCAAAATCGAGCAACCTATGTCAGCCTGGAACTCCAGACAGAACCCATTCCACAACCTGTCATCACCTCGTCCTCGTCTCTCCGATCGCCTGAGCACCAGCGTCTCCGGCTACAGCTTCGCCTACGATCCCTCTACGAAATCCCAAACTCCGGTTGAACTCGATGCCCTATAGCATTCGAACGAGGCCAAAATGTATTCACGACAAAAACTAGGTTTATAAAATAGATTTCGTCGCCGTTTCCTCCACGACGATCTGTAGCGCCTTCGACCATTTTTCCCTGCCTCTCCGTTCACTCCTCCATCACCACAGTAAACCCCAAACGTTCCAGTGTACTAGATCGCCCAAAAATCGACGAAAACATATTTTTGTTCTACCCCAGACTACACCCTGAATACACTGTTAAAATTTATGATATTCATTCTAAAAATCATGTTATAGGGTAGAGATTTAACCTGTGACCCTGAATCAACATTTTAAAATGTTTGAATTTTACCTATGATTCAAGTTTGCCTGTAGTTTTCAATTTCCAGTGATATTTAAATTTTATTTCAGCCTAAATAAACTTTTATAAACTACACTATGATAAAATGAACAAGTTTTGTTTAAACATTACACCCTATCACAATCTAAATCAAAAGATATGAGTTATTAAACTAAAAACTGAAGCTTGAAAACAAAACAGAGAGAGACATATAATCATGTACACATATACAATCACTCAGGTAATCACATAAACATAACTATGCCAGATGTAAACATGTAACCATCTTATACTTAAGTAGTTTTAAACAAAAATTGTTACTCACCTTAGCTTTGCAAAAGAACAGAGACTTGATTTAGAAATCTGTCTTGAATTTGAAACTGGAAACATGCTCCCACCTTAATCATCTTGCTCTCTGTCTATATTGACTTGTTGATGATGTTTGAATTCTTGTTTTAGTATTAAATAGAGTTTTCATTTTGGTTTTGTTTTAGTTCGATCTGAAAATAAAAGGTGGCAAATGAAAGATTGTTTACAGGCTGAAGAATGAAGTGGTTAGATGGTTTATAAATTTCTTCTTCTTCTTTTTGTAAGTGGTCAGTGATATTTTATAAGAAATGGAGGCTGAGATGATACATGAACCAGTTCGAATGACCTGGTATGCTATTGAGGAATGGATGCATTAAATGTTAGTAGTACTTGTGTTTCCATTTTGATTATTTTATACTTCAATGTCATAGATATTTTCTTTGCTTGTATCTTGTTTTACAAGCCATTTGCAAAATCACATTTTCTTGCTTTGTGATCAGGTCTGCATGCATAGAAAGATCCCATTCGAACATTGTTTTTATACTTTGCTTTGAATATTTTAGTTTGTCTGTATATCATATTTTCTAAGTGTTGGTCTGTTTGCTTTTGTTATTTGCCTTGTTTCAGCTTTCCATTTGTTTAAGTTTTACTTTAGCTTGCATACTTGTATTTTTGTATTGTTAACTTGTTTGACAATGAAATGTAAATGGATATTGTTTTAATATGTTGTTTTAGCCAAGGTTATAGAATTTTAGCTTAAGTATAACAACTCATAAATTTTATATTTCCATATTTTAAACTTAAACTATTAAACATTTAATTCACTCGTTATTTACTTTATTTTATACTTATGTTAATATCGTATATTAGATTTATGTTAAGTTAAATATTTATAAAGTTTACCTTATTTTAACACTTAACTATACAATATTATATTCACTTATTATTATTTTATTCTACACTATATAAATAAATTACTCATTATATCAATCTATATTTAAAAAGACAAAACAACCTTTGTTGAATTTAAATTTAAGTAAAAATCAATTTTAAACAATTTAACTTATCATGTATATATATCAAAATCAACTAACTATTTATTTAATAACTTTTAAAAAGATATATATATTAAATCAAACCAAAATTACCAAAATATCAAAATAAGAAAATATATCTTCATTTATTAACTTTCAAATCAGATCTTATCTATTTACAATATATACAGATTTATATATATATTATAAACAGAAAACAATTTATTAGCCTTTAAAAATATAAATTATCAGTTAAACATCTATTCAGAAGAAAATTATCAATCAAATTCGAATTTTATTAACAATTATTATCATATCAATTTAATTCCTATCGCAGATTATTAAATTGATATTGTCAAAATTTCCGGGATGTCACATTCCTCCCCCCTTAAAAGAATTTCGTCCCCGAAATTTAAACAAAGGTAATTTAATAATCCAATTAAAGTTTTAATTTTAAAATACAAACATATATCAATCATATGTTAACAATCATAGCATCCAATCAAACAAATCTATCTATCCCTATAAAATTCTGGATAGAATTCTCACGAGTTTCCCCGAGTATAAATACCGGGTTACTCGCTCTATAGAATCCAAACCATCAATACTACTAAACTACAGAGCTCCTACTCATCTAGATCTACACAACTAGACAAGATATCAGACTGTAGACAACTCCGACTCAACAATCAAAACTCCTGAACTGCAGGTTCTATAACCAGAGATAGATCTCACACGTACTCCCTCAAAGATACGTGAATTACAACAAATCCCAGTCATCCAAACTGACAATTCAAATCTGAAGACTCAACACTTATCCTCAGAAGAACAACAGAAAAGATCCAAAATATCTCAGAGTTGGCTTTCCACATCTTACCCAACTTATAGCTCCCTGAATCAGAGAAAACTTCAACAACAACGGAGTCTCCAACTTCGAATTCCAAATTTCCTCCATCTCTAATCCCCAAAATTCTTCGGACGATCCCGGGTCTCCTACATCCTTACTGATCAGCTCAACCCTTGCTGATACCTCTCGGAATAAACTGAACCAAAACAATCAAACAAAATGATCTTTCCAAGATCAACCAAACTCAGAACACAAACTCTACTCCAAAATCAAAAGACAGATCTCACTTCTCACATCCGGAAGAGATAAACAGATGCACTCCAATCTGGCCTCAGATCCTGAAAAATTTCCTGTAAAAATTCTCTAATCCAAACACTACAACTTCCATTTGCTTCCACTCTAAAACTGCTGCCACCATGCTTCCACTGCGCTACTCTGATATAGGTAGATGAAAACACAGATGATGTACACAAGCACAAACTTCCACTGATACCAATTGTGACGAACCTAGGCTTTGCAACCATCAGTCAGCAATCACAACTGGTAGGCTTCTCAATTATTCAGAAAATATGGCTCAATAGATCCATTATAAAATCCAGAAGTTTTCTCCAAACTGAGCTGCTTCACCAAACTCAAAAATCATCCTACTACTAAGCTGAACTATCGGTATCACTTCTGAAGTCCAGTCGATACCACACTCAATCTCTAGATGCCGAGAAAATTCTGACTTCTAGAAGACACCAGAAAAATCCAAAACACAAGAGAATACTCAAGCTATCGCAAGTCACTTTTGCGATCCATCCAGCTTAATCCCAAAGAAAACTGCTCTCTCTTCACAAATCAGAACAGCATACACTTCTATAGCCAATCCATCGAAGAAATGGATTCACCCTGCTGGTCCTGAAATCTACTGCTACGCTAAAAGCTTCCTTGCCAACACACAGAACACCCTGAGTCACTCTGCTGACCCAAATGCCCACAAACTGCTAATCTAGAATCTCCTCAAGAAACTCGGACCACAAACCAACAGAAACATCCTGCTGAACACAGCCGCAATATCTAAGCAGACACACTTCTTTAGCTTGTTCCAAAGAAATATCTTCGGAAACATCCCTAGTCACTGCGTCTCATCACACAACTACTATATCCTGAAATATCAAGGTACCATCACTACTTCTGTCAATCCGATAGATCCAAACTCTAGCTCATCCAACTTACACTCCAAAGATAAACTCCAAACTTTAACAGATATCCTTCCAAGATCAATGAAAACCTTCATCACAACAAAACTAATTCGAGAAGGAAATTGGGCCTACAATCCTGACATATACATTTCCAATCTCAACAAATTCAACTATCAGTGATCGTGTTACATAGATCACTACCCTATCCACCTTTATACTTATATTGGATAACCTGAACAGGTAACCCAACCGATAGGTAGAAATAAATATAAATATGTATATATGTATATATATCAAAAATACAAATACGCTCTCTCAAGAAAGAAATCACTCAGGAGCCTAGGTATTCGCTCAACCTAATGCTCTGATACCAACTGTGACGACCCGACTTCCTATGCCCAGGAAATCGTATCGTTTTGAAGAAAAGAAAGAGGTGAGAAAATAGAAAAGATAGAAAAGAAGAAGAAACGACAACAGAATCTCAACAGCGGAACGAATAAAATATAATATATCACATAATATAATACATAGTATCATATACATCAGAGTACACAGATAATACATCACATACTAGACAGTTATAAACACCTGTCTAGTTAATACAACTCGATACAA
Organism: Allium fistulosum; assembly: GCA_030737815.1. NCBI lineage: Eukaryota > Viridiplantae > Streptophyta > Magnoliopsida > Asparagales > Amaryllidaceae > Allium > Allium fistulosum. Next base: position 343,676,056 of record CM060903.1, on the reverse strand, counting down.
CACAAACAACACAGAGATACAACACAGCGGAAATACACATGAACACTAACACAGCGGAACCAATATATATATCTACACGCTGAAGCCTCCTGCTCCATTGCTCCTCCAGTATTCGTCAAAACTAACCTGAATCCCTTGACTACCCGTAAAAATTTGGGTACCCGAGAGTTTATGAAAAACAGAAATAAACTTCGGGTCAGACATGGGTCTGGTATGAGTAACAGGTTAAAGTTGTTTAACTTTGAAAATCATGTGAAAACAAAGGTATCACGTAAGACTCCCCACAAATAAACATGGGTAAGTTTTTACCTTACGCTAACCAAAACATTTGATAGGAAATCCAATGATATTATAATAGTGTCTAGGGTTTTCAAGTAAATAGAAAATAGCTGAAATTGTTACATCTATTAAATTTCAGCATACTAGCCACAACGTGGGTAATACAATCAAAACCGTAAGATCTCGTAGGGAAAATGGGTTTCCATCAATGGCTGGGCTACTGGGGTACCGCCCGTCACAGTACGCGGCCTAGATCACCGTACCGAGGAGTACGCCCGCTCCCCTGCAACACAAGGCCGGACCCGTTCCTTACTGAACAGTTCCAAACGAGACAACCCCGGCAGTAGGACGTCAACAACTGCCCACACACCGAAATAAAAAGGGACATCTAGACAGGGGAAAATCTCACTCTCAAGTGGGTGCTACCCACGAAGCCTTGCTGCACCTCCCCTGTTTTAGCCATTCCCGGTTGATGAGGCTTGAGGTCACGATTACCTTTATCAGAACTCATCACTTAGAATGCTCATCGTCCGCCTGACGATGTGCTGAAAGCATTCAATCCATACAAGTTCGTTCCGGGTTCGAACGAAACCGAAGGCATTATCTCGTTACACTCGTATTGGAATCACCCTCAGAGTTAACGACAATAACCCTTGCATTCTGAATCACCATCTCGAATCTATAAGTACTATCTCCGTCAAACTCATTACGGAATCACCCACAGAGTTATACTGACGAATAGTTCTTATACCTCGAGTCTTCACTTGCTCCACTTGAATTTCACGACCTAACGTTAATTTGGATCGATGTGGTATTCGGGTCTCCAGACCTGGAATCCCGGTATACGGAAACCCGATCCCGGTCTCATCGAAATCCAAAACGTGTCTTTTAAGGCCAAGTTGTTTTAAAGTTAAAACAATTCAATTCAATTATCTATATCAACACAGATAGATAAATTACCATATAACAATGGATATCACAACATCATCATAATAGATAATCAATATCATCTCAAACAAACATCCAAATCACAACAGATATCACTCGTCTCATAACTGAGATCACAATCAATCAATGGGATATCAATATCATTCATAAGCAATAATTTATTATTCACAACTATAATTAATTTAAAATGAATTAAATTAATTACTTCTGTCCCTAATTAATTTAAAGTAAATTAAATTAATTACTTATCTATAAATCCTGCTTATACAACCATTTTCTAATTACAATAAGTAATTAGTCTTAATTTAATTCCACAGATTAATTAATGTAAATCATTTATAGTAATTAATATTTAATTACTTCATTTATTAATTAAATATAATTAACTTCATTTATTCTTAATTAATTACATAAATTAATCACCTCATTATTAATTATTACTTATTTTGACAATTCATAATTATATCATTAACTATATAAATTAATGACCTCTAATTAATTTGTAAATTAAACTACTTTATTACTTCAAGTAATTTAATCTTTAAATCAAACAATTATTAATCACCCTGGATCAATAACACCAGTAATTAACTCTCCTTAATTACTTATCAAATAAATTAATTATTCCATAATTAATTATCTTCATTTATTAATCCCTTGATTAATTTCAAAAGTAATTTCCCATATTACTTTATCTACTCATTAACTTGTATTAATCACATCCGGTGATTATTATCTAATTACTACTCAAAGTAATTCTGCTCCATTAATTACACCGAGTAATTTCACTTATCAGATCATTAGATGATTTATAAATTTGATTAAACTAAATTTATTCAATCTATCATATCTTCAAATTTAGTTTCAATAGATAATAACCCTTCAATTACTTTTGTTAAATATTCATTTAACAGTTTCAATGAATTATCCAAATTAATTCATCTAATTATTATCAATATTTATCACATCTATAAATCAATTTAAAATCCTTAGTTAATTGATTTATTAACTAAACCATTACTTGATTTCTTCCTTTAAAATTTCTTTTTAATTACAACTTAATATAAATAAGTCATTCTCTAATTAATTTATTAATTACTTCAATATCTAATTTATTTCTATAGTAGTTAATTCCTTAATAAATGACTTAATTAACATTTCCACATTCCAAATTCCTTTCTAAATTTAAGATTTAAAGTGATTAATGATTTAAACATTAATCTAGTGTAAATTCACTTTAAAATTTCTTTAAATAAATGTACATAACATTTATTACTTACCAATGAAGATTATATAAAGAAAAGGCTTTTAAAATTAGATTATGGAAAATCAATTCTTTTAAAAATATATTTTTAACTTGCAAATTCATTTCTTTCATTTCAAAATTTTATAAAAGAATTTCTTAAATCTAGTTAACATTTATTTAAACAAATTTCACACTTTTAAAAACTGTTTTATTTTAAACTATAATTACTTAAAACATTCAAAATCAAAAATTAATTTAAAATTTCAGATTTTGATTCAAAGTTAACTTGAATCCATCCACTCATCTTGAATTTAAACTACTATTAAAATCCTGTCTTGAATTTTTGAACTAAAACTTTAAACCTGGGAAAATTAAGTTATTAGAAACTGGAATCATTCTTCTGTCTCGAGACTACCCAGTCTGCTCCGATATTCATCTCCTGCTTCGAGTCTATCTCGCGTATTACCCGAGAAACAACCCACGCGAACATTTAACATTTCCGATCTGAAGCATGCTAAACTACTTCGAGTTTCCTGACCCCTTGACTCGAGAAAATCATTCGCAAACTCGAGTGTACCCCGAGTATTCCAAACTGCTTCTTCCTAAAATCGACAGTCTCCACAATATATACGTGCACGTGCACAGTGCCTCTAGTCACTTCCGGCCACTCGCCAGCATCGCCACCCATCATCGATCGATCCACGATCACGTCGCAAACCCCAAAATCTACCACCTTCACTCGAATCAAAATCGAGCAACCTATGTCAGCCTGGAACTCCAGACAGAACCCATTCCACAACCTGTCATCACCTCGTCCTCGTCTCTCCGATCGCCTGAGCACCAGCGTCTCCGGCTACAGCTTCGCCTACGATCCCTCTACGAAATCCCAAACTCCGGTTGAACTCGATGCCCTATAGCATTCGAACGAGGCCAAAATGTATTCACGACAAAAACTAGGTTTATAAAATAGATTTCGTCGCCGTTTCCTCCACGACGATCTGTAGCGCCTTCGACCATTTTTCCCTGCCTCTCCGTTCACTCCTTCATCACCACAGTAAAACCCCAAACGTTCCAGTGTACTAGATCGCCCAAAAATCGACGAAAACATATTTTTGTTCTACCCCAGACTACACCCTGAATACACTGTTAAAATTTATGATATTCATTCTAAAAATCATGTTATAGGGTAGAGATTTAACCTGTGACCCTGAATCAACATTTTAAAATGTTTGAATTTTACCTATGATTCAAGTTTGCCTGTAGTTTTCAATTTCCAGTGATATTTAAATTTTATTTCAGCCTAAATAAACTTTTATAAACTACACTATGATAAAATGAACAAGTTTTGTTTAAACATTACACCCTATCACAATCTAAATCAAAAGATATGAGTTATTAAACTAAAAACTGAAGCTTGAAAACAAAACAGAGAGAGACATATAATCATGTACACATATACAATCACTCAGGTAATCACATAAACATAACTATGCCAGATGTAAACATGTAACCATCTTATACTTAAGTAGTTTTAAACAAAAATTGTTACTCACCTTAGCTTTGCAAAAGAACAGAGACTTGATTTAGAAATCTGTCTTGAATTTGAAACTGGAAACATGCTCCCACCTTAATCATCTTGCTCTCTGTCTATATTGACTTGTTGGTGATGTTTGAATTCTTGTTTTAGTATTAAATAGAGTTTTCATTTTGGTTTTGTTTTAGTTCGATCTGAAAATAAAAGGTGGCAAATGAAAGATTGTTTACAGGCTGAAGAATGAAGTGGTTAGATGGTTTATAAATTTCTTCTTCTTCTTTTTGTAAGTGGTCAGTGATATTTTATAAGAAATGGAGGCTGAGATGATACATGAACCAGTTCGAATGACCTGGTATGCTATTGAGGAATGGATGCATTAAATGTTAGTAGTACTTGTGTTTCCATTTTGATTATTTTATACTTCAATGTCATAGATATTTTCTTTGCTTGTATCTTGTTTTACAAGCCATTTGCAAAATCACATTTTCTTGCTTTGTGATCAGGTCTGCATGCATAGAAAGATCCCATTCGAACATTGTTTTTATACTTTGCTTTGAATATTTTAGTTTGTCTGTATATCATATTTTCTAAGTGTTGGTCTGTTTGCTTTTGTTATTTGCCTTGTTTCAGCTTTCCATTTGTTTAAGTTTTACTTTAGCTTGCATACTTGTATTTTTGTATTGTTAACTTGTTTGACAATGAAATGTAAATGGATATTGTTTTAATATGTTGTTTTAGCCAAGGTTATAGAATTTTAGCTTAAGTATAACAACTCATAAATTTTATATTTCCATATTTTAAACTTAAACTATTAAACATTTAATTCACTCGTTATTTACTTTATTTTATACTTATGTTAATATCGTATATTAGATTTATGTTAAGTTAAATATTTATAAAGTTTACCTTATTTTAACACTTAACTATACAATATTATATTCACTTATTATTATTTTATTCTACACTATATAAATAAATTACTCATTATATCAATCTATATTTAAAAAGACAAAACAACCTTTGTTGAATTTAAATTTAAGTAAAAATCAATTTTAAACAATTTAACTTATCATGTATATATATCAAAATCAACTAACTATTTATTTAATAACTTTTAAAAAGATATATATATTAAATCAAACCAAAATTACCAAAATATCAAAATAAGAAAATATATCTTCATTTATTAACTTTCAAATCAGATCTTATCTATTTACAATATATACAGATTTATATATATATTATAAACAGAAAACAATTTATTAGCCTTTAAAAATATAAATTATCAGTTAAACATCTATTCAGAAGAAAATTATCAATCAAATTCGAATTTTATTAACAATTATTATCATATCAATTTAATTCCTATCGCAGATTATTAAATTGATATTGTCAAAATTTCCGGGATGTCACAAAAGGCATATCGCTACTTTAGATATTTGTCAATAAAATCCATTTAAATTTAAACCAAGGCAACATCTTTTGGTTTCAATGAATGAGTAAGACCAAACCATAGGACATTAGGGAAAAGCTGCTTTTGGATTTGTCAAATTATTTATTTTCTCCATCTTCATAAAGGTATGCTTAAAACATTTATTAGTATTGAACTCTTAACTTTGTAATCAAGCAATTATTCATAATGGTTGTGCTAGCTATTCATGAGAAATCATTCATTCGTTGTTTTTCTAATTGAATAGAACCCAAAATTCAGTATATGCTTCCTTTTGTGAATAATTACTGTATTTTTAGGTTTATTTTGGTTAACGAATGATGATTGAAAAAGCTCATTATATTCTTTCAAAGGTTTAGTTTTATTATTCTTTCCTTGAATTTGTTAGTTTAGTATTTAATTTGTAAATTATTTATGAAGCAATTTAGAGGTGAAGCAAGTTACTGTTGAAGCAATTTAGAAATGATGTAAACTTAGGTAACTATGTAGACTGAGAATTAAATTAACTTATTGTTTGATTTTTAAAATAAAATATGGTGTCATGAAAAATGTTTTAATTTTTAGATCAAGTCATTTTAGATTGTAAGATAAAGAAATGGATATCATGTCTTCCTCTAGAAGCAATAAAACATATCTAATTTAGTCGTCTACTATATTTTGTAGAAAAAAGCAAATTGTTGAGGTTGTGATACAATTGGTACTTTTAGCGAAGAACACAAGAACAATGATGATTTTAGAAGAAGATCTTTGCTATGAATTCGAATGGTAAGCATTCATTCACAAGTTGTTTGCTTTTCTTCCATTTGATTGATATTTACTACTCCAAAAAAGATCAAAATGTCAAAATTTAACTTTGTTCACACGATATTTTCCCTAAGACATTGTTCTTGAATTAAGTAGATTATGTTGACATCCATCTAGCAGAATAAATCTCCGTTATACTATTATGTTGATTGGGCCATTGAATTGTATAACAGTAATATTGGATAAGAGATGTTCTCGATTTATGTAGAGTTGTTACTTTGCTTTGTATTTGTACTCACCTTTATGTTATGTGACGTTGGAATGGAAATGTAATCCCCTTTAAAATATTTTTGTTAAATCTTGTGCGTAGGTTTTACAAAGAAAATTAATTTTTTAAAATAAGGATGAGATTTAAGTTAATTGATTACCTTATTAATGACATTCTAAAATTAATTAATCATTTTAAATAATGATAATTAAAGTTAATTAATTATTTAAATAATGACATGATTAAGATTTATCATTCATTTTACTTATGACATTTTAAAAATAATTAATCATTTTAACTAATAATGTTTAAGGCTAATTTATCTTCTTATATATAAAGCAAATACTTTGGTAAAATGGTCAGAATGAAGCCTTTTTGGTAATACCTAAAATATCCACTTTCAAATTCAAGGCATGCATGCTAATATAAGGACCTTAATGTCATTTGTGTTTTCCCTCACTATTCCTGTTCCATTTTTGGCACATGTTCCAGTGCACCTGTCATCCTAATTTCTATCGCCATCACTCATCTCTCTTTCTTCCCTACGCAAAATGGAGGCTTTAATAATTTTTCATCTCCTTGCAAAGTTTCAAAGGAAAAATGAACCCAAAAAATTTAAATCGAGTTAGAAATGGGGTAAGATGAAGAGGCAAAGATCTAATGACAAACTTCAAGTTCAGGTCTTTTTTATTTAATAACTTTTCTTATTTAGAATAATTACCTTTCACGAAATAGTTTTTCCTATAGCTTCTGTATGATTTGACTAGCTATAGGCTCTAATTTGATTTACACAAATAGTAGAATTCTAGAACTCATGTGGTTGAAATAAATGTACGAATTTCAAATGTGAAATAAATCGCATTAGTAGATCTATTAAAGGCATATCGCTACTTTAGATATTTGTCAATAAAATCCATTTAAATTTAAACCAAGGGAACATCTTTTGGTTTCAATGAATGAGTAAGACCAAACCATAGGACATTAGGGAAAAGCTGCTTTTGGATTTGTCAAATTATTTATTTTCTCCATCTTCATAAAGGTATGCTTAAAACATTTATTAGTATTGAACTCTTAACTTTGTAATCAAGCAATTATTCATAATGGTTGTGCTAGCTATTCATGAGAAATCATTCATTCGTTGTTTTTCTAATTGAATAGAACCCAAAATTCAGTATATGCTTCCTTTTGTGAATAATTACTGTATTTTTAGGTTTATTTTGGTTAACGAATGATGATTGAAAAAGCTCATTATATTCTTTCAAAGGTTTAGTTTTATTATTCTTTCCTTGAATTTGTTAGTTTAGTATTTAATTTGTAAATTATTTATGAAGCAATTTAGTGGTGAAGAAAGTTACTGTTGAAGCAATTTAGAAATGATGTAAACTTAGGTAACTATGTAGACTGAGAATTAAATTAACTTATTGTTTGATTTTTAAAATAAAATATGGTGTCATGAAAAATGTTTTAATTTTTAGATCAAGTCATTTTAGATTGTAAGATAAAGAAATGGATATCATGTCTTCCTCTGGAAGCAATAAAACATATCTAATTTAGTCGTCTACTATATTTTGTAGAAAAAAGCAAATTGTTGAGGTTGTGATACAATTGGTACTTTTAGCGAAGAACACAAGAACAATGATGAGTTTAGAAGAAGATCTTTGCTATGAATTCGAATGGTAAGCATTCAGTCACAAGTTGTTTGCTTTTCTTCCATTTGATTGATATTTACTACTCCAAAAAAGATCAAAATGTCAAAATTTAACTTTGTTCACACTATATTTTCCCTAAGACATTGTTCTTGAATTTTATGGATCGCTTGCTTAGCTCAAATGTGTATGGTGCTTGAATCAAATCTAAGTTTTATCTATTTTGTTGGATCATTTTCTACACTAAATCATTTTTTGTCCAGTCTTTGATATTTCCATTGTCGTGTATCGCTTGGTTCAAATATGTTTGGTTTGTTTGGTTACTGTTACACCCGAGTATGAGCAAACTTTTCAGTTCATAAGCAACGCTAATTGTTTTACCACTTCGTACAATAACAATGAGCAAATGTTGTCATTTGGTTTAATTAGTTTGATTCAAATGGTTTGGTTTCATAAAACAAAACCTAAATCAAACCAAAGTCAATATTTTTCAAAATCAAAACTGATTCAATCGGGATGAAAATAATTGATTTGGTTTGGACGGTTTAATTAGTTCATCATTAAATTAGCTAGATTGAGTTGTTGACATAATATGATATTGAAATAGTTGATGGGGTCCATAAACATGCGATGATGCTATAATATTTAGAAACAAACTCCTCTCTAAAAACATTAACACGGATTGAAAGAAAAACAATGTCATTAACATAAATTTTAGTTTAGTATGTCACTGTTTTTAGGAATTTTGACATAAATTTTAGTTGATAATAACTTCATCTATCGACAACAACTGACATGAATCCTGCCAGCAGCAGTCAACAGTATCCAAATCAAGCCAAGGCTACAATAGTCGGGTAAGAGAAGAGGGAGCAAATTTTAGTTCTAGCTGGACCTGTTATTTCTAGGTAATAGCATTATTTTCAAGAATAACCAGTTTTTCATATAAAAACCATCATTATATTTCTGAAAATGAATATTAAACTATTTACTATTATTTTATGATGTAGCTATGTTCTTATGTGTACGTAGAAATTTACTCAAGAAAAAATAATAATAATCAGTCTATCTAGATTATATCTAGAGTATTTTTGCCAGATTGAAGCTAAGATAATATCTCATTGATGTTAGTGCCTAATACCTCCAACTTACAGAAGTGACTTCCTGATTACGAAAACTTATCTCAAAACATGTAGGAAAGAGATATAAATACTGCTTTGTCATCATATATGCTTACATAATAATCAGATGGACCCTTATGGATTCATAACTTGCTAAACATTATATGTTTAATCTGGTGGCCCCCATTTTTTATATGTTTAATTTGTTACAACCGTGCATGGGAATGTCATAGATACAATGAATTGTTTATGGAGAGGGCATAATAGTGAAAATATAAAGCTCATGTGTACTATTCAGTATGAAAGTCTTTATCATGGCCTATGACCACCCAATTTTCTAAATTGTGGCCAAAAGAGATTAAGTGCGAATTACTGAAACTTATGGTATGGTATGCTAATCATTTGAAGCACTTCACAATTTGACCAGTCCTTACACTCATGTTTCCCCTGTCAATGGTTAGTTTCTCGAAATTTTGAATGTTGGTTACTTAATCACATAATCTAATTTAGTTTTGTATGTGTACTATGTTTGTTAAATAAAACCATGGATTACCGTGTTTAAATATTTGCTACCTATTAAAAGCTATTGTAACTACTCGCTATTTTGGACCATTCGCATCCGCACATATCGGACTTGAATAAATCAAAATACCGCGTTGTTAATTTTAAATTTGGCAAAACTGAACATATACAGTAAATAAATAATCACAGATCACAGACACAGAGTAATAAATGCAGCGGAAACAAAAGATAGTAGTTCATGAAGCTACTATATACATATCAGAGTTAAATAAGGTACAACAGATGTCTCGAATACAATAATCAAATACAATATCAGAATACATCACTGGAATCAACTGGATATCTGAAAGTTGGATAGATAGCTGGATCTCCAAGCGAAGCTCCAACTCCAAAGGTGGTCTCGAATACTGGTACACTCAGTCTGACCCGAGCGTATAACAAAACACAAAACACTCGAGTCAGGATTAACATTCTTATATCAATAAATCCAACTCAAGTGAAATAGCAATTGAAATACAAGTAACTCAAAGGATGTTTGGAATAACCATCCTTTAAGGATCCGTTAAACTATCTACTATGTAGTAGTGTACGATAAGTAGATAATACCTATCAGTAATATAAAGTATCAAAATAGTGTTAAGGCGTTACCATTATCCCCCTTAACACATTTTATATAAGCGTTATAGTCTATACAGCACTGTAAACTCCACCGTAAACTAGTGGGCTATCAGGGAGTACTCCATAGGTATAACACAAAACAAATCGTAGTGGTCGCGTATATAGGGATCCAAGTATGACAAGGCACATGAGGCAATACCCAAGGTAGTGAAACTACCGTTTGCCTGATCCGGACTGGAGAGAACGCATCGCCACAGCGATCGCAACACCGCGAAACAACACTCCCAAATCAAGGGTGCACCAATCGACAACAAGTAATGAGTAGTTTTCGAAGAAGTGTGTTCACTCGAGGTAGCTAACCCCCATTTGGCCCGACACGGCTCCTGTTTTAGTCATTTCCAATTTGACAAAATTGTCAAGGCTATCCATTATCGTTCTCTTTCTTCAGTCATCACGTACATCATTCCAACCACATCATTTTGGATCACACTCTGCATATGGTTATTAAAGTGGTTTTCTGTTTAGACAGTGAGTATGTCCCTAACCGATTCCGGTCTCTTTAATAACTTTCGTGATTATTACACCGATTGGTCGTTTATTTATTTCAAAACCAAATCAATTTCAATCTCAATTAGAATTTGTAACCAACATTTCATTTGTCTTTCTAAATCAATTTTCATAATTTACGTTTCCAAACTTCCAAATTACCATTTCAAAATCTTATAATTCAATTTCAATTTTTTTATGTAAAACAATTCAAATATTGATTCAAATTCGTATATAAGTTTCATTCTGAAATCATTTAAATTAATTTAATTTAACATTCAAATCAATTTAAATTCATTGATCGAATTTATTCAATATTCATTAAGTTAATTATCATTCAAAACAATTTCTATTTAATTTCCAATTCATTAAATCAATTAATTAAGTTCAACTTCATTATATCAAAACTTCACATTGAATTAAATTATATTCATCAAATCAAATTCTTTAAATTTCAAGTCTTACCTTAATTTCAATAAATCACATTTTTTCTCTTGTTAAAGAAATTCAATTTCACTTATTTACTTACTTAAATAATTTTCCAAAACTTAATTAATAAAGAAACTCAATTTCAATTATTTACGAAGTAAAAATTCACTTATTCAAAAGTTCAATTTCTCTTATCAAATAATTCAAATTTTTATTTAATTATCAAATAATCAAATCATTTTTAATTATTAAATATTTCAAAACTTAATTATTAAATAATTTCAAAGCTTAATTATTAAATCATTTCAAACTTAATTCAATGATAAGTTCCAAATTTAATTGTCAAATAATTAATTTCAAAATAACGATCTTTCAACAACTACTATGTCAATATTTGTTTCAGATTTTAAATATTAACATTTCCTTTCATTAAAAATTCAAATTCCAGCTTCATTTCAAAATCTTATCCTTTCAAATAAAACTTTATTTTATTTTAAATCAAATTATTGACCAATCGGGTTTTATTTAATTCTCTATCCTAGGTCAAAGTTTAATTTGGGTATTTATCATTTCAACCCAATTCCAATTCAATTAAAAATCAAAGAATAGCAAAGGGATCTTGCAGTGTGATAACTGGGATGGTGTCAAAGTAAATAAACAAGCAATAACAACAATCAATAACAATAATCCAATAATCAATTCAAATAATCCCGAAACAATCGTATTAATTTACATTGTTTTTTGTGCAAATTAATATAATTATTTCTAGAATCTATACTATTATTTCATGTAGATTAAAGATTATCACACTAATATTTATTCGGTTCTACACTTGATATCAATCATTCAATTTCAAACTACATCAATTTATACACATACATTTAAATGGTTCAAGGTGTGGTTAACAATATTTCTACGTGTCAATTTATTTAACATATAAAAGGGGTCATATCATGCAAATGATATCAATTAACACATGTATCAAATCTAACTATCCTACGTCAATTTCAATTTCAAATTATTTACCACTTACAACATTAACAATTTAACGTCCAAAGTCAACATCAAACAATCAATCATTTATCAACCAAACTGATTATCGTAGTCTAAGTAACAGATAATGGTGTCAGATGTCACAGGTGAACTGATACAGGTAATAACATATATAACAGTGTAATTAACTAACAGCAATATATTTCAATTGTCGTTTCAATTGAAATCAAATTTAATAAATAAAAGAACATTAATCGTGAGTGATTGCTCACCTTTTGAGGCTAGGGAGCGAGAATAGACAACGAAGTTGAGTTACGCATTGCAAGCACGACTTCCGAAATAATCTAGATTGGCACGAATCGACGAGCAAAGCTGTTAAATAGGAATTGCCGAAATCAAATCAAAACATTCAACATAGCAACAATTACAAAACATGTCCTGCGTCAAAGTTTAACAATATAATTCTATGTACTACCGAGATCGAAATGGTCTGAAATTTGGTATGAATAAAGATCAAAACTTGTATTTCAAACTGCAAAAGAATCACTTGATTTGGACAAGAGACGAGAAAACTTACGATGTCACGAACATAGACTCAGGCCATGTTGCGACTGTCAAATGTTCAGGTCTGAAAACCCCTCTGGTTCTGACTTTCAGGTAAGAAACAGAGGACTGAACCACCTCGTATGAAGCTAAAATTATACATACAGAAAGTAGAAAACTTTATCTTTTAAAAAAAAGGGAATCACTGTATTCCGACGTAAGACAGAAGAGATACGATGTGTCAAACATGAACTCAGGTCGTGTTTGCAGCAGTGTAAAATAATTTCAAGTACAAAAGAACAGCTGCCTAGGTCAAACTTCCATATCCTCGACCATAAATCAAACGATGTCGGATTTTGCTGAAATTTGACAGGCATAAACTATGTAACTTCGACTCCTTTTTAAAAATAGAACCAACCCATTCCGATAAAACATGAGTAAGATATGATATCGTGAACATGAAGTCTAACTGCTGTTCAGAAAAAAATAAAAATAAACATGCAAACAAGTGCAAAATCAGTTTGGTTGCAACTTTATAATATAAAATACCCATATCTACCAATTTATAAACCTCACATAATTTCCAAAAGATGTTAGAAAACATAGACGTATACTAATCCTTTAAACAAACAAATATATAAACTAACAATATATAATCTATTTCTAACATGCATAGCCTACGGAAATAAATGTATATGAATATATATACTACACAAAATATAACTCAATTACATCAAAATATAATGAAACACTTATATATATACCTAACAACTGTTATATATACATTATAATATATAGAACTGTTTCAAAGCCCAAGGCCATATGCATATTCGAAATCAAACAGTGTATATATATAAACTAATATATTTTAAAACACTGTATATATTATAACCGAAAGACAATATAAAAATGATGTATAACTATAACCAACTCTTATTACATAACAACTTATATATAGACTGATACATAAACTAACATATATAAAAAGCTATATACTACATATGTAGATAATCTATCATCTGAAGGTGAAGCTGTTAGTAACATACATACAACATCTGCAACATATATACGTATAAATCGATCTAAACAATATACGTATATAATAGTGTTAACATATATAACACTGTAATTATGAATATATAACTTTTTATATATGTTTTCGTGTTCAGTCCTTTTTTTTAACAAAAAAAAACTAACAGACAAATTATTAACCGAGCTTCAAGTATGCATATGCACACGGATTCGAAGGCTGTTGGTGGCCAGGCAGCGGGTGGAAGGTTGCAGGCGAAGGAAAAATTTACCGAGGAGTGGATGTTGACCAGGCGGAGGCGGGCTTGGATAGGTGGAAGATCGGTTGAGAGGCAGAGAAGTGGGGTGGCGGTTGCTGGCCAGAGGTGGAGGAAGTGGGTTGCTCACGGCTAGAGGGGAAGCTGTGATTGTGAAGGCGGTCGGGTTGTGGAGATTGAGGTGGACGTGGTGGGGTCGACGAACGAGTAGGCGGAGGTGAACTATGTTCGGGGGTGGGGCTCGGGTCCGGCGCGCAGAGAAGGGGTGCTCCGATGGGTTGGGAAAGAGAGCGGCAGTGGTGGCTATGCTAGAGGGAGGCGGCTGTCGCAATGATGAAAGGTGGTGTGACGACCCGACTTCCTATGCCCAGAAAGTCGCATCATTATGAAGAAAGAAAGGGGTAGAAAATAGAAAAGAAGAGAAGAAAGAAAGAAACAACAACAACGATCTCACAGCGGAACGAATAAATTATATTAATAACATAAACTATTACATAGTTTACAACAATTTACAGAGTTACACAGCATATACATCACTTACTAGACAGTTATAAACATCTGTCTAGACATTACAACTCAATACACTACAGAGATACAGACACAGCGGAACTACTATATATATCTACAACGCTGAAGCCTCCTACTCCATTGCTCCTCCACAATTCGTCAAGCTAAACCTGAATCCCTTGGCTACTCGTAAAAATTTGAGTACCCAAGAGTTTATAAAACAGAAATAAACACTTGGGTCAGACATGGGTCTGGTGTGAGTAACAGGTTAAACTTGCTTAACTTCAAAACCTTTAGAAAGAAAAGGTATCACGTAAGACTCCCCACAAATAAACATGGGTAAGTTTTTACCTTACGCTAACCAAAACATTTGATAGGAAATCTGATTTTATTATAATAGGGTCTAGGGTTTTCAAGTAAAATATAGAAATAGCTGAAATGCTTACATCTCACATTCCAACATAGTTGGGCACAACTAATACATACGGCACTTATTGGAGTTTGGATTCCATACAATGGCAGGGCTACTGGGGTACCGCCCGTCACAGTACGTGGCCTAGATCACCGTACCGAGGAGTACGCCCGCTCCCCTGCAACACAAAGCCGGAACCATCCCTTACTGGATAATCCCGAACAAGACAATCCCGTAGTTGGCGCGACCAACCACACACTAAGCCGAATAAAAGAAAAGGGACCTCTAGACAGGGATCTATCTTGCTCTCAGTGGGTGCTACCCACGAAGCCTTGCTGCACCTCCCCTGTTTTAGCCATTCCCGGTTGATGAGGCTTGAGGTTACGATTACCTTTAATCAGAACATATCACTTAGAATGCTCATCGTCCGCCTGACGATGTGCTGAAAGCATTCAATCCATACAAGTTCGTTCCGGGTTCGAACGAAACCGAAGGCATTATCTCGTTACACTCGTTTTGGAATCACCCTCAGAGTTAACGACAATAACCCTTGCACTCTGAATCTTCATCTTCACTTGAGATTCACGACCTATCGTAAATTTGGATCGATGTGGTATTCGGGGCTCCAGACCTGGAATTCCGGTATACGGAAACCCGATCCCGGTCTCATCGAAATCCAAAACGTATCTTTTAAGGGCCAAGTTGTTTTAAGGTTAAAACAATTCAATTCTTATCTATATACACAAAGATAGATAATTCAATAGATAATCTACATTATCATCCCAAACAGATAATTCACATTATCATTATAATTCAACCAAACATGCATATCATATATCAATCATATCTCATCAGAGATATCAAACAATGAAATACATTCAATCTCATTCATCCATCCTTAAGCAATGATTTATATCATCTAATTAATTTAAAGTGAATTAAACTAATTACTTCATTCTATAAATCCTGCTTACTTAATTATTAATTAAACCAATTAATTAATCATTACTCTAAATATCCATCTTAATTAATCATTCCTGATTAATAATCCTTTAATTACTTTAAGTAATTAATTCTTAATTAATTTCACAAATTAATTAACTTAACCCATTACAGTAATTAATTTTTAATTACTTCATTAATTAATTAATTATACTTAATTACATTAATCCTTAATTAATTACAATTAATTAATTACTTTAATCATTTATTATTTATTAATTAATCTTAATTAATCAATTCTTAATTACATCATTAATTTTATTAATTAATGATCCTTAATTATTCTTAATTAATTATCTTATTTAAATTAATAATTAATTAGTCACATTTATTAATCACCTTTGATTAATCTCATTTAGTAATTAACTTCCCTTAATTACTCCACTTCATAAATTAATTACTCCTTAATTAATTATCCTTTAATTAATCCCTTGATTAATTATTCAAAAGTAATTAACTCAAATTTCTTTTATTATTAAATCATCTTCAGTTAATTACATCCAGTAATTACCTTTAATTACTTCCCTAAGTAATTTTACTTTCACTAATTACATTTAAGTAATTATCAAATTTCCAAATCATTATCTTAAATTAATTTAACTAATTAATTTAAACTTATCAAATTTATTTAATTAATTACCTTAAGTAATTAATTACCTTAATTACTTCCATTAAGTAATTATACTTAACCCATTTTCATATTAACTAATTAATCTAATTGATTATCAAATTTAATCATGTTAATTAATTAATTACTTATTTATCTAATAATCCCTAATTAATGATCTTTCATTAATTATTAACAATTCTTTAACTACTTCCTAAGAATTAAACTTTAATCAACTATTTATAAATTACAACTTAATAAATTCTTAATTACCAATTAATTTAACTCTATTACTTAATTAATTGCTAAATAAATCTTTAATCACTTGATAAATAAATTTCTAATCATTTATTAAAATCTATACTTATCTAAATAAATGATTCTTAATCCCAAATTAATTAACCCTTAATTAATTAACTTAAAATCCTAATTATTTAATTAAACACTAAACCATTAATTAATCAAATTATTAAATTATTCTTTAATTATCTTATTAATTTAATGACTCATATATCATTAAACCTTAATTACTTTCTAAATTAAAGTATTAACCTTTAACTACTTTAATTATTATTAACAAAGACTTTAAAACATTTTTACTTTAAAATCTTCTTTTAATTCATTTTAAAATAAATTACAAATTTAACTTTATCCAATTTTTAAATCAAATTTACAAAATCTTCTTAAATTCAAATGTTAAGAACACTTAACATTTATAAAGGAAATTTATAAGATTTTTAAATTCAAACCTTTATAAAATTATACCTTTAACATTTTTAATTTTGTTAAAACATTATAAATTTTTATAAACTTATTAATCTTAAAAATCTAGAATACCTCTTTTAGATTTTGAATCCAGACTTAAATTTTTGATTTAAAACTTGGTTTTAAATTCTGCTTTTAATTTAAACTTATTTTAAAAATTCTAAACCTCTGACTGGTTTTAAAACTACAATTCTAAATAACCCGAGACCATCACACTTTGCTTCGAGTAAAAACCCTAACTGCTTCGAGTTATTCACGCTATCACTCGAGAAATACTCGAGACCTTCTTCTTCCTCTAACCCAAATACGAAAACCAACCATTGCCGATACACTTGTGCACGTGCACAGATCAACCCAGCCTCTCCGATCACCTACGACCACTTCCTCAAGTCGACGATCACCTTCACACTAAAATCCGATCATCAGAGTTTCGGCAAGTACTCGAATTCAAAATCGAGCTTCACATCCCACCTGGAACAAAAATCCTGGAACAACACTTCAACCTGGAAGCATCTCGAATTCGCCTATCCGATCATCAGAACATCTGAACGTCTGGCCGCGACTTCGACTACGTCCCCACTTCAATTTCCCACGGCCTGGTGGAACTCGATCCACCAGAGCTTCCTTGACCACCAATTTCTCGATCATGCCAAAATCTAGGGCTACAGCCTAAATCAATCACCAGCCACCACTCCGGTGATTTGAATACCTTCCTGGCATTTTTCTCGAATTCTACGATCGTTCTTCTACCTCCATTGAAAACTTCGACCTCTCCGATCAACTAGATCGCCAGAGATTTCCCAGAATACAAAATCTGTTCAACCTCAAACTACTCGTTCAATACCCCTCTAAAAATGGTGATTCGAATCTTAAAAATCATGGTTTCAATCAGGTATTCAGATCATATGCCTGAATAAATAAATTTAGAAGTTTAATTTTCCACTTATATTTGACTTGCTCTGTTGTTTTGATTTTTCCTGGCCATTCAAGTTTTGTTTAAACTTAAATTAAATTCTAAATTCTAAAGTATGATAAAACAAACAATATTTGTTTATAACTTAAATCATAATCTTAACTAAGTCAAAAGTTACAGAATTTTAATCAAAATTTTGAACTTGAAGCTGGTAACAGAGATACACATAAATAACAGACATGCACACCAATTTACATCCATATATAAAGATATACACACATACCAAACATATTAAACAACATGCAGGCATATTACATCATAGATTCAAGGATTTATAGCATGCAAACAGATATCATATACTTAAACATTTAATTAGTAATGTTACTCACCAATTTTATGATGAACAGAGCCCTCTTTTAGAAACAGTTTTGAAAAGCCTTAGCCTCTGGTTTTTGATTTAAAACTTGAGTTGTTAGCTTTATAAACTTGCATGCAGACTTGATTTATTGAAATGTTGCTCTAAATCAGGTTGCTTGCTTTCAGATTTTTGAAGAAAACAGGCTTTGATTCCAGGTTGAAAAGAAATGAATTCCAGGCAGGCTTTGTTTTCAGATTGAGGAGAGGTTACAGGTTGATGGTTTATAGATTGAAGAATGCATTACAGGTTATTGTTTTGAGGATTTTTGGTTTGAGGAATGTTAAATTTTATTTTCTGGTTTTGCCTTTAAAAGTGGAAAACGAATTTCAGTTTAGAAATGGAGATTAGAAAGAAAGGAAGAGAGTGGAAACATGTTTTTATGAGTATAAATGATTTAATAAAAAGAAAAATTAGAACAAAATGACACTTGTCTTTCTTATATCTTAGTTTCTTAACACATGTAATATTAAAGCCTTAGAAATTTACACATGTCTCTTTAATTTATTAGTATTTATTTTAAATGTAAAAATCCTTTTCTTAATTTATTAAACACTTATTACTTATTTATATATATATAGATAATTTTTAAAAGAAATAAAAACCAATTATATATTTAAATTGTATTCTAAACTTATATATATTCTTAAATCATATTTATTAACAATATTTAAAAAGAAAATAAATTAAACCTTATTATAAATCTTATTTAAAACCATATAGTTATTAATTTTAAATAACTTTGAAAAACTAATATTAAATAAATCCAAATCTCCAAACTATCAATATATATATTAGAAATTAAAAACAAGATTTTATTTATTATATTTCAACCCAAAGCTAATCTATTTACAATATATATACTTATATATATATACATTATAAATAGAA
The DNA here is from genome assembly GCA_030737815.1 of Allium fistulosum. Taxonomy (NCBI): domain Eukaryota; kingdom Viridiplantae; phylum Streptophyta; class Magnoliopsida; order Asparagales; family Amaryllidaceae; genus Allium; species Allium fistulosum. Next base: position 343,656,374 of record CM060903.1, on the reverse strand, counting down.
ATCATTTTATTAGTTTTAAAAGATAAATTTCACTAATTAAATATTTATTAAATTAGATTATTAAATCAATTCAAATTTTATTATCAAAAATTATCAATCAATTTAATTATTTAAACAGATTATTAAATTGATATTGCCCCAAATTTCCGGGATATTACATTCCTCCCCCCTTAAAATAATTTCGTCCCCGAAATTTAAAACAAAGGTAATTTAATAATCTATTTAAATCACAATCAAATATTATCATCCATATGCTAACAACCATAGCAAACAATTCATCCAATCAAACAATTCTAATTATCCAGACAAAATTCTAGATATAATTTCTTCGAGTTTCCCCAAGTATATATATACCGGGATACTCGCTCTATAGAATCCAAATAAACAATACTAAGCTATAGAGCTCCTACTCATCTAGATTTACAGAACTAAACAGAATATCAGACTACAAACGAGTCTGACTCAACAACCAAATCTCCAGAACAGCTGGTTCCACAACCAGAGATAGATCAAACACGTACTCCCTCAGAGATACATGAAACATATCGAATCCCAGTTATCCAAACTAACAATTTAATCCAGTAGATCAAAGCACTTATCCAAATTAGAATACAGAAAAGATCCAAAACAACTCGAAGCTGACTTCCCAGACTTACCCACTCTTATAGCTCCCTTTTACCAGAGAAAACTTCAACAACAACGAAGTCTCCAACTTCGAATTCCAAATTCCTCCGTCTCTTCATACGATCTCGGGCTACCTATAAATCCTTCCTGATCAACTCAACCTTCGTCGATGCTTCTAGAAACAAATAGGACCAAAAATAACTCAACCAATGATCCTCTCAAGATCTACCCAATCCAAAACACAACTCTACTACCATCAGTAGACTGAACTAACTTCTCCTATCTGGAAAAGACAAACAGGAGCACTCGCCAAACTGCTTCCGCTACACCACTCTGATCTGGAGTAGATAAGAATGCTGATGAAGAACACAAGCACAAACTGGACAACACATCCCAGAAAATCTCAGATAACTCAAGAGAATACTCAGACTATCGCAAGTCACTTTTGCGATCAACCCAGCCTAACTGCAAAGAAAACTGTTCTCTCTTTATCAATCAGAACAGCTCATACTTAACTATCCAATCCATCGAAGAAATGGATCCTCTATGCTGCTTCTGAACTTCTCTTTCAGAAAAACTGCTCAGCCAGAAAACTTCCTGCCAATACAGAACACTCCGAGCTGCACTGCAGCCACAGATGCCAAAGACTTCCTTTTTCAAAGCTCTTCGAGAAACTCGAACCCAAACCAAATAGAAACACCATGCTGAACTCAACCACAACACCGAAGTAGACATACTTCATTAACTTATTCCAAAGAAAACATCTTCGGGAACATCCATAGTCACTGCATCTCATCACACAGCTACTATTACCTGAGATACCATTACTCACTTCTGCCTAACTGACAGATCCAACTCTACTCATCCAACTTCAAAGATAAACTCCGAACCTTAATAGGTTTCCTTCAGAGATTGTGAAATCCTTACACAACTGTGAAGTTCACTCGAGACGGTATTAGGTTTACAGTCTCGACAGATACTCTTCTAACCTCAACACTCAGACTCCTAATCCTAGATGATAAATTATTATCATCTCAACCAATCATTACAAATACCATATACATTTAAAATGATACTTTTTTATATAGAAATTATATCTGGGTAAAATTATTTCATCTACCTTTTTAAAACAATATTGTGTCCGTTGGCCTGGTCAAGTGTTTAGAGATCCCTATCAATAACGTTAGCTACTCGTATTGACCAGAATCCATATACCACTCAACCGATCAATTAACACAATATAAAACCATTTTATATAACTAACAAATACGCGCTCTCGTATATATATACACTCAGACTCAAACAGGTTGTTACAGATCCTATCTCTAATGAACAACCCTCCCGAACCTAGGTATTCACTCAACCTAGTGTTCTGATATTCACTTAACCAAAAGCTTAGGCATTCGCTCAACCTATGCTCTGATACCAAATGTGACGACCCGACTTCCTATGCCCAGAAAGTCGCATCATTATGAAGAAAGAAAGGGGTAGAAAATAGAAAAGAAGAGAAGAAAGAAAGAAACAACAACAACGATCTCACAGCGGAACGAATAAATTATATTAATAACATAAACTATTACATAGTTTACAACAATTTACAGAGTTACACAGCATATACATCACTTACTAGACAGTTATAAACATCTGTCTAGACATTACAACTCAATACACTACAGAGATACAGACACAGCGGAACTACTATATATATCTACAACGCTGAAGCCTCCTACTCCATTGCTCCTCCACAATTCGTCAAGCTAAACCTGAATCCCTTGGCTACTCGTAAAAATTTGAGTACCCAAGAGTTTATAAAACAGAAATAAACACTTGGGTCAGACATGGGTCTGGTGTGAGTAACAGGTTAAACTTGCTTAACTTCAAAACCTTTAGAAAGAAAAGGTATCACGTAAGACTCCCCACAAATAAACATGGGTAAGTTTTTACCTTACGCTAACCAAAACATTTGATAGGAAATCTGATTTTATTATAATAGGGTCTAGGGTTTTCAAGTAAAATATAGAAATAGCTGAAATGCTTACATCTCACATCCCAACATAGTTGGGCACAACTAATACGTACGGCACTTATTGGAGTTTGGATTCCATACAATGGCAGGGCTACTGGGGTACCGCCCGTCACAGTACGTGGCCTAGATCACCGTACCGAGGAGTACGCCCGCTCCCCTGCAACACAAAGCCGGAACCATCCCTTACTGGATAATCCCGAACAAGACAATCCCGTAGTTGGCGCGACCAACCACACACTAAGCCGAATAAAAGAAAAGGGACCTCTAGACAGGGATCTATCTTGCTCTCAGTGGGTGCTACCCACGAAGCCTTGCTGCACCTCCCCTGTTTTAGCCATTCCCGGTTGATGAGGCTTGAGGTTACGATTACCTTTAATCAGAACATATCACTTAGAATGCTCATCGTCCGCCTGACGATGTGCTGAAAGCATTCAATCCATACAAGTTCGTTCCGGGTTCGAACGAAACCGAAGGCATTATCTCGTTACACTCGTTTTGGAATCACCCTCAGAGTTAACGACAATAACCCTTGCACTCTGAATCTTCATCTTCACTTGAGATTCACGACCTATCGTAAATTTGGATCGATGTGGTATTCGGGGCTCCAGACCTGGAATTCCGGTATACGGAAACCCGATCCCGGTCTCATCGAAATCCAAAACGTATCTTTTAAGGGCCAAGTTGTTTTAAGGTTAAAACAATTCAATTCTTATCTATATACACAAAGATAGATAATTCAATAGATAATCTACATTATCATCCCAAACAGATAATTCACATTATCATTATAATTCAACCAAACATCCATATCATATATCAATCATATCTCATCAGAGATATCAAACAATGAAATAAATTCAATCTCATTCATCCATCCTTAAGCAATGATTTATATCATCTAATTAATTTAAAGTGAATTAAACTAATTACTTCATTCTATAAATCCTGCTTACTTAATTATTAATTAAACCAATTAATTAATCATTACTCTAAATATCCATCTTAATTAATCATTCCTGATTAATAATCCTTTAATTACTTTAAGTAATTAATTCTTAATTAATTTCACAAATTAATTAACTTAACCCATTACAGTAATTAATTTTTAATTACTTCATTAATTAATTAATTATACTTAATTACATTAATCCTTAATTAATTACAATTAATTAATTACTTTAATCATTTATTATTTATTAATTAATCTTAATTAATCAATTCTTAATTACATCATTAATTTTATTAATTAATGATCCTTAATTATTCTTAATTAATTATCTTATTTAAATTAATAATTAATTAGTCACATTTATTAATCACCTTTGATTAATCTCATTTAGTAATTAACTTCCCTTAATTACTCCACTTCATAAATTAATTACTCCTTAATTAATTATCCTTTAATTAATCCCTTGATTAATTATTCAAAAGTAATTAACTCAAATTTCTTTTATTATTAAATCATCTTCAGTTAATTACATCCAGTAATTACCTTTAATTACTTCCCTAAGTAATTTTACTTTCACTAATTACATTTAAGTAATTATCAAATTTCCAAATCATTATCTTAAATTAATTTAACTAATTAATTTAAACTTATCAAATTTATTTAATTAATTACCTTAAGTAATTAATTACCTTAATTACTTCCATTAAGTAATTATACTTAACCCATTTTCATATTAACTAATTAATCTAATTGATTATCAAATTTAATCATGTTAATTAATTAATTACTTATTTATCTAATAATCCCTAATTAATGATCTTTCATTAATTATTAACAATTCTTTAACTACTTCCTAAGTAATTAAACTTTAATCAACTATTTATAAATTACAACTTAATAAATTCTTAATTACCAATTAATTTAACTCTATTACTTAATTAATTGCTAAATAAATCTTTCATCACTTGATAAATAAATTTCTAATCATTTATTAAAATCTATACTTATCTAAATAAATGATTCTTAATCCCAAATTAATTAACCCTTAATTAATTAACTTAAAATCCTAATTATTTAATTAAACACTAAACCATTAATTAATCAAATTATTAAATTATTCTTTAATTATCTTATTAATTTAATGACTCATATATCATTAAACCTTAATTACTTTCTAAATTAAAGTATTAACCTTTAACTACTTTAATTATTATTAACAAAGACTTTAAAACATTTTTACTTTAAAATCTTCTTTTAATTCATTTTAAAATAAATTACAAATTTAACTTTATCCAATTTTTAAATCAAATTTACAAAATCTTCTTAAATTCAAATGTTAAGAACACTTAACATTTATAAAGGAAATTTATAAGATTTTTAAATTCAAACCTTTATAAAATTATACCTTTAACATTTTTAATTTTGTTAAAACATTATAAATTTTTATAAACTTATTAATCTTAAAAATCTAGAATACCTCTTTTAGATTTTGAATCCAGACTTAAATTTTTGATTTAAAACTTAGTTTTAAATTCTGCTTTTAATTTAAACTTATTTTAAAAATTCTAAACCTCTGACTGGTTTTAAAACTACAATTCTAAATAACCCGAGACCATCACACTTTGCTTCGAGTAAAAACCCTAACTGCTTCGAGTTATTCACGCTATCACTCGAGAAATACTCGAGACCTTCTTCTTCCTCTAACCCAAATACGAAAACCAACCATTGCCGATACACTTGTGCACGTGCACAGATCAACCCAGCCTCTCCGATCACCTACGACCACTTCCTCAAGTCGACGATCACCTTCACACTAAAATCCGATCATCAGAGTTTCGGCAAGTACTCGAATTCAAAATCGAGCTTCACATCCCACCTGGAACAAAAATCCTGGAACAACACTTCAACCTGGAAGCATCTCGAATTCGCCTATCCGATCATCAGAACATCTGAACGTCTGGCCGCGACTTCGACTACGTCCCCACTTCAATTTCCCACGGCCTGGTGGAACTCGATCCACCAGAGCTTCCTTGACCACCAATTTCTCGATCATGCCAAAATCTAGGGCTACAGCCTAAATCAATCACCAGCCACCACTCCGGTGATTTGAATACCTTCCTGGCATTTTTCTCGAATTCTACGATCGTTCTTCTACCTCCATTGAAAACTTCGACCTCTCCGATCAACTAGATCGCCAGAGATTTCCCAGAATACAAAATCTGTTCAACCTCAAACTACTCGTTCAATACCCCTCTAAAAATGGTGATTCGAATCTTAAAAATCATGGTTTCAATCAGGTATTCAGATCATATGCCTGAATAAATAAATTTAGAAGTTTAATTTTCCACTTATATTTGACTTGCTCTGTTGTTTTGATTTTTCCTGGCCATTCAAGTTTTGTTTAAACTTAAATTAAATTCTAAATTCTAAAGTATGATAAAACAAACAATATTTGTTTATAACTTAAATCATAATCTTAACTAAGTCAAAAGTTACAGAATTTTAATCAAAATTTTGAACTTGAAGCTGGTAACAGAGATACACATAAATAACAGACATGCACACCAATTTACATCCATATATAAAGATATACACACATACCAAACATATTAAACAACATGCAGGCATATTACATCATAGATTCAAGGATTTATAGCATGCAAACAGATATCATATACTTAAACATTTAATTAGTAATGTTACTCACCAATTTTATGATGAACAGAGCCCTCTTTTAGAAACAGTTTTGAAAAGCCTTAGCCTCTGGTTTTTGATTTAAAACTTGAGTTGTTAGCTTTATAAACTTGCATGCAGACTTGATTTATTGAAATGTTGCTCTAAATCAGGTTGCTTGCTTTCAGATTTTTGAAGAAAACAGGCTTTGATTCCAGGTTGAAAAGAAATGAATTCCAGGCAGGCTTTGTTTTCAGATTGAGGAGAGGTTACAGGTTGATGGTTTATAGATTGAAGAATGCATTACAGGTTATTGTTTTGAGGATTTTTGGTTTGAGGAATGTTAAATTTTATTTTCTGGTTTTGCCTTTAAAAGTGGAAAACGAATTTCAGTTTAGAAATGGAGATTAGAAAGAAAGGAAGAGAGTGGAAACATGTTTTTATGAGTATAAATGATTTAATAAAAAGAAAAATTAGAACAAAATGACACTTGTCTTTCTTATATCTTAGTTTCTTAACACATGTAATATTAAAGCCTTAGAAATTTACACATGTCTCTTTAATTTATTAGTATTTATTTTAAATGTAAAAATCCTTTTCTTAATTTATTAAACACTTATTACTTATTTATATATATATAGATAATTTTTAAAAGAAATAAAAACCAATTATATATTTAAATTGTATTCTAAACTTATATATATTCTTAAATCATATTTATTAACAATATTTAGAAAGAAAATAAATTAAACCTTATTATAAATCTTATTTAAAACCATATAGTTATTAATTTTAAATAACTTTGAAAAACTAATATTAAATAAATCCAAATCTCCAAACTATCAATATATATATTAGAAATTAAAAACAAGATTTTATTTATTATATTTCAACCCAAAGCTAATCTATTTACAATATATATACTTATATATATATACATTATAAATAGAAATCATTTTATTAGTTTTAAAAGATAAATTTCACTAATTAAATATTTATTAAATTAGATTATTAAATCAATTCAAATTTTATTATCAAAAATTATCAATCAATTTAATTATTTAAACAGATTATTAAATTGATATTGCCCCAAATTTCCGGGATATTACAGGTGGTTTCTCAGATCCAAAGTAAATATACATATGTTCAAAGGTGATGAACAAAATGCTTGAAGCAAAACTTCCTTCTGTCCAAATGAAAGTATGAACAAAAAAAGAGGAAGAGAGTGAGTAAGTTGAATCCAAAAGATGAAGAGACAGTGCACCTTTTCTTAAAAGCAACAACAAATATATTGGAAATATTCAAATGCAATGAACAGAAGGGTCACAATTGATAATTTCCAAAATACTGAATGCAGTGACCATTATGATCATCCGGTGAATTTAAATGTTCACGGAAAGCCAAAAGGTAAAGATTTGAATACCGTTACGGTCATTCGTTTCACGAATTCCGCTCTAAATCGGACTTCAAAATGCAAGAACGAATATACTGTGGAGATCAGCACGACGAGACGATCAAAACGGTATATAGATATCAGTGGTATGATTGAATTATAAAAATTCGAATTTTTCTACTAGCGGAAAATGCAAGAAAAACGTAGAAAAATATGATCGACGGAGCCAAAGAAGTCCGAATTTAGAAAAATGAAAAATGATGTTTGCTCAGACGATGGTTTAGAATTTTTCTATGTAAAAATATTTATGTTCCGAAAACATTTTATTTTCATCGCTTTTTAACTGATTAAATTGAAGTAATTTTACGCACGAAATAAACTTTCATATTTTCGGACGAAAATTTACCTGTTGCTATGTTTAACTAGAGGCATTACAAATATTAAATTTTTATTTCAATCTTTTATTTTTAAAATTCCACAAATTTTCAATTAATAACGTTATTAAAACTAGTTAAATTTACGGGTCGTTACACTCTCCCCCACTCAAAAATTTTCGTCCCCGAAAAGGAACGAGGTAGGAGAATAGAAACAACCAGAAAGAAAAACAGATTTGAAATACAAAATAACAATTAATTTAAACCATATAAATTCAAATTTAAATTAATTGATATTCAATAATTGATTTAATCCATTTGATTTCACTAAAATCAATCTCAACTATTTCTAAATTCATTATCTTATTATCCAATTATCTTCAATTTACAATTTCTAAAACCATAAATTTGAATAGTCTTTTATTATAATCATATTTTTTTCTGCAATTTAAATTCTTCTTTATTCCAAATTATTGTCAAATTTATTCTACTTAATATATCTAATCACATACATTTAACCCATATAAATTAATTTAAACCATAAAAGTTTCGATTTAAATTAATTTATATTTATTAATTGCTTTTAAATTCAAGGTATTTTCATAAGTTGATCAAATTTCAATTTATTAATTCTTTCAAAACAAATTTATTAATTCTTTCAAAACAAATTTATTTCATTATTAACTGAGGTTTACTTATTATCCTATCTAACTCTATTAACATCTTTATAATCAAAATTTAGTGTATAACATTTATTATAAACACTCAAATTTTATTTATAAAGACATTTTTTTATTGTACGTTATCCAGTTTCATTTTATTTCGGAATAATTTAGGTAAGTTATATTGAAATGAAATTGAGTATTATACAAATAATTTTTTTTTACAATCCAGTTATTTCAAGTTAAATACTTATCCAAGAATTTTGACTTCAGTTTATAATTGAAATCATCTTTAACCTATAATTTAAGAATTTAAATCTCTGATTTACTTCAAACAATTTAGAGATATATCTATATATTTATATCAAATCAAATTAAAATTTTAAAATAAGATACCTATATATATATAAATCTATTATACTGAAGAAATTCAAATCAAAATATTTTTTTTTCAAAACAATACCGTAGCAAAGCTACAGAATAGTCTCTCCACTTCGAAGCTCGAAAATGAATGTCGATGATGCGGCCGCCATCACCGAAATTATTTTCCAGCGACAAAGAGAAGAGCACTTATTTAAACATTTAAAATTCTTTGAAAATGATTTCTATTCGAAATTACTATATAAAATATGCATTTTTAAATTAAAACCCAAAGTTTGAAATCGATGGAAAGTAAATTCTCGAATTCTTAATTAAATTCATTTGAACTCCCAATTAAAATTTTAAACCATGTTCTATAATTTCATTTATTTATCAGACTGGAATAGTCTATGGTTTACAAAACAATAAATAAAAATGAAATATTAACATTTTGACAACAAATTCATTATCAATTTAATTTCTGAAAAGTGTATACTTATATATAATATAATCATTCAAAATTATTTTATTTACTAAATTTGAAAACAATGTTGTGTCAGTTTGCTCTGCTCGAGTGTTTTGGAGATCCTATCGATAGCGCTGATTAGACGAATCGATCGGAAACCCAAATCAACATCAACAACTCAAACAACACAATATATAAAACATTTATATATTAGCTTACAAATACATTTCTTTGCTCGACAATACAGGAATGAATTTCCAAAATAAGGATAGGGTTTCAAATTTGATGGACTCAAATCAAAGAGAATTTTGATTCGAAGATAAGTTCGAAACAAAGATAAGATGATTAATAACAAAGTAGGAAGATTGATAAATTTATATAAATCGCGGGCAACCTTAACTGGGTCAACCGTGACTTCAAGAATAAGATCAATGTAGAATTCCGAGGCAAATCGACATTGATCTCAAGAGATAGAATTCGGCATAACCAAAGATGTCAGCATCTAAACCGAGGATATATAAATCTCCGGTGAATCGATGCTATCGTAAAAGAGTTTTACCCCTTTACAAATCAATTTGAGATTGGCGGGACCGCCAACTCATTATAAAGATCATTCGAAGTGGAATTATGTGATATTCTAGAATTCAGAAAAATACGAATAGTGAGGGAGAAGAATGAATTTCGGAACCACAGGGAATGTTCCAAAATTCAAAGGAATCGAGTCAAAAAGGGAGAGATTCAACTCGAATGAAAGTGATTCTGTAAATACATTTACCCTATATGCTAAGTTTTGCCTAGAGCTACCAAAGCTCTGATACCAACTGTAACGACTCGCTATTTTGGACCATTCGCATCCGCACATGTCGGACTTGAATAATTCAAAATACCGCGTTGTTAATTTTAAATTTGGCAAAACTGAACATATACAGTAAATAAATAATCATAGATCACAGACACAGAGTAATAAATGCAGCGGAAACAAAAGATAGTTCATGAAGCTACTATATACATATCAGAGTTAAATAAGGTACAACAGATGTCTCGAATACAATAATCAAATACAATATCAGAATACATCACTGGACCACCTCGTATGAAGCTAAAATTTTATATACAGAAAGTATAAAACTTTATCTTTTAAACAAAAAGGGAATCACTGTATTCCGACGTAAGACAGAAGAGATACGATGCGTCAAACATGAACTCAGGTCGTGTTTGCAGCAGTGTAAAATAATTTCAAGTACAAAAGAACAGCTGCCTGGGTCAAACTTCCAGATCCTCGACCACAAATCAAACGATGTCCGATTTTGCTGAAATTTGACAGGCATAAACTATGTAACTTCGACTCCTTTTTAAAAATAGTTACAACCCATTCCGATAAAACATGAGTAAGATATGATATCGTGAACATGAAGTCTAACTGCTGTTTAGAAAAAAATAAACATGCAAACAAGTGCAAAATCAGGTTGGTTGCAACTTTATAATATAAAATACCCATATCTACCAATTTATAAACCTCACATAATTTCCAAAAGATTTTAGAAAACATAGACGTATACTAACCCTTTAAACAAACAAATATATAAACTAACAATATATAATCTATTTCTAACATGAATAGCCTACGGAAATAAATGTATATGAATATATATACTACACAAAATATAACTCAATTACATCAAAATATAATGAAACACTTATATATATACCTAACAACTGTTATATATACAATATAATATATAGAACTGTTTCAAAGCCCAAGGCCATATGCATATTCGAAATCAAACAGTGTATATATATAAACTAATATATTTTAAAACACTGTATATATTATAACCGAAAGACAATATAAAAATGACGTATAACTATAACCAACTCTTATTACATAACAACTTATATATAGACTGATACATAAACTAACATATATAAAAAGCTATATACTACATATGTAGACTAATCTATCATCTGAAGGTGAAGCTGTCAGTAACATACATACAACATCTGCAACATATATACGTATAAATCGTTCTAAACAATATACGTATATAATAGTGTTAACATGTATAACACTGTAATTATGAATATATAACTTTTTATATATGTTTTCGTGTTCAGTCCTGTTTTTTTAACAAAAAAAAACTAACAGACAAATTATTACCCGAGCTTCAAGTATGCATATGCACACGGATTCGAAGGCTGTTGGTGGTCAGGCAGCGGGTGGAAGGTTGCAGGCGAAGGAAAAATTTACCGAGGAGTGGATGTTGACCAGGCGGAGGCGGGCTTGGATAGGTGGAAGATCGGTTGAGAGGCAGAGAAGTGGGGTGGCGGTTGCTGGCCAGAGGTGGAGGAAGTGGGTTGCTCACGGCTAGAGGGGAAGCTGTGATTGTGAAGGCGGTCGGGTTGTGGAGTTTGAGGTGGACGTGGTGGGATCGACGAACGAGCAGGCGGAGGTGAACTATGTTCGGAGGTGGGGCTCGGGTCCGTCGCGCAGAGAAGGGGTGCTAGCTCCGATGGGTTGGGAAAGAGAGCGGCAGTGGTGGCTATGCTAGAGGGAGGCGGCTGTCGCAATGATGAAAGGTGGCTTCTCAGATCCAAAGTAAATATACATATGTTCAAATGTGATGAACAAAATGCTTGAAGCAAAACTTCCTTCTGTCCAAATGAAAGTATGAACAGAAAAAGAGGAAGAGAGTGAGTAAGTTGAATCCAAAAGATGAAGAGACAGTGCACCTTTTCTTAAAAGCAACAACAAATATATTGGAAATATTCAAATGCAATGAACAGAAGGGTCACAATTGATAATTTCAAAAATACTGAATGCAGTGACCATTATGATCATCCGGTGAATTTAAATGTTCACGGAAAGCCAAAAGGTAAAGATTTGAATACCGTTACGGTCATTCGTTTCACGGATTCCGCTCTAAATCGGACTTCAAAATGCAAGAACGAATATACTGTGGAGATCAGAACGACGAGACGATCAAAACGGTATATAGATATCATTGGTCTGATTGAATTATAAAAATTCGAATTTTTCTACTAGCGGAAAATGCAAGAAAAACGTAGAAAAATAAGATCGACGGAGCCAAAGAAGTCCGAATTTAGAAAAATGAAAAATGACGTTTCCTCAGAAGATGGTTTAGAATTTTTCTTTGTAAAAATATTTAGGTTCCGAAAACATTTTATTTTCATCGCTTTTTAACTGATTAAATTGAAGTAATTTTACGCGCGAAATAAACTTTCATATTTTCGGACGAAAATTTACCAGTTGCTATGTTTAACTAGACGCATTACAAATATTAAATTTTTATTTCAATCTTTTATTTTTAAAATTCCACAAATTTTCAATTAATAACGTTATTAAAACCAGTTAAATTTACGGGTCGTTACACTCTCCCCCACTCAAAACTTTTCGTCCCCGAAAAGGAACGAGGTAGGAGAATAGAAACAACCAGAAAGAAAAACAGATTTGAAATACAAAATAACAATTAATTTAAACCATATAAATTCAAATTTAAATTAATTGATATTCAATAATTGATTTAATCCATTTGATTTCACTAAAATCAATCTCAACTATTTCTAAATTCATTATCTTATTATCCAATTATCTTCAATTTACAATTTCTAAAACCATAAATTTGAATAGTCTTTTATTATAATCATATTTTTTTCTGCAATTTAAATTCTTCTTTATTCCAAATTATTGTCAAATTTATTCTACTTAATATATCTAATCACATACATTTAACCCATATAAATTAATTTAAACCATAAAAGTTTCGATTTAAATTAATTTATATTTATTAATTGCTTTTAAATTCAAGGTATTTTCATAAGTTGATCAAATTTCAATTTATTAATTCTTTCAAAACAAATTTATTAATTCTTTCAAAACAAATTTATTTCATTATTAACTGAGGTTTACTTATTATCCTATCTAACTCTATTAACATCTTTATAATCAAAATTTAGTGTATAACATTTATTATAAACACTCAAATTTTATTTATAAAGACATTTTTTTATTGTACGTTATCCAGTTTCATTTTATTTCGGAATAATTTAGGTAAGTTATATTGAAATGAAATTGAGTATTATACAAATAATTTTTTTTTACAATCCAGTTATTTCAAGTTAAATACTTATCCAAGAATTTTGACTTCAGTTTATAATTGAAATCATCTTTAACCTATAATTTAAGAATTTAAATCTCTGATTTACTTCAAACAATTTAGAGATATATCTATATATTTATATCAAATCAAATTAAAATTTTAAAATAAGATACCTATATATATATATAAATCTATTATACTGAAGAAATTCAAATCAAAATATTTTTTTTTCAAAACAATACCGTAGCAAAGCTACAGAATAGTCTCTCCACTTCGAAGCTCGAAAATGAATGTCGATGATGCGGCCGCCATCACCGAAATTATTTTCCAGCGACAAAGAGAAGAGCACTTATTTAAACATTTAAAATTCTTTGAAAATGATTTCTATTCGAAATTACTATATAAAATATGCATTTTTAAATTAAAACCCAAAGTTTGAAATCGATGGAAAGTAAATTCTCAAATTCTTAATTAAATTCATTTGAACTCCCAATTAAAATTTTAAACCATGTTCTATAATTTCATTTATTTATCAGACTGGAATAGTCTATGGTTTACAAAACAATAAATGAAAATGAAATATTAACATTTTGACAACAAATTCATTATCAATTTAATTTCTGAAAAGTGTATACTTATATATAATATAATCATTCAAAATTATTTTATTTACTAAATTTGAAAACAATGTTGTGTCAGTTTGCTCTGCTCGAGTGTTTTGGAGATCCTATCGATAGCGCTGATCAGACGAATCAATCGGAAACCCAAATCAACATCAACAACTCAAACAACACAATATATAAAACATTTATATATTAGCTTACAAATACATTTCTTTGCTCGACAATACAGGAATGAATTTCCAAAATAAGGATAAGGTTTCAAATTTGATGGACTCAAATCAAAGAGAATTTTGATTCGAAGATAAGTTCGAAACAAAGATAAGATGATTAATAACAAAGTAGGAAGATTGATAAATTTATATAAATCGCGGGCAACCTTAACTGGGTCAACCGTGACTTCAAGAATAAGATAAATGTAGAATTCCGAGGCAAATCGACATTGATCTCAAGAGATAGAATTCGGCATAACCAAAGATGTCAACATCTAAACCGAGGATATATAAATCTCCGGTGAATCGATGCTATCGTAAAAGAGTTTTACCCCTTTACAAATCAATTTGAGATTGGCGAGACCGCCAACTCATTATAAAGATCATTCGAAGTGGAGTTATGTGATATTTTAGAATTCAGAAGAATACGAATAGTGAGGGAGAAGAATGAATTTCGGAACCACAGGGAATGTTCCAAAATTCAAAGGAATCGAGTCAAAAAGGGAGAGATTCAACTCGAATGAAAGTGATTCTGTAAATACATTTACCCTATATGCTAAGTTTTGCCTAGAGCTACCAAAGCTCTGATACCAACTGTAACGACCCGCTATTTTGGACCATTCGCATCCGCAAATGTCGGACTTGAATAATTCAAAATATCGCGTTGTTAGTTTTAAATTTGGCAAAACCGAACATATACAGTAAATTAATAATCACATATCACAGACACAGAGTAATAAATGCAGCGGAAACAAAAGATAGTAGTTCATGAAGCTACAATATACATATCAGAGTTAAATAAGGTACAACAGATGTCTCGAATACAATAATCAAATACAATATCAGAATACATCACTGGAATCAACTGGATATCTGAAAGCTGGATAGATAGCTGGATCTCCAAGCGAAGCTCCAACTCCAAAGGTGTGTCTCGAATACTGGTACACTCAGTCTGACCCGTGCGTAAAGCAAAACACAAAACACTCGAGTCAGGATTAACATTCTTATATCAATAAATCCAACTCAAGTGAAATAGCAATTGAAATACAAGTAACTCAAAGGATGTTTGGAATAACCATCCTTTAAGGATCCGTTAAACTATCTACTATGTAGTAGTGTACGATAAGTAGATAATGCCTATCAGTAATATAAAGTATCAAAATAGTGTTAAGGCGTTACCATTATCCCCCTTAACACATTTTATATAAGCGTTATAGTCTATACAGCACTGTAAACTCCACCGTAAACTAGTGGGCTATCAGGGAGTACTCCATAGGTATAACACAAAACAAATCGTAGTGGTCGCGTATATAGGGATCCAAGTATGACAAGGCACATGAGGCAATACCCAAGGTAGTGAAACTACCGTTTGCCTGATCCGGACTGGTGAGAACGCATCGCCGCAGCGATCGCAACACCGCGAAACAACACTCCCAAATCAAGGGTGCACCAATCGTTAACAAGTAATGTGTAGTTTTCGAAGAAGTGTGTTCGCTCGAGGTAGCTAACCCCCATTTGGCCCGACACGGCTCCTGTTTTAGTCATTTCCAATTTGAAAAAATTGTCAAGGCTACCCATTATCGTTCTCTTTCTTCAGTCATCACGTACATCATTCCAACCACTTCATTCTGGATCACACTCCGCGTATGGTTATTAAAGTGGTTTTCGATTTAGACAGTGAGTATGTCCCTAACCGATTCCGGTCTCTTTAATAACTTTCGTGATTATTACACCGATTGGTCGTTTATTTATTTCAAAACCAAATCAATTTCAATCTCAATTAGAATTTGTAACCAACATTTCATTTGTCTTTCTAAATCAATTTCCATAATTTACGTTTCAAAACTTCCAAATTACCATTTCAAAATCTTATAATTCAATTTCAATTTTTTTATGTAAAACAATTCAAATATTGATTCAAATTCGTATATAAGTTTCATTCTGAAATCATTTAAATTAATTTAATTTAACATTCAAATTAATTTAAATTCATTGATCGAATTTATTCAATATTCATTAAGTTAATTATCATTCAAAACAATTTCTATTTAATTTCCAATTCATTAAATCAATTAATTAAGTTCAACTTCGTTATATCAAAACTTCACATTGAATTAAATTATATTCATCAAATCAAATTCTTTAAATTTCAAGTCTTACCTTAATTTCAATAAATCACATTTTTTCTCTTGTTAAAGAAATTCAATTTCACTTATTTACTTACTTAAATAATTTTCCAAAACTTAATTAATAAAGAAATTCAATTTCAATTATTTACGAAGTAAAAATTCACTTCTTCAAAAGTTCAATTTCTCTTATCAAAGAATTCAAATTTTTATTTAATTATCAAATAATCAAATCTTTTTTAATTATTAAATATTTCAAAACTTAATTATTAAATAATTTCAAAGGTTAATTATAATTTCAAACTTAATTATTAAATCATTTCAAACTTAATTCAATGATAAGTTCCAAATTTAATTGTCAAATAATTAATTTCAAAATAACGATCTTTCAACAACTACTATGTCAATATTTGTTTCAGATTTTAAATATTAACATTTCCTTTCATTAAAAATTCAAATTCCAGCTTCATTTCAAAATCTTATCCTTTCAAATAAAACTTTATTTTATTTTAAATCAAATTATTGACCAATCGGGTTTTATTTAATTCTCTATCCTAGGTCAAAGTTTAATTTGGGTATTTATCATTTCAACCCAATTCCAATTCAATTAAGAATCAAAGAATAGCAAAGGGAACTTGCAGTGTGATAACTGGGATGGTGTCAAAGTAAATAAACAAGCAATAACAACAATCAATAACAATAATCCAATAATCAATTCAAATAATCCCGAAACAATCGTATTAATTTACATTGTTGTTTGTGCAAATTAATATAATTATTTCTAGAATCTACACTATTATTTCATGTAGATTAAAGATTATCACACTAATATTTATACGGTTCTACACTTGATATCAATCATTCAATTTCAAACTACTTCAATTTATGCACATACATTTAAATGGTTCAAGGTGTGGTTAACACTATTTCTACGTGTCAATTTATTTAACATATAAAAGGGGTCATATCATGCAAATGATATCAATTAACACATGTATCAAATCTAACTATCCTACGTCAATTTCAATTTCAAATTATTTACCACTTACAACATTAACAATTTAACGTCCAAAGTCAACATCAAACAATCAATCATTTATCAACCAAACTGATTATCGTAGTCTAAGTAACAGATAATGGTGTCAGATGTCACAGGTGAACTGATACAGGTAATAACATATATAACAGTGTAATTAACTAACAACAATATATTTCAATTGTCGTTTCAATTGAAATCAAATTTAATAAATAAAAGAACATTAATCGTGAGCAGTGTTTTAAATCTCGGATTTTGGCCAATATCTCGGGAAAATATCTCGGCTATCTCGGGCGATATTTAAAACACTTATAACTAAATAGGCTGCCAAATCTCGGATTTTGGCTGATATCTCGGATTTTTCATCTCGGCCATCTCGGGGAGATTTAAAAGCCTGATCGTGAGTGATTGCTCACCTTTTGAGGCTAGGGAGCGAGAATAGACAACGAAGTTGAGTTATGCATTGCAAGCACGACTTCCGAAATAATCTAGATTGGCACGAATCGACGAGAAAAGCTGTTAAATAGGAATTGCCGAAATCAAATCAAAACATTCAACATAGCAACAATTACAAAACATGTCCTGCGTCAAAGTTTAACAATATTATTCTATGTACTACCGAGATCGAAATGGTCTGAAATTTGGTATGAATAAAGATCAAAACTTGTATTTCAAACTGCAAAAGATTCACTTGATTTGGACAAGAGACGAGAAAACTTACGTTGTCACGAACATAGACTCAGGCCATGTTGCGACTGTCAAATGTTCAGGTCTGAAAACCCCTCTGGTTCTGACTTTCAAGTAAGAAACAGAGGACTGAACCACCTCGTATGAAGCTAAAATTTTATATACAGAAAGTAGAAAACTTTATCTTTTAAACAAAAAGGGAATCACTATATTCCGACATAAGACAGAAGAGATACGATGCGTCTAACATGAACTCAGGTCGTGTTTGCAGCAATGTAAAATAATTTCAAGTACAAAAGAACAACTGCCTGGGTCAAACTTCCAGATCCTCGACCACAAATCAAACGATGTCGGATTTTGTTGAAATTTGACAGACATAAACTATGTAACTTCGACTCCTTTTTAAAAATAGAACCAACCCATTCCGATAAAACATGAGTAAGATATGATATCGTGAACATGAAGTCTAACTGCTGTTCAGAAAAAAATAAAAATAAACATGCAAACAAGTGCAAAATCAGTTTAGTTGCAACTTTATAATATAAAATACCCATATCTACCAATTTATAAACTTCACATAATTTCCAAAAGATGTTAGAAAACATAGACGTATACTAACCCTTTAAACAAATATATAAACTAACAATATATAATCTATTTCTAACATGCATAGCCTACGGAAATAAATGTATATGAATATATATACTACACAAAATATAACTCAATTACATCAAAATATAATGAAACACTTATATATATACCTAACAACTGTTATATATTATATTTTAAAACACTGTATATATTATAACCGAAAGACAATATAAAAATGACGTATAACTATAACCAACTCTTATTACATAACAACTTATATATAGACTGATACATAAACTAACATATATAAAAAGCTATATACTACATATGTAGACTAATCTATCATCTGAAGGTGAAGCTGTCAGTAACATACATACAACATCTGCAACATATATATGTATAAATCGATCTAAACAATATACATATATAATAGTGTTAACATATATAACACTGTAATTATGAATATATAACTTTTTATATATGTTTTCGTGTCCAGTCCTTTTTTTTAACAAAAAAAAACTAACAGACAAATTTTTACCCGAGCTTCAAGTATGCATATGCACACGGATTCGAAGGCTGTTGGTGGTCAGGCAGCGGGTGGAAGGTTCCAGGAGAAGGAAAAATTTACCGAGGAGTGGATGTTGACCAGGCAGAGGCGGGCTTGGATAGGTGGAAGATCGGTTGAGAGGCAGAGAAGTGGGGTGGCGGTTGCTGGCCAGAGGTGGAGGAAGTGGGTTGCTCACGGCTAGAGGGGAAGCTGTGATTGTGAAGGCGGTCGGGTTGTGGAGTTTGAGGTGGACGTGGTGGGGTCGACGAACGAGCAGGCGGAGGTGAACTATGTTCGGAGGTGGGGCTCGGGTCCGGCGCACAGAGAAGGGGTGCTCCGATGGGTTGGGAAAGAGAGCGGCAGTGGTGGCTATGCTAGAGGGAGGCGGCTGTCGCAATGATGAAAGGTGGCTTCTCAGATCCAAAGTAAATATACATATGTTCAAACGTAATGAACAAAATGCTTGAAGAAAAACTTCCTTCTGTCCAAATGAAAGTATGAACAGAAAAAGAGGAAGAGAGTGAGTAAGTTGAATCCAAAAGATGAAGAGACAGTGCACCTTTTCTTAAAAGCAACAACAAATATATTAGAAATATTCAAATGCAATGAACAGAAGGGTCACAATCGATAATTTCAAAAATACTGAATGCAGTGACCATTATGATCATCCGATGAATTTAAATGTTCAAGGAAAGCCAAAAGGTAAAGATTTGAATACCGTTACAGTCATTCGTTTCATGGATTCCGCTCTAAATCGGACTTCAAAATGCAAGAACGGATATGCTGTGGAGATCAGCACGACGAGACGATCAAAACGGTATATAGATATCAGTGGTCTGATTGAATTATAAAAATTCGAATTTTTCTACTAGCGGAAAATGCAAGAAAAATGTAGAAAAATAAGATCGACGGAGCCAAAGAAGTCCGAATTTAGAAAAATGAAAAATGACGTTTGCTCAGAAGATGGTTTAGAATTTTTCTATGTAAAAATATTTAGGTTCCGAAAACATTTTATTTTCATCACTTTTTAACTGATTAAATTGAAGTAATTTTACGCGCGAAATAAACTTTCATATTTTCGGACGAAAATTTACCAGTTGCTATGTTTAACTAGACGCATTACAAATATTAAATTTTTATTTCAATCTTTTATTTTTAAAATTCCACAAATTTTCAACTAATAACGTTATTAAAACCAGTTAAATTTACGGGTCGTTACACTCTCCCCCACTCAAAATTGTTCGTCTCCGAAAAGGAAAGAGGTAGGAGAATAGAAACAACCAGAAAGAAAAACAGATTTGAAATACAAAATAACAATTAATTTAAACCATATAAATTCAAATTTAAATTAATTGATATTCAATAATTGATTTAATCCATTTGATTTCACTAAAATCAATCTCAACTATTTCTAAATTCATTATCTTATTATCCAATTATCTTCAATTTACAATTTCTAAAACCATAAATTTGAATAGTCTTTTATTATAATCATATTTTTTTCTGCAATTTAAATTCTTCTTTATTCCAAATTATTGTCAAATTTATTCTACTTAATATATCAAATCACATACATTTAACCCATATAAATTAATTTAAACCATAAAAGTTTCGATTTAAATTAATTTATATTTATTAATTGCTTTTAAATTCAAGGTATTTTCATAAGTTGATCAAATTTCAATTTATTAATTCTTTCAAAACAAATTTATTAATTCTTTCAAAACAAATTTATTTCATTATTAACTGAGGTTTACTTATTATCCTATCTAACTCTATTAACATCTTTATAATCAAAATTTAGTGCATAACATTTATTATAAACACTCAAATTTTATTTATAAAGACATTTTTTTATTGTACGTTATCCAGTTTCATTTTATTTTGGAATAATTTAGGTAAGTTATATTGAAATGAAATTGAGTATTATACAAATAATTTTTTTTTTACAATCCAGTTATTTCAAGTTAAATACTTATCCAAGAATTTTGACTTCAGTTTATAATTGAAATCATCTTTAACCTATAATTTAAGAATTTAAATCTCTGATTTACTTCAAACAATTTAGAGATATATCTATATATTTATATCAAATTAAAATTTTAAAATAAGATACCTATATATATATAAATCTATTATACTGAAGAAATTCAAATCAAAATATTTTTTTTTCAAAACAAAACCGTAGCAAAGCTACAGAATAGTCTCTCCACTTCGAAGCTCGAAAATGAATGTCGATGATGCGGCCGCCATCACCGAAATTATTTTCCAGCGACAAAGAGAAGAGCACTTATTTAAACATTTAAAATTCTTTGAAAATGATATCTATTCGAAATTACTATATAAAATATGCATTTTTAAATTAAAACCCAAAGTTTGAAATCGATGGAAAGTAAATTCTCAAATTCTTAATTAAATTCATTTGAACTCCCAATTAAAATTTTAAACCATGTTCTATAATTTCATTTATTTATCAGACTGGAATAGTCTATGGTTTACAAAACAATAAATGAAAATGAAATATTAACATTTTGACAACAAATTCATTATCAATTTAATTTCTGAAAAGTGTATACTTATATATAATATAATCATTCAAAATTATTTTATTTACTAAATTTGAAAACAATGTTGTGTCAGTTTATTCTTCTCGAGTGTTTTGGAGATCCTATCGATAGCGATGATCAGACGAATCGATCGGAAACCCAAATCAACATCAACAACTCAAACAACACAATATATAAAACATTTATATATTAGCTTACAAATACATTTCTTTGCTCGACAATACAGGAATGAATTTCCAAAATACGGATAAGGTTTCAAATTTGATGGACTCAAATCAAAGAGAATTTTGATTCGAAGATAAGTTCGAAACAAAGATAAGATGATTAATAACAAAGTAGGAAGATTAATAAATTTATATAAATCGCGGGCAACCTTGTGACGACCCGGCTTTTTCTCCACAAAAAGTCGTATCATCAAGAAGAAAGAAAGGGATAGAAAAGAGATAAAATAGAGAAGAAAGAAAGAAACACATCAGAATCTAAACAGCGGAACGAATAAATTATATTAATCAAATAAGATATTACATTGTATCATATACATCAGAGATACACAGCTTATACAACACATACTAGACAGTTATAAACATCTGTCTAGTCATTACAACCCAAATACAACTCAGCAAATGACTCATACAGACTAACACAGCGGAACACTATATCTACGAACGCTGAAGCCTCCTGCTCCATTGCTCCTCCAAAGATTCGTCAAAGCAAACCTGAATCCCTTGGCTACTCATAAAAATTTGAGTACCCAAGGTTTAATAAAACAGAAAATAAACACTTGGGTCAGACATGGGTCTGGTGTGAGTAAACGGTTAAAGTTGCTTAACTTCAAAACCTTTTGAAAACAAAGGTATCACGTAAGACTCCCCACAAATAAACATGGGTAAGTTTTTACCTTACGCTAACCCAAAACATTTGATAGGAAATCCAGTTATATTATAATAGGGTCTAGGGTTTTCAAGTAAAATACAGAAATAGCTGGAATGCTTACATCTCACGTTCCAACATAGTTGGGCACAACTAATACGTACGGCACTTATTGGATTGTGGATTCCATACAATGGCAGGGCTACTGGGGTACCGCCCGTCACAGTACGTGGCCTAGATCAACGTACCGAGGAGTACGCCCGCTCCCCTGCAACACAAGGCCGGAACATCCCTTACTGGATAATTCCCGCATAAGAAACCCCGCGGTTGTAGCTAGCAACCGCCCACACAGCCGAAATAAAAAGAAGGGACCTCTAGACAGGGGAATCTTATACTACTTGGGTGCTACCCACTAACCTTGCTGCACCTCCCCTGTTTTAGCCATTCCCGGTTGATGAGGCTTGAGGTTACGATTACCTTTAATCAGAACACATCACTTAGAATGCTCATCGTCCACCTGACGATGTGCTGAAAGCATTCAATCCATACAAGTTCGTTCCGGGTTCGAACGAAACCGAAGGCATTATCTCGTTACACTCATTTTGGAATCACCCTCAGAGTTAACGACAATAACCCTTGCACTCTGAATCTTCATCTTCACTTGAGATTCACGACCTATCGTTAATTTGGATCGATGTGGTATTCGGGTCTCCAGACCTGGAAATCCGGTATACGGAAACCCGATCCCGGTCTCATCGAAATCCAAAGCGTATCTTTTAAGGCCAAGTTGTTTAAAGGTTTTAAACAATTAAACTTATATTCAGGATGATATAAACAGATAGATAAATAACATTATCACAATAGATAATTCATATCAACATTCATCTCACAAAGCAGCATATCACATATCATAGATATCATATCCAAATCATCCAATATCAACCATTACCCAATATCAATCATCCAATATAAATCAATCATCCAATATCAGTTAATCAATATTAACCAATCATTCTTTAAACAGAATTGATTAACTCTTAATCAATTTAATTAACCTTTAATTAAATTAATTACTATCCTTTAATCACTTGGATTATCTTAATCCTTTTTCATTGATTTATTACATATCAATTTATTAATCATCTCTTAATGATCTTCCTTAATTAATCTTCCCTGATTAATTATACTTTAAATTCATTCAAGTAATTAGCCTTTAATTAATTTCACCAATTAATTATCCTTAACCATTTCAGTAATTAACCTTTTATTACTATCATTAATGATCCTTCATTTACTTCCATTACTTAATTTATTAATTAATTAACTAAAATTAATTATATTCAATTAATTACAATTAATTATATTAATTAATAATCCTCTAATTACTTCATTTATTAATTAACCTCCTAGTTAATTAAATAATTAATCTTTAATTAACTACATTCATTAATTAACCTTAATTAATTATAAACAGTAATTAACTATTTGTAATTACTTATCTTAATTAATTACTATCTTATATTAATCTTTGATTAATTAATCTTTAACTACTTGATTAAGAAATTATTAATCAATTAATTAATAAATAAACCTTAATTAATTACCTTATTTATTAATTACCATTTTAATTAATTACCCTTAGTAATTATCTTCAAATTAATCACATTTCTTAATTAATTAATCACTTTAATTACTTAACAAAAATAATTAAGTAATTAACTTTTAATTACTTCCATTATTTATCTTGATTACTTTCTTAATTAATAAGTAATTCCATTACTAAATAATCCTTAATTCATTAATTAATTAACTACTCCATGATTAATTAATCTCAACAATTATATTAATCAATTCCTAAGATTAATAACTTCAAGTGATTACCCTTTTATCACTTTAACTAATTACCCTATGAGTAATTTTCCTATTAATTACTTCCATAAGTAATTTCATTCAATAATTAACCAATAATTACTTTATTAAGTAATTACACTTAATTAATCCATAATTAAGTGATTATTTAAAATTAAATAAATAATTAACTAATTATTTAAAATTATTTAAATAATTAATTAATTAATATTTTATTTAAAAATCCTTAATTAAAATAAGAAAACCATTTAACTTAATTAATCTCTTTACTTATTAACAAATCATATTTTTAATTAGGTATTCTTAAGTTCATGTCAAATTAATTTAACATAACTATCATAAAAATTAAATTGTTTGAATTAATCAAACTTAATAACATGAAATTAAACTATTCAGTTTGGTTTACAAAATTATAACTTAAACTTTCTTTGGAAATAAGGCATTTAAAAATCAAATTTAAATTAAAATAATTACTTTCAAAAACAATCATCTTAAGCCCTTTTTATATTTGAGAATAGATTCAAATAACATTTATAAAGTTTGATTTATATTTATTTTAAAACCACAAGTTTTAACTTTGTAAATTTGTTTCTTCTATAAAACTCGAACTTGATTTTATTTATTCAAACAAAAGTTTAATTTGCAAACTTTATCTTTCATAGTACTTAACCCATAAGCATACAACCTAAAATACTTGAGTTCGAACAGCAATCTACGCGAGCCTGCCACGAGACAAACCCAGCATCCTCTACTTCGAGTCGTCACCCTGAAAACACGAGCATCACTCCGAGACAACTCATCTTCCCCAGCTCCATCTCCCAATGCACACGAACGTGCACTGTGCACGTGCACTAACGTCGCCGGCCACCATAGATCATCGCGACCATCGTCGACGATCAAAATATCACTCGCGATCAAGAAATCGAACCCAGAAATCAAAACTCCACTTCGAATCGAAATCGAGTCGATCTCGACCAAAAGCTGAAACCACCATTGCCAGAAATCCACTCGTCCCCTTCGGCTCTGACCTCGAGAGCGTCAGACCTCTTCACTGTAGCCTCGTCACATCTTCCAGCAACCATCCCCACCACCGCGATTATCACCAGTATCCCTTCGGCGACGCAAATTCCTGGAGAAACTATCGACCAAAAACTGGAATGAAACCCTACTTCGTTCGAATTCGATCAATCCACCCATTAAAAAAAATCAATAGCATTTTCCTGTACTCTCCATCTCCCCGACTACCTTCAACCCAATTATCGATCACCCCAACGCCGTCGATCGATGGTAATCGATCAAAACTTCCTTAACGTTTAACTCGAGAATGCTCACAAATTCCCAAACTAAAAATCATGATATATATATTAAAATTCATGATTTTCCATTACTATTTCATTCATACAATCAAAACTCAAAATTATTAAATTCATAAATTTTTAACCCAAATTAATGTTTACTGTGAATTTCAAAATTCCAAGTAAACTATTCATTTTAAAGACCTATAAGTATTTTTAGGTGAGATGTTTCATGATTACAAACAATTTTTGTTTACAAATCCCAGGCTAATTATGATGCATAGGTGAGATATTGAATTATTTAAGTAATCAAAGCCTGTTATTATCTCACAGAGGCTATATTTTTATTTCACAGGCATTCAAACACAACATGCATTCAATTCAATTCATGAATACAGGCAAACATCTTGATTTTGCTACATGTATCAAAAAGAAGAATAAGATTTAAACTGTTTTTAAAACTTGTTTATTTACTTTTTAATAGAGGACAGTTTGCTTATCTTAAAAATAACAGAGAACAGGGTAACATATATGTACATGCATTCACATCAGCTTCACAATAATATTTTGAATCTATGTTATAGCAAAAGTTATCACTGATCAATTTAACATCAGATTAAATACTGTTTTTAAAAGAAATTTACTCACATTTTTAAAGCAGAGAATAGAGTAGAGGCATTTTCCCAGGCTTTGAAAGCTGAGTTGTTTTAAATTGCCTTGCTGTTGAATTTGAATACTTGTATGCCTTCAATTTTTGATGATTTAAAAGTTGCTGTTGATCTTCATTCGAAATGCATGCTTGAATCCTAGATTTTTATCTTCATTTGCATTGAGAAATTTTACAGGCTTTGATCTTTTTCTTTGAAAATTTGTTTTCAGGTTTCTTTTAGATTTTAGAAAAGAGGAGAAAAAGAATTGAGAAAATATGTCTTGAACGATTTGGACTGAAGAAAAATGAAGATCAGATCTTCTTCTATATTTACTTATAATTTAAATTTCAAAAGAAATTAAGTATGCCACTTGTATTATTATAAATTAGACAAATGTCCAACTTGTTTTTATATGTTTACAAGTGTTAAAACAATGCATAATTATGTCTAAACCCTTATTAATAAAAGTAATTATGTTTTTTCTATTTATGTAAATGTGAATTATTATTTATTTATGTTAAGATTATTTAACTTAAAGAGATATTAAAAAGAAAGCTTATTTAAAACTATATATATTTAATCATTTTAGTCTTATACTTATTAAAAGAAAACAAGATAAAAATAAATCTTTTATTAAATCTTATTTAAACTATCATATTTTTAGAAATAATAATTATCTTATATTTTGAAAACAATTGAATTAATCTTTAACTTTTGAAAGATATTAAATTTAAAACAAAGCTTTTAAAATTACAATATCCATTCATACATCAATTATTAACAATATCAAATTATAACATATACATACATATATATTACAATTTGAAAATTCATCTTTAAAACAAAACAAAAGATATTTCCATTCACAATATATATCAAATATATATATATTATAAATAGAATAAAATTTTATTAGCTTTGACAACAATCTTATCAATATTAAATTATTAGAAAAGATCAAGTATTACCAAATTTAAATATTTCCAGATTAAATATTTATTAGCCTTTAAAAGATTTAATTACCAAATTAAATTAAAATTATATAAAGAAAATTATCAATCCAATTAAATTATCAATACAGATTATTAAATTTTAAATTGCCCAAAAACCCGGGATATCACATTCCTCCCCCCTTAAAATAATTTCGTCCTCGAAATTTAAAACAAAAGATAATCTAAAGTTTTTATTTTATTTTAACCAATTTTAAAACAATTCAAGCCTACTTATCAACCATACACTATCAACAAACAACTATTCATCCAAACAAACAATTTTATCCAAACAACTATACTAGCTACCCGGACACAGATCCGGATAAGCTTCCTAAAATTTCCTTGAGTTTTCCCAAGTATATATATATACCGGGATACTCGCTCAACAGAATTCAAACAACCAATTCTACTGAGCTACAGAGCTCCTACTCATCTAAATCTACAAAACTAAACAGAATATCAGACTACAGATAAGTCTGACTCAACAACCAAATCCTTCCCGAACTACTGGTTCCAAAACCAGAGATAGATCAAACACGTACTTCCTCAAAGATACGCGATATACTCTGAATCTCAGTTATCCAAACTGGCAATTCAATCAAGTAGACCAAACTCTTATCCTTACAAAAACTCAGGAGAATCCAATACTCCTTGGAGTTAACCTCATAGTCTTACCCAATCTTATTTCTCCTTTGACCGGAGAAAATAACAACAAAGTCTCCAACTCCGAATTCCAAATTCCTCCGTTTCTTATCCATAGAACTCTTCTGACAATCCTGGGCTGCCTACACCCATTCCGATCAGCTCATCCTTCACTGATGCTTCTAAAAACAAACTGGATCAAAAATAACTCAACAAAATGATCCTCTCAAGATCTACCCAAAATCCAGAACACAACTCTACTCCACAAATATTAGTAGACTACAACTTACTTCTCCTATCCGGAAAAGACAAAACGGATACACTCACCAATCTGGACTCAAATCTAAAAATATTTCCTGTAGAAATCTCTAATACTGCAACTTCCAGTTGCTTCCACTCTAGAACAGCTGCCACCTTGCTTCTGCTGCAAAATTCTGATCTGGAGAAGATGAGAATACCGTCGATGAACTCGAGCACAGACTAGACAACACATTCTGGAGATAAGGTTCAATAGATCCATAAAAATAAAACTCAGAAATTCCATGAAATACTGAGCTGCTTCACCAATTCCTTTCTCTAGGAGACATCCTTCTACCTAGCTGAACCACCGTTAGCAATCCTGAAATCAAGTTGATACGGAACTCAATCTCAAATACAGACAAATCTCTGACTTCCCTGAAGATATCCAGAAAGTCTCAGATAACTCAAGAGAATATTCATTATCGCAAGTCACTTTTGCGATTCACTCAGCTTAATTCCAAATAAACTGTTCTCTCTTAACCACTCAGAACAGCTTATGCTATCCAATCCATCGAAGAAATGGATCCACTCCGCAGCTTCTGAACTCCACCTCTAGAAAACTACAAAGCCAAAAGATCTTCCTGCTGGAACACAAAACACTTCCGAGCTGCACCGCTGACACAGAATGCCAAAACTTCCTATCCAAAGCTTCTTGAGGAACTCGGACCTCAAACCAAACTCAACACCCTGCTGAACTCAGCCACAACACCGAAGCAGACATACTTCCTTAAACTTGCTCCAAAGAAAACATCTTAGGACACAATCCATGGTTACTGCATCTCCTCACGCAACTACTACTCCTTGAGGTTGCCAAGCTACCATCACTTGCTTCTGCACATCCGACAGATCCAACTCTACTCATTCAACTTCAGAGATAAACTCCGAACTTTAACAGTTCCCTTCGGAGATCGATGAAATACTATACCACAACAAAGCTTACTTGAGACGGTATTAGGTCTACAGTCTCGTCAGATACTTCCAACCTCAACATTTAAACTCCAACCATTGGTAGTCGTGTTTCACACACCACCACCTTATCTATCTTTATATCTTATATTGGAAAATCCGAATAGATAATCCAACAAATAGGTAGAAGTAAATATATATATATATATATAGTTATATAAAAATTACAAATACGCTCTCTCAAGATAGACACCACTCCAGAGCTAGGTATTCACTCAACCTAGTGCTCTGATACCAAAAGTGACGACCCGGCTTTTTCTCCACAAAAAGTCGTATCATCAAGAAGAAAGAAAGGGATAGAAAAGAGATAAAATAGAGAAGAAAGAAAGAAACACATCAGAATCTAAACAGCGGAACGAATAAATTATATTAATCAAATAAGATATTACATTGTATCATATACATCAGAGATACACAGCTTATACAACACATACTAGACAGTTATAAACATCTGTCTAGTCATTACAACCCAAATACAACTCAGCAAATGACTCATACAGACTAACACAGCGGAACACTATATCTACGAACGCTGAAGCCTCCTGCTCCATTGCTCCTCCAAAGATTCGTCAAAGCAAACCTGAATCCCTTGGCTACTCATAAAAATTTGAGTACCCAAGGTTTAATAAAACAGAAAATAAACACTTGGGTCAGACATGGGTCTGGTGTGAGTAAACGGTTAAAGTTGCTTAACTTCAAAACCTTTTGAAAACAAAGGTATCACGTAAGACTCCCCACAAATAAACATGGGTAAGTTTTTACCTTACGCTAACCCAAAACATTTGATAGGAAATCCAGTTATATTATAATAGGGTCTAGGGTTTTCAAGTAAAATACAGAAATAGCTGGAATGCTTACATCTCACGTTCCAACATAGTTGGGCACAACTAATACGTACGGCACTTATTGGATTGTGGATTCCATACAATGGCAGGGCTACTGGGGTACCGCCCGTCACAGTACGTGGCCTAGATCAACGTACCGAGGAGTACGCCCGCTCCCCTGCAACACAAGGCCGGAACATCCCTTACTGGATAATTCCCGCATAAGAAACCCCGCGGTTGTAGCTAGCAACCGCCCACACAGCCGAAATAAAAAGAAGGGACCTCTAGACAGGGGAATCTTATACTACTTGGGTGCTACCCACTAACCTTGCTGCACCTCCCCTGTTTTAGCCATTCCCGGTTGATGAGGCTTGAGGTTACGATTACCTTTAATCAGAACACATCACTTAGAATGCTCATCGTCCACCTGACGATGTGCTGAAAGCATTCAATCCATACAAGTTCGTTCCGGGTTCGAACGAAACCGAAGGCATTATCTCGTTACACTCATTTTGGAATCACCCTCAGAGTTAACGACAATAACCCTTGCACTCTGAATCTTCATCTTCACTTGAGATTCACGACCTATCGTTAATTTGGATCGATGTGGTATTCGGGTCTCCAGACCTGGAAATCCGGTATACGGAAACCCGATCCCGGTCTCATCGAAATCCAAAGCGTATCTTTTAAGGCCAAGTTGTTTAAAGGTTTTAAACAATTAAACTTATATTCAGGATGATATAAACAGATAGATAAATAACATTATCACAATAGATAATTCATATCAACATTCATCTCACAAAGCAGCATATCACATATCATAGATATCATATCCAAATCATCCAATATCAACCATTACCCAATATCAATCATCCAATATAAATCAATCATCCAATATCAGTTAATCAATATTAACCAATCATTCTTTAAACAGAATTGATTAACTCTTAATCAATTTAATTAACCTTTAATTAAATTAATTACTATCCTTTAATCACTTGGATTATCTTAATCCTTTTTCATTGATTTATTACATATCAATTTATTAATCATCTCTTAATGATCTTCCTTAATTAATCTTCCCTGATTAATTATACTTTAAATTCATTCAAGTAATTAGCCTTTAATTAATTTCACCAATTAATTATCCTTAACCATTTCAGTAATTAACCTTTTATTACTATCATTAATGATCCTTCATTTACTTCCATTACTTAATTTATTAATTAATTAACTAAAATTAATTATATTCAATTAATTACAATTAATTATATTAATTAATAATCCTCTAATTACTTCATTTATTAATTAACCTCCTAGTTAATTAAATAATTAATCTTTAATTAACTACATTCATTAATTAACCTTAATTAATTATAAACAGTAATTAACTATTTGTAATTACTTATCTTAATTAATTACTATCTTATATTAATCTTTGATTAATTAATCTTTAACTACTTGATTAAGAAATTATTAATCAATTAATTAATAAATAAACCTTAATTAATTACCTTATTTATTAATTACCATTTTAATTAATTACCCTTAGTAATTATCTTCAAATTAATCACATTTCTTAATTAATTAATCACTTTAATTACTTAACAAAAATAATTAAGTAATTAACTTTTAATTACTTCCATTATTTATCTTGATTACTTTCTTAATTAATAAGTAATTCCATTACTAAATAATCCTTAATTCATTAATTAATTAACTACTCCATGATTAATTAATCTCAACAATTATATTAATCAATTCCTAAGATTAATAACTTCAAGTGATTACCCTTTTATCACTTTAACTAATTACCCTATGAGTAATTTTCCTATTAATTACTTCCATAAGTAATTTCATTCAATAATTAACCAATAATTACTTTATTAAGTAATTACACTTAATTAATCCATAATTAAGTGATTATTTAAAATTAAATAAATAATTAACTAATTATTTAAAATTATTTAAATAATTAATTAATTAATATTTTATTTAAAAATCCTTAATTAAAATAAGAAAACCATTTAACTTAATTAATCTCTTTACTTATTAACCAATCATATTTTTAATTAGGTATTCTTAAGTTCATGTCAAATTAATTTAACATAACTATCATAAAAATTAAATTGTTTGAATTAATCAAACTTAATAACATGAAATTAAACTATTCAGTTTGGTTTACAAAATTATAACTTAAACTTTCTTTGGAAATAAGGCATTTAAAAATCAAATTTAAATTAAAATAATTACTTTCAAAAACAATCATCTTAAGCCCTTTTTATATTTGAGAATAGATTCAAATAACATTTATAAAGTTTGATTTATATTTATTTTAAAACCACAAGTTTTAACTTTGTAAATTTGTTTCTTCTATAAAACTCGAACTTGATTTTATTTATTCAAACAAAAGTTTAATTTGCAAACTTTATCTTTCATAGTACTTAACCCATAAGCATACAACCTAAAATACTTGAGTTCGAACAGCAATCTACGCGAGCCTGCCACGAGACAAACCCAGCATCCTCTACTTCGAGTCGTCACCCTGAAAACACGAGCATCACTCCGAGACAACTCATCTTCCCCAGCTCCATCTCCCAATGCACACGAACGTGCACTGTGCACGTGCACTAACGTCGCCGGCCACCATAGATCATCGCGACCATCGTCGACGATCAAAATATCACTCGCGATCAAGAAATCGAACCCAGAAATCAAAACTCCACTTCGAATCGAAATCGAGTCGATCTCGACCAAAAGCTGAAACCACCATTGCCAGAAATCCACTCGTCCCCTTCGGCTCTGACCTCGAGAGCGTCAGACCTCTTCACTGTAGCCTCGTCACATCTTCCAGCAACCATCCCCACCACCGCGATTATCACCAGTATCCCTTCGGCGACGCAAATTCCTGGAGAAACTATCGACCAAAAACTGGAATGAAACCCTACTTCGTTCGAATTCGATCAATCCACCCATTAAAAAAAATCAATAGCATTTTCCTGTACTCTCCATCTCCCCGACTACCTTCAACCCAATTATCGATCACCCCAACGCCGTCGATCGATGGTAATCGATCAAAACTTCCTTAACGTTTAACTCGAGAATGCTCACAAATTCCCAAACTAAAAATCATGATATATATATTAAAATTCATGATTTTCCATTACTATTTCATTCATACAATCAAAACTCAAAATTATTAAATTCATAAATTTTTAACCCAAATTAATGTTTACTGTGAATTTCAAAATTCCAAGTAAACTATTCATTTTAAAGACCTATAAGTATTTTTAGGTGAGATGTTTCATGATTACAAACAATTTTTGTTTACAAATCCCAGGCTAATTATGATGCATAGGTGAGATATTGAATTATTTAAGTAATCAAAGCCTGTTATTATCTCACAGAGGCTATATTTTTATTTCACAGGCATTCAAACACAACATGCATTCAATTCAATTCATGAATACAGGCAAACATCTTGATTTTGCTACATGTATCAAAAAGAAGAATAAGATTTAAACTGTTTTTAAAACTTGTTTATTTACTTTTTAATAGAGGACAGTTTGCTTATCTTAAAAATAACAGAGAACAGGGTAACATATATGTACATGCATTCACATCAGCTTCACAATAATATTTTGAATCTATGTTATAGCAAAAGTTATCACTGATCAATTTAACATCAGATTAAATACTGTTTTTAAAAGAAATTTACTCACATTTTTAAAGCAGAGAATAGAGTAGAGGCATTTTCCCAGGCTTTGAAAGCTGAGTTGTTTTAAATTGCCTTGCTGTTGAATTTGAATACTTGTATGCCTTCAATTTTTGATGATTTAAAAGTTGCTGTTGATCTTCATTCGAAATGCATGCTTGAATCCTAGATTTTTATCTTCATTTGCATTGAGAAATTTTACAGGCTTTGATCTTTTTCTTTGAAAATTTGTTTTCAGGTTTCTTTTAGATTTTAGAAAAGAGGAGAAAAAGAATTGAGAAAATATGTCT
Organism: Allium fistulosum; assembly: GCA_030737815.1. Classification (NCBI taxonomy): domain Eukaryota; kingdom Viridiplantae; phylum Streptophyta; class Magnoliopsida; order Asparagales; family Amaryllidaceae; genus Allium; species Allium fistulosum. The sequence goes on along the minus strand of CM060903.1, from coordinate 343,621,930 downwards.
TGAACGATTTGGACTGAAGAAAAATGAAGATCAGATCTTCTTCTATATTTACTTATAATTTAAATTTCAAAAGAAATTAAGTATGCCACTTGTATTATTATAAATTAGACAAATGTCCAACTTGTTTTTATATGTTTACAAGTGTTAAAACAATGCATAATTATGTCTAAACCCTTATTAATAAAAGTAATTATGTTTTTTCTATTTATGTAAATGTGAATTATTATTTATTTATGTTAAGATTATTTAACTTAAAGAGATATTAAAAAGAAAGCTTATTTAAAACTATATATATTTAATCATTTTAGTCTTATACTTATTAAAAGAAAACAAGATAAAAATAAATCTTTTATTAAATCTTATTTAAACTATCATATTTTTAGAAATAATAATTATCTTATATTTTGAAAACAATTGAATTAATCTTTAACTTTTGAAAGATATTAAATTTAAAACAAAGCTTTTAAAATTACAATATCCATTCATACATCAATTATTAACAATATCAAATTATAACATATACATACATATATATTACAATTTGAAAATTCATCTTTAAAACAAAACAAAAGATATTTCCATTCACAATATATATCAAATATATATATATTATAAATAGAATAAAATTTTATTAGCTTTGACAACAATCTTATCAATATTAAATTATTAGAAAAGATCAAGTATTACCAAATTTAAATATTTCCAGATTAAATATTTATTAGCCTTTAAAAGATTTAATTACCAAATTAAATTAAAATTATATAAAGAAAATTATCAATCCAATTAAATTATCAATACAGATTATTAAATTTTAAATTGCCCAAAAACCCGGGATATCACAAACCTTAACTGGGTCAACCGTGACTTCAAGAATAAGATAAATGTAGAATTCCGAGGCAAATCGACATTGATCTCAAGAGATAGAATTCGGCATAACCAAAGATGTCAACATCTAAACCGAGGATATATAAATCTCCGGTGAATCGATGCTATCGTAAAAGAGTTTTACCCCTTTACAAATCAATTTGAGATTAGCGGGACCGCCAACTCATTATAAAGATCATTCGAAGTGGAGTTATGTGATATTCTAGAATTCAGAAGAATACGAATAGTGAGGGAGAAGAATGAATTTCGGAACCACAGGGAATTTTCCAAAATTCAAAGGAATCGAGTCAAAAAGGGAGAGATTCAACTCGAATGAAAGTGATTCTGTAAATACATTTACCCTATATGCTAAGTTTTGCCTAGAGCTACCAAAGCTCTGATACCAACTGTAACGACCCGCTATTTTGGACCATTCGCATCCGCAAATGTCGGACTTGAATAATTCAAAATACCACGTTGTTAATTTTAAATTTGGCAAAACTGAACATATACAGTAAATAAATAATCACAGATCACAGACACAGAGTAATAAATGCAGCGGAAACAAAAGATAGTAGTTCATGAAGCTACTATATACATATCAGAGTTAAATAAGGTACAACAGATGTCTCGAATACAATAATCAAATACAATATCAGAATACATCACTGGAATCAACTGGATATCTGAAAGCTGGATAGATAGCTGGATCTCCAAGCGAAGCTCCAACTCCAAAGGTGAGTCTCGAATACTGGTACACTCAGTCTGACCCGAGCGTAAAGCAAAACACAAAACACTCGAGTCAGGATTAACATTCTTATATCAATAAATCCAACTCAAGTGAAATAGCAATTGAAATACAAGTAACTCAAAGGATGTTTGGAATAACCATCCTTTAAGGATCCGTTAAACTATCTACTATGTAGTAGTGTACGATAAGTAGATAATGCCTATCAGTAATATAAAGTATCAAAATAGTGTTAAGGCGTTACCATTATCCCCCTTAACACATTTTATATAAGCGTTATAGTCTATACAGCACTGTAAACTCCACCGTAAACTAGTGGGCTATCAGGGAGTACTCCATAGGTATAACACAAAACAAATCGTAGTGGTCGCGTATATAGGGATCCAAGTATGACAAGGCACATGAGGCAATACCCAAGGTAGTGAAACTACCGTTTGCCTGATCCGGACTGGTGAGAACGCATCGCCGCAGCGATCGCAACACCGTGAAACAACACTCCCAAATCAAGGGTGCACCAATCGACAACAAGTAATGTGTAGTTTTCGAAGAAGTGTGTTCGCTCGAGGTAGCTAACCCCCATTTGGCCCGACACGGCTCCTGTTTTAGTCATTTCCAATTTGACAAAATTGTCAAGGCTATCCATTATCGTTCTCTTTCTTCAGTCATCACGTACATCATTCCAACCACTTCATTCTGGATCACACTCCGCGTATGGTTATTAAAGTGGTTTTCGATTTAGACAGTGAGTATGTCCCTAACCGATTCCGGTCTCTTTAATAACTTTCGTGATTATTACACCGATTGGTCGTTTATTTATTTCAAAACCAAATCAATTTCAATCTCAATTAGAATTTGTAACCAACATTTCATTTGTCTTTCTAAATCAATTTCCATAATTTACGTTTCAAAACTTCCAAATTACCATTTCAAAATCTTATAATTCAATTTCAATTTTTTTATGTAAAACAATTCAAATATTGATTCAAATTCGTATATAAGTTTCATTCTGAAATCATTTAAATTAATTTAATTTAACATTCAAATTAATTTAAATTCATTGATCGAATTTATTCAATATTCATTAAGTTAATTATCATTCAAAACAATTTCTATTTAATTTCCAATTCATTAAATCAATTAATTAAGTTCAACTTCATTATATCAAAACTTCACATTGAATTAAATTATATTCATCAAATCAAATTCTTTAAATTTCAAGTCTTACCTTAATTTCAATAAATCACATTTTTTCTCTTGTTAAAGAAATTCAATTTCACTTATTTACTTACTTAAATAATTTTCCAAAACTTAATTAATAAAGAAATTCAATTTCAATTATTTACGAAGTAAAAATTCACTTCTTCAAAAGTTCAATTTCTCTTATCAAAGAATTCAAATTTTTATTTAATTATCAAATAATCAAATCTTTTTTAATTATTAAATATTTCAAAACTTAATTATTAAATAATTTCAAAGGTTAATTATAATTTCAAACTTAATTATTAAATCATTTCAAACTTAATTCAATGATAAGTTCCAAATTTAATTGTCAAATAATTAATTTCAAAATAACGATCTTTCAACAACTACTATGTCAATATTTGTTTCAGATTTTAAATATTAACATTTCCTTTCATTAAAAATTCAAATTCCAGCTTCATTTCAAAATCTTATCCTTTCAAATAAAACTTTATTTTATTTTAAATCAAATTATTGACCAATCGGGTTTTATTTAATTCTCTATCCTAGGTCAAAGTTTAATTTGGGTATTTATCATTTCAACCCAATTCCAATTCAATTAAGAATCAAAGAATAGTAAAGGGAACTTGCAGTGTGATAACTGGGATGGTCTCAAAGTAAATAAACAAGCAATAACAACAATCAATAACAATAATCCAATAATCAATTCAAATAATCCCGAAACAATCGTATTAATTTACATTGTTGTTTGTGCAAATTAATATAATTATTTCTAGAATCTACACTATTATTTCATGTAGATTAAAGATTATCACACTAATATTTATACGGTTCTACACTTGATATCAATCATTCAATTTCAAACTACATCAATTTATGCACATACATTTAAATGGTTCAAGGTGTGGTTAACACTATTTCTACGTGTCAATTTATTTAACATATAAAAGGGGTCATATCATGCAAATGATATCAATTAACACATGTATCAAATCTAACTATCCTACGTCAATTTCAATTTCAAATTATTTACCACTTACAACATTAACAATTTAACGTCCAAAGTCAACATCAAACAATCAATCATTTATCAACCAAACTGATTATCGTAGTCTAAGTAATAGATAATGGTGTCAGATATCACAGGTGAACTGATACAGGTAATAACATATATAACAGTGTAATTAACTAACAGCAATATATTTCAATTGTCGTTTCAATTGAAATCAAATTTAATAAATAAAAGAACATTAATCGTGAGTGATTGATCACCTTCTGAGGCTAGGGAGCGAGAATAGACAACGAAGTTGAGTTATGCATTGCAAGCACGACTTCCGAAATAATCTAGATTGGCACAAATCGACGAGCAAAGCTGTTAAATAGGAATTGCCGAAATCAAATCAAAACATTCAACATAGCAACAATTACAAAACATGTCCTGCGTCAAAGTTTAACAATATTATTCTATGTACTACCGAGATCGAAATGGTCTGAAATTTGGTATGAATAAAGATCAAAACTTGTATTTCAAACTGCAAAAGAATCACTTGATTTGGACAAGAGACGAGAAAACTTACGTTGTCACGAACATAGACTCAGGCCATGTTGCGACTGTCAAATGTTCAGGTCTGAAAACCCCTCTGGTTCTGACTTTCAGGTAAGAAACAGAGGACTGAACCACCTCGTATGAAGCTAAAATTTTATATACAGAAAGTAGAAAACTTTATCTTTTAAACAAAAAGGGAATCACTGTATTCCGACGTAAGACAGAAGAGATACGATGCGTCTAACATGAACTCAGGTCGTGTTTGCAGCAGTGTAAAATAATTTCAAGTACAAAAGAACAGCTGCTGGGTCAAACTTCCAGATCCTCGACCACAAATCAAACGATGTCGGATTTTGCTGAAATTTGACAGGCATAAACTATGTAACTTCGACTCCTTTTTAAAAATAGAACCAACCCATTCCGATAAAACATGAGTAAGATATGATATCGTGAACATGAAGTCTAACTGCTGTTCAGAAAAAAATAAAAATAAACATGCAAACAAGTGCACAATCAGTTTAGTTGCAACTTTATAATATAAAATACCCATATCTACCAATTTATAAACTTCACATAATTTCCAAAAGATGTTAGAAAACATAGACGTATACTAACCCTTTAAACAAATATATAAACTAACAATATATAATCTATTTCTAACATGCATAGCCTACGGAAATAAATGTATATGAATATATATACTACACAAAATATAACTCAATTACATCAAAATATAATGAAACACTTATATATATACCTAACAACTGTTATATATTATATTTTAAAACACTGTATATATTATAACCGAAAGACAATATAAAAATGACGTATAACTATAACCAACTCTTATTACATAACAACTTATATATAGACTGATACATAAACTAACATATATAAAAAGCTATATACTACATATGTAGACTAATCTATCATCTGAAGGTGAAGCTGTCAGTAACATACATACAACATCTGCAACATATATACGTATAAATCGATCTAAACAATATACGTATATAATAGTGTTAACATATATAACACTGTAATTATGAATATATAACTTTTTATATATGTTTTCGTGTCTAGTCCTTTTTTTAACAAAAAAAAACTAACAGACAAATTATTACCCGAGCTTCAAGTATGCATATGCACACGGATTCGAAGGCTGTTGGTGGTCAGGAAGCGGGTGGAAGGTTGCAGGCGAAGGAAAAATTTACCGAGGAGTGGATGTTGACCAGGCGGAGGCGGGCTTGGATAGGTGGAAGATCGGTTGAGAGGCAGAGAAGTGGGGTGGCGGTTGCTGGCCAGAGTTGGAGGAAGTGGGTTGCTCACGGCTAGAGGGGAAGATGTGATTGTGAAGGCGGTCGGGTTGTGGAGTTTGAGGTGGACGTGGTGGGGTCGACGAACGAGCAGGCGGAGGTGAACTATGTTCGGAGGTGGGGCTCGGGTCCGACGCGCAGAGAAGGGGTGCTCCGATGGGTTGGGAAAGAGAGCGGCAGTGGTGGCTATGCTGGAGGGAGGCGGCTGTCGCAATGATGAAAGGTGGCTTCTCAGATCCAAAGTAAATATACATATGTTCAAACGTAATGAACAAAATGCTTGAAGCAAAACTTCCTTCTGTCCAAATGAAAGTATGAACTGAAAAAGAGGAAGAGAGTGAGTAAGTTGAATCCAAAAGATGAAGAGACAGTGCACCTTTTCTTAAAAGCAACAACAAATATATTGGAAATATTCAAACGCAATGAACAGAAGGGTCACAATTGATAATTTCAAAAATACTGAATGCAGTGACCATTATGATCATCCGATGAATTTAAGTGTTCACGAAAAGCCAAAAGGTAAAGATTTGAGTACCGTTACGGTAATTCGTTTCATGGATTCCGCTCTAAATCGGACTTCAAAATGCAAGAACGAATATGCTGTGGAGATCAGCACGACGAGACGATCAAAACGGTATATAGATATCAGTGGTCTGATTGAATTATAAAAATTCGAAGTTTTCTACTAGCGGAAAATGCAAGAAAAACGTAGAAAAATAAGATCGACGGAGCCAAAGAAGTCCGAATTTAGAAAAATGAAAAATGACGTTTGCTCAGAAGATGGTTTAGAATTTTTCTATGTAAAAATATTTAGGTTCCGAAAACATTTTATTTTCATCGCTTTTTAACTGATTAAATTGAAGTAATTTTACGCGCGAAATAAACTTTCATATTTTCGGACGAAAATTTACCAGTTGCTATGTTTAACTAGACGCATTACAAATATTAAATTTTTATTTCAATCTTTTATTTTTAAAATTCCACAAATTTTCAACTAATAACGTTATTAAAACCAGTTAAATTTACGGGTCGTTACACTCTCCCCCACTCAAAAGTTTTCGTCCCCGAAAAGGAAAGAGGTAGGAGAATAGAAACAACCAGAAAGAAAAACAGATTTGAAATACAAAATAACAATTAATTTAAACCATATAAATTCAAATTTAAATTAATTGATATTCAATAATTGATTTAATCCATTTGATTTCACTAAAATCAATCTCAACTATTTCTAAATTCATTATCTTATTATCCAATTATCTTCAATTTACAATTTCTAAAACCATAAATTTGAATAGTCTTTTATTATAATCATATTTTTTTCTGCAATTTAAATTCTTCTTTATTCCAAATTATTGTTAAATTTATTCTACTTAATATATCTAATCACATACATTTAACCCATATAAATTAATTTAAACCATAAAAGTTTCGATTTAAATTAATTTATATTTATTAATTGCTTTTAAATTCAAGGTATTTTCATAAGTTGATCAAATTTCAATATATTAATTCTTTCAAAACAAATTTATTAATTCTTTCAAAACAAATTTATTTCATTATTAACTGAGGTTTACTTATTATCCTATCTAACTCTATTAACATCTTTATAATCAAAATTTAGTGCATAACATTTATTATAAACACTCAAATTTTATTTATAAAGACATTTTTTTATTGTACGTTATCCAGTTTCATTTTATTTCGGAATAATTTAGGTAAGTTATATTGAAATGAAATTGAGTATTATACAAATAATTTTTTTTTTACAATCCAGTTATTTCAAGTTAAATACTTATCCAAGAATTTTGACTTCAGTTTATAATTGAAATCATCTTTAACCTATAATTTAAGAATTTAAATCTCTGATTTACTTCAAACAATTTAGAGATATATCTATATATTTATATCAAATCAAATTAAAATTTTAAAATAAGATACCTATATATATATAAATCTATTATACTAAAGAAATTCAAATCAAAATATTTTTTTTTCAAAACAAAACCGTAGCAAAGCTACAGAATAGTCTCTCCACTTCGAAGCTCGAAAATGAATGTCGATGATGCGGCCGCCATCACCGAAATTATTTTCCAGCGACAAAGAGAAGAGCACTTATTTAAACATTTAAAATTCTTTGAAAATGATTTCTATTCGAAATTACTATATAAAATATGCATTTTTAAATTAAAACCCAAAGTTTGAAATCGATGGAAAGTAAATTCTCAAATTCTTAATTAAATTCATTTGAACTCCCAATTAATATTTTAAACCATGTTCTATAATTTCATTTATTTATCAGACTGGAATAGTCTATGGTTTACAAAACAATAAATGAAAATGAAATATTAACATTTTGACAACAAATTCATTATCAATTTAATTTCTGAAAAGTGTATACTTATATATAATATAATCATTCAAAATTATTTTATTTACTAAATTCGAAAAAAATGTTGTGTCAGTTTGCTCTGCTCGAGTGTTTTGGAGATCCTATCGATAGCGCTGATCAGACGAATCGATCGGAAACCCAAATCAACATCAACAACTCAAACAACACAATATATAAAACATTTATATATTAGCTTACAAATACATTTCTTTGCTCGACAATATAGGAATGAATTTCCAAAATAAGGATAGGGTTTCAAATTTGATGGACTCAAATCAAAGAGAATTTTGATTCGAAGATAAGTTCGAAACAAAGATAAGATGATTAATAACAAAGTAGGAAGATTGATAAAGTTATATAAATCGCGGGCAACCTTAACTGGGTCAACCGTGACTTCAAGAATAAGATCAATGTAGAATTCCGAGGCAAATCGACATTGATCTCAAGAGATAGAATTCGGCATACCCAAAGATGTCAGCATCTAAACCAAGGATATATAAATCTCCGGTGAATCGATGCTATCGTAAAAGTGTTTTACCCCTTTACAAATCAATTTGAGATTGGCGGGACCGCCAACTCATTATAAAGATCATTCGAAGTGGAGTTATGTGATATTCTAGAATTCAGAAGAATACGAATAGTAAGGGAGAAGAATGAATTTCGGAACCATAAGGAATGTTCCAAAATTCAAAGGAATCGAGTCAAAAAGGGAGAGATTCAACTCAAATGAAAGTGATTCTGTAAATACATTTACCCTATATGCTAAGTTTTGCCTAGACCAAAGCTCTGATACCAACTGTAACGACCCGCTGTTTTGGACCATTCGCATCCGCACATGTCGGACTTGAATAATTCAAAATACTGCGTTGTTAATTTTAAATTTGGCAAAACTGAACATATACAGTAAATAAATAATCACAGATCACAGACACAGAGTAATAAATGCAGCGGAAACAAAAGATAGTAGTTCATGAAGCTACTATATACTTATCAGAGTTAAATAAGGTACAACAGATGTCTCGAATACAATAATCAAATACAATATCAGAATACATCACTGGAATCAACTGGATATCTGAAAGCTGGATCTCCAAGCGAAGCTCCAACTCCAAAGGTGAGTCTCGTATACTGGTACACTCAGTCTTACCCGAGCGTAAAGCAAAACACAAAACACTCGAGTCAGGATTAACATTCTTATATCAATAAATCCAACTTAAGTGAAATAGCAATTGAAATACAAGTAACTCAAAGGATGTTTGGAATAACCATCCTTTAAGGATCCGTTAAACTATCTACTATGTAGTAGTGTACGATAAGTAGATAATGCCTATCAGTAATATAAAGTATAAAAATAGTGTTAAGGCGTTACCATTATCCCCCTTAACACATTTTATATAAGCGTTATAGTCTATACAGCACTGTAAACTCCACCGTAAACTAGTGGGCTATCAGGGAGTACTCCATAGGTATAACACAAAACAAATCGTAGTGGTCGCGTATATAGGGATCCAAGTATGACAAGGCACATGAGGCAATACCCAAGGTAGTGAAACTACCGTTTGCCTGATCCGGACTGGTGAGAACGCATCGCCGCAGCGATCGCAACACCGCGAAACAACACTCCCAAATCAAGGGTGCACCAATCGACAACAAGTAATGTGTAGTTTTCGAAGAAGTGTGTTCGCTCGAGGTAGCTAACCCCCATTTGGCCCGGCACGGCTCCTGTTTTAGTCATTTCAATTTGACAAAATTGTCAAGGCTATCCATTATCGTTCTCTTTCTTCAGTCATCACGTACATCATTCCAACCACTTCATTCTGGATCACACTCCGCGTATGGTTATTAAAGTGGTTTTCGGTTTAGACAGTGAGTATGTCCCTAACCGATTCCGGTCTCTTTAATAACTTTCGTGATTATTACACCGATTGGTCATTTATTTATTTCAAAACCAAATCAATTTCAATCTCAATTAGAATTTGTAACCAACATTTCATTTGTCTTTCTAAATCAATTTCCATAATTTACGTTTCAAAACTTCCAAATTACCATTTCAAAATCTTATAATTCAATTTCAATTTTTTTTATGTAAAAGAATTCAAATATTGATTCAAATTCGTATATAAGTTTCATTCTGAAATCATTTAAATTAATTTAATTTAACATTCAAATTAATTTAAATTCATTGATCGAATTTATTCAATATTCATTAAGTTAATTATCATTCAAAACAATTTCTATTTAATTTCCAATTCATTAAATCAATTAATTAAGTTCAACTTCATTATATCAAAACTTCACATTGAATTAAATTATATTCATCAAATCAAATTCTTTAAATTTCAAGTCTTACCATAATTTCAATAAATCACATTTTTTTCTCTTGTTAAAGAAATTCAATTTCACTTATTTAGTTACTTAAATAATTTTCCAAAACTTAATTAATAAAGAAATTCAATTTCAATTATTTACGAAGTAAAAATTCACTTCTTCAAAAGTTCAATTTCTCTTATCAAAGAATTCAAATTTTTATTTAATTATCAAATAATCAAATCTTTTTTAATTATTAAATATTTCAAAACTTAATTATTAAATAATTTCAAAGGTTAATTATAATTTCAAACTTAATTATTAAATCATTTCAAACTTAATTCAATGATAAGTTCCAAATTTAATTGTCAAATAATTAATTTCAAAATAACGATCTTTCAACAACTACTATGTCAATATTTGTTTCAGATTTTAAATGTTAACATTTCCTTTCATTAAAAATTCAAATTCCAACTTCATTTCAAAATCTTATCCTTTCAAATAAAACTTTATTTTATTTTAAATCAAATTATTGACCAATCGGGTTTTATTTAATTCTCTATCCTAGGTCAAAGTTTAATTTGGGTATTTATCATTTCAACCCAATTCCAATTCAATTAAGAATCAAAGAATAGCAAAGGGAACTTGCAGTGTGATAACTGGGATGGTGTTAAAGTAAATAAACAAGCAATAACAACAATCAATAACAATAATCCAATAATCAATTCAAATAATCCTGAAACAATCGTATTAATTTACATTGTTGTTTGTGCAAATTAATATAATTATTTCTAGAATCTACACTATTATTTCATGTAGATTAAAGATTATCACACTAATATTTATACGGTTCTACACTTGATATCAATCATTCAATTTCAAACTACATCAATTTATGCACATACATTTAAATGGTTCAAGGTGTGGTTAACACTATTTCTACGTGTCAATTTATTTAACATATAAAAGGGGTCATATCATGCAAATGATATCAATTAACACATGTATCAAATCTAACTATCCTACGTCAATTTCAATTTCAAATTATTTACCACTTACAACATTAACAATTTAACGTCCAAAGTCAACATCAAACAATCAATCATTTATCAACCAAACTGATTATCGTAGTTTAAGTAACAGATAATGGTGTCAGATGTCACAGGTGAACTGATACAGGTAATAACATATATAACAGTGTAATTAACTAACAGCAATATATTTCAATTTTCGTTTCAATTGAAATCAAATTTAATAAATAAAAGAACATTAATCGTGAGTGATTGCTCTCCTTTTGAGGCTAGGGAGCGAGAATAGACAACGAAGTTGAGTTACGCATTGCAAGTACGACTTTCGAAATAATCTAGATTGACACGAATCGACGAGCAAAGCTATTAAATAGGAATTGCCGAAATCAAATCAAAACATTCAACATAGCAACAATTACAAAACATGTCCTGCGTCAAAGTTTAACAATATAATTCTATGTACTACCGAGATCGAAATGGTCTGAAATTTGGTATGAATAAAGATCAAAACTTGTATTTCAAACTGCAAAAGAATCACTTTATTTGGACAAGAGACGAGAAAACTTACGTTGTCACGAACATAGACTCAGGCCATGTTGCGACTGTCAAATGTTCAGGTCTGAAAACCCCTCTGGTTCTGACTTTCAGGTAAGAAACAAAGGACTGAACCACCTCGTATGAAGCTAAAATTTTATATACAGAAAGTAGAAAACTTTATCTTTTAAACAAAAAGGGAATCACTGTATTCTGACGTAAGACAGCAGAGATACGATGCGTCAAACATGAACTCAGGTCGTGTTTGCAGCAGTGTAAAATAATTTCAAGTACAAAAGAACAGCTGCCTGGGTCAAACTTCCAGATCCTCGACAACAAATCAAACGATGTCGGATTTTGCTGAAATTTGACAGGCATAAACTATGTAACTTCGACTCCTTTTTAAAAATAGAACCAACCTATTCCGATAAAACATGAGTAAGATATGATATCGTGAACATGAAGTCTAACTGCTGTTCAGAAAAAAAATAAAAATAAACATGCAAACAAGTGCAAAATCAGTTTGGTTGCAACTTTATAATATAAAATACCCATATCTACCAATTTATAAACCTCACATAATTTCCAAAAGATGTTAGAAAACATAGACGTATACTAACCCTTTAAACAAACAAATATATAAACTAACAATATATAATCTATTTCTAACATGCATAGCCTACGGAAATAAATGTATATGAATATATATACTATACAAAATATAACTCAATTACATCAAAATATAATGAAACACTTATATATATACCTAACAACTATTATATATACATTATAATATATAGAACTGTTTCAAAGCCCAAGGCCATATGCATATTCGAAATCAAACAGTGTATATATATAAACTAATATATTTTAAAACACTGTATATATTATAACCGAAAGACAATATAAAAATGACGTATAACTATAACCAACTCTTATTACATAACAACTTATATATAGACTAATACATAAACTAACATATATAAAAAGCTATATACTACATATGTAGACTAATCTATCATTTGAAGGTGAAGCTGTCAGTAACATACATACAACATCTGCAACATATATACGTATAAATCGATCTAAACAATATACGTATATAATACTGTTAACATATATAACACTGTAATTATGAATATATAACTTTTTATATATGTTTTCGTGTTCAGTCCTTTTTTTTTAACAAAAAAACTAACAGATAAATTATTACCCGAGCTTCAAGTATGCATATGCACACGGATTCGAAGGCTGTTGGTGTTCAGGCAGCGGGTGAAAGGTTGCAGGCGAAGGAAAAATTTACCGAGGAGTGGATGTTGACCAGGCGGAGGCGGGCTTGGATAGGTGGAAGATCGGTTGAGAGGCAGAGAAGTGGGGTGGCGGTTGCTGGCCAGAGGTGGAGGAAGTGGGTTGCTCACGGCTAGAGGGGAAGCTGTGATTGTGAAGGCGGTCGGGCTGTGGAGTTTGAGGTGGACGTGGTGGGATCGACGAACGAGCAGGCGGAGGTGAACTGTGTCCGGAGGTGGGGCTCGGGTCCGGCGCGCAGAGAAGGGTTGCTCCGATGGGTTGGGGAAGAGAGCGGCAGTGGTGGCTATGCTAGAGGGAGGCGGCTGTCGCAATGATGAAAGGTTGCTTCTCAGATCCAAAGTAAATATACATATGTTCAAACGTGATGAACAAAATGCTTGAAGCAAAGCTTCCTTCTGTCCAAATGAAAGTATGAACAGAAAAAGAGGAAGAGAGTGAGTAAGTTGAATCCAAAAGATGAAGAGACAGTGCACCTTTTCTTAAAAGCAACAACAAATATATTGGAAATATTCAAATGCAATGAACAGAAGGGTCACAATTGATAATTTCAAAAATATTGAACGCAGTGACCATTATGATCATCCGGTGAATTTAAATGTTCACGGAAAGCCAAAAGGTAAAGATTTGAATACCGTTACGGTCATTCGTTTCACGGATTCCGCTCTAAACCGGACTTCAAATTGCAAGAACGAATATATTGTGGAGATCAGCACGACGAGACGATCAAAACGGTATATAGATATCAGTGGTATGATGGAATTATAAAAATTCAAAATTTTCTACTGGCGGAAAATGCAAGAAAAACGTAGAAAAATAAGATCGATGGAGCCAAAGAAGTTCGAATTTAGAAAAATGAAAAATGACGTTTGCTCTGAAGATGGTTTAGAATTTTTCTATGTAAAAATATTTAGGTTCCGAAAACATTTTATTTTCATCGCTTTTTAACTGATTAAATTGAAGTAATTTTACGCGCGAAATAAACTTTCATATTTTCGGACGAACATTTACCAGTTGCTATGTTTAACTAGACGCATTACAAATATTAAATTTTTATTTCAATCTTTTATTTTTAAAATTCCACAAATTTTCAATTAATAACGTTATTAAAACCAGTTAAATTTACGGGTCGTTACAGCTATATACATAGGTTTTCTCAATTATATATATCGTAAATAATTATCCTTAGAATTTACACGAAAAACAATGGTATTTAATAATCAGTTCTGGATGCTCATTTAGAAATTTTCAATGTTCAGTCACCAAAATTTTAAATTAGTTGTATTTTATATATGATTGAATAGTTATGACTATTTTTTGTTGCTATATTTGTTTATTTAGGTTGACAGTACTTGGTTAAGTCATGTAATTTATTGCATGGATGTTGGCAAGAAGTCAGGAAATTTCAAATATGATATAAAAACTAGAATTTTGACAGTAGAGTAAGAAAAATTATAAGCATAACAAAATCTTGGATTACCGGGTTTAAATATTTGCTACCTATTAAAAGCCATATACATAGGTTTTCTCAATTTTATATATATATATATATATCATAAATAATTATCCTTAGAATTTACAAGAAAAACAATTGTATTTAATAATCAGTTCTAGATACTCATTTAGAAATTTTCAATGTTCAATCGGCAAAATTTTAAATTAGTTGTATTTTATATATGGTTGAATAGTTATGACTATTGTTTTGTTGCTATATTTTTTTATTTAGGTTGACAGTACTTGGTTAAGTCATGTAATTTATTGCATGGATTGTTGGTAAGAAGTTGGGAAATTTCAAATATGATATAAAAACTAGGATCTTGATAGTAGAGTAAGAAATATTATAAGCATACCACAGCAAATGATGTATTTTGTTATAAGTGTTTTGACATTGGTTACTACTGTTTTCGCTTCTCTTCTGATGGGTGCATTTGAATATTGCATCAAATTACGCAACTTTTTGCTGACTGTACTATTGCTCATAGAGTAATGGAAGTGATACAAGAAAATTTTAACTACATGTTTCTTTTTTTAAAAATGAATTCAGTTGAAATGGAAACAAGAATTAAAGAATTAGTAAAATATGGACACTCCCGTTGCATAACTTTTTTCACGCATATCTTCTTATATATAAAACAAATACTTGGTCAATCAAGTCAAAGTGAAACATTTCTGAATATCCATAAATACCCATCGTGTACACTACCACACAATACTAAATAACACCACTACAAAAGAGGCTATTTTCATCGTTTTTATACCCTGAGTTGTTTGCTTCAGCGTTCAAAACTTTCCCCACGAAGTCACCCACGTTGTCTATATATTTCATTTTTCATATCTCGATGAACAAGTATTCTTCTCCCTGAAGGTTAAACAAAAAATTTAGGAAAAGGGCAATTAATTGAAAGAAATAAAAATCATGAAGTGATTCACTATCTAAAAGCATTAAAGAGATTCGGCTCCTCTTTGGGCAACCATCGATAGCTAGATTTCATCTCTGGTACTCTACGAAACCCTATTTTTAGTTTTGTTTACCAGTTTACCTTTTTATACATTCATCTTTCAAGTTCATAGTAAATTTGTTCCCATTTTATGTTAAAGATTTGGTTACTCAATGGCTAACTTCTTATTTTCATGTTCGAAAAGTAATGATTTTGTATCATCTCTGTATCTAGTTGTTTTATTGACTGATTTCGCTCGCCCATTTTTTTTGGATTTAAAAGTTCCCAAATGGATTTAGCAATCAAATAGCTGGTGATGTGAATGGGTTTGCAAAGTATTAATTAAAGTATTCTGTTGTGTTATCAGGATTATATAGCTGTTAGCAAAGATATCTTATTATTTATAATCATAGGACCACTTGAAAGAAGCAACTCTTGAGCTAAGTCATTCTACATGTTACTGTTTTCTTTGAAACTTAATACTTAATGCAAAGTTGGAGTTTAATTTTATTGCATGTTTGTTATATTACCTTTTTTTACTCTGAATCTGTTTCAGTTGATTTGGTAGTCTCAACCCTCAAGCTATTTTTGTACTTCATATGCAGTTGTATAACGTGTAAGTTGAATGGAACCGGTACTATTTTGTTAGAAATTATACTTCAGTCAAATATGATTTATAAAACAGCTGAGAATTTTTAAATTTAGAAAATAAGCATAATACAATAAAATGCTGAGTTTTCCTAGGAATATATCAACCAATGCACCTTTCTTAATTATTAAGGCTCGATTACTTTGTCGATGTAAAGCCGGATAGTATTTTCATTTTGCTTCTTCTTTTTTATAAAAAAACATATTTTATAAACAAGAGTCAAATGTCAATTTAGATGCAGAAAATCTAAAATGTTATTTTTCAACTTTATTATCAAATATATATTTTTGGTTTTTTGACTTTGAATGGTACACCTGATTATAATAACTTTTTAATGCATGTTGCTCTCATTTATGAGTTATAGATGGAATCACATATTGTTTAGTACCTTTGGATTTGAAATCTATTCGATTGCATAATGATATAAAGCTATACTGTATTATGAAGCAAACTGATTTTTCATTTTCATGGGACCATGCTTACTGTGATGGTTGGAGTGAGACCACAATTATAGTTCTTGGCATTATTAGAAAGCTATAGTTGATGATATCATTATATTTACGGTAACTATATTTAGTTGAAATATACATCAGATCTTCATATTTGAATATCCATGGTCCATATTTAGTGAACGTTATCCCTTTATAGATTTAGTAATTTCAAACCCCACTTTATACAAATTTGAAGGTTTGAATTTGTTGAGAGAGCCCAGTAAAGGTGGACAGAGTAAAACATTTTAAAGGGCCTGTAACATCCCGCCTTATGAGGCTCAAAACTAACCGCTACTGATGCTGCAGTCATCTGTAGTTGTTATTTCTTGGCGACCGAATGCGGCATAGTTAATATTGATACACATGAACACATGAATATGAAAATTTTCAAACTTCCAATAAACGGAATTTCTCATTTCATGCAAACTACAATTTAAGATTTTAATTACATAATCCCAGACGTTAACCATGTTCAGATCACATATACATGTACAAAATACGATAAGAGCGACATATGAAGATGTCCTCTTATAATGATAAGAGAACTAATAATATGAACTTTACAGTTCTTAGTACATCACAGCGGAAAACACAAAATAGCTTCTATATAGCTAACACTGCCTCCTGCACATCTCCGGAAGCTTATTCGTCCAAAAACCTAAAAGTCTCTCACTCTCTGACTACTCAAATTAATTTTGAGTACCCGAGAGTTTGTGGAGAAACACAAACTTCGAGTCAGACAATAAGTCTGGTATGAATTATTTCCTATCATCTCTTATCATAAATAGATATCTAGTGAGACCATGCCGCTTAGCAGAACGGGTTTTCCCCTCACTAGTATCCAAAAGAAAACATGCAAATCATTTACTATGCTCCTGCACCCAAAATGATTAGTCTTAACATAATATGAAATAAAACCATAAATTATATATATATTGGAAATCCCATCCACCCATTCATTAGATATCCCATCTAAAAGATAATTATTAGATTTCTCACCTAAAATCAATTTATTAGAGTTCCCCTCTAAAATCTTTAAAATGACCATCCGCCATAATTTAATAGGACTATCTGTCCCAAATCCATTTAAAATAAATGCAGATTATCTATCGTACATTGTTTTACAAAAGATGGTGTAGGCTATCCACCGCACCTTACATAGTTTTCCTAGGATGACTACGAACCATTGGGTGCCAAATCCCGAGGCAAACAACCTCTAGCAAAATATTCTTTTCTTTGGAAATTTGATGTGGGCTATCCACCGCACATTCCATGGTTTTCCTAGGTTAACCAAGAACCCAACACTTGGCCAATTAAAACATCATGATCCCTATGATTATTTATAAAAATTCATGATCCCCATGGTTACGTATTTTCTCCAGATATACCACATGTTTAAACTATTCCCATTCGTAGCCCCAATTAGGTTAAATTAAATAAAACACATTGATAGCCCCAATGTATATTTTCGAAAGCATATTTCTGTTTGTAACCCAAAACTATGTATCGAAAACTTTAGACCCACCTCGGTGTCCCCAAGGTTTATTAACATTCATTTTATATAAGGATCCCCCTTATATATTCAAACAAAGATAACACTACACCATATTAGCAGTTTTGCAACCCCCCAATACGGAAGATTCTCCATGGCTCCAAGCTGTTGCTAAATAACAACGGTTCAGAGCCGTTGCGAAATTATTAACAACGGCTACCAGCCGTTTTAATTTTGCAATGGCTCAAAATCGCTGCCAAGTTTCCCTATTTTTTTAATGGTTCCATACCCACTTGCACAAACCCCTCGTTCCCAAATTAATACGCTCCTATCACAATTAACTTTTGCAAAAAAATACCGCTTGCCCTAATCTATATTCTTATTCCCAAACCAGATCAATCTAAACAATCGATCCTTGAGCAAATTCTGGCGTCTGGTTTCGCAATCGATCCAGTTCTAGAAGAATTGGCTTATCCTTGTGTTTGTAATCTTATATTATCAAAGTAGTTCCAAAATTGGCTCTATCTCGTAATCTCGAAATTTGCAATTGATCCAGTTGAGGTATACAATAGGATTCAATTTTTATTTTATTCGTTAGGAATGGTTTGTTATGAATGATTTCATGATTTCAATTTTTTTCAACATTCTTTTGCTTTTTGTTGCAAAAAGAGCAACACAAGCTATAGTGAAAGGAAGAAGAGTCGAACTAGTTGAACTCAGAGAGAGGATGCGATTAGGAGGACTGTTCATGTCTCAGACATTGATCATCATGTATATATTTTATTTTACATATTTTTTGTTGCAGCACTTTTTTTATTCGGTAGTTATTTTATTATGTATCTGATAATGTTGAAAGACATTGTGTGATTTTTGTATTCTGTGGTTATATTGCTGAAAGATTTTTAAAAAACTATACAAATAAATAAACATATAATGAGTACGGATCTTTGTATGAAATTTTGGTTCAGTTTTGGTCCTGATTGTTGGCTATGATGTGTTATCATTTGCACATTACTTGCTTGTAGAGAGTTTATTTTGTACACTACAACAGTTTATGGGTTTCATAGCGTTTTAAAAACGCTATAACAGGCTACCATAGCGTTTCAGAGAACGCCGTGGAACCACAAGCTATGGTAGGCCGGCAACATTACATAGTAGGAAGGAAAATGCTATAATAACTAATAGCGTTTACAAAAGTGCATCGTGTTTGCACCCTACCATAGCGTTTTTTCTCTGTTATTAAACTTAAACGCTATAGGGAATTTAATCCTTCATTTAACTTCTATAGCGTTTTTGAGCACATTTTATAGCGTTTCATCAAACCATGTTATAGCGTTACAATGTTTTTCGATAGCATTTTTTGTCATTCTTGTATAGCATTTTTTATTTTCTACTATAGCGTTTTTGATGCATAAATCTTACATCTCATATAGAGTTGCGATAGCGTTTGATGAATCAATAGCGTTTTTCAAACGCTATCCTATATAATATTAATTTTCAGCATTTGTTTCAATTTTCTTTTTTTTATATTATATTATATATATATATATGCACACAGATAGATATATGTATATACAACATCACATAATAACAACATTACATTACATAATAACAACATTACATTACATTACATAATAACAGTCTTGGTCATAATTAGCAGTTTGCCTCCAACATTACATAATAACAGTCTTGGTCATAATTAGCAGTTTGCCTCCAACATTACATAATAACAACATTATCTAGCATAATGTACTAATACAAGTATGAATAAAACATAAGCATATTACTTAGCCCAGGCATCCATCTTTCCCATCATTTTTGCAATCACAGGAGATACCTTAGGATTTGTTTGATGTTTCGCCAAACTTGCAGTATTACTCGTACCTATGCAAATTCATTGAACATATGAGGTAATTTGCAGATAATTTTATATTGTCATTACAAAAGCACACTCAGAATTTCCCAACAAAAAGAGACACCACATATCATGAAAAGATTGGTTATACAAATTTGGTACAGGACAGCAAAGCATTACATTACAGTATATAACAAACTAAAATTTCATGATTTATTGCAAAAATCTAAATATGACGAAGGCACATTGTTTTGCATGGCGAAATCATTAGGTTTCTCTATTAATATCTTCCTTTCCGTACAGAACACAAAACTTTTAACAGGCAAAGAGACAAAAACATAAGTAACCTGTCTATGCTTTTTATAAATTCACTACAGTTTATAATCATTGTCAAATGAGCATCTACTCCATTATGTTACAGTCAATAATAATAAAAGATTCTTTCAGCATTCTGTTAAGAAGAAATTTTGACACGAAAAATCACTGTCTTAGCTTTTCAGTGCAAAGTAAACATTTTCTGTAAAGGTGTTTACATCAACTTCGGATTTTTGGAATTTATCTCACAGCTTAAACTAGGGACAATCTTAAAACATGCATCAACTCAATTTAGCAGATAATACTTTAGTCAGTTTTATGCTCAATTCTACTGATCAATGCTACATGTAGATAGCGCAATTTGTATATCTTTTGCATCTTATCCTATCTGTAAGTTCAAATTTCAATCATCAGAATTCAGAACACACGTCTTAAGTGCAAACTCTGCAGATTTGATTAAAATTGAAAAATTTGTATAACCAAACTGTAGAACATTATGAGATGAAAGCACACAAAATTCAACGCACACAGAACAAATATGATAAACTGGAGATCTAAAATCTATAACAAAAATAACCAACAATACGTTGGTAACTACTCTAAGCGAGTTTTTATACAAAACTATACTTTAAATTATGAAATGTAAACTCAAATCTTATGTTCCAACAGAGGATAATATAATGTCATGCAAATAATTTGAAACATGTTTAATACAATTCTACTTTCAAGTAAAAATAAAAGGAAAAAAGAATATCAAAAAACTCACAATATTTGTGTCTTCCATCAACAGCTTTTTTTGGGGCGAAACTAGGCTATTATTAAAGTGCTGAATAAACAAGACAGTGGAGATTAGGCTCTTGAATGGATGATAACTTCTTTGTAACTTTAGGTACATTAATCCAAAATACTCGAGCTATAAGAGAACTAAGGTATCCACTATAGATACTATTCAGAAATATCTTTCTGCACCTGAAAAAATTGAAGCAGACAACTCTTCATAGCTAATAGTTTTCTCTTTATCAACCCAAATCACAAAGCAACAGTGCAATGTGAGAAATTATACATGTATATAACATGATATTAATAATTAAACAAAGGAAAATACCTCGCAAGCAACCCATTTAGGAAAAGACGGATAATACGGTTATCAACACATGAGTTACTGGGGTATAAAATCAGCAAAAAAAAACCGCTCAGATTTTGCTTAGTAAACTGGTTATATTTTCACCATCAATTCCATCATGGCAAATAAACAATTTCATGTTCGTATATTGATTAATTAATATGTGAATGCTCGTATAACACATGATAAAATGATGTACGTCAAACTTAGATTACTGCATGGGCAGCTAAGGTTGGCATGTGATTAAAAGTAAATTACTCACAAACAGTGCTACACTTCTGACCACTTCCCACTGCAAACCACCCAGACCATCAAACTTCACATATTTGTATATTTACATATTCGTATATCTGACCACAGTGCTGCACTTTGATAAGAACCAAAATATGCATATCAAACGAAAAACATAAAATGACTTTTATGCATGATGTATTATTCGTATATTTACCTAGAGTGCAGTTGTGAAGCTTTCTTTTCTTCTGATCAATCAACAAACTTTAACAATGGTTACCTATATAAAAGAAAACCGTATAATGTCAAGAATTAAATCATACAATCAAATATGAATACATTTTGAAATTTTGTATATATGTATGAAAAAATTATACTTACTAGAACTTGATTCTATCACAACTTTTGAGGTTGGCCATGCCACTGTAGAGCCTACAGCATCTTCAATGCAAATAAGATCAGAAGATGGTCTCCACAGAACTGCATCGGGAACTTTAGCATTCACTACCCAAACTTTAACGGCGTCTCTTCCAAGTTGAACAAAATGGACCATTTCATTTGGATCGGTTGAAGCCACAACCCCTTCGGCAACTATTGTTGCTGTTCCACCAACATCAATCGGCCTGCATTTGCTTTTGGGGGCTGGCCTTCCACTCTATCAAACAAGAAAAAGAAAAGTGATGGTTTTAATAAATATATATATATATATATTAATAAATTTGATAACAAGTTGCTATAATTATGTTTAAACATATTACCGTATGAGATGTTACGTTGCCACTATTAGAAACAAATGATGGTGCTTTAGCTTTCTCGACAACTACTTTTGATTTTGGCCAAGCAACTTTATTACCAACGGCATCTCCAACATATATCATATTATTTCTTGGTTTCCATAAAAAGGCCTTGGGGTTGTTTGGATTATCAATAGAAACTACCATAGCTGATGGTCCAATAGGAACGCCATTCACAAGCTGGTTTGGATCGCTAGAGTACAAGCATCCTTCAGCAACTACTTCTTCACCTCCAACCCAATCATATAGCTTGCATGAAGGCTCTGTTCTGCTACTTTTAGTCTATTCCAAAAAAATATGTATTTATGAAATTAATAGTTGTATTTTGAAATAAAAATTATAAATAAAGTGATATTTAATTTACCGTGTTGTCGATTTGATCTAGCTTATGCAAAATAACTTTATCGACAGGCCATGCTACTAACATACCGGCAGCCTCTCCAGTATGTATCGTATGAATCACGCATCTCCATAAAAAAGCATCCAATTTCCTTGGAAACTCAATCAAAACTATCTTTGCATTTGGTCCTAGAGGAATTCTATGTACAAGCTCATTTGGATCACTTGACATGACTCTTCCTTCAGCAACTATTTCATCGATTCCGCTCCAATCCAATAAATCACATTTATCAAATGTATTTCCATTGCTTTGCAATTAATTAGAAGCGTCTGAAGTTAAAGACTATATTAAAATTAATTTTTAGATAATATCACAATGATAATGTATTTGATGTTTACTAGCAAAGTATCATATGCACACATATGCAAACGTGAAATTATGCATATGCTAATATTCGATGTTTACCCGAGGCATTGATTCTTCTCTTTGACATGCAGTAACCTAAAAAATCAAGTGTGGACGATGGATTAAAAAACCATATGAAAAAAAATCGAACAATATCTCTAATATTACCACACAAGTAGAATAACAAGTAAAGATTGATATGTTATACACCAGATTTTTCTTTAGCAAGCGAACCTCCTCTTCCAATTGTGAAATTCTATCATCTTTAGCTTGTGAGAGCAAGAACTTGGTATAGTTTGCACCTCTTCCCATTGCTCGTAGTCGTCCAGGTTTATCCTGACCCAACACTTGGGAGAGAGCATCTTCTCTCAAAGAACTGTTGGTTGAGTTTGATTCACTTTCAATTTTTTTAACCTTTTCCTACAAAAGTTAACGTTATTCACATATAAGTAATAGATAGAATGCCAATAACGGATAGAAAGACAATACTATACAATTTTTTATCAATATTGCGGTGTCTTACAATAGTCTCTAGAACATATGTATTAACTGCTTCGCCATTCTTTCGAGTGCGGGATTTAATCCAAATTTGACTTCTAGGAATGGAGATGTGGCCACCACTCTCCTGTTTCTATGTTAAGAATGATAGATAAAGTGAATGTGGTTGTATTAAATACATAATCATAATATGTTACACAAATTAAACTAGTTGTTCTTTCTCACCATATCTTCCGCTAATCGAGCCATTCCTTTGCGACTTACTGTATGTGGCACTTGAAAACTTCTAATAGCTTTGAATTGATCACGTTGTGCCTAAGATGAAAAGATATAATACACTGAATAATTATAATTATTACGTAATACAATTGAATTTGGTATTTATTTACCTTGAACTTTGAGTCTGTTTTCTTTCTTAGAAAATCCCTCCAATCCTTCATATTTTCGACATTACCAGGTTTGAGCTTAATTCTTTCCTCCATGTTCTTCGCTTCCAGTATTTGCCTAACGAACCTGCTTTTTGAAGCCCTCCATATGCATCCCATTTGCTAAAAAATAGGCGCTTTCTGCCACTCCTCATCCAGTTTAAATCTAGCCTGCAAAATGCAAAACGATTGGTAATCAGTACATTTTATATATACATTGAATGATAGTAATATTAATATCATTAAACACATTCAAGCAATAATCTGTATTAGCGGAAGATATGGTGAGAAAGAACATAGTTTCAAACAATTAAAATCATATCTTATCACTTAACAAACAACAATCCATTCATCACATTCCTTGTATTCAAAAGAAACGCATCATTCCTAAGTTTATATAGTAAACATCAATCCAAAACTGTTACAGTTTTATATCCACTTCGTTTGTATGTATGCATTTTATAATATTCAAATGTATGTAGACTGTATATGCGACATAACATTGAATCTGAAACATGGGTAGTCGGCCATAATGATTAAGATATAAAGTCGGCAACACTATACCTATTTTTATTAACTATACATTTATCTTTTGTTGAATGCAATGAATGAATGCATAAGAAATCACAAACCACTCACCTGCACTTATTCACTGCAACCTTCACAGTACAGTAAATAATGCCTGGACTTGACTATCACTTCTATTTAATTAATTTATTTATTACCTACTAAGAATCAAACGATTGAAATTATCCGAGAAACTTTATAACAGATCTGTAATTAATTTCATAAAACCTTTACAAACTATAAACTCAGTTACCCAAGTAAACATAACTACCCCACTATGTATAAATACTCAAATCAGTTTATAGGGCCTCAAAATGACATGGAGAGGAAAAGGCAGCAAAGGCCTAGGAAATGACTGTGGGTTTATGATGGGAGATAACTTGTATATGAATATCAAATGATTCATGCAACTGTTCAGTTATAATAAGCAGTACTTAATATAGTGATACCTGAATGGATCTCCACAACACATGTTTTAAATCATCGCCAATATTCCGCCAATCATCAATCGTGAATGGAACATGCTCCCGTACGAGCGGTCCTAAGTACGAAGATAGTTTTATAGAACCTTCTCCTATTGGTACAACATTGTCATTAAATTCAACGTTAATCCGAGACACACGATCCGAAGGGAGTCTTTTCATTCTAGTTTGGCCTCTAGCTTTTTTCTTTTGAATCGTACTTTCATCTGTGTGTTGAATATCAGTCTCATTTTCCATCGCATCATTTCCAATTTCAAATTCGTTTTCAATATTTTCTTCAACTTGCATCATATTGTCTGTACATGCTTCAATTCCTTGCTCATTGGTTTCTAAATTGACTTCATGTTGCTCATTAGTTTCTAAATTTGCTTCATGTTTCTCATTGGTTTCTAAATTTGGTTCCGGTTGCTCGTTGGATTCAATATTTGCTTCTTTTGGTTCCTCGGCTTGTTTTTGTTTGCGAGTAATCTTCCTCTTCTTTGCCATATCCTGTAGTTAGTACAAAGATATCATTTTTCTTTGAATGTTGACTATAAATCAAGCAAGAAAAAGAATTTGCATTGGTTAACAACATGATGTTATCTTTTCCTATTTAATACATACAATATGCATAGTTCACTTATTCACAATATATATTAATGAATTATTGTTTGATACTTGATAATGTTTAATGAATTTTTTCTTAAAACAAACAATGTTCGAAAACAATTTCTTTTGAAAACATCACCTAAAACTAACTAGATTGAGAGGTAAATGTTTTTGAAGTTGAGCATATCAGTTTTCTCAAATAACAGAGCAGAAAAAAAATGAAGTATAGGCTTTTTTTTGGGGTTTTACAGTTTATACAACATGATATACATTCATATATGAGCATAAACACTACTAGCATATATACTAGTTTCTCAATGTATATATTTTTTAGCATCCTTATTGTCAAATAAAATTTAATTAATGGTCTTAAGATGTCTGTCTCAATGGATAAGAAAAACTATTGTAAGTTTTGCAAATTATGACATCCTTTGCATGAAATAGCTCGATAAAATATTTCAGTAATAATTATTGATAATTAAAAGGAAACCGATGAAAGAAATCAAAATGCTCATTTTCCCCTTGTAGCGTTACTGCACAAGATCTTGTTGACATTATTAAAGCGCAGTTACAAAGGTAAAGGATCGACCTTAGGCACATCCAATTTACAAACATAATGAGCTTGGATTATACATGACAAGTTGCCTGATTTATTTGTATATATTGCAGGGATGTGGACAAGAGGATCGTGTCTCTTCCAGATATTAGAGAGACCGGGGAATATATTGCAGAGCTCAAACTGCATCTTGAAGTCACAGCTCAAGTTAGAGTTAATGTCTTCACTAATTAAGATTTATGTCGCTCATACTGCTTGTTTTGTTTTTTGTTTTTAAGTTCTGCAATCACTTTTGTGTAGTTGATCTGTTGTAAATCGTACACATTTACATTTGTGTACTTTCACTATTGTTGGTTGGTATAAAATGAGAAGTTACTTATAATCTTACTTATCCATCATTTTTCTTGTTACTAAGCATAGAGCAATTTTTGAACTTGTATATGATAGTGTAAAATGCTTGACAGCATACATTACCATAAGAGACTCATCAAATCCGATAGAGTGCCTGAATTTGTATAATTTATTTTTAGATCTTTACTACTGGCTGTAGGGATAAGAAATATAATTTTTGAAGCAAGACATGCATTAATATGCTTGTATATCCAGCAAAGTTTAAATTCGCTTCGGAATTAGATTATAACGATAAGTTTTTTTTATATTCAAAACAGTAGTAATTATTACAAAGACGATAACCAAAAGGAATTAAATAAATCTAACACTAACGCCATAAAACGTAGTAACTTCTAAAGCAACAGAGCCTGTGTAGTAAATTTACGAAGAAGATGGCCACTAAAACCCACAGCCTATCAACCACCACACAGGTAATTTTGGTAATTTTGCTCTAATAACTTCACAATTAAGTTTATCTACCATTACTCGCTTGGCATTTTGATGCACCTTACAACATTCAAAAGGATATGGATACAAATAGTGGCTAATCGTTTTATATGTAGAAAATTCATAGTTCTATGCGGGTAAAGACATTAAAGAAAAAGCAAATGACATTGTAACTAGGACAATGGAAACAAACAACTTGGATGTTGTTGTAAGAAGACAAACTATGACAAATGAAACCATGCTTTAAACATTCAATTAGGCAGTAAAACATTCATGCAACAAAATACAAGAATATGCATTCTTGTGATGTGTGAGTTAAGCAAGTTCTTAAACAAGTGTTGGAAAAAACAACAAAAAAAGGAAGATTTATAAGGAAAATATAAGGACACATTTCTTGGCAATCTTCCTCAACAAAAAAAAGGAAGATTTATAAGGAAAATATAAGGACACATTTCAAGACTACTCAAGTATGCCTTCACAATCTTCTCTAACAAAAGAAACATCCTCAACATACTCATCAACATCCATATTGATTTCTTGGCAATCTTCCCCAACATGGCTTACTTCCTCAAAGGAGTCGTGGATCTCTAAATCATCAAAAACGCTCGAAGGTGCTTTCATTACCACATACCAATTAGAAGAATCATTTTCTCTTGAATAAAAAATTTGCTTTGCTTGAGATGCAAGTATATATGGATCTTTTGTAAATGAAGCTTGACTTTGATGTAAATTGACAAGCGTAAATCCATCTTCAACCTTCACACCATTTCTTATGTTTGCCCAATCACACTTAAAGATCGGAACATAAAAAATGTTATAGTCCAACAAAATTATATCGGTAAGTATCCCATAATAACTGACAACATCGACCACTTGAGAAACATCTTTTGCGCTCGCCCTACACATGGTTGTTGCATCATAAGTCACTCCACTATTTTGGGTTTCTCTCCCAACATCTTTTGTGTGAAAACGTTGTCCATTAATGATGTATCTTGTGTAGGACAAAGCATCGTTCTTTGGACCATAAGCAATCCATTTTAACATGTCGTCGTGATCTTTGGAGCTAACAGATACCTATAAAAAATAATTTCATTTAATTAAAATATTCTTTATACGTTTTTAAGTTAATTAGTAACATTTAAGAATTCAATTGACCTTTTTTTAATCCAATTAGAGAACGTAGCTATATGATTTTTCCAAAGTAAAGTTGCATTTCTTTCCATGCGCTTGTCTGAATTTTGTAACTCCTCCAAATGCAAACTAGCGTATAACAAGAGATGTTATGTTATATTTAAAATTACAAACAATCAAACAATGAAAAAGAGGGAATATGCACTTACTCTAAAAATGGCTCTACCACGGTCATATTCATTAGCACAGCCAAATGAGCAGATTCTTTCTCATTTGAAGACAATGTGATTGTCTTATGTGCTGATATTGGACGTCCTTCAAGTATTACATTACTTTGGTAATCTTCATTTCTAACTTCTTTCTTCTGTGATTTTGTTAAAAATTCACCAAAGAATCTCATGCATTCTTCTACAAGATAAGATTCTGCAATACACCCCTCAGGACGAGCATGATTTCTTACATAATCCTTTAGTGTCTTCATGTATCTTTCAAAGGGGTACATCCAACGAAAATGGACTGGCCCACACAATCGTGCTTCTCTTGCAAGATGAATTGTCAAGTGTATCATTATGTCAAAAAAAGAAGGTGGAAAGTGTAACGACCCGTATTTTTAATACTTTAAAAATACGAATTAAAATGAAAATTTTGGATAAAAATCCGAAGGAAATAAAATTTTGTGTTGTTAAATGTGAATTATAAGTTAAAATACAAAACTGAATTCTGAAATAAATAAAATGTTACATTAAATATTGAAGTTATAATATGGAAATCAACGTAAATGAATGTAATTTAATATTACTATGAATTTAAATAAGATGATAGCTGAAGAAAATGAAAGTAAATGAATTATAAACTATTGATAAAAATGTATAAGTAAATGGTTGATTCAATAATGAAAGTGTAAATCGAAATAAAAGAATTCAATTGGAATTAAATAACTTGAATTTGAATTACAATATAATTGAACGCTGAATCTAATGTAATCTTTTATACTGGATTTATAATGGAAAACTGCATTGTAAAGGATTGTTAATTACTGTGAAATTAAAAAATGAAATTTGTGAACAATTGAAATTGGATTTAAAAGTTAATAATTTAAAATTGGGAATTTTATATTGAAATTAAACTGTAGAAATAGCCATTTTTACAACTGTCTCGGATTTCGACGAAACTAGTTTCATCGGATCCGTAACAGTAAATTATTGTAAGGTTTCAATTTTCGTAGCAATCGGACTTGTCGTTTGGTCGTGCGAGCTTGAAACGCGTAGAAATTTAACGTCGTTAATTAAAATAATAGACTTCAAAAAGCTATCTTCCTCATACGATTGAATTAGGCCTTGGGACTAGTTCCATTGCGTCCGGAACGGGGGTAAAACCTTATAAACGCCTGGCGGCATGTCTCGATTGGAGTTCGGATGATTTTGGACCTACCTTTATAAATACGTACGTAACCGAGACAGTTTTATTTCATTTCAGAAACCCTAGCCGCCAGTATTTTAATGGCTGAAATTTGCTCGAACTTCTTTTCTCTTTATCTCTCAATCCGTTCAACGAAATCGAAAAATTCCAAAAGCAAAAGTGTAGATCTCGACGAGCTCTTCAAATCCATATGGTTGATTCGTGCTAATTCATCACGGATTGGTCCAGATCTGGCTTTGAAGTCGTGCGTATTTTCTTGGTTTGCGTGCAAACGGTGGCGAATGGGGTGGCGAAACTTGGCGCGGAGGTGGAGCAAGGCGAGGCGCACGTGATGATGCCCCATGATCGACGTCCGGTTGTCGTTTGCCGCGCGCGTGGATGAATGATCGTCGTGCGTGATGGGTTAGGCGGTGTGCGTGAATTTGAGGAAGAAGGTATACGTTATTTTATTTATTTAAAATTTTAAATATTCGATCGCTCTAACGTATATAACTTTTGCATACGAGCTCGGATTTACGCGCGGTTTTCTCCGTTGCGTTCGTATCGAAATTCCGGACAATATGGAGTCGGTTTGGTTGCATTCCGGGACTGTTCAAATTTGGGCCTTTATTTGGATCTTAAATCGTCGAAACTCAAGGTGAGTGTTTATACGCTCACAATTGACTAAAATAATTTATGGTAGTTAAATTTGATATTATGAAGTGATATGAATTTTATTTGTCGTTGTTTGATAAAATTTAATTGTCATATAGATTGTCATTTAAATTCACCGTTGAAAATTAAATTGACAGTCAAATTGAAATTAAAATTGAATTACGATTAAATTGCCTGACATTGATAACTATGAAATTGCCGTGAATTGTATTGTCTATTGGATGATGTATTTCGATGGATGCTATTGGTTGATATTTAGATGTTTGGATGTTTATTTGCTTATATATATCCTGTTATACATACATATGACACTGTGATTTGGTTTAAGTGATATATATTCATCACTGACATTTAATTGAAATAAATAATCACTTGGCCGTAGGTTAGAAAATTATATACGGACACCGGGTTGGTTAAATTAAATGATTTTAAAAGTTGTTTTGAAATTATTTAAATGAATTGATTTTAAGAATAAAATCCAATTTATGGAAATTGAATTATTTTGAATTGAAGCTCGAGATGTTGGAATTTAAACTTGGTAAATGAAATTGTTTAATTACTCGAAGTTTAGATTTTTAAGGAAAAAAATTGAAATACGGCGTAAATTTTCGAAAGTTGATTTGTTTTAAAGGATTGGACTTTTAATCGAACTCTGAATATTTCTAAGAAAACTTATATGAAATGATATTTCAAGTTGAGTTTGGAATTGAAAATTGATTTGAAATTTGAGATTTAATTAATTTGGAATTATTGAAATTCAAAGAAATTTGTGAATTGGACTAAATTGAAACTATTGAGT
Organism: Allium fistulosum; assembly: GCA_030737815.1. Taxonomy (NCBI): domain Eukaryota; kingdom Viridiplantae; phylum Streptophyta; class Magnoliopsida; order Asparagales; family Amaryllidaceae; genus Allium; species Allium fistulosum. The sequence continues at coordinate 343,590,604 of CM060903.1, read as the reverse complement.
TAAATTTGAAGATAAAATTGATTTGAATAGGATTTGAACTGAAATTGATTTGGAATATAATACTTAAATGAATTCTTGAAATCCGAATGTTAATCTAAGTTTATTGAATTGGAATTGTTCCAGAAATTAAGTAAACTACTTAATACGGATGTTTAATTTGAAGTATATTCTAATTTGAATACGAAATGGTTTTAAAGCGAATCTTATATTCTTATATAAATATATGAACTGTTTGAAATGTGAAATATTTAAAGTTTCGAAATATATTGAAAGTGAAATGGCTTATTTTGTGGTTCAAATATGTATTTGAAATTGATAATTTGAAATGGTTTATTGAGAAGCTGAATCGAGTTGAAATTGATGATTTGAAATTTGATTAAATTTTAAATTTTGGAATTCGAGTTTATGTGAATCGTTTTGTGAGATTTTGAGGCGAAAAATGATTTTGAAATCGAAATGAGATTTTGAGGCGAAAAATGATTTTGAAATTGAAATGAGATATTGAGGCGAAAATTGATTTTGAAATCGAAATGAGATATTGAGGCGAAAAATGATTTTGAAATGAAATCGTATATTTGTGTAGATATGATGATTTTGAAATGGATTTGATTTTGAAGCGAATATGATATTTTGATATCAATTATGAATTGATTTGAAATATAAAAGAGCCACCGGTGTAATAATGCGTAGTTATTAAAGAGACCGGGATCGGATATGGACATACTCTCTGTCGATACCGAAAACCACTTTAATAACTAGTATACGCGGAGCGTTGATCCAGAACGAAGTGGATGGTTTGGTGAACGCGTTGACTGAAGAAAGAGAACGATATTGGATGACCCCTGACATGACTAAAACAGGAGCCGCGCCGGGCCATTGAGGATCGCCATCTCTAGCGGACACACTCCTTCGATACCATGTCTATTACTTTTGTGATTCGATTTGGGTGCACCCCGCGATTTGGGAGTGTTGTTTCGCGGTGTTGGGGTAGTAGCTGCTATGCCCAACATCAGTCCGGATCAGGCAACTACTAGTATCCTAGTTGGTATCGCCTCATGTACCTTGTCATACTGATTATCCTATTCGCGACCACTATGTTTTGTTTTGTACCTTGAGTATATGGATTGCCCTCTGGTGACTTCCGGTTTTGGGGAAACTACGGTCTTGTATATGCTCTTGGGAATATAAACTGTGTTAAGGGTGGAATGGGCCATGGCTTAACGCTATTTTAACACTTTTACTTTAATGTAGACATATTATAATAGCGTATTGTACTACATAGTAGATAGTTTAACGGATCCTTGAGAGATGGAAAATCCCGTAACATCTCTTAAGTTATTGCACTCACGTTGACACTGGATAGGAGGTGTCTAAAACCCGTAAACATCTCCGACGCCGTCGCACTCATATTTACTTATTCGATTTAACCTACATGAGATATTTTAGTCCTGACTCGAGTGTTTTGTCTTTTCATTACGCTCGGGTCAGCCTGAGCATTTCAGATTAGGTTGAAGGTATATTCTGAAGGACGAAGACGGAGTTTGGTATTACATCATTTGTATTCTACTATTGTAATATTTTTCCGCTGCATTGTTGTTTTATCTCTGATATGTATGTAACTCTGATTTATGATGTATAATAATAATCAAAAAAAATTATTTAACAGCTTCATGAACTGTTATTTTATTATTATATCTTGTTCCTTCCGCTGCAAGATTCTGAGTTTGCTTCTGTTCTTTCTTTCCTTTTCTTATTTAACCCCAATAACCATCTGCCTTTTTGAACGGTTGAGTTGGACATGTGTGGATTATTGTCGACTTGAACGGTCAAAAATGCGGGTCGTTACAGAAAGTATTTTTCAAGCTCGCACAAATTTCCAATAATCTCGTCGTCAAGTTGATTTAATTTCTCTCTATCGATAACACGTTGACATAATTTATTAAAAAATGAACAGAAACGAGTTATTGTTTTCCTTGGCTTCTTTGGAAGCAATCCTCTGATTAAACGGGTAATAATTGTTGCATTAAAACATGATAATCATGAGACTTCAAGCCACTAATTTTGCAGTCCTCTAATGATACGCAACCTTTAAAATTTGAACAATAACCATCAGGTCCTCTAAAATCATACAACCTTTTGCAAAATATTTTTTTCTCTCCTTTTGATAATGTATATGGAGCTGGCGGAAGATATGTCTTCTTCCCGCGGGGTTGTGTATGAAGACCATGTCGAATTCCCCAATCCTCCAAATCCTTTCTAGAGTTAACTCCATCTTTTGATTTCTTGTCATGCAACATTGTGCACTACAAGAAAAAATACCATCAACAGCACCTAATGTCAGCGTTTGTGACTTAAGTGCGGTCATTAAAAATATTGGGGGGAAAATTTTCCGTGTGAACGCTGACAAAAGCTAAATTATACAATTTTTGTGCCATTTTTTTCACTTCCCCTAATTCCTCTTTTCATCCTTCCCTACCTTGTAACATTTTCATCACGTAAAAAGAAGAAAACATCTCTTCCAATCATCAAAATTCGCCTACATCACCGTCGCTTCATTAAACTTCTCCATTCATCATTCAGAGATCTCGTTCATCTTTCAGATATTGTCTACAGGTACAACGCCATCAATTTTTTAGGTTTAAATGGGTTGTTTGATTCTATATAGGTTTAAAATGGGTTCTTTCAATTTTGAACGTATTTTCAACACGTTCAAACATCATTCATCAATCGCGATTTAGAATTGAAGTATTTCCGTATTTCCTTTTCTTTGTGTCCAATTTTAGTTCTTCGATTTTCTAATATTAGTATTTTCAACATCGATGAGTTGGGTACTTGTACTTCTCACTTTTCACCTTATTCATTATCTAATATTCTCGTTGTTGATTTAGCTGAAGTAAGAAAATTCATGATTAAGTTGATTCATAGGGAGAAGTTTGTTCAGAATTAGTCGCCCACTGTAGTGCAAAACTGAAGAAAGGTTATTTAAAACTGAGATACAAAATTATTACCTTTCATATTTAAGTTGTATCTTGAATAATGTGTAATTGTTGGTTGTATTCAAGATATTATGTTAACTATATTCTTTTAAAAAATGAATTTTGATAACATTAAGTCATATGCTCATCTACATTATCAGGCGTTGCCATGATGTTAACTATATTTATTTATTGCAATTTTTTAACCACTGAGATTAATTTTCCCATCTGGATGCTCCTTTTTGGCCCACCTGATAAAAGAAAAATGATGCTAGCCAAAGCTGCCACTTCAGAATAAGATGCTACATTTTTCAATATTTTTGCACCTTCCTTGACATTAAAAAGAGTACTTATTTGGTAGAAAATTTTATAGTGTTTAATTTCAGTTTAACCATAGAGTTAAAATTTGGGTTCCTTGACTTATTTTGAATTATTCTCTAAAACTACTACTGAAAAAATATATAGTATTTTAAAGCTTAAACAACCAAATCTAAAGCAAATAGGTGAGTAAACACGTGCAGTTCTAGTTTTGATTCTCTTGCATGTTGTTGTTTAATGGATGGTGAGTGGTTGAATAATTTCTGGTTGTTGATCTTTGTTGTTGTGCACTATAACATGCATTTGCTTTATTTTGTTTACTATAGCTCATTACCATCATCTCAACAGGGATTGTTGATATATATCATTGTTTGATATGCATGTAATTTAGTCAGTTCCCAAGCTATGCCTGTTTGCTTTATTTTGTTTTTTTACAAGCAGTTAATATTTGCTTTATCATGAAAATATTCCCAATGCTGCAATGGTTTCAATTTTGCCCAGTCGTTCCCAAGCTATGCCTGTTTGCTTTATTTTGTTATTAAGTCTGAGTGATTAAACACATTTTTTTTATAAAGTGAAATCCTTTAAATTATCTTTATTCTGGATTAAAAATACTAAGCATCATGAACATATGGATGCCCTGAGTTTGATCTTTGCATTGTGCATTGGGTAAAGGGGATCAGATTGTTTTAGCCCTTAAGAGTTTCAAATAAAGTTTGTTTTTCCTAAATAAAGTGGCATACTGTATATTAACATGGTTGCATGGTTTCAAACTTTTTGGGTATTCATGGCTTTCTTTCGCAATTGGTTTTGAAACACATGGATTTGGGCATAGTTAAGACTTTAAAAGGGATCATAGGGACTTTTGAATATCTACTTTTTTCTAGCAAAAGCTATGGTTTTATGAATTTGAAGTCTACATAATATTAAGATAATTACATTCATTATTTCTAATTGGGCATTAGCAGTTTAAAAGACACATGGTTGTCATAATATATTTTCTATGGTTTTATGGTTTCCTGCTTGATATTATATTTTCTAAATGCAGTTGTAGAAAATTGGAAATTTTGAGATAAGATGTCAATAATACTTGTGTAATAATTTTGGAAAAAAAATTCCCTTGGAAAGATAAATAGTCAATTAGAATCAAAGATGGAAAAATATTACTTCATGCTACAAGCAGAGAAAAAAATACAAAGAACACATAACAAATTCCACATTCAAAAGCACATAAGAAAATATTAAAGGAAGAAAAAGATTTTACAATAACATTGCAAAAAAATTTCTAATCAGTAGTTATGTTCAAATAAATTTACAAAATTCATTTATAATGCTTCATATATTTTGTAGACCACAACCTAAATTTTTTATTTTTATCAGTAATTAGATTTTAATATTTGTAGCAATCCTAAGTCTTTCTAGTTGAATCTCACTTTTTTTACCTCCTCTTTTTAAGCTTAGAATCCATTTTAGGAAAATTATAAATACTGATGAAAAAAAGTATTCTCAATTTTAATTGGCATTTGTAAAATAACATAGTACATGTTTTAAAACTTAGCATTTGAGATGATATTAATGTTTAATCCATTATTAATTTCAGATCTCAAATTTTAACCAAAAAATAATTTTCATAACTGTTTTGTTGTTCTAATTGAAATATTTTTAATGTTTAGAGTTCATCTTCTAAATTCATGAAATTTGGATTTGAGAAACAACTGAACTAATGTCAAATGAGGTCTCAGTTTTGAGGAGCTCAGTTTTGTTAAAACTGAGCATGACAAAACTGAGGTCTCAGCTCTCAGTTTTGAGGAGCTCACTCAGTTTTGAAACAAAACTGAGCTGACCTCCTCTTTTTTTGAGATATAGAAGTTACCGGATGGTGGGAAGGTTGTTTGGAATTGTTGAGTTGCTACTAGTTATGATGGGGAGATGGTTGAGAGGTTCAGGGCAAGTGTTGTGTTGTCTGGTTGTTTATGTGTAGTGGCAGTGAATGGAGGTTATGAAGCTTATGAGTGTAGGGACAGTGAATGTACGTAGGGACAGTTTCAAATGAATTAGCTGACATGTTCATATTTCATGGTTCAAGAATATGTCATCTAATATCAAAAAGAAAAGAGACGTCAAAATTGAGATTAAGAATAATATTAGAGCATCTCCTGTAGACGATTACATAATGTAATACATATACTACGAGCACCTCTCCGGCAGCGATTACATAATACAATCGGTTACATTTCGAGGCTATTTAGTTACAAATTTATAATCAGTTTGAGCGTTTGTTGAGCAAGCGCTCGGTGTTCAGACGTTTGCTGAACAAGCGCCACTTCATGTACCTTATGAAACGTAACATCGATGCAACTTTTTTTTTTGGTGAAAGAGTGGTCCTCTTACGAGGAGAGCATGAATAATTTTATTAATTAATAACCTGAAATTTGTTCAAGTGTCCGATGGGTACAACAAAAATCAATATACAGGATCATAATTGCGATGATCAACAAACAAGACTGGAAGAGCAAAACATAAATATATTTACAATTATTTATAATGGAAAACTACTGAAAGGGGCTGTGAGAGATCGATGAAAGAGCTAATGCCTTAGAGATGCATGAGTAACTATCAAGGAGAATATTTGTGTGATGATGCCTCTACTTATAGGGCCAGGCTGTTAGCAGGTTGTACTATTCTTTTATTTTCACAGTTGAAGTTCTATATGAATGGTAGTCCTGTTGTTAGTTCGTATCATTTGTGGCTTCAGTCTTTGCTGCTTGTCATTCTCTGTTGATTTTTTTTACAAATACAGATAGTAGAATTGGGGAGGTTTTCCGTCCTTCATGATTATGTGAAGTTTACTAGCTTACTGTTGTAGTTGCAGTTGATGCTCTCTATTTACATTCGAATTTGAAATTACTAAGAATGCACTACTTGGAGTAGGTTTCTTAATGGATATCCGAAAAATTCGAAATCCATCCGCATTCTAAAAGCAGATAAATATCTGATATTCGAACATGCGGATGCGAAGTCATTCGCATCTGAAAATTATTCGTTCATTTTTTGTTAAGATTATAGTTTAAAATACAATACTACAATCAAAAATATTTATTTATTGTTTTATTAGGTTGGTGGTTTCTATTATATGTACTTAATGTATGTTAACTGCTCAAAACTATTTATTACAATCATATTTATTTATTTGTAACACATTTATAACCAATGAGATTGAAATCTTTTTTACGTTAAAATAAAATTTCTATTTGTATTTCTTTATTAATAGGTGGTTGTTGGTTGATTGGATGATTATTTTATTTCCGTCTGTATCCGCGGATATGGACATTCATGTGAATGAAATGTGTACAGATATATGTGAATATTGTTATGTTTCCTACTGTCATCCTCTTGTAGAAGAAAACTGAAGATACTTATGGGATCAACAATTGTTGCTGGGTGATGGTTGTGGGTAATGTTTATTATGCATTGAAAGTTTAATAATTAAAAGGGAAGACTAACATAACCAGTACTGTTCTTTTATTTTCACAATTGAAGTTCTATGTTGATGGTAGTCCCGTTATTACTTAGGATCATTTGTGGCTTCAGTCTTTGCTGCTTGTCATTCTCCATTGATTTTTTTTTTACAAATACAGATCGTAGAATTGGGGAGGATTGGCGTACTTCATGATTATGTGCAGTGTAACGACCCGACTTTCTATGCCCAGAAAGTCGCATCATTATGAAGAAAGAAAGGGTAGAAAATAGAAAAGAAGAGAAAGAAAGAAACAACACATCAGAATCTCACAACGGAACGAAACAAATATAATATATCACATAACTATTACATAGTCTTTACATAATCAGAGTTTACACAACTATACAACACATACTAGACAGTTATAAACATCTGTCTAGATATTACAACTCAAATACAATACAAGACTCTAACACAGATATCAACACAGCGGAATACTATATCTACGAACGCCGAAGCCTCCTGCTCCATTGCTCCTCCACAATTCGTCAAAGCTAAACCTGAATCCCTTGGCTACTCGTAAAAATTTGAGTACCCAAGAGTTTATAAAACAGAAAATAAACACTTGGGTCAGACATGGGTCTGGTGTGAGTAAACGGGTTAAAATTGTTTAACTTCAAAACCTTTTGGAAACAAAGGTATCACGTAAGACTTCCCACACATAAACATGGAAAAGTTTTTACCTTACGCTAACCAAAACATTTGATAGGAAATCTGATTGTATTATAATAGGGTCTAGGGTTTTCAAGTAAAATACAGAAATAGCTGAAATGCTTACATCTCACATTCCAACATAGTTGGGCACAACTAATACGTACGGCACTTATTGGAGTTTGGATTCCATACAATGGCCGGGCTACTGGGGTACCGCCCGTCACAGTACGTGGCCTAGATCACCGTACCGAGGAGTACGCCCGCTCCCCTGCAACACAAAGCCGGAACCATCCCTTACTGGATAATTCCGAACAAGATAATCCCGTAGTTGGCGCGACCAACCACACACTAAGCCGAATAAAAGAAAAGGGACCTCTAGACAGGGATCTATCTTGCTCTCAGTGGGTGCTACCCACGAAGCCTTGCTGCACCTCCCCTGTTTTAGCCATTCCCGGTTGATGAGGCTTGAGGTTACGATTACCTTTAATCAGAACATATCACTTAGAATGCTCATCGTCCACCTGACGATGCGCTGAAAGCATTCAATCCATACAAGTTCGTTCCGGGTTCGAACGAAACCGAAGGCATTATCTCGTTACACTCATTTTGGAATCACCCTCAGAGTTAACGACAATAACCCTTGCACTCTGAATCTTCATCTTCACTTGAGATTCACGACCTATCGTTAATTTGGAACGATGTGGTATTCGGGTCTCCAGACCTGGAATACCGGTATACGGAAACCCGATCCCGGTCTCATCGAAATCCAAAACGTATCTTTTAAGGGCCAAGTTGTTTTAAGGTTAAAACAATTCAATTCTTATCTATATACACAAAGATAGATAATTCAATAGATAATCTACATTATCATCCCAAACAGATAATTCACATTATCATTATAATTCAACCAAACATCCATATCATATATCAATCATATCTCATCAGAGATATCAAACAATGAAATACATTCAATCTCATTCATCCATCCTTAAGCAATGATTTATATCATCTAATTAATTTAAAGTGAATTAAACTAATTACTTCATTCTATAAATCCTGCTTACTTAATTATTAATTAAACCAATTAATTAATCATTACTCTAAGTATCCATCTTAATTAATCATTCCTGATTAATAATCCTTTAATTACTTTCAAGTAATTAGCCTTTAAATTAATTTCACAAATTAATTATCCTTAATCAAATATAGTAATTAACCTTTAATTACTCTATAAACTAATTAACTATAATTAATTACATTAATCCTTAATTAATTACATTAATTAATTACTCTTTAATTACTTATTATTGATTAATTAATCTTAATTAATCAAACTTTAATTACATCATTAATTATATTAATTAATGATCCTTAATTACTTCTTTTAATTAATTACTTCATTTAAATTAATTACATTAAGTAATTATTCTTCAGTTAATTATAGAAATCAATTAACTATTAATCACTTTCCTTTAATTAATTAAACCTTAATTAATTATCCTATTTAAAATTAATTACATTTAATAATTAATCTTAAATTAAACCACATTTATTAATCACCTTTGATTAATCTCATTTAGTAATTAACTTCCCTTAATTACTTTATTACATAATTTAATTACTTTTTAATTAATTTAATTAATCCCTTGATTAATTACAAAGTAATTTAATCTAAATTACTACCATCATTAAACATCTTTAATTACATTCAGTAATTATCAACTAATTACTTCCCTAAGTAATTACAATTCCATTAATTACATTAAGTAATTTATTCATCAAATCATCTAGTGTTTAAATTAATTAAACTAAATTAATTAATCTAAACCAATCACATTAACCAAATTAATTACATTAAGTAATTAATTTATTAATTACTTCCATTAATTAACTCTAATTACTATTAAATTAATCTTTAAATCATTACTTAATTAACCTTTAATTAAGTAATTATTATTTAATTACAAATTAATGATCTTTTAATCTTAAGATAACCCATTCAACTAAATTAAATATATTAACAAATCCTATTTGAAAACAATTAGGAATCACATTGATCAATCACTTAATATAAAATTATTTGAAAATCCAAAAATTTAATCTTTAATATATTTAACTTTAAACCTGTAATCTTTGAAACAAATTTATTATTAATCCATAAATTAACTTAAATCTTTAAGTTAATTAACAATTAACAACTTCTCTTTTTGATCCACTTCTTAATTAAGCTATTTAATTAAAATAGGCTTAAGAATTAATTAGATTAAAGGATATCTATTAAAACTTAATTAATTAAAATAATCATTCAAAAACCTTTAATTAATCCTCAAACATAGACACATATTTTATAAAAGGATTGGTTTAAGAAAATTGTTAAAATTTAATTTATTCAAACTTGCAAATATACTTAAGTTTTCTGACCCAAAACAACTTCAGGTATCAACCCGAGCCTGATGCCTATTTTCTCGAGTTCATCCCCGAGAAACTCCTCCTTCTTTATTTTAAAACTTGTTAAATTTTAAAATTTAAAGCCTATTAAAACACGTTACCCACACAAACAACTCGAAGCAAAACTCGAGCTACCCCATCGTTTCCTCGAGAATAAACACGAGGAACCCATCTTCTTCTTCGATGCCAAACCACCCTGCTACCAACTGATACAAGAAAACACACGTGCACATGTACAGATGATCGGAACCACTTCGATCATCGCCGCGACCATCAAAACTTCACCGAACACCTTCCCCAACGGTCTGATCACCCAGAACCCCGAGTTCACCCGTGAATTAAAATTTGAGCAATCGAGTTGATTAACATAACCTGGAACTCAAAACTCCCCAACGAAAATGGCTCGCCGATGACAATCCCGACCACCTGAGTTCGCGCCACCACGTCCACAGCTACGCCACACGAAAATTCACTTTTCCCCTCGGGTCCGATCGACGATAGTTCATCCACGACGACGAATTTTGTTAGCAAACTTTGACGAACAGAAAATCCCTAAAACCCTATTTCCAATAATATCGTTAACAACGATGCTTGAAAAAAAACGATTCCATTTTTCCATTGATCTACAACACCCAAGCCTCCTTCCATCATGATCACGATGCATATGAACTTGCCGATCGACAGATTTTGGCAATAATATGATTTCTGTTTAATTACAAATTTCACAACCCATACTAATCTAAAAATCTTGATTTCGTTACTAAAATTCAGCCTTTTCAAATGCAATTCCAATCATATAACCCAATTATGAAATCCAGGTAATCGAATTTCTGATTCGAATTTATCATCCCTGTAAAATCCTTTTTTTTTTTTAATATTTACTTAATCTATTCACTTGAATTTATTTTTTTAAAATGAATTTACATTCATTCAATCACTTTTCTTTCACTGATCATAGAATGAATTTGATTAGATGGATATCTATGATTTTTGTTTTAATTATTCTTGGGTCTGAAATTCAAACAGAGGCTACATTTTCTGGTTTCCAAACATGCACAGACATATTCACACATATAAATACATATATACTTGCTGATATACATACATTCAAATCCAAGCATTCTTATAAACATTTATACTATATCACTATATCATTTCATCACATGCATAAAAATTTAATCACTGATTTAAAACTGTTTTTAAAGAAAGTGTTTACTCACTGTTTTGAAGAAGAACAGAGCCTCTTTGAAAAGCTTTTAAACTTGAGTTGCTGGAAAGGCTACTGACTTTAAAACTTGAATTGTTGCATCGTTGTTTTGATTTAAAAACTTGCATGCATGCTATTTGTTTGTTGAGACATTGCTTAGCTTCCAGATTTACTTGCTCTTGATTTTGAAAAGAATTTACAGGCTCTATTCCAGACTTTGAAAAATTGCAGGCTTTAATTCCAGATTAAAGAAAAATGCAGACTTTTTGTTTTTAGATTGAAGAGAGGTTTACATGCTTGGTTTGAAATGAATTACGGTTTGAAGAATGTTGATGACTGATTGTTTTGAGGATTTAGTTTGAGGAGTTTTTGATTACAGATTTGTTTTCTGGGAATTTTGTTTTGAGAATTTGTTGGAGCTATAGTTTTTAGTTTCTGAGTATACTTGTTTTCAGGCTGAAATTTCTTTAGTTTTGAAAGAATAGAAAAGAGAATGGGATGATAGCATATGTTTATATATAAGTAAAAATGATTTATCAAATAAAAGAAAAACAAAAATTTAAAACTTTGACATTTGTCACATAGAGTTGTTAATAAATTAACACTTGTTACTATATAGTCTTAGAGATTTACACTTGTAATTTAAGTAATCCTTATTTATTTTAAATGTTAATAAAAGTCTTTTCTTAATTTATTTAAATGCCTATCCATTTATAAATTTCTTTTAAAAGAAAATAAAATCAATTATATATATAAATAAAAGTTTATACATACATTTTAAAATCCAAAACTATTTAAATATTACTTCTTTTGAATTTCAAATTCAAATTCAAATTCAAATTATATTCTTAAAATCCAATTTAAATTAAATTTAAAACAACACATTCAATTTGAAATAACAATTCTATTTTACATTAAAATCTATTTATTTTCCATAAATAAAACAATACACTATTAATATTGTATTTTAAACTTATCTATATATATATACTTATACACATATATTATAAATAGAAATCATCTTATTAATTTTTTAAAGGATAAATTCACTAATTAAATATTCATTTAATTAGATTATTAAATAAATTCAAATATTTATTATCAAAAATTATCAAATCAATTTAATTATTTAAACAGATTATTAAATTGATATTGCCCCAAATTTCCGGGATATTACATTCCTTCCCCCTTAAAATAATTTCGTCCCCGAAATTAAAAGCAAAGGTAATTTAATAATCTCATTTAAAAATTTAATTTTCAAAGCACAATCCTATATCAATCATATGCTAACAATCATAGCAACCAATTTATCTAATCAAACAAATTTAACTATCCGGACAAAATTCTGGATAGAATTTCCTCGAGTTTCCCCAAGTATATATATATATACCGGGATACTCGTTCTACAAAATCAAAAAAAATCAATACTACTAAGCTACAGAGTTCCTACTCATCTAGTATTTACAGAACTAAACAAGATATCAGACTACAGACGAGTCTGACTCAACAACCAAGTCTCTCTAAACTACTGGTTCCAAAACCAGAGATAGATCAAACACTAATCCAAATCAGAATACAGAAGAGATCCAAAATACCACGGAGCTGTCTTCCCAGACTTACCCAATCTTATAGCTCCTTCGATCGGAGAAAACTTATCCAAAATCAAATTTCCGTCTTCGAAATTCAAATTCCTTCGGATGATCCTGAGCTGCCTACATCCTTACTGATCACCTCATCCTTTGCTGATGCCTTTAGAAACAAACTAGATCAAAAACAACCCATCACAATGATCTCCTCAAGATCAACCAAAACCAAAGACACCAATCCTACTCCTCAAACAACCGAAAACTTACTCCTTCAATCCAGAGAAGACAAACAGAAGTACTTGCCAAACTGCTTTCGCTGCACAACTCTGATCTGGAGCAGAAGAGAATACGAGCACAAACTGGAAAACATATCCCAGAAAAATGGTTTATCAAATCCATAAAAGAAATCTCAGATACTCCATCATAATTTGAGCTGCTTCACCAACTCCATCTCTAGGAAACATCCTTCCACTAGACTGAACCACCGGTATCATTCCTGGAATCCAGTCGATAAGAAAACTCAACCTTCAGATGCGGACAAACTTCTGACTTCTCTGAAGACACCCAGAAAAAAAATTCTGACAACCCAAGAGAACACTCAGACAATCGCAAGTCACTTTTGCGATCAACCCATCCTAATTCCAAACAGACTGTTCTCTCTTTACCAATCAGAACAGCTTACACTTATTTATCCAATTTATCGAAGAAATGGATCCACTCTGCTGCTTCTGAACTTTACTTCCAGAAAAACTTCTCATCCAGAAAACTTCCTGCCATCACAGAATACTCCGAGCTGTATTGCTGACACTGATGCTCTTATCCAAAGCTCTTCGAGAAACTCGGACTCCAAACCAAAGCAGAAACTTCATGCTGAACTCAGCCACAACACCGAAGCATTCACACTTCCTTAATCTTGTTCCAAAGAAAACATCTTCGGGAACATCCATCGTCACTGTATCTCATCATACAGCTACTATTACCTGAGGTATCAAGGTACCATCACTCGCTTCTGTCTCATCGACAGATCCAACCCTACTCATCCAAACTTCAGAGATAAACTCCGAACCATTACAGTTTCCTTCGGAGATCGATGAAATCCTTCACCACAGCAAAGCTTACTCGAGACGGTATTGGGTCTACAGTCTCGACAAATACACTTCCAACCTCAACATTTAAACTCCAACCATTGGTAGTCGTGTTTCACACACCACTACCCCATCTACCTTTATAACTTATATTGGAAAACCCGAACAGGTAACCCAACAAATAGGTAGAAATATATATATATTTAAAATGATACTTTTTATATAGAAATTATTTCTGGGTAAAATTATTTCATTTACCTCTTTAAAACAATATTGTGTCCGTTGGCCTGGTTCAAGTGTTTAGAGATCCCTATCAATAACGTTAGCTACTCGTATTGACCAGAATCCATATACCACTCAACCGATCAATTAACACAATATAAAACATTTTTTTATATAACTAACAATTACGCGCTCTCAAGATAGACACCACTTCAGAGCCTAGGTATTCACTCAACCTACAGCTCTGATACCACTGTAACGACCCGACTTTCTATGCCCAGAAAGTCGCATCATTATGAAGAAAGAAAGGGTAGAAAATAGAAAAGAAGAGAAAGAAAGAAACAACACATCAGAATCTCACAACGGAACGAAACAAATATAATATATCACATAACTATTACATAGTCTTTACATAATCAGAGTTTACACAACTATACAACACATACTAGACAGTTATAAACATCTGTCTAGATATTACAACTCAAATACAATACAAGACTCTAACACAGATATCAACACAGCGGAATACTATATCTACGAACGCCGAAGCCTCCTGCTCCATTGCTCCTCCACAATTCGTCAAAGCTAAACCTGAATCCCTTGGCTACTCGTAAAAATTTGAGTACCCAAGAGTTTATAAAACAGAAAATAAACACTTGGGTCAGACATGGGTCTGGTGTGAGTAAACGGGTTAAAATTGTTTAACTTCAAAACCTTTTGGAAACAAAGGTATCACGTAAGACTTCCCACACATAAACATGGAAAAGTTTTTACCTTACGCTAACCAAAACATTTGATAGGAAATCTGATTGTATTATAATAGGGTCTAGGGTTTTCAAGTAAAATACAGAAATAGCTGAAATGCTTACATCTCACATTCCAACATAGTTGGGCACAACTAATACGTACGGCACTTATTGGAGTTTGGATTCCATACAATGGCCGGGCTACTGGGGTACCGCCCGTCACAGTACGTGGCCTAGATCACCGTACCGAGGAGTACGCCCGCTCCCCTGCAACACAAAGCCGGAACCATCCCTTACTGGATAATTCCGAACAAGATAATCCCGTAGTTGGCGCGACCAACCACACACTAAGCCGAATAAAAGAAAAGGGACCTCTAGACAGGGATCTATCTTGCTCTCAGTGGGTGCTACCCACGAAGCCTTGCTGCACCTCCCCTGTTTTAGCCATTCCCGGTTGATGAGGCTTGAGGTTACGATTACCTTTAATCAGAACATATCACTTAGAATGCTCATCGTCCACCTGACGATGCGCTGAAAGCATTCAATCCATACAAGTTCGTTCCGGGTTCGAACGAAACCGAAGGCATTATCTCGTTACACTCATTTTGGAATCACCCTCAGAGTTAACGACAATAACCCTTGCACTCTGAATCTTCATCTTCACTTGAGATTCACGACCTATCGTTAATTTGGAACGATGTGGTATTCGGGTCTCCAGACCTGGAATACCGGTATACGGAAACCCGATCCCGGTCTCATCGAAATCCAAAACGTATCTTTTAAGGGCCAAGTTGTTTTAAGGTTAAAACAATTCAATTCTTATCTATATACACAAAGATAGATAATTCAATAGATAATCTACATTATCATCCCAAACAGATAATTCACATTATCATTATAATTCAACCAAACATCCATATCATATATCAATCATATCTCATCAGAGATATCAAACAATGAAATACATTCAATCTCATTCATCCATCCTTAAGCAATGATTTATATCATCTAATTAATTTAAAGTGAATTAAACTAATTACTTCATTCTATAAATCCTGCTTACTTAATTATTAATTAAACCAATTAATTAATCATTACTCTAAGTATCCATCTTAATTAATCATTCCTGATTAATAATCCTTTAATTACTTTCAAGTAATTAGCCTTTAAATTAATTTCACAAATTAATTATCCTTAATCAAATATAGTAATTAACCTTTAATTACTCTATAAACTAATTAACTATAATTAATTACATTAATCCTTAATTAATTACATTAATTAATTACTCTTTAATTACTTATTATTGATTAATTAATCTTAATTAATCAAACTTTAATTACATCATTAATTATATTAATTAATGATCCTTAATTACTTCTTTTAATTAATTACTTCATTTAAATTAATTACATTAAGTAATTATTCTTCAGTTAATTATAGAAATCAATTAACTATTAATCACTTTCCTTTAATTAATTAAACCTTAATTAATTATCCTATTTAAAATTAATTACATTTAATAATTAATCTTAAATTAAACCACATTTATTAATCACCTTTGATTAATCTCATTTAGTAATTAACTTCCCTTAATTACTTTATTACATAATTTAATTACTTTTTAATTAATTTAATTAATCCCTTGATTAATTACAAAGTAATTTAATCTAAATTACTACCATCATTAAACATCTTTAATTACATTCAGTAATTATCAACTAATTACTTCCCTAAGTAATTACAATTCCATTAATTACATTAAGTAATTTATTCATCAAATCATCTAGTGTTTAAATTAATTAAACTAAATTAATTAATCTAAACCAATCACATTAACCAAATTAATTACATTAAGTAATTAATTTATTAATTACTTCCATTAATTAACTCTAATTACTATTAAATTAATCTTTAAATCATTACTTAATTAACCTTTAATTAAGTAATTATTATTTAATTACAAATTAATGATCTTTTAATCTTAAGATAACCCATTCAACTAAATTAAATATATTAACAAATCCTATTTGAAAACAATTAGGAATCACATTGATCAATCACTTAATATAAAATTATTTGAAAATCCAAAAATTTAATCTTTAATATATTTAACTTTAAACCTGTAATCTTTGAAACAAATTTATTATTAATCCATAAATTAACTTAAATCTTTAAGTTAATTAACAATTAACAACTTCTCTTTTTGATCCACTTCTTAATTAAGCTATTTAATTAAAATAGGCTTAAGAATTAATTAGATTAAAGGATATCTATTAAAACTTAATTAATTAAAATAATCATTCAAAAACCTTTAATTAATCCTCAAACATAGACACATATTTTATAAAAGGATTGGTTTAAGAAAATTGTTAAAATTTAATTTATTCAAACTTGCAAATATACTTAAGTTTTCTTACCCAAAACAACTTCAGGTATCAACCCGAGCCTGATGCCTATTTTCTCGAGTTCATCCCCGAGAAACTCCTCCTTCTTTATTTTAAAACTTGTTAAATTTTAAAATTTAAAGCCTATTAAAACACGTTACCCACACAAACAACTCGAAGCAAAACTCGAGCTACCCCATCGTTTCCTCGAGAATAAACACGAGGAACCCATCTTCTTCTTCGATGCCAAACCACCCTGCTACCAACTGATACAAGAAAACACACGTGCACATGTACAGATGATCGGAACCACTTCGATCATCGCCGCGACCATCAAAACTTCACCGAACACCTTCCCCAACGGTCTGATCACCCAGAACCCCGAGTTCACCCGTGAATTAAAATTTGAGCAATCGAGTTGATTAACATAACCTGGAACTCAAAACTCCCCAACGAAAATGGCTCGCCGATGACAATCCCGACCACCTGAGTTCGCGCCACCACGTCCACAGCTACGCCACACGAAAATTCACTTTTCCCCTCGGGTCCGATCGACGATAGTTCATCCACGACGACGAATTTTGTTAGCAAACTTTGACGAACAGAAAATCCCTAAAACCCTATTTCCAATAATATCGTTAACAACGATGCTTGAAAAAAAACGATTCCATTTTTCCATTGATCTACAACACCCAAGCCTCCTTCCATCATGATCACGATGCATATGAACTTGCCGATCGACAGATTTTGGCAATAATATGATTTCTGTTTAATTACAAATTTCACAACCCATACTAATCTAAAAATCTTGATTTCGTTACTAAAATTCAGCCTTTTCAAATGCAATTCCAATCATATAACCCAATTATGAAATCCAGGTAATCGAATTTCTGATTCGAATTTATCATCCCTGTAAAATCCTTTTTTTTTTTAATATTTACTTAATCTATTCACTTGAATTTATTTTTTTAAAATGAATTTACATTCATTCAATCACTTTTCTTTCACTGATCATAGAATGAATTTGATTAGATGGATATCTATGATTTTTGTTTTAATTATTCTTGGGTCTGAAATTCAAACAGAGGCTACATTTTCTGGTTTCCAAACATGCACAGACATATTCACACATATAAATACATATATACTTGCTGATATACATACATTCAAATCCAAGCATTCTTATAAACATTTATACTATATCACTATATCATTTCATCACATGCATAAAAATTTAATCACTGATTTAAAACTGTTTTTAAAGAAAGTGTTTACTCACTGTTTTGAAGAAGAACAGAGCCTCTTTGAAAAGCTTTTAAACTTGAGTTGCTGGAAAGGCTACTGACTTTAAAACTTGAATTGTTGCATCGTTGTTTTGATTTAAAAACTTGCATGCATGCTATTTGTTTGTTGAGACATTGCTTAGCTTCCAGATTTACTTGCTCTTGATTTTGAAAAGAATTTACAGGCTCTATTCCAGACTTTGAAAAATTGCAGGCTTTAATTCCAGATTAAAGAAAAATGCAGACTTTTTGTTTTTAGATTGAAGAGAGGTTTACATGCTTGGTTTGAAATGAATTACGGTTTGAAGAATGTTGATGACTGATTGTTTTGAGGATTTAGTTTGAGGAGTTTTTGATTACAGATTTGTTTTCTGGGAATTTTGTTTTGAGAATTTGTTGGAGCTATAGTTTTTAGTTTCTGAGTATACTTGTTTTCAGGCTGAAATTTCTTTAGTTTTGAAAGAATAGAAAAGAGAATGGGATGATATCATATGTGTATATATAAGTAAAAATGATTTATCAAATAAAAGAAAAACAAAAATTTAAAACTTTGACATTTGTCACATAGAGTTGTTAATAAATTAACACTTGTTACTATATAGTCTTAGAGATTTACACTTGTAATTTAAGTAATCCTTATTTATTTTAAATGTTAATAAAAGTCTTTTCTTAATTTATTTAAATGCCTATCCATTTATAAATTTCTTTTAAAAGAAAATAAAATCAATTATATATATAAATAAAAGTTTATACATACATTTTAAAATCCAAAACTATTTAAATATTACTTCTTTTGAATTTCAAATTCAAATTCAAATTCAAATTCAAATTATATTCTTAAAATCCAATTTAAATTAAATTTAAAACAACACATTCAATTTGAAATAACAATTCTATTTTACATTAAAATCTATTTATTTTCCATAAATAAAACAATACACTATTAATATTGTATTTTAAACTTATCTATATATATATACTTATACACATATATTATAAATAGAAATCATCTTATTAATTTTTTAAAGGATAAATTCACTAATTAAATATTCATTTAATTAGATTATTAAATAAATTCAAATATTTATTATCAAAAATTATCAAATCAATTTAATTATTTAAACAGATTATTAAATTGATATTGCCCCAAATTTCCGGGATATTACATGCAGTTTACTAGCTTGCATTTGTATTTGCAGTTGATGCTTGTTATTTACTTCTGAATTTGAAATTATAAAAACTACACTATATAATTACTGTTGCTATACAATAACTAATGTTCTAAGCTCTAAATATTTTCATATATCCACGTTTTGGATTATTTTTAGTTAAATTGCATTACCGGGAGATTGCTTAGTATATTATTATTATTGTTCACTACTAACCCCTTTTATAAGCCTAACAATAATAATATTATTCTGGTCTACTTAATCGGTCCTTTAGGCTTATAAAGTCGATTAGCATATTATTATTATTGTTCACTCAGGCTTATAAAGGGGGAGTGTATTATTACTAAAATGATTTAGGGTCCGCAAGCTAATTGAATAACAATGATAAAACTGAATTTTGGCGGGTGAGACAAGCAGTTGTTCATATGCAATTGTAACGTAAACCTGGTGAAATAAGCAGTTGCTCATATGCAATTGTAACGTAAACCTCTAATTATAGTTGTATCTTTGTACATTAAAAGTTGACGATTTTGGTCTTTTCCGTGGCAACCGTTTTTAAGTGCGTGTGCATTTGTGGTATTCTTGTGATGTCGTGAATAAGATTTGATAAGAAAGTACTTTCACCGGTGGACAACAGTCATTGAAATTTAGTGTGTGATCTTCATGAATGGTAGGAAGAAGAGAAATCAACGACTGTTGACGACTAATGTTGGGGACGCGTTCGATGTTGATGTATCTCCCCCTAACGCTCCCACAACGGTGTTGGAGATGGGATTAATAACGATGAGGGTGTTTCCATTGATAACAGGGCAAAAAATGGCTTTGAACGGCCTTTTAGTCTGCTGTTTCCTTTGATTTCGTTATACTGACAGAAAGTCATAAAGAAGGAAAAATAATTGGAAAGTTAGCATCGCTTGGATTTTGTTTGGTTTGGATGATTGATTTTGATTAAGCCTAATTTTTTTCTAAGTAAGGATAACATATTATATTATTTGAAAAAAAAAGATGCATGTCAAATGGACATAAAGTCTTTTCACCTGAAAAGAGGACAACTTGTTTTCTAGTATGAAGGACGGCAGGAAGTCTTATTTTGAAATTAGAAGATATAATTATATTTCAATAGTTTGTAAAACACATAAATTATGAACTAATTTATAGATTACACAAAACACCAAGAGGTTGTTTTCATGGTTACTTTAGAGAAAGTTTATACGGTTGATCTCTTCTACTATAAATGAAGAGTCGGAAAAAAAAATTTAAATAAGGTATTGATATACTAATATCTGTCCTTTGTTCAAAAACACGTTTCTTCTACTTTTTAAATATAGGCAATCGTTAGTGAAATAAAGAGTAAGTTATTTTAAACAAGAGAAAATAACTTGCACAATTTGATTATTTTTTGTTCCAAATTAATAGTAGCAATGTGAATAGTAACCTTTTTGTTTACTGTATATACAATTGAAATCTATTTTTAATAGGATGAGTAAATGGTGAGACAAAAGCATAGGCTAAAACTCTCGAATGGAATGAAAAATGCAACTACATCAGCGCAAATATTGTTGTACCAAAAATTAAGGATCATTGGCGAACAAGGAGTCAACAAGAATATATGAAACTATAATCATATGTTGCAGAGTTGCAACGAATGCAAGATTTACAAGAAACTTGACAAAAATAAGAAATTGGTTGGTTCATCCTTAAAGCATGTTAGATGAGCATAGTTACTTAAATGGATAACCTACACCATTCCACAAAGTATTTACAAATATTGATCTTATTAACATAATTTTTATTCATTTACAGATCCATACGAAGCTGGACCAGCTCTCTAACCTTCAAATAAATGTATCACGGCATATATAAATTCATTGGATATTGTGCTTGATGTTTACATAATACTTTTCTGAACCTATACATGGTAGAAAATGCAGCTCGAGTCCAATGAAGATCTTCGGTAAAGGTATTGAACTTTAGATTAATAATTCATATTATGTATTGTGCAGTTGCAAATGTCAAGACTATATCCGTCAAACAATTAAGTCAAAAACAATAATCTACCCGGTTATGGCCATAGTCATTTGGTAGAGAAATTTGGTGCATTTGAGCTGCATGGATAACATTTTATACATGTGAGATTTTAGCTCTATTTAGGTATAAAGTTAAATTTGGTTTTTGAAACGTATGATATTGTACAATAATTACAATGATTTTTGCTAATTCGTTGCGCATAGAATATCTATTTCACATGAATACACACACTAAATCAAGAGGGGTTGGCATAAACCACATCGGTATATAAAACCGTCTGCACTGGACCGAAAAAAAGATGCAGAAACTCGCATCGAATCATCTAATCAAAGCAAATACCCCAAACCGGACTAACCCGCATCGATACGGTTCAGTTTCGGTTTGAACGATTAAACCGCACTGAACTGAAAATACGATGTGTAGGTATTAAACTTAAAATACGATGTGTCCATCTAATGGGCGTCCAAACTCAGAAGTCCTTTTTTGAGCTTCTGAAACTTGAACGTCCATTAAATCGATGTGTAGTTTTGGATGGTCCGTTAAATAGACGTCCAACCTTAATTCATTAAACCGAATCAGAAACTATAGATTGCGCTGAATTTTCAGCTTGAAGTGCGCTGTTGAAGAGCGAAAGCTAAATATTTCAACCTGAATGCGCGCTATTGTAGATGCTCTAAGAAGCATATTAAATCAACTAGAAATATGAATTCGTAAGGTTCATTGCACACAAATTCTTTAAACGGTCATTTTGACGTTCGGTCAAATTCTCAAATTCTTTTCTTATATCGTAGATGTTACGTTGAATACTTATAATTTAATTATATTTCTTTTTATGTCCAATTATTGTAGGATCGTCTACCCTGGTCATTCCAACTTACAAAGAATGTAAAAAATGTTCATTGCTTTATCAAACACTCTGTATCTCCATATCATTCTGTTCTTTGATGATATTTAAAACTATAGCACCGACAAATATATGTTACAATATAACTGAGTAACTGAGTACTCTGAGCTCTTGTGTTTATCCTTGCATCGTCGGTTGATTGTATTTATAAAAAATGTTAAAATGATAAGCCGATATTTTACAACATATATTTGACACGTTTTCAATAACAGGTTGTAAGCGAGAACATCCAAGCCTTCAATAACATATTATGGACAATGCACATACGAAGAAATCATGAATACTCAGTGCAAGCTAAAGTTTAAAGAACAATCCAGTTGACTGTAATCCCCATCAGGTTTTTCATGCTCACTCTTATAAATTGCAATTTTAAGTATAAAGAACAATCCAGTTGATTATTTTTGGTTGTTAAGTTGTGTTTGCCTTTTTTTCTTTTTCTTTCTTCTTCTTCTTTTTTTACAGTTCAAAATCATATTAGATGGATGTATCTTACTGGCATCTGATTGCTTGGATTTTGTTGGCATCATTTCCACTATTAGGTATGCTTGATTCATTTGTTGGACAAAATATAATTTGATTATCAATTCATTTTTCCCTGTGCTGTTAAATTGAAATTGAATTCTAGCTTAAAAATTTCCTCTCCATTGCACTTCCAACAAGGGTCTTTTTATTATTTATTTTTTGATTTTCCTATATAAAGTATTAATACCAAATTGGTATACAATCTTTTCCGACCCTTCAATTCTCATTTGATTAGAATTTATTACTAATTCATCTTCTTACTATTTGCTTAGAAAACATGTTACCATCTTTGTTTTTACTTCTCTCTTCACGTCACCCATGTGTTCATCGTTTGTTGATAGCAGAACATAAAAGCAAACAATAATGATGTAGCTTTGCATAAGACTTACGTAAATAAATAAATGCATGTGTCCATCTGACTATATTTTGAACCATAGCCATGAAATTGATGCCTGCATACAAATCACATCCAAATGGTTAGATATTTATCTCAAGTATAATAAGTACATATATAGCATAACTATTAAGTTCATTTCTTGTTACAAGTTCATTTTTTCAACATGGTTCAGTTATAGCCATGAAATTATATGCAGTGGTTCTTATTTTTCTTGTTTCCACAGCGAATTGTCGTAGGAAAAGATATTAGAAGTACAAGACAATTTACCTCGTTGCTTTTTTTCCTTTTGTTTTTTTTAACTTTTGTTTAATTTGCACAAGTCAATGATGAAAATGACTGCTGTATATAAGAAGTAACAAAACTGATCTGGAACCTCTTCACGTCTTTGTTCGTTTTTTATCTACAAAGGTCAACTCTTGTTCCCTTCCTGGTTTTTATGTGCATATGCAAGGTGTTTACCAAGTTTAATCTGTCTTGAAATTTTTGATCAACTTTTAAACCAATTAATTATCGTATTTCTACTGTCAGTATTTTCCTTTTGATCTGCTGCTTTTTCTCTTCTTTTTTGTTTTTATAAGAACATGTTTAGAATATCTTTTCAATGTAAACATAATATGGTTTAAAAGATGATATAGTGCTGAAAATATAAAACGTATGGATTTTAATATTTCAATGTAGTGATTATTGAATACGACTGTAACCTTATTCCTCCTCTTTATATGTGATAAGAAGTCTTAACATAATGTATTCATGTACACACTCAAATGAAGGGAGATCTGAGGGAAAAAATGTGAATGGAAGTAATATTCGATAGTACTCATCGCAAGTAAAAACAAAACAGATCAAAACATCAGAACATGATAATAAATATATGTATCAGTTTGAAATCAAAGAGTAAATGTTATAGGTGGAAGACATAATAGACTTGGTGGGAGATGGTGCCTCGAAAACTTTAGGTCTGAACCAGCAAGTGATCAAAGTAGTTTATGATACCCTGAAACCGGCAGCAGATGTCGCTCTACCTATACTCCAAAGCACTGGTCAAGCAGCTTTGAAGATCACTTCTCCGATACTTAACATATAACGTGTCTTTGTTTAACAGAATTTGTGGCAACTTGGTTTACTTTGTTATTTTTGTTTATGGATATTATTGAAACTTGGTTTATGGATGTCTTTTGTTTATTAATATTCTCTTAACTAGTTTATGTAACCAATTAATAGTTATTAGAACCTGTTATATATACTAGTTGCTTGAATATGCTTAAAATATAGTTTTGGAATATTCAAAAATAGAGTGGAATATTAAAGCTGTTATATAAATAGAAGACATCGTTTGATTAATGCTGTCAATGAAGAAACAACAGCGTTTAATTCGTGCTGTAATTATCTTGAAACTGTCAATAACAGTGTTTATTACATGCTGTCGAAATAGTTGATGATTCAATCACAGCGTTTTTAACATGCTGCCGAAATTGTTGATGATTCAGTAACAGCGTTTAGAAAAAGCTGTTGTAAACAGTTAAAGTAGAATTTGAACATCTTCGACAACTAAATTATAAACGCTGTTGAAACATAATACAGCATGTCTGAAAACGCTGTAAAAAGATTATTGACAGCTCGTAATAAACGCTGTCATAGAGATGTTTCAACAGCGTTTATAGAAAAGCTGTTGTAAGTTATGTATATACGACAGCATGTCATTATACAGCGTTTATAATAACGCTGTTGTATCATATTACAGCGTTTATCAAACGCTGTTAAAAGCCTTTTGTGGTGTAGTGGTGCCTAGTAGACTTTCTCCAACATTTTTCTCGACATGCATTACATCTACATTATGACGTATTGTAAGTTCCTATAAAAATCAATAATGGAACAATTTAGTTGTATGATTCCATAATGTTAGTCTAATAGAATAAAATAAAACGTATGCACTAACCTCCCAATATGGCAACTGAAAAAAGATGGACTTTTGTTTCCACCTTAATAGCTCCATTCTCACGGGATCTTTATCCTCATCATCTTCATTTTTCTTGCTATTCTCAATTCTTCTTTTATTTCCTATTATATTTTGCTCATTCAATTTTTTACCTTTTCTGTTATTCTTTTTTTGGTTCTTCTTTGCATTTCCAAAATTATTCGAAAAATCTTTTAAAATGATAGAATTTTTTCTCCCAGTTAGAATCCTAGGTCTACACCCTTCCTCCACGGTGTTATCAAACAAGGCCTTCTGTTTTCTCAAAGGGTTTGAAGGAGATAGAAATCTTCTATGGCCCATATAGACGGTCTTTCTACTGTGGTTTAGCCATCGCTGATGAGTGTTGACACCGCATAATGGACAAGCCTTTTTACCTTTTACACAGCATCTAGCAAGATTACCATATGCCGGAAAGTCATTTATTGTCCAAAGCAAAATTGCTTTCATATTAAAGATTGATTGACTATATGCATCATAAACCTCAAATCCGGTATTCCATAAATGACATAAATCTTCTACCAATGGCGCTAAAAATACATCAATGTCATTTCTTGGTTGCTTCGGACCAGGAATTAACAATGTTAACATAATATTATCTTTCTTCATGCATAACATAGGCGAAAGATTATATGTCACGAGCATTACAGGCCAACAACTATATTTGGAACTTAACATAGAAAATGGATTGAAGCCATCTGTTGCAAGACCAAGCCTAAGATTGCGTGGATCTGCTGAAAATGATTTGAATTTCTCATCCACTACATTCCATGTTATAGAATCTACCGGATGTCGCATTTTTCCATCGGTGCTTTTGTTATTGAAATTCCACCGTAAATCTTCCGCCATCCTTTTGGATCTAAACATTCTCCTAAACCTCGGAATTATTGGAAAATAACGCAACACTTTAACTGGAATGCCATGCATAATCTCCTTTGTCCGTTGATTTACTTTCCACCTCGAAAATCCACATTTTGGACAATTATTCAAATCTTTATATTCATTCCTAAAAAGACAACAGTCGTTCTCACATGCATGAATCTTCTCGAAACCCATGTCAAATATTTTAAGGAATTTCTTCAATTCATATAACGACTTGGGAAGTACGTTATTTTTTGGCAACAACAATTGCTGCACATTTAGAAGCTTATCGAAACCATTATCAGACAATCCAGTCTCACATTTAAGATTATACAAGGCAAAGATAGCAGATAACTTTGTTTGATCCTTGCAACCAGGATACAATGAGGTCTCTGCATCTTCCAAATTTTTGTGTAATTCATCCTCTCGTCTCTGTGCATCATCTTCACTTTTATCATCATCAAAGAAAGTATGATTAATAAAATCTTCGTCTTCATAGATAATGGCTTTAAGCAAATCATACACATCACCCGGCTTTGTATTTTTGCTTTTATTTATTCGCTCGCCGTGATTGTACCACTCACCGTCCATGTACTTAGGATCCATTCCTTTTATAATCAAATGCTCAACAATAACTTCTCCATGAAGACGGGTAAGATTTCTGCAATCTACACAAGGGCATGAATTTTTTTCCACCTTTTGCAGCTTTAGCTTTTCATCGTTTACAAAATTCAAAGCTGCTTGCTCGTATTCTTTAGTGGTTCTACAATAATAATAAAAAACAAATAATAACCTTAGATATTAAAATATGTTTTAAATTCAATATTATACTTAAGTACCATATAATTACCTGTTTAGACGTACCCAGTCTTTATCCACGAGTTTTCTCTCTTGACACATATTCATTCATTCTTTATATATTCATTCATATTCATTCATTCACATATTCATTCATTCTTTATCAGATTTACGAACAGTAAATCTCTCTTGACACATATTCATTCATTCTTTATATAACAAAAATTGCTTCCACTAGCAAAAACAGCAATTAATACAACAGTAGCATCGTTACTCATGTTTTGGAAGATGCAACTAATGACGTCAAACAATATATACACAAGTTTTCCATATTTGTATCTCAAATTTTATAAATGGGTAATCTATTTATTCAGAAAATAAAGCAACTAGGGGAAGATATAATTGAAATGATAAACATTTATAAGACATCAAAAACAGTAGGCTGAAGTGAAAAAGGTAGTATACACTCACTGTTTCTTTTTCTTTTTCTTTTTTCCAACATGGCATATTGCTAAATTTAAGAAAAAATAAGCAAAATCGAAATAACAATTAGAAAAAATATTTGCATTCAGAACTATCGTATAATTCAATTTAGTTGAATGTAGAAATAGTTTAAGTGCATTCACTGAAAATTAAACAGCAAAGGTAAACGCAATATTGGTCACCCTAGTCTTCCTAAATGGGAGAGAATTTGCCATCTCACAAAGTATCTAGTGAAATTTTCAGGATATATCATTGCAGGTCATGTCAATATCACAAAAAATGCATACAAACATAACCTATGTACTCTCGAGTAAACATGGGCAAAACACTTAGATGCAACAACGTTATTCTAGAGAAAAAACAAAATGTGAATTTTGAGAAAACTCTACATCAGTTAATGTAAATATCTAAGGTTAAAGGGAAACTGAAGCCTAACTGACATGTAGAAGTTTATTAGCAAAATGAAACATCTACAGGCTGTATTTATGTATTGATACCATCCTGCTGAAACTATGTAACCCAAAAAAGAATAGAATTCGTATGGAAAACTTGAGTACTATAAGGTGCATGGATACAAATATACAACAATGTCCGAACAATATACAACATTAGCACCAAACTGTTTCTAAAAAATTTGTCATTACAACGGTGCTATTTTGTAGCACCGGAGTAATGTCTATGCATTACCCCTCTCCTGATACTTGGCTTGCGCCATTAACAATAATTTTATCAACTTATACAACAATGTCACCAATCATTATTACATTGCATGAATCTGGCATTAATCAACTTATACAGCAACATCAAGTTCATTTTATGGATACATGTACTTTTACACAACATATTAGTATGAGGTACTTATTCAAAATTTATGATATAATTTTGCAACTAAAATTTCATGCCCACTAATTCAATCTGATGGCATAATCAAGTTAAAGTACCAACTGAAATATCCCATCTCACTTCATTAAATATCACCGATACAAAAAATACTTACCAGTTAAGTCGAATAATAGGCACTTTAGTGCACGCAGAAGTAAAACTGCAAAACTGACGGTATTGTGAATAAAGTTCAAGAATTGTTCTATGAGGTAATTTGCTAATTTTTTATTTCATTATTTTTCCTATTGAACCTTGTTCATTTTCCGAATTCAAATAAAACATACAACACATTTAAATTTGATCCTGACATAAACAGACACAAACCATAACTTATACAATAAGGAATCATAGAGTTAATATGGGTAACTAGAAATATCAAAAGCAAATGATAATCTAAGTGTCAGAGTTCGAAAGAATACATATCCATGCTCATTGTAGGAAATTTCAAATTAAGGTTTGGTATAGCTTCCAGGATATAAATTGCATGCTTATTATAATGCCATTCATACAAAATGATGAAGGAGGTACAGTAGACACATTATAACCATATTATACACCACAAACTATAAAATGATAAGATTACACAAATGCATATTTGAATTTTTGCCTCTATACTAGACAGATTATTATGTATTAGTTGATTTTCATGAAAAGCCAACCCTTACAGAGTTGAAATTTGATTACTCGATAACTTATGGGCACCATGCTATAGTAGAAAAAATTATATCACTCCATTTTTTCTTTAGAAATCAAAAACCACACAATAGATTGTAGATGATGCTCAAAATTAGTAAGTTTACTATATAGACAATATATATATATATATATATATATATATCATTCAAGACCTAAAAAAATAAAATAAAAGTTACTTGTCATGTGATTAAACAAATCTATATGAGCTTTGCCTTCATAAAGAATTAATTTTACTTTAACACCTATGCTTTGAAGGGTTTCGGCAAAAGACTTGCTGCATATGGAAAGATCGGTTATAGTATTTACATATTAATCTTCAGCAGTACAGAAAAATGAGACCTTCCATCAAGAAAATAGCTCAATAAGTAAAACTTCACTTTAGAGACAAAGAAAAGAAAGAAAAACGTGAAAAACAACCAACATTTGAAAAGTCAAGATTTTAAGGGTTGACACGCACATAAAGTAGTCGTTTCTGCAAACGTAAGAGCTTGTTACTAAATTTATACCAATATAAATACGTGAATGAAAGCTAACATAAATATAAGTCATTGCAAAATTCCATGCTGTAAGCTGATTTTCATATAATATTAAGCAAGCGATGATATAAATACTTTGTAATTTTTTGTGTATTTACACATCCTTTGAAGAAAATGTCTGTAGCTAGGAGCAGCCCTAGCATATTTGGTACCTAAGTGTTCCTTCATCACGCATCTTAAAAATATGATAAAAACGTACACAGTTTTTGTAACCAAGTAATACTATGACACATTTAGGATTTTTTTAATGCAGGCCTGAATTTTTAACTTGATTTCAAATGGATTTTAAAATAGCAATTTTCAAAATTTTCAAGAAACTTTCAAAACCAAAGTTGTTTGTTATCAAATTATTTTTACAATGGATCCAAAATCAGATATCTAGATTAAAAGTTATGTCTATAAATGTATAAAAGTATTAAAGTTTAAAATTATATCATCACTGCTTAATGTTTTATTTAACTCATATCAATTTCCAAAAATAGTCTGTTTCAAAAATTAAAACTTTTCACTTCAAAATTCTTTGTTATAAAGTTCGCTCTCTATTTACGAGAAGAGTAAAACTGTGATTAGCTAACAATGTACAAATTTTAATAACTACGACCACGATTGTTCAATAACAATGCATTATATTTAATAATAGGGGAAATTGAAAGTGTGAAGTATTGAAAAATGGATAATACATGGTTATCAACATGATAAAACATGATAAATTGCATTTACAGCACAGAAGCGTTGGCATCGATTGGGTAAAAGAAAAGATGGAAGTATTAGGATAGGCATACTACCATATATATATTTATTCGGTTCAAATATATACTTAGAAGGCATCTTATGGCTTCAAGAAATCATCAACTAAAAGTGGAAACTGAGAATGTTAAAGTAAAACTGTGATTAGGTAGCAATTGACAGGTGCGAATATTTTATTTTATAGTTATAACATACTCAATTAAAGAATAAAACTGTGGTTAGGCAACGATGTTAGAAGTTCAATAACTATTCCCACATTTCTACTAATCACGGAAACTTGATGAACACAAATTGTATATCTTTGTGTGAAAAAAAAAAGATTTGTTAGGCCAAACGAAACAGAAAATTGTCTTAAAAATTGACTAATAGATTGTGAACAAATTGTATTTACCCATATTAAAAGCGAATTATTTCTAAGTGTCGGAGTTCAAATGTAAAAATTGAATTTACCTTCAGATCATTGCAAACGCGATTATGGTTCTAGGCAGATGACGGCGATTGACTGTTGATTACGGCTAAGGATTGGGATCGACTATGTGAGAGAATGATTACGGCGATCGACTGTTGATGGTGGTATTTAAGGTTTCGCGATTTAGGATTTAGGTCTGAGTGTTGCGGTTTAGGGATTTCGCGGAGCTTAGCTGTTTTTTGGAGGTGGAGGTGACGAAATGAAAGAGGATGCGGTTTGCTTGAGACAGTGTTTTGCTGTTGGACATAAAGAAGGGCAATACACGCATTTTTTATTCCCGAGCAAAATAAATTGTTGCCCACCTTTTTATCCTATAGCGTTAAGGATAGCTACTTCTTAGCGTAGGAAGCCCTGCATTATATAGCGTTGAATGGAGAATAGGCGGAAACGTTGTGTATTAGTGCTACCAAAAGTCCATATTTTTGTAGTGGTAGGAGCTCTGTATTGAGCCTAACCTACAATTTTTCTTTCATAAATACAGAGTAAAGTATGATATACGCAAACTGTAGTTTCTCCACTATTGGGAAGCCCGTGCGTTTTACAATCGAAGGACAAATAGCAAAAGGGTTTTTAAAACATATTTCAGTTTTAAACATATATGAAAAATATTTAAGAAAACATTGTGATTATCTATGTGGTTTATTTTTAAAAATATTCTTGTAGGAAGACACAGGTGGGTAGAGTATGCAGATAAAGGCTGTTACAATGCTTCCCAAGTTCCTCCTGAGTGGCATGGTTGGCTGCATTGTATCACAGATCACACCGGTAATGAGGTAAAATACTGAAATTTATTCATTTATTACTTTAACTAGGATCGAGTTTATATTAGCTTGATCTTGTCTGCTTCACTTACGTGTTGAGTTGACCTATGATGTTTCCATCAAAGTCATCATCAATATAGTGTTTGTTTAATATTGCTTGGCCAAGCATCGTCATTGTCATTATTTATCATATTTTGTTTCCCTCCTATGTAAGCCCTACTTGTAGGCGTAACCAAATGGTGATGCATATATTCATATGAAAGAGGTGAATTTCTGATGATCAGATGCTTTCTATTCTGTTTTATTTTTTAAAAGAATAGCTGAGAAAGTTTTTGTAAGTATTGAATTATAGGAACCGACCAAAGGAATGGATACTGTTTTTTGTAAACTGCTTATGTAAATTTCATGGCAGCTTCTAATGTTGAAACTGAAGGGATATGGACTGGAGCACAAGAAAAATATCTTAGGGGAAGGGGATCAGTACATCTACCATTCTAAAGGTCATAGACTCATAGTCTCCATCCGAGACAAAGAGACTGAACTAGCTACCGGGCTTGGGAACCACAGCCAAAATCTGAGTAAATTTTATATCTTGTTTTGATCATAATGGCCAAATGGACACATGCCATGCTATTTTAGAGCAACATTTTCTTCCCTATAAAATTTGACTTGATAATTTATAACTGCCCTAATAAGTGTAATCTGTGAGCTATTCCTATGGAAACAACATTGTTTTTGACTTTCTTTTGATTGATAATCCATCAGTATGCAGATGTTTGCATGTTTTATCTAATATGAGTGTATTTCTAGTAACTTCAAAACCAAAATTAATACATAGATTCTTGGAAAGACGTTTTAAATAGTAATTTCTAAGCAAAAGTATTTGAATAACATTTGAGTTTCAAGTTAATTTTGGTATTTGATTGTTATGATATTAGAATAAATAATTGTATAATAGCATGTTAAGTACCTTAGGCTAAACTTCAACTTTCCAAAGTTTGATAATTCTTGACCTCCGAATGTTTGTGCATGCTTTGGATTTTTTGGACTCCTATATTGAAAAATGAAAACGCCATAGAGCTCAGGTTCCTTCCAGTGCCCTGGTGCACTTTCAACCACCACCAGGGATTCGACCTACACATACGAAAGATGCAAATGGGGCATGGAGTAACTCCAACCTACTGCAGGCAAACTGAACAATACATCGAAAGAAGTACGACTAAAAAATGAAAATAAAAAACCCAAGAATGGTACTACTAATCAATATGTTTAGTTCCTTAAAGTTGAAGAAACGAAATGATAACGACAAAAAAATTACAACAGCTAAATCTTTATCCCATGGTGCACCTAAGGTAACTTATTTAACTTATTTATTGTATAAATATCCTTTATGCTTAGTTTAAGGGTTGGAAAAATCATATTCTTTCAGTATTTTCTATCCTTTATGATTAGTATAAGGGTTGGAAAAATTATACCTGGATTGCCTGTATATTGTTAGTATGCTAAAGAATACTAAGTCTACTGGATCTAACACTACAACGGTAAGGAGCTAAAAGGCTATGTTCGAATTCCCTTTGATTGGATGACGTTTTTGAATTTGTATGTATTGATTTGTGCTATATTTTTGTAGGTTGTAGTTGTGTTTTGGTTCGGTACTAATTTCAGGTGAGGTTCTTTCAATTAACATTTGAACTTGCTTTTTTAAAAATTATTTTAAAGAATCTTAGGTGAATTATTGTCTCAATTTTGATTCTTTTGTTTTGGTGCTACTGCTATTTTAGATAGCAAGAGATGAGTTACATTATCTTTTGAGTAAAAACAATCATCTGAATTATTATTTGTTGTATGATTTACTGACGTCATTGATAAAGTCGCAAAAGAGAAAATTAATGAAGTCATTGTTAATGTAGTTTTTATAGGTCACAATCTGTAGTCATTATTTGTTGTACTAATAGTATGGTGTTTTTCCTATTATTTAAACAAACAGTTGTTGAAATTAAAACAAGTGACTTATTTATGTTATCATCATCATTAGGTGTATAAAACTATTTTAATTTTGTATAGTGAGGAATGTTATGAGTATGTCTATAGACTCCAGGACTCTTTATGTATATGTTCTACCATTAAAAAACGGCTCAACTTTACAATCCATAATGCATAAATAATGAATTTGACAAGCGAGATTAGCGGTTACATTATAAATACTTAGCTTAAAATTTTAAAACTGTGCTCAATCATTCTCCTTTTTATTTGAAATATTGGTAGTGAAGTATGTACTAGACCAAGCTGGTGAGACATAAACATATTAATAATGAGCAACAATGGCTTAGCTATTTAATAATGGCTTATCTATTTGGCAACGACAACATTTGTTGAATATATGCAGGTTGTTTATTTCGTTAATTCTGGTACCGAAGCAAACGAATTAGCAACACTAATGGCTCGGCTATTAGTGTTGTTCTACTGGGGGACTTGAAGTGCTTAAATTTATCGACAAGGAGAAGCGTCAAAGCCATTGTGCTGATGTTGGTTCTCATTTGATTCACAGATTGACTGCACTTCAGCGAAAGCATGAAAGTAAACTCTTTTACACTTGATCTTCTCTTCTACACCGTCACACTAAATATAATGTTTCCCATTGTATTATTTGGCTAGCTGAGCTTAATGTTGAACCAAATTCTCGTGTTATCAAATTTTGAAAGCATTTGTGAATCTTTTTCAGTTATTGGAGACATAAGAGGGAGGGGATTGATGCTG
This sequence comes from Allium fistulosum, assembly GCA_030737815.1. Lineage (NCBI taxonomy): Eukaryota > Viridiplantae > Streptophyta > Magnoliopsida > Asparagales > Amaryllidaceae > Allium > Allium fistulosum. The sequence goes on along the minus strand of CM060903.1, from coordinate 343,556,191 downwards.
GGAGTAGAGCTAGTCACAGATAGAGGAGAAAAAACTCCAGCTAAGGAAGAAACTACAGTATTGTTTGAAAAGCTTAAAGGTATATGATTGCACCCTTAAGCCTTTGTTACCCAGTTTTGACAGTTGCGTAATCTTTTATAGGATTGTATATTTACAAGATGTTCCTTTATTTCTCTTCTGTTTTCTTTTAGATCTTGGTGTTTTAGTGGGGAAAGGAGGCCTCCATGGAAACGTTTTCAGAATAAAACCACCCATGTGCTTCAGCAAAGAGGATGCAGGTTGTAAAAATTATGACATTTAAAAGTATGTTTTGTATATAATTGTGGTGTACATTAATTCATATATCGTTCCCTTTTGGATATGATTGCAAATTTTCTTGTAGATGCTTTGGACTATGCTATGTCAGGATTATGAAATTCTGAAGCTTTTTGGTCAAAGAAAAATACCCATACATTTGAAAGGATGGTTGAGGTAGTGTTCTTTTTCAAGGTCTCTGCTACCTGTAATGAAACATTAAATCAAATTATGAAGGAATAAAATTAGCATGCTTCTGGAGGAAACATGGTTCTCATATTTACATCTCTGTTTTTTTATTTAATGCTACTAATATACCGTTTGGTTACTATAAAGTGAGTGGTAATGTGAAGATTATTTCAAGGTTTTCGGCTACCACTGCCAAATAACCATCTGACCAACACTGTCGTTGCTTGCCAGTATAAATAGAATATTTTGTTGATTGGGTGGATGTTTTATCATAAGCATCCAATGTAACTCTTGTACCACAAATATCTTACTTTTGTGCAAATTGGTAGACATTTTATGATAAGCATCCAAAGTAATTTGTATCAAAAGAAACATGACTAACATCAATAAAAAAGCATTTACGATTGCGGTATTTGGCATTGAATCTCAGTGACCATGATAATAAAGTATAAAGCAAGACTAATTAATAATTTGAAGTTAGTTCTATTCTTTATATAATTAATTAGCAATTCAGTTTTTATCATAAAATTGGTATACAAAAATTAATAATTTTAAAACAAAATTATTAACGTAAACAGAAATAGCTGATCGCTGGTTACATAATTTTGAAAACCGAGCGTAATTACTCTAGTTCAAAAAGCAGAAAGAATCAAAGTGCAAACTACTATTAAAACCTAAAATATAAATATAAAAAACAGAAATAGCTGATCGATTGTTTAATATATTGTATAGATTATTATTTGCAAACAAACTTTTAGTTAGTTCTAAGATCTTATGTTTGCAAAAATAAATGTTATTAATTTATTTTGTTAACAGCTGGCTATTTTTTCTTGATCGATATCAACTCATAATTTTATCGACTTCTCGAAGATTGGCTTTCAGGTATGTACTTTTGGTGCCACTGTCCTCAACTGTAATATGTTTTTTAAATGAACCATAGTGGATGTTGTATTGATTGATTAATGTTTTATATAGACAGTTGGTAGTAAACAAAATTTTAGTCAATTTAAGAAATTGTATTTGAAACAATAATTACTGCTATTTTATTTTGTTAATAGATTGACTGCTGTCTAATGTGATTATTTTGAATTTATCTAATCTCACACATGTTCTGCAGTTTTTAAACTGAAATCGAAAGGCTAAATTTGATATTGTCTTGGCAGATCTAAGTTGTACAATGGATTTAGATCCAAGCATCAACATATTGATGCACCACCTACCTTCTCTGTTAATACTCCTTTTGCTTTTTAAGGTTAAGAGCGGAACATCAATCTCCTTTCAGTCTCAGGAGGTAAGTTTTTGATTATTATATTAGTTACCACATCACTCATCATTCTATTGCTAATAATTTGAAACCTTAAAGTTTGCATTATAAGTAGCTTTAATTTAAATTTTATAAGCATATAAGTTAATACTTACGAAATAACATATAGCAAATAATTTGAAATGGTGAATGCTCTCTTATCATCGTTTGGTTATTTATTTTAAATGTCAATAAATGTATTTTGGTGCATCTTTATTTTACTTGGTTTCCTACGATTTAATGAATTTTATGTGCTACTATAATTGAACTGAATGTGCCATAACCCCTTATAATATGTCAAGTCTAAGATGGCAGAATTACTTAAATTCCACTGTTGAATTTCGAATTTTCATGCGTGTACCCAAAAAAACGGAGAAATAAAATAATCTATACCGTTTTGTAGAATTTGAAAGGTATGAGTTACAAGCTTTATGATATGCAGTTAAAGTACAAGCTAATGGGTAAACTGCAAATAATTTTGCATCTCCTAAAACCTATAATACTGCAGGGGAGAACTGATGGCATATATCAAATGAGATTTCAGGTAAATGTGAGGTTGATGTTTGAATGAGTAAAGTAGTGAAGCTGTGGACTTTGAACTGATGGCAGAATGGAGATGAAATGTCAGTGAAACGGTATGTATGCAGAGAAGTTTGAATTGCGATGAAGTAGCAACACTTTGGCGGTGTGGCAGCAGTTTGGTGAAGCAGGGGATATTGACGGTTTGAGGAGCAGCAGCATAGAATTTTTGTGTTGAAGGTGGAATGCTGTTGTATTGGTATGGTATTTGAGTGGTAGTATTGTCTGGTGTGATGGAGACTGTGTTGTGTTTGGGTTAGGCTAGGCAAAGTGCACTGGATGTTTGAAAAGCAGGGGTAAGGAGTGGACGTGTAAGTAGTGATTGCAAGGGGTGAATGCAGGGGTTGTACTGCACTTTTATGGTTAGGTATGAACGTTTGGTCGTTGTCGAATTGCATTGTGGCAGTGGTTTATGGAGTGTTTGATTTTGGCAATGGCTGTGGAGGGAAGTTTGCAATGTGATGAACAGTTTGTAGGTGTTGTGTTGAACAAGAGGAGACGTGGTGATTGGTGTCAAAGAAGATATTGTTTGTCTCAGGGGGTCAGACAGTTGTGGTAGTATATTGGCAGAGGAGCACTGGTTGTGACAGTGTGATGTAGTTTGTTTGAATGGAGTCTGTTTGTTAAAGAACTGTTTGATGTAGTCTGGTTGAATGCAGTCTGGCTGAATGGAGTCTATTTGATCCAGTCTGGTGATGACTGTGGGAAGGGGAATGTAAAGTTGTCAGTGTGATGCTGTGATGTAAGTGGTGGATGCGTATTGAAGTGTGATGTGAAGGTTGCATCTATTTGGAGATGGTGATCATCTGTTTGTTCTTACTACTTTTTATAGGTAACAATTCGCTTCTTTATATGTATCATAGTTGAAGAGTCCCGGTTCCTAGTTTTCAAAGATATATGTGGAAGGTTTTCTAGGTTTGATTACTGCAGTAAGCTCTTCTGTCCTGAAGGATACCTCTGTTTGTATTGAGTGCTATATACTGTAATATTGAGTATGATAATGTAGTATTGTTGGCAATGATGTAGTATTGTTGTTCTAATCATTTTGTTGTTGTTGCCAAACTATGTACTATATACTATAATTTGTTGTTGTTGCCGCTGAACTATGTAGTGTAATGTATTGTTGTTGAACATTGTAATTAAAAGATTTGTTATGTTTGGTCTTTGTGCTGAATCTATGAAAAATATTTGGTTTAATGATCTTTCTTTTGTGATATTATGTTAAATTTGTAAATGTTTGTATTGAGTATGATAATGAATTAACTCTTACTATAAGAGGGTAGAAAAAAGCAATGTATATTTTTTAAAAAAATATTAAAATTAGCAACGGTTTTGAGCCGTTGCAAAACCAAATTAACAACCCATGTACAACAATGTTTTGCAACGGTTTTTAGCCGTAGTAAAATTAAGTTTTGCAACGGCTTTGAGCCGTTGCTAAATTTAATTTCGCAACGGCTAAGAGCCGTTGCTAAATTTTTACCACTGCCAATTTTGCAACGGCTCTAAGCCGTTGCGAAATGGCATTTCTGGTGTAGTGCTAGTCGAAAGCCTGGATTATCTCCTCTTATAAAACCATTTATATACCTTTCAAAAGTAATGAAACTGAAAACCTTTTGAAATCATTGAAACTTAAAACCTTTCACAATCATTGAAGGTAACCCCTTCAAAACATTTCGAAATCAACCTTTTGAAACCATTCAAAAACAATGAAGTGTTGGTGTTGGAACCAACCCTTCAAAAGTATACTTCTGACCTTGTCGGAAGGTTTACCCTTCGAATTTGTCGAAAGGTATTAAAACTTTTACTTTAAAAACAATGGGAGGTTCAGAAGTAACCCCTTCCTCTTCCCCTTCTTTCCCTTCGGTTTTGTCAAAGGCATCCCTTCGACTTAGTCGAAAGGATTAAAACACCTTTTTAGAAAACATTTTTAAAACAATTCTCTTGAAGGTTTAAACTTTTGAAGGTCCACTTTGAAACCTATTCTTGAATATATAAAAAATTTATTCTTTTATAAAATGATAGAGTCAAAGGATCCCCCTCAACTTATTCGAAAGCAATTATGTTTCTATTCGAAAGCAATGGAAGCAGCTTCCCCATCCCTTCGCCCCTCTTCCCTTCGATACCGTGCTTACCTTTCGACTTAGGTGGAGGGTAATTGTTTACCTTCCGTCTTAGAGGAAAGGTACCTTTTTCGACTTCGTCAAAAGGGTGAAAGCGGGCTTGTTGGGGTAGAACTGGGCCTATTGAAGTGATGTTTTATCTTACTTGTCTAATTTTGATTGGCTAAGGAGCCTTCTCCTGTACTTCCAAATAAGAAAAAATATACAAAAGTTAACCTTTTTTTAAAACTCTATTCTTCTTCCCCAATTATATTTTCGAATTGCAGCCTTCCATCCGAATTGACTAATTCAAAGGCAATTTTGCAGTTTAGTCCTCAGGCTTAAATAATTTAATTACCTTTATAAACCACTAAGGAAAATTCCCAAAAATAACCAAAAATTTGATAAATCATATACTTCAACATATTAAAATTTCAAAGCATATGAAGATCAAAAAAACTCTGAATTTAACCAAAACCGAATAAAAACGTGTTAATTAGCCCATAAACATTTAAAATACCTATGTCTTATCCAAACAAAGGTTTAAATGGTTATATCCTAACCAAAATCACAAACATGAATCAGGTATAACCCATAACCGATCCAAACATAGAAAATGAGATGATAAACATGATTATTCACCTTGATTAGTTGATTGGAGAATGAGATAATTTCTTAACTTTAATTCCTTAGTCTTTTCTTCAATTTATGCTCTTCCTAGAGCTTTTAATGGCCGACCGAAATATAGGTGAGGAGTTATGAATGAGAAAGTAAAAGTTTATTAAGGTGGAGGAAGACATTTATACAAAAAAATGTAGCCCCATTTCCAAGTTTACCCCTTAGGAAGTCCTCTTTCTAAATTTAGTTAAGTCTTATTTTAGTTCATTCATTAAGACACGAACATTGGATTTATTAATCTAATCTCCCTAATCATTCACATTATTCTATTTAATTTATCCAATTAAATATCCCGAATAATATTAATTAAAATTCAGGGGCATTACAAGGCCTTAATACAAATTTAATACCAAGAAATAGATTAGTCATCCAAAAGTCAAGGCAGTAATATCATTTGTTTCATACTTTTTTCAATCATTATCTTAAAATAGTAAATTTCGAACTTGACCGACTGTACGCAATATGACTAACTGAATTCTCAACATCTATCCAGCAGAGATTTATGATCTAACTTTCACACTTGACTTGCCTTTTCGCCTCCTAAAACAAAAAGGCTTTACTTTTGGGTTGACGTTGTGAGCAAGTAAGATCAATCGTCTGTTTGACCAACAGGTTGAGCTTACACTCACTGAACTCGGTGATGTTTCAAATGAGAAGGGCCAGGAGAATATCAAAACCCTATATGCTTATGGTTGGAATTCATTTTGTTTAATTTAAGTTTATTTATTGCTTCAATTGTACTAATTGAAAGTTCGGTGCGGATCGTGCTATATGGAATAGTACAAAAGCAGTGCGGAATAAAGGAATAATTAGCAGATAATAGTAAATAATAAACGAGCACACCAGGAATTTTTATACTGGTTCGAACTTCCCGTTCTACGTCCAGTCCCAGACTCCTTCTGGAATTTCACTAACAACAATCCTCACTTAACCCGGAGGAACAGGTTTACAACAACCCTTGAACAGCCGAACAAGGGACCTGAGCAACAGAACAGGATTTTGCCTCAACAGCCGAAGAGGTCTTCACACGCCTGAACAGCAGAACAGGACTTCAACTTATACAAAAGGTATTTGACACTGTGTGTTCTTAATAACACGAATTTGTCTCTTGATAATACAATCTTCCTATAATCTTCTCCTTTAGGATATATAGTGATGTGCTTTGAGAATAGTGGAAGATAGAGTGATCAAACGATCAGAAAATATATTCAGTTTGAGTGCAGTTTGAAAATATAGAATAGATAGGAATTCAAGAATATTAAAATTAGATTCGGTAAATTGTTTGTTGAATTCTGTAATCTATTTATAGTGTATAAAGAGTTGCAACTATAGATGAAAAGTTATATTGAAAAGAACAGTTGCAACTATTGAATTTGAAAGAGTTTCTCTTAGGTGAAGAGAAGTGTCTTTTCACAAAAATAGCAGTTGTAAAGATTCAGACGTCTGAAAGTAAATTTTTAGACTTCTGAAATTTTAAACGTGCAAGACAGAAAGAAACTAGGCTATTTTTATCTATATTCAGACGTCTGAAATACCAGAACCAGACGTCTGAATATTGTTAAAAAATTGAGTTTTATTCTTCAGATTCAGACGTCTGAATAGGTTATTTCAGACGTCTGAATTCAGTCTGAAATTGAGTTTTTATTCTTAGCACAGTGTGTATATATATATATCTTAGAGGAGAGATTTTCACAAAATTTTAATACTAAACAAAGACCCAAAACAACACATATGCAGCATGAAGATAATATGAATCCAGTCTTGTGGCTATTCCTGCAAAACATATGTTAGTATATAATGTATATAGTTGTCGTTTGTCAAAATTCATAGTAGACATCGAAACCGAGGTCTTAACATTCTCCCCCTTTTTGACGATGACAACTATATACTAAAACTCCCCCTGTCAAAAAGAATTAACACTTTTTATCAACTATATACGAAAGCTCCCCCTGTTAAAAGGAATTAACTCCATATTCTCCCCCTTTGTCATTGCAAAAAGGTAATCAGTAATCTTACCAGATAAAACAAAGTAGACATAAATTAAAGAAGTTGCAGAAGATAGTTTAAGATACATAACAAACATCATAAAAGTCACATAACAAAAAACATAAAGGAGCAAAAAGATCAGAATCTAGGACTGGAGTCACTTCCAACTTCATCATCATCATCACCACTAATTCTATTCTCTGAACTTGATGACCATTGAAAAGGAGTAGGGTTGAAAACATCGGTAGAAGAGGAGGTTGAACAACCAATACGTTCCCAAATTTTGTTAAGAAAGCCTCGAATGGAATTAAAACGTTTTTCAGATTTTCGTTCTATTGATTTCATTCGGGTTTGAAGTTTTGCTTGATTTTGGGAAAGTGTTACCAAGGCATTCCTTGAGCTAGAGTCGGGAGAAAGAATCACAATATCATTATCATCTTCTTCTTCCGATGGAGGGATAGAAGATCGAGTATGAGAATCGTGCCGACGAGGTTGTGGCTGGTTTTGATCACGGTTGGAAACCCATTCTTGGAAAGAGATATAAGCTAAACTTTCCGGGCGTTTTGGCAATCCCATGAGCCCTAATGTTTTAGACCCAAGTTCTTTGATCGAAGAGAATTCGGACTCAGGAAAAGGAATGTTAAAATTTTGAAGTATTTTCATAATATAAGCACCATAGTGGAAAGTCTTATATCGTCTCCTATGATTGACATCCATGAATTCTTCCAAAATTATTTGACCCCAATTTATAGGTTGACCGGAGTATACAGCATATAAGGCTTGAAAATTTCTTTTATTAACTATCTCATAACTTCCTGTCCTTGGAATAACTGAACGAATTAATGCTCTATGAAGAATGCGAGCTTGAGGACGAAGTTGAATAGACGTGAGACGATTAATATCATCATTCAGGAATTGATGTGAAACTTCATCTCTATTAGTTAAATCCAAAGATACATCAATCTCATCTAAATCAATTCCGGTTGATGGACAACGTAGAATTTCACCAAGCCTTGATATTGGCAGATAAATTTTAACTCCACAAACCAAAGTCCAAATACAATCATTGCGATTGTGAGGAGTATGATGGTCTAGATTCATGTTTGCAAAAAATAGTTTAACTAAAAGATGATTAATTTTGATATTGTTGGCATCAAAAGAGACTAGAGACTCTAACCCATTTGCTCTTACAATTTGATGAATACGATAAGCGCTGAATTCTTCGAATCTGATGAAGGCTCCAGGAAAAAAATTGGATCTATTCATTTGAGCAAAACGTTGCCTTGCTTGGTCGTTCCATAGCCACTGATCAATGTTTGGAGTAGATGAAGAGGATGATGGTCTTGATCTTTTTGATTTAGGTGCCATTTGAGTTGTTTGTGAAAGAGGTGATAACAATGGAGAAGAAAGGACTGAAAAAAGAAGATGCAGAAAAGCAAAAAAGTAAAGGACGGGAGGAATAATAGGGTTTGGTGTCTTGAAATTCGTGTAAATTTAATTTTAAAAAAAATTTCCAGTTTTCAGACGTCTGAAAAATACTTTCAGACGACTGAATATAAGAAAATGGAAACAGAAAGAAAACAGTGCAAAAAAGCCTATTTTAAGACGTCTGAAATCATAGTTTCAGACGTCTGAAACTGTTATAAATTTTATTTTCTTACACTGTTCAGACGTCTGTAATAAAGAGTTCAGACGTCTGAAATTTTTCTTTTTACAAGAAAATAGAAATACACAAAATATATAAAGAATCTATAAGAAATTATTTATCCGAGTCACTTGGAGTTTTACATTCTTCTGGTTCGATCTTGGTTATCTCTGTATATGGCCGCAAGGGAGACCAATATGGTTGACGTTCCCAAGAGTTTTGTGGAACCGAAGGAGTTTGTGGACTCGGCTCCCATGAATTCCATCCAGATGAAGTTATTTGCTGAGATGTTGAAGGTTGAACTACATCTTTCTTAGGAGATGTACCACAGAATTTCAAAGCCACTTGTTCAATAAAACTAAGTCGTTTGGAATTAACTTTTTGTTCGTAATACATCTCTCGTTGTAAATCCAACTGTTCTCTTTGGTAATGATGCATCTCTGATATTTTTTCTTTGGTTGATGGAGAACCAAAGAAAAGAAACCGGCGAGATTTCTTTTTTTCAGGAGTATAGCTAGAACGTTCACGAGAAGAACAAGGTCTATTTTTCTCATGAGGTGTTGGAGTTACTAAAATTTCAAGAGATGACGAAGAATAAGATGATGGAGAATCATCGGATTCAGAAGCCATGGAGAGAAGTAGAATGAACAAGTTGATTTTCATTTTAGATGGAATTTTCTATTAGAAAACAGAAAATAGAAATGACTTTGATGAAACAGAAGATTAGAATTGAACAATTTATAATAAGATAGAAAGTTCAAAAATAGTATAAAAGGAATGGCTGAAACTCATTTGTTAGTAATATCCGTCTGTTAAAACAAAAGATAAAAAAGGTAAAAAGGATATTAGCCATAAAAATTTTTTAAATAGTATATATAAAAAATCATAAATTTTGAAGAGACATAATACCAAGTTCTCGCCTTAGTTTAACAAAAATATTTTCTAAAAGTGGTTTTGTAAAAATATCAGCTAACTGATTTTCAGAAGAAACAAAATCTAAAATAATTGTCCCTTTTTCAACATTATCACGAAGAAAATGATGACGAATGTCAATATGTTTTGTTCGTGAATGATTAATAGGGTTTTTAGATAAGTTAATAGCACTAGAGTTGTCACAATATATAGTGGAATTTGTTAAATTTATATTTAAATCTTTGAGTGTTTGTTGCATATAGATTACTTGAGTACAAGCCAAAGCAGCAGAAATATATTCTGCTTCACATGTAGAGAGAGAAACACAATTTTGTTTCTTACTAAACCAAGATACAAGTGATTTTCCAATAAAATGGCACGTACCACTTGTACTTTTTCGGTCTGTTCGAGAACCACCGAAATCAGCATCACTATATGAAACTAATTCAAATGGACATTCTTTAGGATAGAATAGACCAAAATCCTTTGTGTTTGTTAGATAACGTAGAATACGTTTCACTGCTCTTAAATGTGATTCTTTTGGATTGGCTTGGAATCTAGCACACAAACAGACACTCATCATTATGTCAGGACGACTTGCAGTTAAATATAGTAATGATCCAATCATACTTCGGTATTGTTTCTGATCAACACTTTTGCCATTTTCATCTTTTTCAAGATGTGTTGTTGTACTCATAGGAGTTGGTTTGGCAGAAGTATTTTCCATTCCGAAGCGTTTGATTAGATTATTACAATATTTTTCTTGATTAAAAAATATACCATTTGGTAATTGCTTAATCTGTAGACCAAGAAAGTATGATAATTCTCCCATATGGGACATTTCAAACTCCTTAGTCATAATATCCGAAAAATCCTGACATAATTTGTCGTTGGTGGAACCAAATATGATATCATCAACGTAGATTTGAACTATTAAAATATCCCTTTTTGAATGTTTAATGAATAATGTTTGATCAACCTTTCCAATTTGAAATCCCGAAGAGATTAGATAGCTCTTAAGTCGTTCGTACCAAGCACGTGGTGCTTGTTTTAAACCATATAGAGCCTTCTTAAGTCTATATACATGATTGGGATATTTTTCATGAGCAAATAAGGGAGGTTGTTCAACATACACATTTTCTTTAATATATCCATTCAGAAAGGCACTTTTAACGTCCATCTGATAAAGTTTAAAATTATGAAAACACGCATAGGCCAGTAGTATTCGAATTGCTTCTAGTCTTGCTACAGGAGCGAAAGTCTCTTCATAGTCGATACCTTCTTCCTGATTGTATCCTTGAGCCACCAATCTTGCTTTATTTCTAGTGATATTTCCTTGTTCGTCCGCCTTGTTTTTGTAAACCCATTTTGTTCCAATAACAGTTTGATTACTTGGTCTAGGAACTAATTCCCAAACTTCATTGCGCTCAAACTGATTTAGTTCTTCTTGCATTGCAATGATCCAGTATTCGTCGGTAGAGGCTTCCTTTGGGTTCTTTGGCTCGATAGTAGATAAGAATGCTACATGGCCCATTTGGTTTAATTGATTCCTAGTTCGAACATTTGAATTAATTTCTCCAATAATGTTTTGAACAGGATGATCCCGTAAGATATGTGGTGGAGATTTTAATTCATTTTGAATATTATCGTTCTCATTAGGATTATCAATTTCGTTTTCATTTATTTTAACATTTTCAGATTCTGTATTTATGATGTTATCATCATCATCATTATTTATACTTGTTATTTGTTGAAAATTTTCATCAAACGATACATGTAGAGTTTCCTCAACAGTATTTGTTCTTTTATTAAACACTCGATAGGCCTTGCTTCGATCCGAATATCCTAGGAAGAAACCTTCGTCAGATTTCGCATCAAATTTGCCAAGCTGATCTTTAGTGTTTAATATAAAACATTTTGAACCAAAAACTTTGAAATAGGATATGTTTGGTTTTCTGCTATTAAAGAGTTCATACGGAGTATTCTTAGTGAGAGGTCGAATGGAAACTCTGTTTAAAACATAACAGGCAGTTGCTACAGCTTCTGCCCAAAAATGTTTTGGAAGTGTGCTTCCATTTAACAAAGTTCTTGCACATTCCTGTAAAGTTCTATTCTTTCGTTCTACAACTCCATTTTGTTGTGGAGTTCTAGGAAACGAGAAATTATGAGAAATTCCTTTCTTTTTACAGAATTGTTCAAAAGCTTCATTTTCGAACTCTCCTCCATGATCACTCCGAATATTCTTAATTTTTAATTCCTTCAAGTTTTGGATTCTCTTGACGAAAATTTTAAATTGATCAAAAGTATCACTTTTATTTTTCAAAAAAATTGTCCAAGTATATCTAGAAAAATCATCGACAATTACAAACACATATTTGTTATGATTTATGGATTGCACTTGTGTTGGTCCAAATAGATCCATATGAAGTAACTCTAGTGGTTGTAATGTCGAAATGACCTTTTTAGATTTAAATGATGATTTTGTTAATTTACCTAATTGACAAGCATCACAAATATGATCTACTTTAAAGTTCATTTTTGGTAACCCCTTTACTAAGTTATTTTTAGATAACTTATTAATGGATTTGAAGTTAATATGACAGAAACGTTTGTGCCATAACCAAGGATCATTTTCATTAGCTATTAAGCACATATCTGAATTATGATTGACTTTCATATTCAGAACATATATATTTCTGTTTCTATTACCTTCAAATATGAGATTTCCATTGTGATCTAAAATGCTACACTTATCTTCGGAAAAAGAGATTTTGAATCCTTTGTCACACAACTGGCTGATACTCAACAAATTGTGCTTCAGGTTTTTAACAAGTAAAACATTAGAGATAAGAGGAGTATTAGAGTTACCGAAGTTGCTCACATCGCCTTTGCCGATGATATAGCCTTTGGAATTATCTCCAAATGTGACTGAGCCTTCATTTGTGTAGGTAATATTTGTTAGCATACTTTTGTCTCCAGTCATATGTTTAGAGCAACCACTATCTAGAATCCACTTTCCTCTCTTTTTAAGTGGGACCTGCAAAAAATAGAATTAAGACCATTGGTACCCACCTTTTTATAGGGTCCTAAGAGTTAGATCTTAGGAAACCAAACCCATTCGGGTCCGGTATTCCCTTTGTAAATATAATTCTGACTTTTATGAACAGTTTCCAAAAAGGATTTTATATATGTATTCCTAATCAAACTATTGTTTGTTTTAGGAACCCATATTTTTATGGTTTTAGATATCTGTATCCTTTTTGGTTTATGTATAGAAGCTTTCAGTTCTTGATTTCTTTTCGATTGAACTGATGTGGATTTTGATTTAACAAACTGTCTCCAATTATTTTGAGGAGCTATTTGTTTCTTAATATATCCTAGTCCCTTTTTACTGGTAGAAGGCTGAGAGTTTTCAATTATCTTAGATAAATTTTCTCTCCCCTTATTAAAATTAGAGATATTTTTAGAAATATCTTCTAATTTAGCCTTTAATCCAGTATTTTCCAACTCAATCAGTTTGACTTTAGATTTTAGCTCATGATTTTCAGAAGACAAAGCATCGTTCTTTCCTTTTTGAGTTTCAATTTCTTGACTCAAGAAGGTTAATTGAGAATCATTATTAGAAGATGAAAGTTGAATTTTCTCTAATTCCTCTTCTAATATTTTCTTCTCGTCTTTAAGCATATCTCTTTCGAATTCTGCTTTGTTCTTTTGTTCAACAGCTTCTTTATACTTTTTCTTGAGATTTTTCATAGTACTAATTAATTCAGTATTAATTTCAACCATATCATCGAAGGTAAAATTTGATACCTCATTTTCAGTAGCCATGAAGCATAGATTAGCTTGTTCATTTTCGCTTTCACTGCTACTATCAGAAGACGAAGAGTCTGAATCATCCCAAGTGACAGAGAATGCTTTCTTCTTGATCTTGTCCTTCTTAAACTTGTTGTGATTTGATTTCTTCTGGTCTGGACAATCTTTTTGCATGTGTCCTTTCTTGTGACAGTTGAAGCATTCTAGAACTGATGAAGAAGGTTTATTAAAGTTCCTTCTTCCATTGTTTCTATTTCCCTTTTTGTGTCTGAGAAACTTTTTGAAATTTTTAGCAATAAATGCTAAATCTTCATCATCTGATTCTGATTCATCTTTTTCAGCATGGAAGGCTATATTCTTCCTGTCTTGAGTTTGAACTCGTTTTGCCTGTAGATTGACTTCGTATGACATTAGATTTCCTATTAATTCTTCTGGCTTCATTTCTGAAATATCGTTAGCTTCTTCAATTGCCAAAACTTTTCTTTCCCACTCGTCAGTTAGAGAGTTTAGGATTTTCGAGACAACATCAGCATCTGAATATGTTACACCAAGTCCGATCAAGGCATGATGGATATCTTGAAATCTAGAGTACATATCATTTATGGATTCGTCTTGATTCATTCGGAAATTTTGGAACTGATTTTTGAGCATAGATATCTTGCTTTGCTTGACTTTGCTTGTTCCTTCATGAGTTGTTTTTAATGTTTGCCATATTTGATATGCAGTGGTGCATATGCTAACACGATTGAATTCATTTCTATCTAGAGCACAAAACAACATGTTCATAGCCTTGGCATTTAAGGTAGCTTCTGCTTTTTGGGCTGTCGACCAAGTAGTATATTCAGTGGTTGGTGCAGTGTATTCGGCTTGTGTGATATTCCAAGCATCAAAACCATTAGCCTGCATATAAATACGCATTCGTGTCGCCCAATAGTTATAATTTAATCCATTGAAGAAAGGAGGTCGTCCAGTGGCTTGTCCTTCTATGATGCCAGAGTTAGTGACAGGATTTGGAATAGCGTTGTTATCCATGTTGGCCATATAAGCAGATTATCAAATAACTGTGTAACGGTTATTAGATTCCTGCTCTGATACCAAATGAAAGTTCGGTGCGGATCGTGCTATATGGAATAGTACAAAAGCAGTGCGGAATAAAGGAATAATTAGCAGATAATAGTAAATAATAAACGAGCACACCAGGAATTTTTATACTGGTTCGAACTTCCCGTTCTACGTCCAGTCCCAGACTCCTTCTGGAATTTCACTAACAACAATCCTCACTTAACCCGGAGGAACAGGTTTACAACAACCCTTGAACAGCCGAACAAGGGACCTGAGCAACAGAACAGGATTTTGCCTCAACAGCCGAAGAGGTCTTCACACGCCTGAACAGCAGAACAGGACTTCAACTTATACAAAAGGTATTTGACACTGTGTGTTCTTAATAACACGAATTTGTCTCTTGATAATACAATCTTCCTATAATCTTCTCCTTTAGGATATATAGTGATGTGCTTTGAGAATAGTGGAAGATAGAGTGATCAAACGATCAGAAAATATATTCAGTTTGAGTGCAGTTTGAAAATATAGAATAGATAGGAATTCAAGAATATTAAAATTAGATTCGGTAAATTGTTTGTTGAATTCTGTAATCTATTTATAGTGTATAAAGAGTTGCAACTATAGATGAAAAGTTATATTGAAAAGAACAGTTGCAACTATTGAATTTGAAAGAGTTTCTCTTAGGTGAAGAGAAGTGTCTTTTCACAAAAATAGCAGTTGTAAAGATTCAGACGTCTGAAAGTAAATTTTTAGACTTCTGAAATTTTAAACGTGCAAGACAGAAAGAAACTAGGCTATTTTTATCTATATTCAGACGTCTGAAATACCAGAACCAGACGTCTGAATATTGTTAAAAAATTGAGTTTTATTCTTCAGATTCAGACGTCTGAATAGGTTATTTCAGACGTCTGAATTCAGTCTGAAATTGAGTTTTTATTCTTAGCACAGTGTGTATATATATATATCTTAGAGGAGAGATTTTCACAAAATTTTAATACTAAACAAAGACCCAAAACAACACATATGCAGCATGAAGATAATATGAATCCAGTCTTGTGGCTATTCCTGCAAAACATATGTTAGTATATAATGTATATAGTTGTCGTTTGTCAAAATTCATAGTAGACATCGAAACCGAGGTCTTAACACTAATGTATGGTGATTGAAAAATGGGAAAATCAAGATATTGAGGGGCTGTCAATGTAGTTAGGGATGTAGAGGTTAAAAGTCAATCTGGAATTGATTGAAGTGAAAGAGTTCTGGGAAGGATTTTGATTTTACAGTTATTTTTATTGTAATTTTTTAATATCTGTTTTCATATGTGAAATTTATTAGTATATACGACATCTTATATAATGATTACATTTGTAATAGCATGCCTGATTAGGGTACGGAGTTTTGGAATTCAATAACGAGAATTCAACAACACTAATTGCTCTCTAGCAATGCTTATGTTTTAATTTCTATGTACACTTAATAACCCAAAATTGATGCATGGATGGTTTGAAACACTAAGCTTATCTGAACTAGAGTTTTGTTCCTATTTAATGATATTATATCAATTATGTTTTTTTCTTTTCAAAATAGGTGTAAAACCAGTAAAAAAAATCTTGATATATTAATATGGTGGTTTAATACTTTTAAAAAAAGAGACGATGCAAGTTTTCTATGTTTCAAACTACTGGAAGTGCTATTTTTAATATTTGTTACATTTCTTTATATATTCATGTAATAGTTGATTACTTTCTTTACATGTTTGATTATTTCCTAAGATAACTTAGTCTTATTCACATTTTGATAAACGACTGATTTGTGCATATACATGCATAAAAAATCCAACATTATGTACACGTCAAAGTCATTTTGAAAATCCAGAAATCCTTATAAAACTTGTTTTTTAATACAAATTTCTCTGGCGCACGTGCATCGCACGTGCCAAAGTACTCGTTATTTATAATGATAATTAATCATTTTTGTTAATGATGTTTTAAGATTAATTAATCACTTTAATAATGTTTTCAAATTTAAGTAATCATTTTAATAGTAATGTTTAAAATTAATTAATAATTTCAATAAATAGAGAAACAAGGTAAGGGACTCTTTCTCTCCTTACTTATTCTCTATAGTAGTGGAATACCTTTATAATTTGATGGAAATCACATGGAAAGTGGCAAAAATAAAATAGTACATTAAGTTCAACAAATTTCAAATCATATAGTATATACTGGTGACATATTAGTTTTTATGAAAGCTGACATAAAAAGAGCAAGAACTTTTTAAAAAAATTTATAAAATGCTTTCATGATTGGTAGTCAGTGTAAAGTAAACGATAATGGCTGTAAGTTAGAGCAGCAAGCATAAACATGAAATTCTTGACATTTTTTCTTTGCATAAAGGTGATTCACCAATGAGATACCTTAGGATTCCTTTATCCATATAATACATTAAATATGAGAAGAGAACTTCTCTAATTGAATAAAAGGAAAAGAGCTGAAGGGTGAGTGTTCATTAATATAACATCCCTCAATTTGGGGTCCAAAACTAAACGATATGGATGCTGCAGTCATCCATAATATAAATTTTTGGTACAAAACACTGCTATGTTAATCATATCAATCACATCAAAGACTTATGATCTGTATACTGCTCGAATCTTTCTCCTAAGAGGTAGTGACTCCACACTTTCAATGCGAACATCACCGCTGCCAACTCCAAATCATGAGTCGGATATCTAACTTCATAGGTCTGAGCTGTCGAGAAGTGTAGGCAATTACTTTACCCCTTTGCATCAGCATAACTCCTAATCCAGTTCCACATGCATCCATGTACACCACCAAATCCTGATTCTCATCTGTTGTAACTAACATGAGGGCACTAGTCAACAAATGCTTTAACTCAAGGAATGCTTCCTCACATTTATCAGACCAATTAAACTTTATGTCCATCCTGGTTTTTTTAGTCAGGTGTGCTGATATCTGTGTGAAATCCTTGATGAGTCTCCGGTAATAGCTAGCCAATCCCAGAAAACTCCTTATCTCAGTCACCGTCTTATGTCTCTTCCAATTATTTACAGTTCAATCTCACCTAGATCCACTGATCACCCTTTCTCTAAAACTACATGGGTAAGAAACTTCACCTCTTTTTTTTTATAAATGACACTTTGAAAACTTCGCTTTTAGTTGATACTGCCTCAATGTCTCAAGCACCATTCTAAGATGAATCTCATGATCTCTTTCATCCTTAGAATATATTTGAATTTCATTAATGAATAACAACACAAACATATCCAAGTGCTCTCGTAAAATCTGTTTCTTCAAGTTCACAAAGAAAGTAGGTGCATCAGTCAGCCCGAGTGGCATTACTAACCACTCGTACGAAACATATCTCGTTCGAAACATCATTAAAGGAATACTGTCCTCCGCCACCCTCAAATAATGGATCCCTATCACCAGATCCAACTGGGAAAATTCCTTGGCTTCGCTCAACTGATCAAATAAATCATCTATTTTCGACAAAGGATATCGAGTCTTTATTGTCCTTTCATTCAACTTACAATAATCGATACACAATCCTAACGACCCTACAGCCGCTCCCTAAGGCGAACTACTTGGTCTAATAAGATTCTTTCCTTCTAAGTCCACTAGCTGCAACTTTAACTCCTTCATCTCGGTTGTTGTCATCCTTCTATGTGGTCTACTTACTTGTTCAGTTCCAAGTACAAGATCTATTTAAAAATCAATAGCTTATTTCGGTGATAGTCCTGTAACTAGCTCAAAAACATCTGCAAATTCTCTTGCAACTAAAACCCGATTTACTTCATCTTTTACTTCTATTGCACCCAACAAAGTACAAACATCCACACTCGAGTTTTCTACTGAGCATATAATTCAGTCACTACTATCAAGGTGTCTAACTGATATTTTCCTATCCCGGCAAAATATCCCAGCATCATATTTGCTTAACCAATCTATATCCAAAATAATCCCGAAATCCACAAAATCAAACACATACAAATTACAGGCAAAAGTATATCCTAGCAACTCAATTTCTAGATGGTCACATCTCATCCCAAAAGTTGTGTACCCTCCTATTAGATTAGCTACCCTTAAGGAAGTAACATGGTATGATGGTTCTAAACATAACTTACCTACCAAACACTGAGAGATAAATGAATGTGATGCACCAGTATCAAATAATGCACTAGCTGGTATGCTATGAATCAAAAGCATACCTTCCATCACAGACTTCCTTATCTTAGCAGCAGTCGGTCTTGATGTAGATGGTTCCAAAGGAAACACCTTTCCTTTATTAGCCTTGGACGCTTTTGGACGTTTGTTCTTATATTTCCCTATCTGGTCGCAGTTAAAGCACTTCACGTTCTGCTTGCCCACAACCATCTTGTTATCACCCGATCGACCTCATTAGCGTAGTGCCCCTTCTTATCACACTTATATAACAAACAATATCTGCTTTCCCTTTCTTAGCAGTTTCGCCCTTTTGAGCTCCCTTTCCCTTAAAGAATTTCCTCCTTTTATGCCGAGAGCTCTGGGTTTCAACTGGCCTCTTCCTTCCAAAAGTAGAAACCATCTCCTCGTTTCTAATGGCCATTTCCACTACTACATTTGATGGATCCATAAGATGTGGCATGGTTGCTCTAGCAATCTCCGACCTCAACCCCCCGAAAAACTTCTCATTCCTGTTAATAACGGTATCAATAGAAGCATATCCATATCCGGACAGTTCATCAAACTTAGTAGATTATACTAACATTGACATTTCCCCTGCTCCAACTCCATAAACTTCTTGAGAAAGGCTGACTTGGCTACTTTGTAAAAAATCTTTCCTCAAATCTTTGTCGAAATTCTGCCAGAGTCAATTCCTCCTTTGGTACCCCTACAGTCACCACAATCCACTAGAATAAAGCAGCTCCTTGCAACTGTCTAGAAGCCAATCTCCTTTTTTGTTCATCACTCAAACCCAAATCAAAAAAATTTCTTTCGCAATGCAACAGCCAGTTGTCTACTTCAATAGCATCTTCAGTCTCGAGAAAGGGTTTCCCACCAAGACTCCCATTATCTTGGCTTAGCTTAACATAGTTATTGCCAACTGGTACCATGGGATTTGCTCCTCCTGCATTAACTACATTTCCTCCAGCTACCCCTACAGCCGCTCCATTTTGCATTAGATTGACAAAGACCTGATACATAGTCCCCATATCTACTAGTGGGGTCGTAGTGCCTGCATTAGTATTTGCATTTTTATTAGCATTTGCCTATTGACCCTGATTACTTCTAGTGTTGGGCCTAGCATTTCCATTGGTTGTGGTGCTTCCACCACTTAGATTCACTCTTCCTTTTCCTGCTTCCATTTCTTTCTTGTAAATCTGCATATGAAACTTAGTAAGATAGAGAGGAATGGTCTAAGAGAGAGGGGAGAATACATACATATATATAGAAAATACAAGAGCGTTACTATAGCATTATCCTATACCCCAACCTTTTTCTTTGATTCATTAAGATTATGTTTTCAAAAAAATTTAATCTTTTTAAGTTTCACATAAACCTATGCTCTGATACAAACTTGTAACATCCCCAAATTTGAAGCCCGAAACTAAATGCTACGGATGCTACATTCATCTATAGTATTAATTTCCGGTGTCAAAATACGGCTATGTTAATCATATCAATAATCAGAAGCACATGAATATGAAAAATATTAAACACAATTTTTCTTAACAAATTTTCACATTTCTTTTCACAAATGATATTTCATATTCAGTACATAATCCCATTCCCAAACCCACAGTCAGATAAATTATAATTATCAAAAAATACTCCAAGAGCGACATATGAAGATACCCCCTTAGTCGATCAGAGTCTAACACTTGGTAATTATATAACTTGCCATTACATCCATACAAACAAAACCAAACAACACAACAGATTAGATAGGTACTCCTAAATAGCTAGATTGACTTCTGCACGTCTCCGGAAGCTTATTTGTCTAACCGGAGACCTGAAAACTCTTACTCCCGACCTACTTAAATGAGTACCCGAGTGTTTAAGGGGAAGGAAAAAACTTCGGGTCAGATAACAGTCTGGTGTGAATAACAACCTACCACCTCGAACCAAATAGACATCTATTAAGACCACACTATTGAGCGAAACGAGTTCTCCCTTCACTAGTACCTCAACCAAAACATATTAACTATATACTGTGCTCTCGCATTCGTAATGGTTAAAACAGGTTAAAGATTATTTGTAGTTATACAACATATACTGGATTACCCATCCTAATTTATTAGACTGTCCATCTAAATTTTTATTGACTATCTATCTTATACTTATGTGGACTACCCATCTCACATATGATTACTTGGATTACACATCCCTCTACTATATAGACTAACCTTCCCACATGGTTTCATTATCAAAGTTACGTGGACTATCCATCTCACATATGAACATTTTTATCGATTATCTATCCCCTCCCATATGGACTACCCATCACATATGGTTTCATTTATTTAAATGATAGGGACTATCCATCACACATCCCATAGTTTTCCTATAAGGACTATGAAGCCTTTATTAACCATTTAGAGACTATCCATCTTCGGCATGACGTGAACTATCCATCTCGCATCTCATAGTTTTCCTAGGATGACTACGAACCCATCACATATTCATTTAATTCATGTTTAACCCACATGTCCAACCTATGTCTATTGGTGTCCCCAATTAGGTTGTTTACCCCTTAAGCTTAAAACATCTTAAAATAATATGCATTAGTATCCCCAATGATCTATATCGATCTTATTAAAGTAAATACATTGGTATCCCCAATGATTAGTGTCGAGTTTATTTCACCTTGGTACCCCAAAATAAATAACATCAACTTCATATACTTATAACTCCATCATTGTAAAACATTGGTATCTCCAATAATCATGGTCGAAATCATAAAACTTGTGGCTTTCCATTATTTTTTAAGATAATATTGAACACTATCAACATTATAATAATGTCGACCTCTATCCAAAGTCAAGCAAAAAACTTAACTCCTTTAGGTAGAAAACTCTATACCAAAACAAGGTCGTCAACTTATATTTAATATAGGCTATCCACCTTTTAAAACAAAACATTAGGATTTTATAAACCATATGGCTAACTGCCAAAAACATGGGGTTATCAACCCTCTTGAACATAGGCTATATTCGCCTCTTTGGAACATAGTTATAAAAATCTAAGCCTCATCGGCGTTAAAAGGAAGAAACGCAGCATTGTCACCAAACAATATTGCACATGATTGCCGACACTGATGAATGGCGACATCAAGGCTAGTGGCGTGATTATAAAACTTTTAATTTAGTTAAAATGTCGCTTAATATACAAAGTCAAAATTAAAACAAGCGGCGTCACTACCTTTTATATTGTTGTCGAAAGCATTCAAAGTAGTAGTATGCAACATCAATTAAAACAAGGTGAAAACATGCAGCATCTTTGATGGCGACATTAAAGCTTTATATGCTTTAATGGATCACGATGATGCGATGTCGACAAGGATGGGTCACCGTTGATGTCCACTTCGACTTTGTTGGAATTACTCCATAACTACCTAAGTAGTTATCATATGCTTCCCTCCTCATCGACATCGACACTTATAGATGTGGCGTTGTATTAGGCTCGACTATGATAAAAGCGGCATGGCATTATGGTAAATTTTATCAAAAACCAATTTATAACCAATAAAAGTAATTACTTTTCACCAAATCTTAATTCTTGTCAAATTTCTATTGGATATTACATTACTTTACATAATTCTTTTTTGAAAATCTATCGCACATCAATTTTACATTTCCAAAACATTTTCCAACTTAATTATTTAATAGCCTTAATTAATTAATAATTTAAATGCTTTTATAGTATATTAAATTCATAATCACTTGGGAAAAATCCCCAAAAAATTGTAGGAATTCAGGTTTAATGTTTTCTTTCTCACAAAAGTTTAGGATCAAAATCTATATTTAATTGTTTTTAATAATTAAAGCTTGAATAAACTAAATTTCTACCTTAGAAAATTCATAAAATATTTATTTTAATTCGAAGAATTATGAAATTAAAAAATCATCTCTGAATTAATGTTTTATACAACTTATCAGAAAATCAAAGCATTTAGAGATTTAACACTTAGGTTTTACCCTGAAAACCCATTCAAATAATCTCATAAAACTTCCATAAATTATTATTCTACCCAAACAATGATTAAACAACCATAACTTGGAAAAAATCATCAAAATAATTTGGATACTACCCATAGCCGAATTCAAGAACAAGAAAATAGATATGGTTTACATATTATTCATCTTAGATTTGTTGTTGGAGTTGAGATTTGATATTACCTTAATTTCCCACAATCTCTTCCTTGAGTTCCCTTGATTTCATCCTCCTTTTCCCTTGTTTAATGGCCAACCTTAGTTCTTTTATTTGATGGTTTTGATCTTATGAAAAATGAGAATGATGTAAGAGGGAGAGGGTTTATGGTTTAAAAGATGGATCTACCTATTTTGCCACTCTTATATATTCTCTTATGTAACGACCCGTATTTTTAGCTATTTTAAATTATTAATTTAATGTAATTATTAAATAAAAATGGTTAAATATAAAAATTCAATGGTTTTAAATGTAAGTTATTGGAAATGAACTTGAATAAAATTTTGAGATAAACTAATTTTGAAGATTTAAGTAATAACAGGTATTGAAAGGAAATGCTATGTATTGAATTTGATTACAATCAATAGTTGAATTGAATAATAAATGTTGAAGTCATTAGATGTAAATAAATTAATAGGTTGATAACTAAAATTTATTTAAAATCTAATATTGGAATTTGTTGAATATTGAACAATTAAATTGTTTAATTTAATATTGGAAATTATTTGAATAATTAATTCTAAATTTAATATAATCGAAAATGATATCAGAAGTTGATGTAAATTTTATTTAAACAACAATGAAGATTTTTAACGTTTAAAATTGGATTTAAAAGTGAATAATTAGAAATTGAAAATTTTATATTATAATCGAGACGTTAAAATAGCGATCTGGGGCACAGTCTTGGATTTCGACGAAACCCATTCCATTAGATCCGTAATACCGTATTATTATCGGATTTCTAATTTCGTAACGTTTGAAGTTATTGTTTGGTCATGCGAGATAGAAATGCGTTGAATTTAATATCGAAAATTTAATATTTTTATAGGGTTCAAAAAGTTATCTTCCACATACGATCGAATCAGGCCCCGAAACTTGTTCCATTGTGTTCGGCATAGGGGTAAAACATTATAAACACCTGGCGGCACGCCTCATTTGGAGTTCCGAAATATTTCGCGTGAAAGAGTGTTTTAAAACCTTGGCTATAAATATAAGACCATACCCTCCATTTAGAGAAAACCCTAAAACAACTAGGACAGCCACCTTTTAGTATTTCAATGGCCGAAAATGGCCTGATTTCTTCCTCCAATAGCTCTCAATCCATCGACTTTTACAAAATACTTTCAACTACAAAATTGTTGAGCTCATCGAGTACTCTAAGATCAACGGTAGTGATTATGATTGGCACAGCAAGGAGTGAGAAAAGGGACCACATGTGACGCCCCACCTCTATACTCATGCTAGCCAAGGACACTACGGGGTAATGCCGTCAACTAGCACGAAGAATAAGGTTGTTGAGGAGTGACCATCTGTGTAATTGCTTTGTGCGAGTACCGATATGTCAGATAATATAACTTACATTTCATTTCAAGAGGAGATCCGACATATCAAATACAAACTCAAAGCTACCACACAGTGGCTATGAGGCCTTCAGAAACAAATATAGAAATAAACATAACACAGATCAATCACAGACATTCATATCAAAAAGGCGGAAACAGATATGAATATATCACATAAAAGTGTACATCAAAGTAGTGGTCAAACTAGATCCACTACATCACAAAAGAATAGATACAAGTGCTAGACAAAAGAATAATTATACATCAAGGAGTATATATATCAAAGGATAACAACAAAAACTACTAATCTAAAGTAGTTAGCCAAAAGTCAGGAGATAAGCCCTGATAAGAAGTCAAGCAGAAACACCTGAAATATCTCGGTCTGACCCGAGTATTATTTAAGAAGAAAATAATAAATGGATCAGTCTAGCTATAGATATCAGATAAAATGAGATAGGATAAGAGATATGACCAAAAACATATGATAACAAAAAGGCCATACTGTGTCAAGTATACATCAAATAACAACAAAAATCATACAATATCTCATGAATCTCAAAACACCAAAAAGAATCACATTCTTCAAATTATTCACCAAAACACAAATATTGATAGAGCTTATCAATGCAAACCACGAAAATTGGTGAAACACAAATTCTAGAAATCACAACCAGAAATCCAAAAATCACAAAAGGGAGAAGGCCTATCACAAACGGAAGCATGAAAACTCCCTAACACGTGTATCACAAACGGAACGCTATTCCATGGGTCGCTAACCCAATAAATGAACCGAACATCGACGCACCCTAAAAGATACGCCTCATGCACAGATTCGGTCGTGGTACAGTTCCCCACGTGGATGAATGAGCCGAACATCGACGCACCCTAAAAGATACGCCTCATGCACAGACCCATTGAGCCGATTGCTCCACGAACGGTCCGAAGACCATGGGTCGCTACCCCACCAAATTGAACCGAAGTTCCACAAACGGGGTTTTTAGTCCCCACACAAACAAAGAGACATCACACATCGCTAGTCTAAATCAAAAAATGATCATCAATGATCGACAAGTGTAAATTACACTAAGTTGGTAAATATAATAGTTTAGCTTCATGTCCCATAACCACTAGCTTAGCTCAAATATTTACGAACATATTGTAGACTTCCACTCGAAAATAAGTGTAAATTACACTAAGCTAGTAAATATAAGAGTTTAGCTTCATGTCCCAAAACCACTAGCTTAACTCAAATATTTACGAACAGATTGTAGACTTCCACTCGAAAATTGTCACAAGAGTTCAATCGAACAAGTCCAAGAATTAACCGACGAAGTAAACGCAAGCGTTTCATACCACTTGTTTTACTAAGCCGTTTAATTAGATTTCTCATACGAATGAGGTAAAGGTTTGTATATACTAATAGATTGGAAAACGGTTTTAAAAAGAGAGCTTTATATTTAAAATAGTGTCGAAATCGTTTTGACTTTTGATGAAAGAGTTTGAGTATTTACTACTAGTATATAAACCTTTGTATTTAGAAGTGACAAATCACAAAAAATGATTGTAGAAACAATCAATCACCAAAGATTCACATTCGAAGACGTGAATCAAATCCAAAGAAATCGATGCCAAATCCATCAAAATGGATATTCCTAAAAATCCAAAGAAAGAAGTCATCAAAGTCGATAATAAGTGGTGACAACTATCCGGATCAACAAAATCGATTAAAAATAGGAAATCAAATCAAAAACAGCCAAATTGGGCAGAAATGAACAGTTCCAGACATTTGGGGGTCAATCCAGATGTCTGGATTTAAGTTTCGGAAATTCAGAAACCATCCAGACATCTGAAAGATGGCTTTAGACATCTGACAGGGTGTTTCAGACGTTTGAAAGGTGGTATCATACGTCTGACAAGGTGTTTCAGACATTTGAAAGGTTGTTACAGACGTCTGATTCTGATTCTGTTTTCTGCAATTTTTATTTTCTACCGTAGATTATTTTCTCCAGAAGGCCTATCCAAACGCCTGGAATTGATATCCAGATGTCTGAACACCTGGTATGGGCAACAATTTTCCTAGGCCATGATGGCCAAAACGTATCGGGAGCGATCGGATGAGCAACGACGACTAAGGATTTACGCCAAGCGACAACCCAGCCTTAAAGGCTCTTCGATACACCCCGAATACCAATGTCCAAATATCCATAGAAGGATTTTCATAAAATTGGACCAAAACACCAAATTTGGAAAATTCACCAAATCAATTCAAATCAAAAGCAAATGAATATGCACAAATGTTAGGAATTCATACCTAACAACAATGATAGCTATAGACGTAGATGTGAGTTAAAGGACTCACCTTTAAACCCAAAAACACGAATGAGAAGCTATAAAGCAAGGCAAGAACAACCACTCTTCAATTTTAACCCCAGAAGCTTCAATCTAAGCTAATAAGAAAATATTTCCTAAGTTAGGTCATAGGAAATTTCTGGAATTGGAGAGAGATAGAGATGGAGAAGATGAAGATGATGCTTACCTAAGCTTCTCTTTGAATTTGGAGCAGGAATTTGTATTTGCAAAGGAAACTAGGGTTTTGAATTTTAATTTCGCATTCCTCTCCCCATTTTTACTAAAGCTTGAATGTTAGGAAAATAAGAAAGAAGTGAAGAGGAGAGGTGGACTGAGTTAGGGTGTTAAGATGGGTTAGTGGGCTGAAAGCCAAACCCAAAGCCCTAGTAGAAAAATAGCAAATTCTATTCAACTCCAAACATATCTATGTTTATACTCAAAAAAGTTGTATATGTCATTTTGGACTCAATGGAAGTGGTCTCGAGTTCTAATTCGACTGTTTACAAAAAGTAGCTTTTCGGACTTTAATCCGATTAACGATGCTATATTTAAATAAAACATTTAAATATACAGTCGTAAAATATGCGGGTTGTTACACCACGTATTCCTTGCATTCAAGCATGAAAATTGAGGGAATGGGGCAGCCGAGTTCGTGCGGTCTTTGGGCGGTGGTGCTAGGTGGTCAGGCGCACGCGGTGAGGGGTTCCGATCAACTTTTGGTCATCGATAGGAGGCGCGATCTGTTGATGACGAGATCGACGTCTATGGGTTTGGTTCGATCTGCAGTTCGAACGCATGAAGAAGATTAACGGAAACGCGGCCTGGATTGATGGTGTAAGATTGTGTGGCCCAGATAGATTGTAGGTTAAATAAAATAATAAAAAGATTATAAATTATATTGTTTAAGAATCGTGTAACTTATAAATGCTCGAACTTGTTCACGAGGTCCGTTTTGGACGAAACAAGTGGTGACAGAATCGTGGCAACGAGCACTACATCATGGAACTGATTTGGAGTCGTTTGGAGCTAGTTAAAATTTAGGTCAAATCGAACGTCGTTCGATTTGATTTAAAATTGAAAATCAAGGTGAGTGTTTTATAACGCTCACAACGTACTAAAATATTTTTATGCTAGTTAAATTTGAAATTACGAAATGGTACAACTTTATTGATTGTTGTTTGATAAGTTTAATTGTCATTCGAATTAACTGTTAAAAATTAAAATTGACCGTTAAATTTGAAATTGGAATTTCATTGCCAGTAAAATACCTGATATTGATCACTATGGAATTGTTGTGAATTATTGGCTGATTTGGATGTTGATGGTGATGGATGCTATTGATTGATGTTTTGGATGATTTGGATGTTTATTTATTTTGATATATCATGTTATCATATTTACAGTATATAAAACTATAAATTGAATTATTTCGAATAAATTAAGAAATAGGTTAAAATGATATATACCTATGACACTGCGATTTGGATTGAAATGATATATATCCATCCCTGAAATTAAATTGAAATAACTGATCACTTAGCCATAGGATAGAAAATTATATACGGACACCGGATTGGTTAAATTAAATGATTTTAAAAAATTTGGATTTGAAATTATTTAAATGGTTTTGATTTTAAAAAGAAATACAAATCAAATTTATAGAAATCAAATTATTTTCGAACTTGAGCTCGGAATGTTCAAATTTAAATTTGGTAATTGAAACTGTTTAAATAATCGAAGTTGAGATTTTGAAGTTATAATCGGAATATAATTTGAATTTTTGGAAATTGATTTGCTTTAAAAGATTGAACTTTTATTCGGACTTTGAATATTACTAAGTAAAAGTGATATAAAAACAATATTTTGAAATTGAGCTCGGAATTGAATTATATTTGAAGATTGGGATTTCAAACTGAATATTGAAGGATAATTTGATGTAAATGTTTTGAATCGATATTTTGAAAAATCGAGCTCGAAATTGATATAAATTGAAATTGAAATTAAATTAATTGGGATTGAAAGTGGAATTGAATTAATTTCAAATCGAAGTTGAAATTGATTTGAATTGAAATCGAAATTGAATCGATTGAATGGAAATTAGAATTGATTTGAATTGGGAAGTTGGAATTGAATCGGTTTGACTTTGAAAACTATTTTCAAATAAATTATTTAATATAAAACTATTTAAAAGTTATCTTCTTAACTATACAAATTATTTGGTTTTCCAAATTATTTTACTATATAAACCATTTTAATATTTAAACTATTTTATATTAAACTATTTTAATCATTTAAAATATTCTTAACTATTTTAACCAATTAAACTATTTTAATTATTTATACTATTATAAAACTATTCAAACTATTTTCTAAAAAAATTCAAGCTGGTCAAGGATGGAATGTTTATTTTAAATCATCGATTTAAATACGAATTTGGTCAAATGAAGTTATAACCCAAATTGAAATTCGAAACGATTTTGGAAGCGAAATCGGGATATTGAGGTGAAAATGATTTTAAACTGAAATAGTATATTTTGAGTAAGTATGATGATTTCGAATTGGATTTGATTTTGAAGGGAATATGATATTTTGATATCAAGTATGAACTGTTTTCGAAATGTAAAAGCACCAATAGGTGTGTAAAATGACGTTTGGTTGTTAAAGAGACCGGAGCCGGATATGGGCATACTCTTCGTCGATATCAGAACTACTTTAACAATTGTGTATGTGGAGTGATGATCCAGAATGAAGTGGTTGGATTTGGCATCGTTTGCTGGATTTGAAGAAAGAGAACGATGATGGATTAGCCTGGCACTTATGCCAATTTGAAATGACTAAAACAGGAGCCGTACCGGCCAAGTGGGCTAGCTACCCCGAGCAAACGCACTTCTTCATATTACCATCATTTACATTGTGATTGATTGGTGCACACCCTTCGAATTATGGGAGTGTTGGACGCGGTGGGCGATCATAGCTATGATGCGTTACCACTAGCCGGGAAGGGTAAATTGGTAGTATCCTACCTTGGGCATTGCCTCACGTGCCTTGTCATACTTTTATCCCTAAACAAGACCCATACAATTTTGGTTTAGTGTTGTCGTATCATGGCGCATCCCTATCCATCGACCATTTAACTGGTGTTTTATATGCAAACCGTACGACAATGCTTAAAAACGCGTTAAGGGGGATCAATGTAAAGCCTTAACGCTATTTTAATATTTATTTTACTGACTAGACATTATATATATGTATAGCGTATTCTACTACATATAAATATTTTGATGGATCCTTAAGAGATGGAAAATCCCGTAACATCTTTTGAGTTATTGCACGCACGTTATACACTGGATAGGGGATGTGAAATCCCGTAAACATCTTTGACGCCGTTACACATATATTATATGCGATATCGATTTGACTTACATAAGGATATTTTAGTCCCGACTCGAGTGTTTTTCTTTTCATTATGCTCGAGTCAGTCCTGAGTTTTTCAGCTTATTGAAGATTTAGTCTGGAGGACGAAGATGAACATTTGGTATATTATTACTATTATTATTCCTGCATCATGTTGTCTACTACATTATATTTTATTCTGATGTATATGTATAACTCTGATAAATGTTGTATAAACTATAATCAAATGTATAGTAAACAGCTTCATGAACTGTTTATTTGATTATTATATTTTATCGTTCCGCTGTGAGATTTTGTGTTTGTTATCTTCATCTCTTCTTATTTTTCTTATTTAACCCCAATGATTATCTGTGTTCCGGATTGTTTGGATTGGACATGTGTGGATTATTTTCAATTTAAACCTTCCGAAATGTGGGTCGTCACATCTTATATGTTAAGTTTTTCAATACAATCTCAGTGCTTAAGTTATTAAGGCACGACCTTGTTAATAACCAATTCTCAGTCTCCTTAATCATTTACATTATCCTATTTAATCTATCCAATTAAATTCCCTGAATAATGTTAGAATAAAATTAGGGGTGTTATAATTACTTAGTTCAGCAGATTGAATATAATTTATTATGACGCATGTTCAACCTATGGTTTAGTTCTTAACCCAAAACACGAAACTTCCAAAAGTTAATAAAAATTAAATTATAAGTGGGTGATCAATTTCTCGTAGAAAGGAAATGTAGGAAAAAAGTTCCATGATTAATCATTGCACTCCTAAACAGAAGGTGGTATTAGTTAGAAAAACTTAAATGACGATAATGAAACTTCTGGGATTAAATTAATTTGGAATATACTTAGCCAGAATAGATTATGTTTGCAATGGTTACATAATAAGTTTGTGGGGGAGAAATCTTTCCGGCAGTTAACATGACTAATAATTTCTTAGGTAAACATAATTTATGTCGGATTTCAGATTTAAAGCATTTATTATACTTGAAAAAAAAGATGGTAAGATAATTGGGATATTTAAAGCATTTAAAGCATTTGATTTGATCCATGGTTACAAGGAGGATCTTTATTGTAAAAATTGATTCGGTCTTTTGCAATTTTGGAGGTAAATATATCAAATTTAAAAGAATTCAGTGGTGCCTTGAAACTTTACCATATATCAGAAACCTTGCAACAGTCGTCAAAATCATCAGCTCGCATGACAACTTGGATATTAATTTTAGATATCATAATGATTCAAACAATGATGATCTTTGTTTCAGTGGAAAATGTATGTGTTTTATGTGACAAAGCCGAGGAGAGTAATAATCACATATTTTATGAATGTGAATTTTAATTCAAACAATTGGTAGTGGTTCAAGATTACAAACTCCTTTCTATAACATAGTACATATACGTTATGGAATTAATTTCATTATTGTAACTACACACATAAAGATAGAATAAGGGATCTGGTTGGAGTAGCTTCCACGACATGAATTTAGGCTTGTTGGCAAGAAAGAAACAACAAAATTTTTGACCAAAAGAAACGTACTAAATTCGAAGATTGTGGGCAAATTGATCAACAAGTGAAAATTGTCATGGTTGAAACTGTCAAACAAAGAAGTTCTTTAGCTCAGTATAGCAAGATCTTTTTTCCAAGAAAATCACATAAAAATAACCAATTTGATAAGAAATTGGTAGATTAAGAGTTAGGGACCTAGAGGCATTACAGAGATCATAAAATCAACAATCAAAGGGATTTTCCTATATTTTGCTATCTGTCTCAAATATGCATCGACATGGAGTGTTATTAGTGATTTAATCATCGTTTGATGAGTGCTTTATAGCATCTTACTTGTACATGTGGTAATATATGTTTCAAAAATACTTTGGATCCACTATTCAACTTAAAAACCATATTATTATTTCTAACTTAATTTGAAAACGAATTTTTAATGATCAAATATAGGTTAGAATATGTATTAGGATGATGTATGATTACATGTGTAGTATATATGTTTGTTGAAATGCTTGAATGACATATTATGCTTGATTTGATGTTATTTGTTGTATGTTGTGATTATATGTAATGTTTGAATGGATGATAATGCAAACTTTGGGAGTTTAAAACCGATGGATGTCGATTCTGTGGATTAAGGGCACTTGTGTATGTATGTGAGGGGCTATATTGAGATGTCCAATGAGAAATACACAAAGAGATGAGGTATAGATCATAGAGCAACTTGATGGCCTGACTTATAGTTTGGAAATAATTAATGTAGTTTTGATTCTGCATGCAAAAAGAAGAAAAGAGGCAAAAATGGATCAATATAGGAAATAAGGTAAAAAAACTTACAATAAAATTGCATGTCATAGATTAGTGTCGGTTGATATTGGTCAATACCAAACATGATAAATTAGTACAAGACACCGAAAATCGATGCTGATTAGTGGCCAAACAATTGGTAGTAGCCGAGCATCAAGGACCATCAAAATGGATCTGAAGCTTTTGACTATCTTTATGGATCTTGATTTTCCAACATTTTGACTAGTATGGGAATCAAGATTGATGAATACTCGACCTGAATTTTTGTTAACCTTCTGATGGTTGTCATTTACATCACTACATATCTAAGTGCATGGTGAGTATGAGGGTTGTTTTCTTGATGGATGTTATGATTATCTTTGATGATGTTAGGTATTATATATTCTAATACACCAACACCCTAGTTTACACTGAGATATAGTAGTATACCCTTGACATGAGATAGTTTAGCATGATGGTTTATATATGCTAACTCGTTAGATGTAGAATAGGTGAGATATGATTTCTCATACCATATAGCTCTTACTTTATGATATATATTGAGTTTGGATTTATTATTTTGACACATGAATCACTCGTACTAGACTGTTCTCCAACCCAAGGTTATTTGTAGAATAGGTGAGATATGTTTTCTTTTAACCTTTGATTCCTCTTTTTAAGTAGACTAAGAGTCGGGTATAATGAATGTGCATAGAGCTGTGTAGGGGACAAAGAGGGGCTTACACTTTTTTTATATTACTAATAGATACTTCTGCTATTATAAAGTGTATTGAGCTATTAATATTACGCATATATTCAGAGATAGTTTTAAATATGTAGTCACTAATAGTATGATATAATGACTCACATCTACTCTGTGATGTATGGTCTCATGGACCACTTTGCACTATGTTGGCGGTTGGTTTGTCATTTGATCACACTACCTCTTGCTTATTTTATATCTCTTTTCTATATTATATTTTATCTATGCATTATGAGATATATGATAAGTTATCAGTTTGTTTGTTTTACCCATGATGAACCCTTCATCGCCTAGGTACCGTATGGTATCAGAATTTTTTTTATATGGGTACCATATATGGAGGCAGCATCACATGCAGTATAGGGCTTAGTATTGGAAAACATCTAAATTTATGTGTTGTATCTACTAGAGATAGGGTTAGTTGATATGACCTAAAATGGATTTACCAACGTATGAGAGAGAATGTGTAATATCCCGGAAATTTTAACAATATCAATTTAATAATCTGTTAAATAATTAAATTGATATTGATGATCTTTGATAATAAAATTTGAATTTAATTTAATAATCTAATTAAATAAGTATTTAATTGGTGAATCTTATCTTTTAAAAGTTAATAAGATATTTTCTATCTGTAATATATATATTTATTTGTATATATTGTAAATAGAAAAGCTTTGGTAAATTGGAAATTTAGATTTAATTTGAATTTAAAGTTTTGAAATTCAAAAGAATAAATATTTAAATTGATTTGGATTTAGAATATTTGTATAACTTTTATGTATAAAATATAATTAGTTTTTGTTTCTCTTTAAAAAGATATATATATAGATAAGCATTTAAATAAATAAAGAAAAGGTTTAATTTACTTTTAAAATAAATAAAAGTTAGCAAAAATACAAGTGTAAATCTCTAAGGCAATGGAATAACATGTGTTGTAAAATTAGGATATGAGAAAGACAAGTGTCATTTTTAATTTATTTTTCCTTTATTTTTATTTAATCACAAATAAACATATATATTCATTTACTTTCATTCTCATTTCTTTTCTATTTTCTTTCTCAAAATGTAAGAATTTTCAGCCTGCAAATGTAAACCCTCTCCTAATAAACAATCAAAAAAATTTACCTCCTCTCAAACCAAACTTCTCAAAAACTAAATCTGTAATCAAAACTATTTCAAAACCAAA
Source organism: Allium fistulosum (assembly GCA_030737815.1). Classification (NCBI taxonomy): domain Eukaryota; kingdom Viridiplantae; phylum Streptophyta; class Magnoliopsida; order Asparagales; family Amaryllidaceae; genus Allium; species Allium fistulosum. Next base: position 343,521,854 of record CM060903.1, on the reverse strand, counting down.
TCAGTAATCAAACAAGTTCTCAAAACAAAGCATGTTCATTTTCTTCAAAACCTGGAATCAAAGCTTTTAGCCTGTTTTTCTTTACAAATCTGGAAGCCTGCAATTTCTTCTTTTCGAATCTGAAGTAAGCCACCTGATTTAGAGCAACATTTCAAGAAATCAAGTCTGCATGCAAGTTTATAAAGCTAACAACTCAAGTTTTAAATCAAAAACCAGAGGCTAAGGCTTTTCAAAACTGTTTCTAAAAGAGGGCTCTGTTCATCATAAAATAGGTGAGTAACTTACATTTTCTAAAAACTTAAGAATATGATATATGTTGGTATGTGATGATATTGCTTGTATTGAAGTTCTTAATATGAATTTATATGAATTGGTTCAAATATGTTATATGACCCTGTCTGTTTATATAAACAAGTCTGTACCCTGTTTACAAGTGAGTAACACTTTTCTTTAAAAAGCTTAAGTATTTGAATAGTCTGGTTGCATGCTAAATTTGGAATGTATATGTTTTGTGTGATTATATATATAGATAAGTTCTGCATGAATGTATTTATGGTGTACATGCTTTGTATCATTGTTTCCTGATTCTAGTTTCCAGGCAACATGATTTATTCAAAATGCAATATCTCTTGATCTATTTACTGTTAGGATCTAGGCTTCAAACAAGACTTGTTTGTTTGATTTTAGATTAAGATTTAAATATTATTTAAGTTAAAATAATTTTGTAATATCTCTGGAATTTAAAAAGAACAGAACAAGTTTAATATAAGTGGAAATTCAAACATCTTAATTTAGCAATCCAGGATTATAAACTGAAATCTTATCCAAAATCACGATTTTTAGAAATGAAATTATAATTTTTAGTATTAGGATATGAGAGCAGTTCGAGTTGAACTGGAATTAATGTTTTGGGTTGTCTCGAGTGATCTAGTTGTTCGGGGTGGACATAATCTTATCTGGTGGTAGTCTGATGATTAGAGGCTAGGGGAAAAATGTCCGATAGATGATCGAAGCATGGTGGCGACAGTAGGAGGTCGATGTTGTTTTTAAACCTAGTTTATAGGTTGGTCGGAAATTTGGTCTTCGCGGCGCCTCTGGTGGATCGAGCTCCACCAGATTTGGGGAAATAGAAGCGGGGACGTTGACGAAGCTTTGACTGGAAGATCAGACGATCTGATGATCGGAGGATTGAGTTCGAGGAAGTTTCCAGGTTGGGACTGTTTCTAGGTTGTGATCGAGATTGCTCGAATTCGATGGTGATGCTTGTTCGAGGTTCTGGAGGTCGCGATCGTAAGGGGTGGTCGTAGACGATATGCAGGTGATGGTATCGATGATCGTAGGCGATCGACTCGCCTGTGCACGTGCACACGTGGTATCTGTTTTGGGTTGTGAGTTGAGTTAAGAGGAAGAAGAAGATGTTCTCGAGTAAATCGAAGAATCGACTCGAAGTCGTGCGCGTGATAGTTGGGTTCTGGCTCGAGTTGTTTTCAGGGGAAACTCGTGTAGTTATAGACTGTTTTTAAAAATTAAACATAACAAAGTAAAAAAAAAAAAAAAGAGGGAAGAAAACTCGAAGGAGTACTCGGGAAAATTGGGTTTTGGCTCGAGTATTTTGATGTTTGACTCGGGTAAGTTGTAATGTTTCAGTTTTAAAAACCTGACAGCATTTTAAAAAAATTTAAAATAAGTATAAAATGATAAGCAGGATTTAAAACAAAGTTTTAAATCAACTTTTTAAAAGTATGGATTCAAATTTAGATTTGTATCTAGTTGAAATAAATTAGTTTATTAAATTTATAATGTTTTATCAAATTTAAAATATTTAAAGTATATTTTTTAAAAAAAGGGTTTGAATAAATGAATTTGTTCAAAAATCTTAATTTTCTTTATAAATGTTAAGTTTTCTTAACATTTGGATTTAAGAAGATTTTATAAATTTGATTTAAATTGGTTAAAGTTAAATTGTAATTTATTTTAAATCTTTAATTTAAAATGAATTAAAAGAAAGATTTTAAAGTTAAATCTTTTAAAGTCCTTGTTAATAATAAATTAAAGTAGTTAAAGGTTAATACTTTAATTTAGAAAGTGATTAAGGTTTAATGATATAGGAGTCATTAAATTAATAAAGTAATTTAAGAATAATTTGATAATTTAATTAATTAATGGTTTAGTGTTAATTAATTAAATAATTAAGATTATAAGTTAATTAATTAAGGTTAATTAATTTGGGATTAAAAATCATTTATTTAGATAAGTATAGATTTTTAATAAATGATTAGAAATTTATTAATCAAGTGATTTAAAGATTAATTAAGCAATTAATTTAGTAATTAGGAATTAATTAATTGGTAATTAAGAGTTTATTAAGTTGTAGTTAATAAATAATTGATTAAAGATTAATTACTTAAAGAAAGTAATTAAAGAATTGTTAATAATTAATGAGGAATCATTAATTAGGGATTATTAAATAATTAATTAATGTGATTAATTTTGATAATCAATTAGATTAATTAATTAATATGAAATTGGTTAAGTATAATTACTTAATGGAAGTAATTAAAGAAATTAATTACTTAAGGTAATTAATTAAATAAATTTGATAAGTTTAAATCAATTAATTAAATTAATTTAAGATAATCACTTGGTGATTTGTTAAGTATAATTACTTAAATTAGTAAAGTGTAATTACTTAGAAAGTAATTAAAGGTAATTACTGGATGTAATTAAATGGAGATAATGAAAGTAATTTGAGGTTAATTACTTTGTATAATTAATCAAGGGATTAATTAAAGGATAATTAATTAAGGAGTAATTAATGGAGTAATTAAGGGTAGTTAATTTCTAAATGAGATTAATCAAAGATGATTAATAAATGTGACTAATTAAAGATTAATTACTTAGTGTAATTAATTTAAATAGAATAATTAATTGAGAGTAATTAAGGATCATTAATTAATATAATTAATGATGTAATTAAGAGTTGATTAATTTAATTTAATTAATCAATAATAAGTGATTAAAGTAATTAATTAATTGTAATTAATTAAGGATTAATGTAATTAAGTATAATTAATTAATAAATGAAGTAATTAAAGATTAATTACTAAAATGGTTTAAGTTAATTAATTTGTGAAATTAATTAAGAATTAATTACTTAAAGTAATTAAAGGATTATTAATCAGGAATGATTAAGATGGATACTTAGAGTATGATTAATTAATTGGTTTAATTAATAATTAAGTAAGCATGATTTATAGAATAAAGTAATTAATTTAATTCACTTTAAATTGATTAGAGATGATATAAATCATTACTTATGGATGGATAAATAGTATTGAATGCTTTGCATTGTTGATATCTCTGATGAGATATGTGCTGATCTATGATATGGATGTTTGGTTGAATTGTAATGATAGTGTGAATTATCTGTTGTAATGATAATGTAGATTATCTATTGAGTTATCTTTGTGTATATAGATAAAGAATTGAATTGTTTTAACCTTAAAACAACTTGGCCTTAAAAGATACGTTTTGGATTTCGATGAGACCGGGATCGGGTTTCCGTATACCGGAATTCCAGGTCTGGAGACCCGAATACCACATCGATCCAAATTAACGATAGGTCGTGAATCTCAAGTGAAGATGAAGATTCAGAGTGCAAGGGTTATTGTCGTTAACTCTGAGGGTGATTCCAAAACGAGCGTAACGAGATAATGCCTTCGGTTTCGTTCGAACCCGGAACGAACTTGAATGGATTGAATGCTTTCAGCACATCGTCAGGTGGACGATGAGCATTCTAAGTGATGTGTTCTGATTTAAAGGTAAATCGTAACCTCAAGCCTCATCAACCGGGAATGGCTAAAACAGGGGAGGTGCAGCAAGGCTTCGTGGGTAGCACCCACTGAGAGTAAGGTCATCCCTGTCTAGAGAGTTCCTTCTTTTATTTCGGCTTAGTGGTGCAGTTGGCGACGGCCATCTGTGGGGTGATTTTATTCGGAATTATCCAGTAAGGGATGGTTCCGGCTTTGTGTTGCAGGGGATTGGGAGTGATCCTCGGTACGGTGATCTAGGCCCCGTACTGTGATGAGCGGTACCCCGGTAGCTCTGCCATTGTATGGAAATCCAAATTCCAATAAGTGATAACGGACTTGATTGTATACTTATGTATGCTGGAATTTAATAATGTAACAATTTCGGCTATTTCATATTTATTTGAAAACCCTAGACCCTATTATAATACAATCGAATTTCCTATCAAATGTTTTGGTTATCGTAAGGTAAAAACTTTTCCGTGTTTATGTGCGGGAAGTCTTACGAGATACCTTTTCTTTCCAAATGATTTTCAAAGTTAAACAAGTTTAACCTGTTACTCACACCAGACCCATGTCTGACCCAAGTTGTTTATTTCTGTTTTATAAACTCTTGGGTACTCAAATTTTTACGAGTAGCCAAGGGATTCAGGTTTAGCTTTGACGAATTGTGGAGGAGCAATGGAGCAGGAGGCTTCGGCGTTCGTAGATATAGTATTCCGCTGTGTTGATATCTGTGTTAGAGTCTTGTATTGTATTTGAGTTGTAATATCTAGACAGATGTTTATAACTGTCTAGTATGTGTTGTATAGTTGTGTAAACTCTGATAAGTGTTGTATACTTTGTAATAGTTTATGTTATTAATATAATTTATTCGTTCCGCTGTGAGATCGTTGTTGTTGTTTCTTTCTTTCTTCTCTTCTTTTCTATTTTCTACCCCTTTCTTTCTTATTAATGATGCGTCATTCTGTGGAATGAGTGGCGGGTCGTTACAGAATGATTGTTAATTTTTGACCTAGAACTATATAGTATGTGCATATAAAGTAAAACGCATTACATACATCACTTTATGCCTTATTCAATTCGAGAGACAGACTATTCATATTACCGATCATAACAACGAGCAGATAGACAAGGAATGCGGCAAGGAACTTAATATTAGAAAGAGAGGGAGAAAACAAGCAAAAGCGAAGATGTGAACTTTGGTATGTAGTTGAAGTTCGCATAGACGACAATGAACATAATGCAGAACACCCTAGGAGTATACATGATTGGCATTGTGTTAGTGCAGACACAAAGATATAATTTTTTTCAATTTGAACAAAGATTATTCCAGCCATCAAGGAAAACCATTCATAGGGACGAAATCCTCTTTAGAGGTGAAAGATTGGTTGGATAGTTGTAAGTATATCTTTGATGAATTGGTACTGGAGGATGGTTAGAAAATGAAGTTTGCTTCATGACAACTTTAAAGTAGAGCCATAGGATTGTGGTATGTGTCATGATTGCCACTTCCGATGATCAATTCATTAGGATTGAATTATTGGATTAGAGTCGAGTAAAAATGGCAAATAACTTGCGTTATCGTGAATAATTTTGTTACATTAGATAATATTTAATGTTATCAAATTGAAGAGAGTTATGTATTTTAAATTTTATTTAATTTAGTTTTAACTTAATTTTAATTTAATTTTACTCTAATTATTTTATGTTATATCTATTATTAAGAGTTTTATATATAGTTTATGCAAGAGCAATATCATATGGCCTTCACACACACACACATGTATGTGTTAATCTATACCAAAAATAAATGACATAGAGTACAAATGTAATCATTAGGATTTATGGTGACATCGTATATATAATGCTTATATTTTTCATAGCATATCATGTTAAATTTATGTAAATATAATTTTTCATTTCTATTTTTTTTTTAAAAGGCTTGGCCCATGAATATTATTTTGAAAAATATATTAAATATATTTTTTATGGTTCATTGCCGAGAACTATTATAATATTCAAATGAAATTAATACAATATGTGTGTGTATGCATGTATCTATGTAATTAAAAATTCTAAAATTTAATTTATGATTGAAGAAATATATGCATAAGAGTTCGGCAATTGAAAAAAAAATACTTTTTTGGATTTAAATTTATATATGTGCAACATACATGTGTGTATATATTTGAATTTAAATTTCAAATTGAAATTTAAAGTATTGCATGATCAATATTTTATCAATACAAAATGTATGTTTGTATGTTAATATATATCATAACCAAAAAAAATCAAGCATATCTATATTGTTGAAAATTAAAAATTTAAATTTTTATAAATATATTAAGAAGGGTATTGTATATAAACATATATATTATATTTAAGTATATTAAATGTTTAAAATTATTTCATGTTCAAATTTAACATAATATCATATATGATTCAATACATACATATACAGTTCGAACATATTGTATCCAAATACACACATATATATTTTACATGTACGCATACATATAATATATGATATATATTTATATGTTATTATTAATTTTAAATTTCTATATATGTGTACTTATACATACATACATACATACATACATACATACATACATACATACATACATATATCTGTGTGTGTGTGCGCGCGCGTATGTGTGTGGTTGAGAGCACTATACAAGTAAAAAATGTTTAATGAAGTATTTTCCTTTTTGTTCTAGCCGGTTTTCTACACTTTTTATTTGCAAGCCTTTTCCTTTTGGAATACACCTACTTTCTCCCCCTAGCTTGGTTTTTAAAGTTAAGCTATAGAATTCAACTCCCTGTAATGGATTCTAGGGTTTTATATTAGAAAGTATGAAATGGATGAGAAAGGAAGGTTCTAGTTATAGAGACAAATGGCAAAATAGTATCTATTATATTCCCCTCATTTTCTCCTTACTTTGCTCTATATCTAATATATAGTCAAAGTAACAATCCAAACCCTTGTCTTCCCTATCTATGGTCGGACCTTTTTTTATCACAAACAATTTGTTATTTTAGACTAAAGTAATACCCAATGTTAATTGTTTAAATATTTATTTTAGCTTATTTATCTAATTAAATAAATATATAACATTTATATATCATTTTAATTAATTATAATTCTTTATATAAATATATCGTGTGACTCCTTGGTGTGAACTAAAGCTTGGTATCTAAAAAATTTAAATATTAAAGCATGTATGCACTCTGCTAAAGCATAGCAATAGATACGTGTTCAACTGCTTCCTGATTATTTAGAAAAACTTTGACATATAATCTATTAAAGATACCACTTAATAGAGTTAAGAGGTACGCCCTAGAGGCAATTGTGTAATTTTATCATGTATATGTAGACACTTAACACTTATGAAGAATCTTGTTTGAAATGAATGTATACTTTTTTGTTTTGTTTTTAATGTATGTTACAATGATATATGTTTACACGTAATGTTATGAGCGTATTAAAAACATACGATTGGAAATTTCTCGGAAGTTTATTTAACCAATTGCAGTTACGAATGAGTTTGTAACCTTGAGTATTGAATTGAATCATTGAAAACACTTATCCTTAAGTATTCCTAGTTAAGGTGCATTAAGAAAGGGATATTAATGCACTCGTTGTGGCTGGTGTATGTAATGCTCTCCATAGTATAAGCGATACATTACTCATGATCATTCGAGGCAGCAAGAAGTTACACATACGTAATTGTTTGGAAATTATATATATATATATATATATATATATTGAAAATTTCCATTTTTTTAACAATAAAATAAAATGGCCAAAAATGTACGTAAGAAATTCTTAACATATATGCACATATAAATCAATATATATATAATTTAAATAATATTAAAATAAACTTTTATATGTATATGGAATTAGGTTCGCAGCCCAAAGTATATACATATGAGATTTGGTGTTTACGGTGTGAATATAGAAAAGATTTACCTCTTAAATCTTGCATGTTCATCACATGTCGATTTGAAAGTCTCCTATCGGAATTGGTATCCCAGGTGCTTGAATTTGCAAGGCTCACAATAACACACCTGAGAGAGATTTTTTATGTGTTTAGGAAGAGAAGGGTTAGGTTTTGGAGGAGGAGAACAAGAGATAGAAAAACAATAAGGATAAGGCTAGGTTTATATAAGAGAGTATCGAGATATACATTTTCAAAATCTCTCATCTTTATCATTTTTTCCTTAATTAAAACCATGCTAGCTCATTAATAACATGCATGGTCATTCCCCTTGTTTAAAAAATTCTGACCATAATAATTACATTACTAATTAAATCAAAATTTAAATACTATTTCAATATTAAATTTTATTTAATCATATACAACTATTATATATATACCTATGTAATTATTAGGAGCACCCAAATAATTTTAAAACTAATACAAAAATTGTTAAAGGCGTCCTAAACATTAAAACACTCAATAATTCATATATCAATTATATTAGTAAATATATATCACATTATAAACCAGTTAAATCTAGTGAAATTTCTAACACTGCACAGGCTTTGTTGTGTGACTCATAGGCGTGATTTCAATTAGCAATTAGTCTTAAACACATTGAATATTAATGTTCACATGTAACTTTAGCAGTTGGTCTGAGAGTTTGACTAAATTCAATGCTTACGGATTTCTAAGGTAAAATCATTCTTTAAGCAACACCCCTTAAGAAAAAGTATATATTATACATGCATTTCTTTATCTCATTGCGTCGCTTTCGATATCAAGGGCTTTATTTTGGTAAAAGCTCTAAAAATGTCTGTATACAACTATAATTCCATTTCAAAAATCCTCGGTCCAATAATAATATTTATGGTTAACCGATATGCTTTGGTTAGAGACTTTGACATTGATTTGACCAAAATTGACAATGATACTAACCTCTGATAACAGAGAAGATGAACTCTCTATTGACTAGTGTTTCATTTCTAAAGCTTCAACCCAGACCCAACTATTGTCGTGCCATGAACACTATGTCATTATTTAACTAAAATCAATGTTGGGTATTTATGTTAAAGTTTAGTGGTATTCTCTAGTCGAAAGAATTGTGTAAATAATCATGCTGAGATTTCTTATTTAACCTACTTATTACTAACTAATAGGAAACTCTAGGTCGAGTTATTTCGCGGTTCTCCTAAACTTAACCTCGTGCCCCCAGCAGCTATAAGTAATACACTTCCTAAAATTTAGAGTGCATTATGTATTCTGGTCTCAACGGATGTATCAATATCCATTTCTCGAAACATCTTGACTATGAGTATTTAAAATAAAATGTATCAATCCCCTAGTCAATTTGTTTCGAGAAATGGACATGGGATGAAACATCTTCCATGGGATGAAACGTATGCTATGGGATGAAACATCTGATTCAATACATAGCATGTGGGATGAAACCTACCGCCAATCATAAGATAACTATCTCATATACCTCATTCCATAAGAACATTTCTTATTTAGAACTTATATTAAACAATTTTAATTTAGGTATTTTGTACTATAATTTCCAGTATATCACATATATGGAACATTAGCATCAATTCTTTGATCGAGGATAGCCATACTGTTTATAGTCTTAGAAATGTTTTAATAACTTTTCTTCTTTCTTTATTATAGGGACACATTTCCTTGTATTTTGACTTTGATCAAACAGTTTAGTTCTTTCAGACAGAGCATGTGTTCCAACCTTTTGATGTGAGATTTGAAATTAAAATTCATCTTAAATTTACAAGCTCTTTATTACTCCCACTGATTTCAAATAAAGAAACTTCAGTTATTTCAATAATTGAGGTTTGGTGGCCTAAAATTTACTAACCTTCTTTGCTACGCACCCCTTCTCCAGAGACTGGCTTGCAATGCATCCCTCTTGATGTAGGGATTCTCCCCCTCGCTCTTGTGACATTTTGTTTTTTTTTCATTTTCCATTCCTAATGGTAAGTCTTATGCTTTTGTGGATTAATCACTTTTGATGTCTTGCCTTATAGAATGTATTCAATATTGTATTGGAATAGCATAATAAATCATTATCATAATTGTATTTTGTAACTTAAGTTTATGCATTATAGAAGATCTTTCTTACCAAACTCTCTACTCCATGTTAAAGAACTAGGAATTAGCAGGTCAAGAAAGATTGGACATGACCTCTACCTTATTTAGAATAGTCTATTTCTACAAAATTGTAAAGTGGAGCCATCTGTGATCCATGGTCATTGAGATCCTACAATCCAAAATCAAGTCTTTTATTCTGAGCAACTGTTAACGAATTTCTTCATTAACCCCAAAAAGTGCAAGGATGGGAACCTTGGCTAGTGAAGCAATTTCAAGAGCCTAGATTTAACCTCAACGAGCGTTGGCAAAAAAGCGACGCTTGCTTGAGTTAAGGCTTAAGAGGATTGAACAAGCAGGCTTAGGTCCATGGCGGAGTCATATGCGTAGTTACTCGAAGTCATGGATACTTGAAGTTGATCCATGTAGACAATAATATGCAAAAATAGAAACCAAGAATACGAGTACTTTTGGAATTCGAAGCAAACTATGATTAAGAAATCAAAAGTGCTTTAGAATTCGAAAGTACGTCATTATTCAAGAAATCTTATTCTTTTTCCATATAATGTTGAACATACAAAGTCTAAGTGCAATATACCTCTTGGCACTAAAATCCCCAAATCAATTTAGGCTTTACAAAGTTTAAAATGTAAAAGAATGAGAAAAGAATTGTTTGTCCCTTGCTCCATGCCTCTAGATCCGTATTTATAGGGGTATGGAATTCGGTACCACTGCTCAGCGCCGCATTCGGCATGCTCCATCTTCGGCATGCATAACCCTCAGCACCCTCAATTGTGCTAGGCTCCATTCCTTACATTAGATGACCCTTAGCACTCTTTATTAATAATAGACGACATCAATATGCAGCGGCACCGGTATGAGGAAGCGCTGGTGAAGAGCGGCATTGAGATGGAGAAACATCGACAAGGAGCAGCATGACAATTTCCATAGATATTGATGACTTTTGGCATAAATTCCGTGTTCCCAAATGTGCGGCATCCTCTAAAGATTTATGAAATGCACCATCAACAAGATGCAGCATTAATTGTTGACGGTATCAATAATAGGCATCATTGATTCAGTACTAGTAGAGTAGCATCTGCAGTAAGATGGCTTCGATAGCAATGGCATGCGACATCAGTGTATAGTGGCCTTGATAATAGATGGCATCGATGATGAGCGATATTGAAAAAGTAAAGTACTATTGAGTTGTGTCGTTCATTTCATCTCCATTGGTGAATGGCAGTGTCGATAGGATACAACATCAATGGGACATGACTTTGATGGCTTACGACATCAATCACGTAGACATCACTACTTCCTTGATGAATTTCACTATTGATTCAATTCGGTATTGCTTAACGACATAAAAGACTTGGTATTAACCATCCCACCTTATAAATGGTATGCGAAATCTTTGGCATCAAGTATCTTTAGCTTTACAATGACATGGGACGTTGCATATGACCTTCCGTTGATGAGATGCGGCATCGCAGTCTTTCATACCGTCGGCATTGGTTCACTCCCATTCCTTCGGCATTGGTTATTGGTGCGGCATCACAGCTATATTGCATGTTGCATATCTTCGAGAATAATAGTAGTAGTAACATTTTCCCCTCTGTTCTGTATAGAGGAACATTGACTTTTTAAGTCGATAATCTCGGCAATAAACTTTGATGCATTTTGGTATTCCACGCAAATCCAACCGTCTATTCAAAATGAATCGATGGTGCTTGTTCATCCTCTTTCTCTTCTATAAATAGCTGAACTTCTCTTTTGTTCCTCCTTTATCTGCAATTGAAAGCTCAAGCGAGAAATCAAAATTCCTAAAGAAATTCAAAACTTCTAACTTTCAAGCATTTGAATTAATATTCAGATATGATTTACGCTTTATATCGATCAAATTAGTGAATTGAATTAGGTGATTTAGTGTAGAAATCACTGCTAGGGTTTGGTTTGGGTTCCCTCGATTCCAAGTTGACATTTGGGCTTGATTATAGGGCCTTGATGCTTATGTTATTAACTAGGTTTATAGTTAATTGTGGTTTGAGGTTAGATTAGCATTGAATTCCTATGTCGTGCAAATGGATTTTAAGTTAATTGATGTTGGTACAAAAACCAGTGTGTTCCTAGTTTAACGATGAAGAACATGATTTATTAGACCCTACACCCTATGTTGTTTTGGTTTATATCGATACCGATGCCATACAACATTTTTATAATGTTCGATATTGATTTATTTTTATGCTAAAATTGATATTTTCCGATATAGATATGATATTCAGCGTTACTTGAGTTTTCCTACCATTTCATTCTCTTGACAGTCGATATTGAGTTTTAGTAAAACTATGGCATGAGACTTTCATATCGTTAGTTGCTAAGTTAATATGCGATAATCCACCCACTATTACAAGGAAATTTATACCAGTTAGATTCGGCATTATTTACTTTGGTATGTATTATAAATGATGTCTTTTATTTTTTATATCAGCTTATGGGTATAGTTTGATACTGCCAGCCTTACTCTTTAACATTATAAATTGAGCCTCATTCAATACCATTACTTACGACACTGCTATCTCAGAACCTTATAAGTTACTTTAACGATTAGTACACTATCGATCTACGTCGTCATTATTCATTAGTGTTGATAACCTTATAACCCCGACATTAGTTATAACTGCGGAATTCACTATTGTTTGATAATATAACCTATGTGACATGTGACATTGATGTATCCATTCGATGTGGGTCTACTGATTGCATTGTACCTAGGATACCCTTAAGTTAGCCTAATTCAAATTTCATGCAATTTCCTATAGCTTATTTTGTTATCATAAGTTTAACAGTTATTTGCATCTTTGGTTTAAATTTTGGCATTTGACTACTCAATTAACACCTTGCTAGACTTTATATTTTTAATATTCTGATATCATAGCCTACGGAATAAGTAAATCACTTGGATACATTTTAATAATAATCCATTTAACAAGCATTAGCATTTCTTAAATTGTAAAATTATCACCTGATAGGCAAACGAAAGGTCAGAAGGAAATCAAGAAATCCATCAAAAAACAGGCATAGGCCCTGAGGCTTCATCTTCACTTATGAGAATAGGGACCACCTCCTGAATCCATTATACATCAACACTCAGGCCAAAGTTGATTCCATATTGGAATAATTTGGAATTACTGACGTTTTAGCTATTCCAGCCGGTCCCTTAGACAACATTTATAATCCACCGAAATGATATATTATCTTTACCTCAATACACATTTGGCACATGGGCTATCTTCCCTTTTCTGATTTCCTTTTGAGATACTTGGAGCGCCTGGACATTGCCCCAATCAAATTCTCCCTAAATTCATATACATATTTAACTTGTCTAGAAGTCTGGGTGTGACGACCCAACTTCCTACTACCGGAGAGTTGCATCATTCTTAAGAAAGAAAGGGGTGAGAAATAGAAAAGATAAAGAAGAAAGAAGAAACAACATCAGAATCTCAACAGCGGAACGAATAAATATAATATATCACATAAGAGAATACATAGTATACAATATCAATCAGAGTTACACAGAATATACATCACATAATAGACAGTTATAAACATCTGTCTAGTTATTACAACTCGATACATCTCAATACAACACAGAGACACAACACAGCGGAAACACAGATAACACTAACACAGCGGAACCAATATATAACTATATCGCTGAAGCCTCCTGCTCCATTGCTCCTCCACAAATCGTCAAAGCTAAACCTGAATCCCTTGGCTACCCGTAAAAATTTGGGTACCCGAGAGTTTAGGAAAAACAGAAATAAACTCCAGGTCAGACATGGGTCTGGTATGAGTAACAGGTTAAAGTTGCTTAACTTTGAAAATCCTTTGAAAACAAAGGGTATCACGTAAGACTTCCCACACATAAACATGGAAAAGTTTTTACCTTACGCTAACCAAACATTTGATAGGAAATCCAGTTATATTATAATAGTGTCTAGGGTTTTCAAGTAAATATGAAATAGCTGAAATTGTTACATGATTAAATTCCAGCATACTAGCCACAAAGTGGGTAATACAATCAAAACCGTAAGGTCACGTAGGGAAAATGGGTTTCCATCAATGGCAGGGCTACTGGGGTACCGCCCGTCACAGTACGTGGCCTAGATCACCGTACCGAGAACCCACCCTAAGTTCCCTGCAATACAAGGCCGGAACCATTCCTTACTGAACAGTTCCGAACGAAACAACCCCAGCAGTTGTGGCCACAACTGCCCACACAGCCGAATATAAAGGGACATCTAGACAGGGGAAAATCTCGCTCTCAAGTGGGTGCTACCCACGAAGCCTTGCTGCACCTCCCCTGTTTTAGCCATTCCCGGTTGATGAGGCTTGAGGTCACGATTACCTTAACAGAACTTATCACTTAGAATGCTCATCGTCCACCTGACGATGTGCTGAAAGCATTCAATCCATACAAGTTCGTTCCGGGTTCGAACGAAACCGAAGGCATTATCTCGTTACACTCATTTTGGAATCACCCTCAGAGTTAACGACGATAACCCTTGCACTCTGAATCTTCATCTTCACTTGAGATTCACGACCTATCGTTAATTTGGATCGATGTGGTATTCGGGTCTCCAGACCTAGAATCCCGGTATACGGAAACCCGATCCCGGTCTCATCGAAATCCAAACCGTATCTTTTAAGGCCAAGTTGTTTTAAAGTTAAAACAGTTCATTTCAATTATCTATATACACACAAATAGATAAATCACAATATAACAATGGATAATCAGATCATCATCATAAATAGATAATCCATATCACCAACTCAAACAGATAATCAATAACATCATACTTAAACAAGCATCCATATCACATATATATTATTCATCTCATATCTGAGATCACAATCAATCAAGGAAATCAATATCATCCATCATAAGCAACGATTAAAAATCACACCATTTATAATTAATTTAAAATGAATTAAATTAATTACTTATCTCTAATTAATTTAAAGTAAATTAAATTAATTATTTCATCCTTATAAATCTTGCTTACATAACCATTAATTAATTACAAATCAATTAATTAATCATTCTCAAATTTCCTTTTTAAATTAACCATCCTGGATTAATTATCCTTCAATTACATTCAAGTAATTATTCTTAATTAATTTCAGGAATTAATTATCCATAACCAAATATAGTAATTAACCTTTAATTACTTCTTTTATTAATTAACTATAATTAATTACATTAATCCTTAATTAATTATATTAATTAATTACTCAAACACTTATTACTGATTAATTTATCTTAATGAATCAATCCTTTAATTATATCATTAATTGTATAATTTAATGATCCTTATTTACAATTTAATTAATTATTCTACTTAAATTAATTACATTAAGAATTTAATCTTTACACAAACCACATTTATTAATCACTCTTGATTAATCCCATTTCAGTAATTAACTACCCTTAATTACTTCATCAAATAAATTAATTACTCCTTAATTAATTATCTTAATTAATCCCTTGATTAATTATACAAAGTAATTCAATCCAAATTACTTTCATTTTTAAATCCTCTTTAATTAATTACATATAGTAATTACCATTAATTACTTCATTAAGTAATTTCACTTCATTAATTACATTTAAGTAATTATACTCATCAAACCATTCCATGATTAATTTAAATTAATTAAACTAAATTAATTAACTTAAATAAATCAAATTAAACTCGATTAATTACATTAAGCAATTGATCCTTTAATTACTTTCATTCAGTAAATATACTTAAACATTTTTAATAATTTATTATCTTTAATTAACCAATCTAATTATTAAATAAAATTATCACATTGATTGATTATTAAACAAATCTTAAGTTAATGATCTATATTAATTATTAACAATCCTTAATTTCTTTTCTTAAGAAATTTAACTTTGATAAATCAATATTAATTACAAGTTAATTTATTCTTAATAACCAATTTATTAACCACTAATTATTTAATTAATTAAAGTTATAACTGTAACTTAATTAACTCTTAATTACTTGATTAATTAATCTTTAATCATAAATTTAAAATCTATCTTATTTAATTAACCAATTAAATCTTAAATCATTTAAACTAAATTACTTTAAGATCAATAACTTATCCCATTCATTTTTAATTACCAAAATCATCTATATTTAACATCTCATCTTAATTTACATTTAATTTATATCACTAAATTAAGTTTAAATTACATAAAATAGTTTTAGCTTAACAATTTTAAGTTAACTAAATTACATAACTTATTAAATCAATGTTTAAGGAATTCATTTACACTTGGATTTTATTTTAAGAAAAGTCTTAAAACTAATTTATTTAAATTTTAAAAACTGGGCGTTTAAAAACTTATAAAAGAAAACAGGCTTGAGAGAATACTTCGGGTCCTACCCCTTCTTCACTCGACTCCTGCTTCGAGCTAACCCATCTTCCTACTCGACTCTGTTCCCAAATTCCCTTCTTCTACAATCCCCTTTAACTAAGTTATACTAAGTTTTAAATAAACAGCCACGAAGAAACTCACGAAATCTCGAGTTCTAACTCGAGACAAACGACCACCTACTCGAGAATTTGCTTCGAGTATCTCGATTCGAAAACCCAGGCAAGCATCGATACACCATCGCCGTGCACGTGCACAACTTTTCTGGTGAACTCCGACCAACCCCATCGCCTCCCACATATCGAGCAACCCATCATCATCGAATTTAACACACTCGAGAACCCCCATTCGTCCTTAGTCGAAATCAAGCACCACGATCCAGATTTCAACGAAACCAGGCTTCCAACATCGTCTCGTCCCCCCTTCTCTGACCACCAGAGGCGGAGCAACTCCGGCTACACCACGACAACATGCCAACCTTCCATTCCCCAAAGCATCACGACACTCGATCGAGCGAGGATCACGAACGAAGCAAAAATCTATGGCAAACTAAAACTAGGTTTACGAGTGGGAAATGCCTACCGCTGTCACCATGGCCATCTACACGCCGACCCACTATTTTTTTCTAGCCTCGCCACACATCACTCCACGTCCACACCAAACCCCGAGATCCCAGTGATCGTCGATCACCAGTAAATGATCAAAAACTATTCTCAGTTCAACTACGAACTGCACCTTCGACACTTAAGTAAAAATCAAGATTTATATATTAAAATTCCTATTTTTCAGAGATGTTTCACATCATATAATTGAATCAATAAATTTTAACATTTGATTTTTATCATACTTGCAAGTGTCATCAGTTCTATGAAGATTTCAAGCCTATGTAAATTTTATTTTGCTAGGAAAATATATTTCTTCGTTTTAAAACCAAACAAACATATGGTTTAGATCTTCCAGCCTAAAAGTGAGCAAAGAAATTTTGATTTTTGGGTTTTAAATCAGGTCTCAAGGTTCTGAATCAAGAAAAACAGAGATGGTTCGATTATATACAGGCATACACACATTCAAATGTTTTTAGCACAGAGAAAAATCATGGATATATATGTATAACAAGCATCCTCAGTTTCATACTTCACATGCATCAGATATAAAGATATATATATTTAACTTTAAATTTTAAATGGTTTACCCACAGATAAGCAGATTCAAACTTCAAGTTTTAAAACAAAGTTACTCACAGATTAACCCAAACATTTAAACAATTCAAGATTTTAGTTTTTAAAAGCTTCTGTTTACTCAAATACTTAAACCTTTTAAGTTAAATGTTACTCACCAGACATGAAATGAAGAACAGAGTTTGCACTTGAAAGGCTTTTGAAACTTTGAACACTTAAAAACTGGGAAAATGCTTGGCTCGAACTTCCTGTATCATCTAGCTTGCCCTTTAAATGTTGATGATGTTTTAAGTTGTAAAGATAGAAACTTGCTATTTGAAATTACTTTGAAATGCTGAGATGTTCAAGCTTTCAAAACAGAGTTTGAAGTTGTTTCTTTGCTTAGAAACTGCAGTTGCAAAGCTATTGAAATCCCTCTTTATTTTGATCTCCATTTTTGTTTTGAGATGAAAATAAGTTTCATTTGAAATACTTCTAGTAGGCTAAGTTTTGAACGAAAATGAATGAGGCAGATTAATATAAAAGAGTATGCAAGGTGGTGTTTATTTTCTTTTCTACAAGCTTCTTTTAATTTGGTCAGAGATTTTATCTATGGGGGCTGAGATAATCTGTATTGTACTAGAGATATGCTAACATTAAATGCTTGCCTCCTTATGTCTACACTTATACTTTATTTTAAATTTCGAATGTACTAGATATCTTCGTATATATCTTTTCTAAGTGTACATCCTGTACAACCTGCATATTTATTTTCTTTGTCTTGCAGCCTTATCTTCAAACAAACAGATCTAGTTTACTTCATGTGCAAGCATTTAGGAAGATACCTATCCTTTTTATACTTTGTTTTATACTTGCCTTATTACAATTGCTTACAGCCGTGCAACATGCACATATATTTTTATCTTTATACTTTATGTAAATTAAAGTTGTTTTATTTATCTTGAGTATTTTGTTTTTAACTTAAGTTATTAAATATTTAGCCTACTCTTGTATTTTTATTTTACTTTGCTAATTTTTGTTTTGTTTTTAGCATTCTAGCTTATTAAATACTTAATCTACTATTGTATATTTTATTTTAAAACCTAACTATCCAATATTACATTCATTAACTATTATTTTATTTCATACTATATTAAACATTTATAAGGTTTATTTTAAATTTAAAACATTTTGAAAGATTTTATTTTAAACTTCAAACTATAGCTCTTCCAATTATATACATATACATAACAAATTTCTATTTATTTAAAAATCTATTCATAAAGATATTATATTATAAATAAAACTCAATATCAAATTAAAATAATTTATAAAGAGATTATTTCTATATAAATAAATTACTTATTTACCTACTATATTTAAAACAAGAACAAACAACCCTTTGTTGAATTTAAATTCAAGCTAAAATATTCATTTAAACTAGTTTAACTTAATCTTTAGTATAATTTAAAGCCAATTTGTTATTTATGTCATATAGCCTTAAATATATATATATTAAATCAAATTATAATTACCAAAAATATTAAAATTAGAGAACATATCTTTATTTATTTATTTTAAAACAAAGCTTACATATTCACAATATATATATATATACACAAATATATATATACATTATAAATAGAAGACAATTTATTAGCTTTTAAAAGATAAATGATCAGTTAAATATTTATTAAAAAGAAGACTATTAAATCAAATTCAGATCTTATTAACAAATATTAACAAATCAATTTAATATTAAATGCAGATTATTAAATTGATATTGTCAAAAATTCCGGGATGTCACATTCCTCCCCTCTTAAAAAGAATTTCGTCCCCGAAATTTAAAACAAAGGTAATTTAATAATCTAGTTAATGATTTAATTTTAAAAACACAAGCATATATTAATTATATGCTAACAACCATAGCAACCAACTCATCCAATCAAACAAATCTAACTATCCAGACAAAAATAAGGATAGAACTATCTAGAGTTTCCCAAGTATAAACACCGGGATACTCGCTCTACAGAATCCAAACAAAACTATACCACTAAGCTATAGAGCTCCTACTCCTCTAGATCTACCAAACTAGACAAGATATCAGACTATAGATAAGTCTGACTCAACATCCAAATCTCCCAGAACAGCTGGCTCTACTACCAGAGATAGATCTTACACGTACTCCCTCAGGGATACGCGAAACACATCGAATTCCAGTTATCCAAACTGACAATTCACTCCAGAAGACCAAACACTAATTTTCACAAACCCAGAAAAGATCCAAGATATCTCGGAGCTGGCTTCCCAATCTTACCCAATTATACAGCTCCTTTGACTGGAGAAAACTTACTCAAAATCAAATCTCCGTCTTCGAAATTCAAATTCTTCCATCTCTTATCCACAAACTCACCTGACGATCCAGGGCTGCCTTCATCCCTACTGATCAGCTCAACCTATGCTGATGCCCCAAAACAACTCATCACAATGATCCACTCAAAATCAATCCAAGAACACAGCCTCAACTATCATCAGTAGAAAATAATTTCCCCTATCCGGAAAAGAAAAACAGATGCACTCCCAAACTGCTTCCGCTGCACAACTCTGATCTGAGAAGATGAGAATGCTGATGATACACCCGAGCACAAACCGGATAATACACCACAGAATATGGTTCAACAGATCCGTCAGGAGAAAATTCAGAAATCCCGAAAGATTTCTGACAACCCGAGAAAACACTCCACTATCGCAAGTCACTTTTGCGATCAACCCAATCTAATATCCAAAGAAAACTGTTCTCTCTTTACCCATCAGAACAGCTTATGCTTAACCAGTCAATCCACCGAAGAAATGGATCCACCCTGCTGCTTCTGAACTTCACCTCTAGAAAACTGCTGATAGAAGACTTCCTTGCCTACTCACAGAACAATCTGGACTGCGACGCTGCACTGATGACAAAGATTCCCTAATCCAAACTCCTCGAGAAACTCAGGCCTCAAAGCCAAACACAGACACCCAGCTGAACTCAGCCTCAGCACCGAAGCAGATACGCTTCTTTATACTAGTTCCAAAGAAACATCTTCGGAAACATCCATAGTCACTGTGTCTCATCACACAGCTACTAATTCCTGAGATATCAAGATACCATCACTAGCTTCCATCCAACCGATATATCCAAACTCTACTCAAAGATAGACTCCAAACCTTAACAGATTCCTCCAGAGATTTGGTGAAATCCTTACACCTCAACAAAAATTCACTCGAGACGGTACCGGGTCTACAGTCTCGGCAGATACACTTCCAACCACAACAAACTCCAACTATGGGTAGTCGTGTTACACACACTACTACCCTATCTACCTTTATAACTTATATTGGAAAACCCGAACAGGTAGCCCAACAGATAGGTAGAAATAAACAAATATATATATATATATATATATATATCAAAATTACAAATACGCTCTCTCAAGATAGACACCACTCCAGAGCCTAGGTATTCACTTAACCTATGCTCTGATACCAACTGTGACGACCCAACTTCCTACTACCGGAGAGTTGCATCATTCTTAAGAAAGAAAGGGGTGAGAAATAGAAAAGATAAAGAAGAAATAAGAAACAACATCAGAATCTCAACAGCGGAACGAATAAATATAATATATCACATAAGAGAATACATAGTATACAATATCAATCAGAGTTACACAGAATATACATCACATAATAGATAGTTATAAACATCTGTCTAGTTATTACAACTCGATACATCTCAATACAACACAGAGACACAACACAGCGGAAACACAGATAACACTAACACAGCGGAACCAATATATAACTATATCGCTGAAGCCTCCTGCTCCATTGCTCCTCCACAAATCGTCAAAGCTAAACCTGAATCCCTTGGCTACCCGTAAAAATTTGGGTACCCGAGAGTTTAGGAAAAACAGAAATAAACTCCAGGTCAGACATGGGTCTGGTATGAGTAACAGGTTAAAGTTGCTTAACTTTGAAAATCCTTTGAAAACAAAGGGTATCACGTAAGACTTCCCACACATAAACATGGAAAAGTTTTTACCTTACGCTAACCAAACATTTGATAGGAAATCCAGTTATATTATAATAGTGTCTAGGGTTTTCAAGTAAATATGAAATAGCTGAAATTGTTACATGATTAAATTCCAGCATACTAGCCACAAAGTGGGTAATACAATCAAAACCGTAAGGTCACGTAGGGAAAATGGGTTTCCATCAATGGCAGGGCTACTGGGGTACCGCCCGTCACAGTACGTGGCCTAGATCACCGTACCGAGAACCCACCCTAAGTTCCCTGCAATACAAGGCCGGAACCATTCCTTACTGAACAGTTCCGAACGAAACAACCCCAGCAGTTGTGGCCACAACTGCCCACACAGCCGAATATAAAGGGACATCTAGACAGGGGAAAATCTCGCTCTCAAGTGGGTGCTACCCACGAAGCCTTGCTGCACCTCCCCTGTTTTAGCCATTCCCGGTTGATGAGGCTTGAGGTCACGATTACCTTAACAGAACTTATCACTTAGAATGCTCATCGTCCACCTGACGATGTGCTGAAAGCATTCAATCCATACAAGTTCGTTCCGGGTTCGAACGAAACCGAAGGCATTATCTCGTTACACTCATTTTGGAATCACCCTCAGAGTTAACGACGATAACCCTTGCACTCTGAATCTTCGTCTTCACTTGAGATTCACGACCTATCGTTAATTTGGATCGATGTGGTATTCGGGTCTCCAGACCTAGAATCCCGGTATACGGAAACCCGATCCCGGTCTCATCGAAATCCAAACCGTATCTTTTAAGGCCAAGTTGTTTTAAAGTTAAAACAGTTCATTTCAATTATCTATATACACACAAATAGATAAATCACAATATAACAATGGATAATCAGATCATCATCGTAAATAGATAATCCATATCACCAACTCAAACAGATAATCAATAACATCATACTTAAACAAGCATCCATATCACATATATATTATTCATCTCATATCCGAGATCACAATCAATCAAGGAAATCAATATCATCCATCATAAGCAACGATTAAAAATCACACCATTTATAATTAATTTAAAATGAATTAAATTAATTACTTATCTCTAATTAATTTAAAGTAAATTAAATTAATTATTTCATCCTTATAAATCTTGCTTACATAACCATTAATTAATTACAAATCAATTAATTAATCATTCTCAAATTTCCTTTTTAAATTAACCATCCTGGATTAATTATCCTTCAATTACATTCAAGTAATTATTCTTAATTAATTTCAGAAATTAATTATCCATAACCAAATATAGTAATTAACCTTTAATTACTTCTTTTATTAATTAACTATAATTAATTACATTAATCCTTAATTAATTATATTAATTAATTACTCAAACACTTATTACTGATTAATTTATCTTAATGAATCAATCCTTTAATTATATCATTAATTGTATAATTTAATGATCCTTATTTACAATTTAATTAATTATTCTACTTAAATTAATTACATTAAGAATTTAATCTTTACACAAACCACATTTATTAATCACTCTTGATTAATCCCATTTCAGTAATTAACTACCCTTAATTACTTCATCAAATAAATTAATTACTCCTTAATTAATTATCTTAATTAATCCCTTGATTAATTATACAAAGTAATTCAATCCAAATTACTTTCATTTTTAAATCCTCTTTAATTAATTACATATAGTAATTACCATTAATTACTTCATTAAGTAATTTCACTTCATTAATTACATTTAAGTAATTATACTCATCAAACCATTCCATGATTAATTTAAATTAATTAAACTAAATTAATTAACTTAAATAAATCAAATTAAACTCGATTAATTACATTAAGCAATTGATCCTTTAATTACTTTCATTCAGTAAATATACTTAAACATTTTTAATAATTTATTATCTTTAATTAACCAATCTAATTATTAAATAAAATTATCACATTGATTGATTATTAAACAAATCTTAAGTTAATGATCTATATTAATTATTAACAATCCTTAATTTCTTTTCTTAAGAAATTTAACTTTGATAAATCAATATTAATTACAAGTTAATTTATTCTTAATAACCAATTTATTAACCACTAATTATTTAATTAATTAAAGTTATAACTGTAACTTAATTAACTCTTAATTACTTGATTAATTAATCTTTAATCATAAATTTAAAATCTATCTTATTTAATTAACCAATTAAATCTTAAATCATTTAAACTAAATTACTTTAAGATCAATAACTTATCCCATTCATTTTTAATTACCAAAATCATCTATATTTAACATCTCATCTTAATTTACATTTAATTTATATCACTAAATTAAGTTTAAATTACATAAAATAGTTTTAGCTTAACAATTTTAAGTTAACTAAATTACATAACTTATTAAATCAATGTTTAAGGAATTCATTTACACTTGGATTTTATTTTAAGAAAAGTCTTAAAACTAATTTATTTAAATTTTAAAAACTGGGCGTTTAAAAACTTATAAAAGAAAACAGGCTTGAGAGAATACTTCGGGTCCTACCCCTTCTTCACTCGACTCCTGCTTCGAGCTAACCCATCTTCCTACTCGACTCTGTTCCCAAATTCCCTTCTTCTACAATCCCCTTTAACTAAGTTATACTAAGTTTTAAATAAACAGCCACGAAGAAACTCACGAAATCTCGAGTTCTAACTCGAGACAAACGACCACCTACTCGAGAATTTGCTTCGAGTATCTCGATTCGAAAACCCAGGCAAGCATCGATACACCATCACCGTGCACGTGCACAACTTTTCTGGTGAACTCCGACCAACCCCATCGCCTCCCACATATCGAGCAACCCATCATCATCGAATTTAACACACTCGAGAACCCCCATTCGTCCTTAGTCGAAATCAAGCACCACAATCCAGATTTCAACGAAACCAGGCTTCCAACATCGTCTCGTCCCCCCTTCTCTGACCACCAGAGGCGGAGCAACTCCGGCTACACCACGACAACATGCCAACCTTCCATTCCCCAAAGCATCACGACACTCGATCGAGCGAGGATCACGAACGAAGCAAAAATCTATTGCAAACTAAAACTAGGTTTACGAGTGGGAAATGCCTACCGCTGTCACCATGGCCATCTACACGCCGACCCACTATTTTTTTCTAGCCTCGCCACACATCACTCCACGTCCACACCAAACCCCGAGATCCCAGTGATCGTCGATCACCAGTAAATGATCAAAAACTATTCTCAGTTCAACTACGAACTGCACCTTCGACACTTAAGTAAAAATCAAGATTTATATATTAAAATTCCTATTTTTCAGAGATGTTTCACATCATATAATTGAATCAATAAATTTTAACATTTGATTTTTATCATACTTGCAAGTGTCATCAGTTCTATGAAGATTTCAAGCCTATGTAAATTTTATTTTGCTAGGAAAATATATTTCTTCGTTTTAAAACCAAACAAACATATGGTTTAGATCTTCCAGCCTAAAAGTGAGCAAAGAAATTTTGATTTTTGGGTTTTAAATCAGGTCTCAAGGTTCTGAATCAAGAAAAACAGAGATGGTTCGATTATATACAGGCATACACACATTCAAATGTTTTTAGCACAGAGAAAAATCATGGATATATATGTATAACAAGCATCCTCAGTTTCATACTTCACAGGCATCAGATATAAAGATATATATATTTAACTTTAAATTTTAAATGGTTTACCCACAGATAAGCAGATTCAAACTTCAAGTTTTAAAACAAAGTTACTCACAGATTAACCCAAACATTTAAACAATTCAAGATTTTAGTTTTTAAAAGCTTTTGTTTACTCAAATACTTAAACCTTTTAAGTTAAATGTTACTCACCAGACATGAAATGAAGAACAGAGTTTGCACTTGAAAGGCTTTTGAAACTTTGAACACTTAAAAACTGGGAAAATGCTTGGCTCGAACTTCCTGTATCATCTAGCTTTCCCTTTAAATGTTGATGATGTTTTAAGTTGTAAAGATAGAAACTTGCTATTTGAAATTACTTTGAAATGCTGAGATGTTCAAGCTTTCAAAACAGAGTTTGAAGTTGTTTCTTTGCTTAGAAACTGCAGTTGCAAAGCTATTGAAATCCCTCTTTATTTTGATCTCCATTTTTGTTTTGAGATGAAAATAAGTTTCATTTGAAATACTTCTAGTAGGCTAAGTTTTGAACGAAAATGAATGAGGCAGATTAATATAAAAGAGTATGCAAGGTGGTGTTTATTTTCTTTTCTACAAGCTTCTTTTAATTTGGTCAGAGATTTTATCTATGGGGGCTGAGATAATCTGTATTGTACTAGAGATATGCTAACATTAAATGCTTGCCTCCTTATGTCTACACTTATACTTTATTTTAAATTTCGAATGTACTAGATATCTTCGTATATATCTTTTCCAAGTGTACATCCTGTACAACCTGCATATTTATTTTCTTTGTCTTGCAGCCTTATCTTCAAACAAACAGATCTAGTTTACTTCATGTGCAAGCATTTAGGAAGATACCTATCCTTTTTATACTTTGTTTTATACTTGCCTTATTACAATTGCTTACAGCCGTGCAACATGCACATATATTTTTATCTTTATACTTCATGTAAATTAAAGTTGTTTTATTTATCTTGAGTATTTTGTTTTTAACTTAAGTTATTAAATATTTAGCCTACTCTTGTATTTTTATTTTACTTTGCTAATTTTTGTTTTGTTTTTAGCATTCTAGCTTATTAAATACTTAATCTACTATTGTATATTTTATTTTAAAACCTAACTATCCAATATTACATTCATTAACTATTATTTTATTTCATACTATATTAAACATTTATAAGGTTTATTTTAAATTTAAAACATTTTGAAAGATTTTATTTTAAACTTCAAACTATAGCTCTTCCAATTATATACATATACATAACAAATTTCTATTTATTTAAAAATCTATTCATAAAGATATTATATTATAAATAAAACTCAATATCAAATTAAAATAATTTATAAAGAGATTATTTCTATATAAATAAATTACTTATTTACCTACTATATTTAAAACAAGAACAAACAACCCTTTGTTGAATTTAAATTCAAGCTAAAATATTCATTTAAACTAGTTTAACTTAATCTTTAGTATAATTTAAAGCCAATTTGTTATTTATGTCATATAGCCTTAAATATATATATATTAAATCAAATTATAATTACCAAAAATATTAAAATTAGAGAACATATCTTTATTTATTTATTTTAAAACAAAGCTTACATATTCACAATATATATATATACACAAATATATATATACATTATAAATAGAAGACAATTTATTAGCTTTTAAAAGATAAATGATCAGTTAAATATTTATTAAAAAGAAGACTATTAAATCAAATTCAGATCTTATTAACAAATATTAACAAATCAATTTAATATTAAATGCAGATTATTAAATTGATATTGTCAAAAATTCCGGGATGTCACATTCCTCCCCTCTTAAAAAGAATTTCGTCCCCGAAATTTAAAACAAAGGTAATTTAATAATCTAGTTAATGATTTAATTTTAAAAACACAAGCATATATTAATTATATGCTAACAACCATAGCAACCAACTCATCCAATCAAACAAATCTAACTATCCAGACAAAAATAAGGATAGAACTATCTAGAGTTTCCCAAGTATAAACACCGGGATACTCGCTCTACAGAATCCAAACAAAACTATACCACTAAGCTATAGAGCTCCTACTCCTCTAGATCTACCAAACTAGACAAGATATCAGACTATAGATAAGTCTGACTCAACATCCAAATCTCCCAGAACAGCTGGCTCTACTACCAGAGATAGATCTTACACGTACTCCCTCAGGGATACGCGAAACACATCGAATTCCAGTTATCCAAACTGACAATTCACTCCAGAAGACCAAACACTAATTTTCACAAACCCAGAAAAGATCCAAGATATCTCGGAGCTGGCTTCCCAATCTTACCCAATTATACAGCTCCTTTGACTGGAGAAAACTTACTCAAAATCAAATCTCCGTCTTCGAAATTCAAATTCTTCCATCTCTTATCCACAAACTCACCTGACGATCCAGGGCTGCCTTCATCCCTACTGATCAGCTCAACCTATGCTGATGCCCCAAAACAACTCATCACAATGATCCACTCAAAATCAATCCAAGAACACAGCCTCAACTATCATCAGTAGAAAATAATTTCCCCTATCCGGAAAAGAAAAACAGATGCACTCCCAAACTGCTTCCGCTGCACAACTCTGATCTGAGAAGATGAGAATGCTGATGATACACCCGAGCACAAACCGGATAATACACCACAGAATATGGTTCAACAGATCCGTCAGGAGAAAATTCAGAAATCCCGAAAGATTTCTGACAACCCGAGAAAACACTCCACTATCGCAAGTCACTTTTGCGATCAACCCAATCTAATATCCAAAGAAAACTGTTCTCTCTTTACCCATCAGAACAGCTTATGCTTAACCAGTCAATCCACCGAAGAAATGGATCCACCCTGCTGCTTCTGAACTTCACCTCTAGAAAACTGCTGATAGAAGACTTCCTTGCCTACTCACAGAACAATCTGGACTGCGACGCTGCACTGATGACAAAGATTCCCTAATCCAAACTCCTCGAGAAACTCAGGCCTCAAAGCCAAACACAGACACCCAGCTGAACTCAGCCTCAGCACCGAAGCAGATACGCTTCTTTATACTAGTTCCAAAGAAACATCTTCGGAAACATCCATAGTCACTGTGTCTCATCACACAGCTACTAATTCCTGAGATATCAAGATACCATCACTAGCTTCCATCCAACCGATATATCCAAACTCTACTCAAAGATAGACTCCAAACCTTAACAGATTCCTCCAGAGATTTGGTGAAATCCTTACACCTCAACAAAAATTCACTCGAGACGGTACCGGGTCTACAGTCTCGGCAGATACACTTCCAACCACAACAAACTCCAACTATGGGTAGTCGTGTTACACACACTACTACCCTATCTACCTTTATAACTTATATTGGAAAACCCGAACAGGTAGCCCAACAGATAGGTAGAAATAAACAAATATATATATATATATCAAAATTACAAATACGCTCTCTCAAGATAGACACCACTCCAGAGCCTAGGTATTCACTTAACCTATGCTCTGATACCAACTGTGACGACCCAACTTCCTACTACCGGAGAGTTGCATCATTCTTAAGAAAGAAAGGGGTGAGAAATAGAAAAGATAAAGAAGAAATAAGAAACAACATCAGAATCTCAACAGCGGAACGAATAAATATAATATATCACATAAGAGAATACATAGTATACAATATCAATCAGAGTTACACAGAATATACATCACATAATAGATAGTTATAAACATCTGTCTAGTTATTACAACTCGATACATCTCAATACAACACAGAGACACAACACAGCGGAAACACAGATAACACTAACACAGCGGAACCAATATATAACTATATCGCTGAAGCCTCCTGCTCCATTGCTCCTCCACAAATCGTCAAAGCTAAACCTGAATCCCTTGGCTACCCGTAAAAATTTGGGTACCCGAGAGTTTAGGAAAAACAGAAATAAACTCCAGGTCAGACATGGGTCTGGTATGAGTAACAGGTTAAAGTTGCTTAACTTTGAAAATCCTTTGAAAACAAAGGGTATCACGTAAGACTTCCCACACATAAACATGGAAAAGTTTTTACCTTACGCTAACCAAACATTTGATAGGAAATCCAGTTATATTATAATAGTGTCTAGGGTTTTCAAGTAAATATGAAATAGCTGAAATTGTTACATGATTAAATTCCAGCATACTAGCCACAAAGTGGGTAATACAATCAAAACCGTAAGGTCACGTAGGGAAAATGGGTTTCCATCAATGGCAGGGCTACTGGGGTACCGCCCGTCACAGTACGTGGCCTAGATCACCGTACCGAGAACCCACCCTAAGTTCCCTGCAATACAAGGCCGGAACCATTCCTTACTGAACAGTTCCGAACGAAACAACCCCAGCAGTTGTGGCCACAACTGCCCACACAGCCGAATATAAAGGGACATCTAGACAGGGGAAAATCTCGCTCTCAAGTGGGTGCTACCCACGAAGCCTTGCTGCACCTCCCCTGTTTTAGCCATTCCCGGTTGATGAGGCTTGAGGTCACGATTACCTTAACAGAACTTATCACTTAGAATGCTCATCGTCCACCTGACGATGTGCTGAAAGCATTCAATCCATACAAGTTCGTTCCGGGTTCGAACGAAACCGAAGGCATTATCTCGTTACACTCATTTTGGAATCACCCTCAGAGTTAACGACGATAACCCTTGCACTCTGAATCTTCGTCTTCACTTGAGATTCACGACCTATCGTTAATTTGGATCGATGTGGTATTCGGGTCTCCAGACCTAGAATCCCGGTATACGGAAACCCGATCCCGGTCTCATCGAAATCCAAACCGTATCTTTTAAGGCCAAGTTGTTTTAAAGTTAAAACAGTTCATTTCAATTATCTATATACACACAAATAGATAAATCACAATATAACAATGGATAATCAGATCATCATCGTAAATAGATAATCCATATCACCAACTCAAACAGATAATCAATAACATCATACTTAAACAAGCATCCATATCACATATATATTATTCATCTCATATCCGAGATCACAATCAATCAAGGAAATCAATATCATCCATCATAAGCAACGATTAAAAATCACACCATTTATAATTAATTTAAAATGAATTAAATTAATTACTTATCTCTAATTAATTTAAAGTAAATTAAATTAATTATTTCATCCTTATAAATCTTGCTTACATAACCATTAATTAATTACAAATCAATTAATTAATCATTCTCAAATTTCCTTTTTAAATTAACCATCCTGGATTAATTATCCTTCAATTACATTCAAGTAATTATTCTTAATTAATTTCAGAAATTAATTATCCATAACCAAATATAGTAATTAACCTTTAATTACTTCTTTTATTAATTAACTATAATTAATTACATTAATCCTTAATTAATTATATTAATTAATTACTCAAACACTTATTACTGATTAATTTATCTTAATGAATCAATCCTTTAATTATATCATTAATTGTATAATTTAATGATCCTTATTTACAATTTAATTAATTATTCTACTTAAATTAATTACATTAAGAATTTAATCTTTACACAAACCACATTTATTAATCACTCTTGATTAATCCCATTTCAGTAATTAACTACCCTTAATTACTTCATCAAATAAATTAATTACTCCTTAATTAATTATCTTAATTAATCCCTTGATTAATTATACAAAGTAATTCAATCCAAATTACTTTCATTTTTAAATCCTCTTTAATTAATTACATATAGTAATTACCATTAATTACTTCATTAAGTAATTTCACTTCATTAATTACATTTAAGTAATTATACTCATCAAACCATTCCATGATTAATTTAAATTAATTAAACTAAATTAATTAACTTAAATAAATCAAATTAAACTCGATTAATTACATTAAGCAATTGATCCTTTAATTACTTTCATTCAGTAAATATACTTAAACATTTTTAATAATTTATTATCTTTAATTAACCAATCTAATTATTAAATAAAATTATCACATTGATTGATTATTAAACAAATCTTAAGTTAATGATCTATATTAATTATTAACAATCCTTAATTTCTTTTCTTAAGAAATTTAACTTTGATAAATCAATATTAATTACAAGTTAATTTATTCTTAATAACCAATTTATTAACCACTAATTATTTAATTAATTAAAGTTATAACTGTAACTTAATTAACTCTTAATTACTTGATTAATTAATCTTTAATCATAAATTTAAAATCTATCTTATTTAATTAACCAATTAAATCTTAAATCATTTAAACTAAATTACTTTAAGATCAATAACTTATCCCATTCATTTTTAATTACCAAAATCATCTATATTTAACATCTCATCTTAATTTACATTTAATTTATATCACTAAATTAAGTTTAAATTACATAAAATAGTTTTAGCTTAACAATTTTAAGTTAACTAAATTACATAACTTATTAAATCAATGTTTAAGGAATTCATTTACACTTGGATTTTATTTTAAGAAAAGTCTTAAAACTAATTTATTTAAATTTTAAAAACTGGGCGTTTAAAAACTTATAAAAGAAAACAGGCTTGAGAGAATACTTCGGGTCCTACCCCTTCTTCACTCGACTCCTGCTTCGAGCTAACCCATCTTCCTACTCGACTCTGTTCCCAAATTCCCTTCTTCTACAATCCCCTTTAACTAAGTTATACTAAGTTTTAAATAAACAGCCACGAAGAAACTCACGAAATCTCGAGTTCTAACTCGAGACAAACGACCACCTACTCGAGAATTTGCTTCGAGTATCTCGATTCGAAAACCCAGGCAAGCATCGATACACCATCGCCGTGCACGTGCACAACTTTTCTGGTGAACTCCGACCAACCCCATCGCCTCCCACATATCGAGCAACCCATCATCATCGAATTTAACACACTCGAGAACCCCCATTCGTCCTTAGTCGAAATCAAGCACCACAATCCAGATTTCAACGAAACCAGGCTTCCAACATCGTCTCGTCCCCCCTTCTCTGACCACCAGAGGCGGAGCAACTCCGGCTACACCACGACAACATGCCAACCTTCCATTCCCCAAAGCATCACGACACTCGATCGAGCGAGGATCACGAACGAAGCAAAAATCTATGGCAAACTAAAACTAGGTTTACGAGTGGGAAATGCCTACCGCTGTCACCATGGCCATCTACACGCCAACCCACTATTTTTTTCTAGCCTCGCCACACATCACTCCACGTCCACACCAAACCCCGAGATCCCAGTGATCGTCGATCACCAGTAAATGATCAAAAACTATTCTCAGTTCAACTACGAACTGCACCTTCGACACTTAAGTAAAAATCAAGATTTATATATTAAAATTCCTATTTTTCAGAGATGTTTCACATCATATAATTGAATCAATAAATTTTAACATTTGATTTTTATCATACTTGCAAGTGTCATCAGTTCTATGAAGATTTCAAGCCTATGTAAATTTTATTTTGCTAGGAAAATATATTTCTTCGTTTTAAAACCAAACAAACATATGGTTTAGATCTTCCAGCCTAAAAGTGAGCAAAGAAATTTTGATTTTTGGGTTTTAAATCAGGTCTCAAGGTTCTGAATCAAGAAAAACAGAGATGGTTCGATTATATACAGGCATACACACATTCAAATGTTTTTAGCACAGAGAAAAATCATGGATATATATGTATAACAAGCATCCTCAGTTTCATACTTCACAGGCATCAGATATAAAGATATATATATTTAACTTTAAATTTTAAATGGTTTACCCACAGATAAGCAGATTCAAACTTCAAGTTTTAAAACAAAGTTACTCACAGATTAACCCAAACATTTAAACAATTCAAGATTTTAGTTTTTAAAAGCTTTTGTTTACTCAAATACTTAAACCTTTTAAGTTAAATGTTACTCACCAGACATGAAATGAAGAACAGAGTTTGCACTTGAAAGGCTTTTGAAACTTTGAACACTTAAAAACTGGGAAAATGCTTGGCTCGAACTTCCTGTATCATCTAGCTTGCCCTTTAAATGTTGATGATGTTTTAAGTTGTAAAGATAGAAACTTGCTATTTGAAATTACTTTGAAATGCTGAGATGTTCAAGCTTTCAAAACAGAGTTTGAAGTTGTTTCTTTGCTTAGAAACTGCAGTTGCAAAGCTATTGAAATCCCTCTTTATTTTGATCTCCATTTTTGTTTTGAGATGAAAATAAGTTTCATTTGAAATACTTCTAGTAGGCTAAGTTTTGAACGAAAATGAATGAGGCAGATTAATATAAAAGAGTATGCAAGGTGGTGTTTATTTTCTTTTCTACAAGCTTCTTTTAATTTGGTCAGAGATTTTATCTATGGGGGCTGAGATAATCTGTATTGTACTAGAGATATGCTAACATTAAATGCTTGCCTCCTTATGTCTACACTTATACTTTATTTTAAATTTCGAATGTACTAGATATCTTCGTATATATCTTTTCCAAGTGTACATCCTGTACAACCTGCATATTTATTTTCTTTGTCTTGCAGCCTTATCTTCAAAC
Organism: Allium fistulosum; assembly: GCA_030737815.1. Classification (NCBI taxonomy): domain Eukaryota; kingdom Viridiplantae; phylum Streptophyta; class Magnoliopsida; order Asparagales; family Amaryllidaceae; genus Allium; species Allium fistulosum. The sequence goes on along the minus strand of CM060903.1, from coordinate 343,488,076 downwards.
AAACAGATCTAGTTTACTTCATGTGCAAGCATTTAGGAAGATACCTATCCTTTTTATACTTTGTTTTATACTTGCCTTATTACAATTGCTTACAGGCGTGCAACATGCACATATATTTTTATCTTTATACTTCATGTAAATTAAATTTGTTTTATTTATCTTGAGTATTTTGTTTTTAACTTAAGTTATTAAATATTTAGCCTACTCTTGTATTTTTATTTTACTTTGCTAATTTTTGTTTTGTTTTTAGCATTCTAGCTTATTAAATACTTAATCTACTATTGTATATTTTATTTTAAAACCTAACTATCCAATATTACATTCATTAACTATTATTTTATTTCATACTATATTAAACATTTATAAGGTTTATTTTAAATTTAAAACATTTTGAAAGATTTTATTTTAAACTTCAAACTATAGCTCTTCCAATTATATACATATACATAACAAATTTCTATTTATTTAAAAATCTATTCATAAAGATATTATATTATAAATAAAACTCAATATCAAATTAAAATAATTTATAAAGAGATTATTTCTATATAAATAAATTACTTATTTACCTACTATATTTAAAACAAGAACAAACAACCCTTTGTTGAATTTAAATTCAAGCTAAAATATTCATTTAAACTAGTTTAACTTAATCTTTAGTATAATTTAAAGCCAATTTGTTATTTATGTCATATAGCCTTAAATATATATATATTAAATCAAATTATAATTACCAAAAATATTAAAATTAGAGAACATATCTTTATTTATTTATTTTAAAACAAAGCTTACATATTCACAATATATATATACACAAATATATATATACATTATAAATAGAAGACAATTTATTAGCTTTTAAAAGATAAATGATCAGTTAAATATTTATTAAAAAGAAGACTATTAAATCAAATTCAGATCTTATTAACAAATATTAACAAATCAATTTAATATTAAATGCAGATTATTAAATTGATATTGTCAAAAATTCCGGGATGTCACACTGGGCCTAGGAGATAGGACTTCCTTCTCTAAATGCTGAGATTCTCCATTCAATAGCTGGTCCAGCTAAGATTAGTGAGAAGCAAGATCACCCCTTATATCAGATTCGTCCTCTCCTAAAAAGCTTAAGGTGTTAACAAGACAAAATGATGGGAGACACAGTTCTTTCACATCGAATGCTACTTCAATGTTAGAGGGACATTTTCTACTGCCAGTAAGTTTCTACCTCTTGTTATCATATTCATTCATTATTTTTTACTGATAAGCGGTTTCTTTTAGATCTTGCTTCCAAAAAGCTAAGCCCCACTGACCAAGAAACTGTGCAGTCCCTAACTCGAGCAGCAGAGAGGATGGGGAATAGGCTTAAACTATTAACTCCAATAAAGCTCCTTCAATATTCTATTATGTTGGATCACCACAAGACCTTGGGGGAGCCTCCGATGGTCAAAGGCAATGCTCATGGAAAACGATCGTTGGTATAATGGGCAAACCAAGATCATTTTCTACAAATTATCTGGTTCAGCTCAAACCTTTTGGTGAGTTATCATTGCATCCTAGGTCAGATCTCTTGTACTGTTATCTTATAAGATTTTTCATTTCAAATCAGGTTCATCTGTTTTAGTAGCTATCTCTACAAAGAAGGAGGCATAAGTGATGCTCCTAAAGAAAAGAAGAGTAAGGATGGTACTTCTGCTTCAGCTTGGGACCTTAAATCTCAATCTTTCAAGGATATTATTGCTAGCTCGTTCAAGTCCTTAAAAGGAAACTAAGTGATGGTTTTTGTACTATCACAACTCCAAGTAAGAAGTCTAAGGTAAAGGGAACTCTCACCCCTGTTGTTGTGGATGAACAACCATTTGTGAATATTGATTCAAGCCTCGAGGTCTTACATCTTGAATCCTTTGAGGAAAAAAGTTCAAAAACCAACTGAGGTGGGGTATTCTCAAGATTCATTCCTTCACGTTTCTCTTCCAGACTCTCCTAGGGCTCTGAATCCTTATGCGAGGAGCTTGGTTTGTGTCTTACTTCATAGGATTCTCTCCCTTCCAAGTCTCAGTCTCCAACTCCTGTTAGCAATTTTGATGACCTTCTCCAATTGATCATCCAGTCTCCATCTATTGCTGCTCTTAAGCCACCATGGTCATAGTCTTATTCTCAAGACCATCGATTTACTATCCTTAAGTAGTTATTGATGGTATGTACTTTTTTGTTTAGTTGTTTCAGGCTCTTAATCTTTTACATAATATTCTTATTCATACCTGTTACTCATTTTAGGCTACTAAACATATGTTTCTTCTTCAAAAGGATGCTATAGGATCCTCTAGTAAAATGTCTAAACTTAAGGAACAAGTTTCTTCACTCAATGATCATATAATCGACATCTCAATAGCAAAGGACGAGGCTGTAAAGGAGAAAGAAAATTTTTCCATTTCCATTAATTCGGAAAGAGCCTCTCTTAAGGAGGAAACAAGTGCCAGATATGCTTTAGAAGATAAAGTGAAAACTTTAGAGACAAGCCTTGAGAAGGCCGATCTGAGGGAGGCCTAGCTTATGGAGGAGAATGAATTTCTAAAGGATGAACTGAGAAGAAAAGGACTCTCCTAGAAAAATCGACTAGCATAATCAGAGATGTAAAGCAAAGAGTATCTAATTTCCTTAACACAACTCTCGATACTATTATCGAGAAATCTTATAAGAAGGCACTCTATATAGCATATCCCAACACCATCCAGCAATGCCCCGATCTGGACTTCACCTCTCTCTCTCTCCAGTTTTGAATGAAAAGTTTAAGAAGAAATTCAAAGCTATGCTGGAGAAAACCCAGGTATCTATAGAAGAATCTTCTGAGGAGGAGGAGAATGATGCTAAGAAACTATTGACTTTTGATGACCCTCCAGCAGATGAAGAAACATAATCTGATAATGAAGGGGAGGATGATGCTAAGCACAAAGGTAGTGAAGATCATAATGATGATGGTGATGATAACAATGATGACAATGGTAGTGGTGATGGAAACGATCCTTTTGGACCATCGGAAGAGAAGGATAGATTGAGGGGTGCGAAACCGGACTTAGAGGGCCAAGGTACATATGTCATTGAAATTCCTGATTCCCCACCTAAAGATTTATCTCAAAAAGACAGTGCTCCTCAAAGCCACAAAACCAAAGGGAAACGGCAATGTCCTTTCTCTTCAATTCCCCTCTCTCAAGTATGGATCTCCTTACTTGAATGTCTTAAGTTATGAAGTAGTTCTTAGTTATTTCGTTAATTATATCAATCAAGGAGAAAATCGAGATATGGTTATGAAGTTATGCTCGAAAAGAGACAAATGGAAATAGATCGATTGAATAGAGATTGAAGTAGTACAATGAATTATCTGAGAAATAAAAGAGTCTTGCTGTTAGTGAATCAAAACTAAGATTTTTAAAGAAAGGCAAGTTACTCTACGGATGAAGAAAGCGCGCCTTCATCGGGAGAGAATCTTGGCAGAGAATGAAGAGCTAATGACCTTTTTTGGATGCTGATTAATGACAGGAATGCCTTGGAGGAGTTTCTTTATAGAGTTTACTCTAGGGGTAAATTCGTCGACTTCTCCTATTTGGGCGATAACTACGGTGGTTTGCTTAAGCGCTTCCATCATAGATACTTAGATGAATAGGGGTCTGATCCTCATCCCGGGGCATGTTGGAATCTCCCAAGAGTTGCTTCTATTCCTCTTTCTTCTCGCTCTCTACCCCCAAAAAAACTTAAATACAATAGGAAGAGATTTATTTCTGAACTATATAAGAAATTGATTTTGTATGAACCCGAATGATTGTATAATTTTACTATGTAACTCGAGTAGCTCTTGAACTTTTTCCTTTTTGTTTCTCCTATACTTAGTCTAATTTTCCATTAATATATAGGTTAGGGAATCCCTAAATAGGCCTATTCCTATGGAATTTTTTAAACAAATTTATCAAATTAAAGCGGGACTTAAAGGAGAAGTCTCTAGTCCTCATAACTTCTCAGTTAGCAAAAAATTGTTTTCTTAGAGATTTACAGGAGGTTTACACGCAATTTCCTCAGCTTCGTTTCGACTTTTTGGGTGATGAGAAAGATAAATTTCTTAGTGAAATCTGGACTTATTATTCCATCTTGCCCAGTGGTCATGCTAGCCCTCCAATCGAAAAATGGAACTATTATCGATTCCCTCCAGTTAATACCCCAGATGGGATTAAGACATCTTTTGATTCCACTTTTACCCGATCGGTTGGGTAAGTTGAAAAGGCCAAAACTATCGTTCCAAAACTTTAGGAGTTAATTGAATGTTTGAAAATAGAACTGTGATGTAATTTGAATTTTTCTATCGTTCGTAAAATTTATTATCTTTAATGAAAGAACACATTTTTCATGTATTACCTATTCTTTTATTTACTTTGGTTAGGAAAACCAACTAGCACTTATGTCTGATTCTTTAAATATTTTCTCGTGAGCGATCGAGATTAAAGATGGATTAACGGTTGATGTTGAAAGGAGGCGATCTTTCCAAGATGCTTTAGATTTACGGTTTCTGAATAATCCAAAAGCACAAGAATGGCACATGAAATATTGTCAATTCAAATTGATCTTTAGAGGTGTAAGGGAGAAAACCTCTAGCTTAGAAGAGAAGACTAAGAAGAAGGACAAAGGAATTCAAGAGTTGAAAGAAAAGATAGACTCGTTCTTAGAGTTTAGACCTTTAGTTAAGGATGATGCCGAAATGGCTAAATTATACCATCAAATAAATGTTCTCGAAGTGTAGTTAATGAAGAATAAAGTATCCTTCCAATCCCTGGAACTTATTGCAAGTGAAGGCGATCCAGCCTTCCCACTCTTACTCCTGGTAAAATGACTAGACCTTGATGTTTAGCTAACCAAGAATTTCCTACTTTGTTAAACCCACCTCCGGATCTAAGTAACAAAGAAATCTCCAAATGTAGTAAACAAGTTAAATTTGAGTGCATGCAATTTTCCAATAAGAAATGGAATGATAAAGTATCTCAACGCCTTAATGACTACAAAAACCAAGTTGAAAAACTTGGGCATGAGAAGTATATCCTTAAGCAGGAGATTATAGAACTAAAGAGCATGGTTCAAACTTTAAGAGGAGCAATAAGACTCTCCAACACGCTTTGAAAATTCAAATTGATTCAGTTGATGATTCTCATACTATTCGAAGAAAGGAAAAAAAATCCAAAGAACTTCTAGACATGGCCATTCGCCACATTACCGATCCTTTGATTGCTAAGGATTGGGACGAGATAGCACAGAGCCTTGAGCTTTAGCAAAGAATTGCTTTATACATATTCTTCTTCTGTCTAATTTTTGTACCTATAACTTTGTACATAATGTATTAGATTTTAAATAAATCTGTATTTTAACGTATGTTTCCTAGAATGTATCGTATGTACCTATCCTTTCGAGTTTGCTGAATGAGATATATCGTATGCTTTCCAATGTTTTGAGTCTTTACCACTCAAGCCAAAAATTTGCTTGATAAAAGAACCGAAAGTCTTGCTGATTAAGCTTTTAGCATTCCAGTATACCATGAATTTTTATCCTGATACAAGAGTCTACCTTTCATTATTAGGATTCCACATCCTGTTTAGCAATGGAGATTCCCGTTTAATAAGAAAGTTGAATTTCAATTTGAAGCGCTGCCGTCAGAAAATCCTTTTGGTAATAATTTGAATAGAAGTCCGGAGAATAATTCTTGTTATAGTGTGGATGGAGGACCAAAAACCATCTAACGGTAGAAGATCAGAAAATCCATCTGTTAATAATAAAAGAAGACTAGAAAACCCTTTCGGTAATTAATAAGAAAGACCAGAAAATCCATCTAGCGATAATAGAAGAACAGAAAATCCTTCTGATAATAATAAAAGACCATAAAATTTATCTAGCAATGGTAATCTGAATAGAAGACTAGAAAACCTTCTAGCAATAATAGAAGACCAGAAAATCCATCTAGCAATAATAATCTAAATAGAAGACCAGAAATCATTCTGGCAATAATAGAAGATCAGAAAATTCATTTGGCAAAAATAATCTGAATAGAATACCAGAAAATCTTCTGGCAATAATAGAAGACCAGAAAATCCATATGGCAAAAATAATCTGAATAGAAGACCAGAAAATCTTATGGCGATGATTGAAGACCAGAAAATATTCTGGCAATGCTAGAAGACCAAAAAATCCATCTAGAAATTAACCTGAATAGAAAACCAGAAAACCTTCTAGTAATAATAGAAGACTAAAAAATTCATTTGGCAAAAGATTTCCTTATACAGATGGTAGATCTCTGTTTCCTTTAGAGATTGCTTTATCCATGTTTTGTCGTTCTTCCTCAAGTAGACTACTTTGATATATTCTTTTGGATAGGCTGACTTAATTAATTTTCTTATCACCATCTTTAGGTGACGATCTCAACTTGAAGCAATACCCTTTATTACTATCTTAGGTGATGGTTTAGCTCTTGTTTTTCAGTGCATTTAGTTTGCTATATCAAGTAGAATCATAGATTTACCCGACTTTCCTCTAGGAGGCACTTTAGTGAGGCCTTTGATGATGGCACCAAAGGGTGGTCCGGTGCTCTGGGTGCTAGCAAAACCAGAGACTTACGTGATCTCTCTCTAGGAGATGCTTTAGTGGGTCCTTTAATGACAGCATTGAAGGATGATCCGGCGCACTAATAGTTATCTTAAGCATAACCAGAGACTTATCCGACCTCCATCTAGGAGGTGTATTTGTGAGGCCTTTCATGACAACACTAAAGGTTGGTCTGGTGCTCTAGGTAGCTATCTTAAGCAGAATCAAAGACTTACCCTATCTCCCTCTAGGAGACACTTCAGTAAAGCCTTTGATGATGACACTGAAGGCTGGCAGATGCTTTTGTTAGGCCCTTTCAGACGGAACTAAAGGCTTACTTTGACCTCCCTTTAGGAGGTGCTTTGACCAGACCATCTTGGCGAGGACAAAGGCTTGTTCCTTTATTTTAGGAGTTTTTTTTTCTCCTTAAACATGTAGATACATTTAATTTATGCAAAAAATATCCTTTTATTGATAACTTGTTTAACGCCTTTTTGCAAATTCATTGAGCTTTCCTTGCCCTAGGAAATTGTAGATTAAGCCTCCAAACTTTGACATTGATCTATGTTATGCCCATTTGAGCGACGATAATGGCAGTATAATCCTCCGAGGTTCCATTCATTCTTTAGTCTCTTCTTTTTGGAAAGCCAGTAATTAATTTTGTCCTTGGTCAAGAGATAGATATTCTTATAGGAAGTAGTAAGAGAGTAATTCTTGGAAAACCTTAATCTTTTGGAAGATGGTTCTTTCTTAGCTCTTTTGTTATATATGATAGACTCCTTAACTTCTATAACAACCTTTCTCTTCAAAAATCTTCGAGCTTCGTTCAATTTATAGGAATGGCTGAGAACATTCTCCCATCTCTTAGTGAATTGATCAAAGTCTTTTTTTATCTCTCTTCAAAAATTATTCCCTTTCCTTGGAGCTGGATTTCTTTTCTCGTCTTTATGAAAATGCTATCCTTTTATGCTGCCTCCCTAGGGCGAATATTTGTGTTGGCCCTAAATATTTTGGATTCAAGCTCCATTTTTATGGATCGTAAAGTGCTATTTATCTTTTCTTTTCTTCTGTAACTTGTAATTTCATAAGCCTTAATATTTTCTCTTCACGAAGCCAAGGATCATTAGTAACTTGATAAGTTGGCCTTATTAGCTCAAAGGATCCTTGTTCGGAGATCTTAACATGTTTAATTGGCTTGACTAAGAAAGCTTAGTTAATGCGATTAAATGGTGTTAAAAAATCAAGGGTAGGCTAGATTTGAATGGGATAAGCTTGGTAGGTGCTAGTCCTTTAAGCCATATATATGCTAGTTAGGTTAGTTCCACTTAGGTTTTTAATGGAGATGGAGGTATCGAGCCCTCCTTCTAGTGCCAAAATGTTAATGAGTTTTTTCGTTAATCCTAAAAAAGTGCAAGGAAGGGAACCTTGGCTAATGGAGGAATTTGGAGAATCTAGATTTAACCTCAATGAATATTGACAAAAAGAGACACTTGGTTGAGTTAAGGCTTAAGAGGAATGAACAAGCATGCTTAGGTCCATGTAGGAGTCATATACATAGTCATTAGAAGTCATATATACTTGAAATTAATCTATGTAGCCAACAGTATGCAAAAATAGAAATCAAGAATACGAGTACCTTTGAAATTCGAAGCAAACAATGATTAAGAAATCACAAGTGCTTTGGAATTTGAAAGTAATTCATAATTCAAGAAATCTTATTCTTATTCCATATAATGTTGAATGTACAAAGACCTATGTGCACTTGTACGAGGAAGCACAGGTTAAGAGTGACACTAAAATAGAGCAACATCGAGAAGGAGCATCATTAAAATTTTCATGAATATTGATTGCTTTCGGCATCAATATCGTGTTCCCAAATGTGTGGCGTCCTCTAAAGATTGATGAAATGCGCCATCAACAAGGTGTGACATTGATTGTCGGCTGTATCAATAATATGCATCATTGATTTAGTACTGGTGGAGTAGCATCGGCAATAAGAAAACTTTGATAGCAATGGCATGCGACATTAGTGTATAGCGGCTTTGATAATATGGCAGCGATGATGAGTGATATTGATAAAGTGCAGTACTATTGAATTGTCTCGTCCATTTTATCTCCATAGGTAAATGACGGCGTCGATAGGATATGGCATCAATGAGAGGCAACATTGATGGCTTGTGATATCAATCACATTAGACATCACTGCTTCCTTGATGAATTTCACTATTGATTCTATTCGACATTAATCAGCGACATAAAAGACTTAGTATTAACCATCCTACCTTATTGATGGTATGCGGCATCGTTGGCGTCTAGTATCCTTAGCCTTACTAATGACACGCGACGTTGCATATAACCTTTCATTGATGAGATGTGGCATTGCTGTCTTTCATTATGTTGGTGTTGGTTCACTCATATTCCTTCGACATTGATTATTGGTGCAACGTCACAACTATATTGCATGCCGTATATCTTCAAGAATAATAACAGTTGTAACGACAACTTTATCTTGTTGCACTGGGTGGTAAACATGCATGGAATATTTCTCAAAGTATGTGTCGGATAATCCAAAGTATTGATTGACATCTTTAGGCCTACCAGTCTAAAAACGTTAATGAATACCTAAAAAGAGGAAGACTTTGATTTCGAGATTAATCGAATAAAGACAACGATGCCACAAGACAAGGCCATATGCTATTTGAAATTGATTCTTTTTTATATATCAAGATAAAATTCAAAGGATATTTTTCAAGTAAATGGTTTAGTGGAAATTTGTAAATGCACATGCTTGAGACAAAATGATAAGTACCAATCTATGTAGTTAAAGCACTTGGCGGTTCTATTGTAGTGGATGTGCAAAAAGTCATAGTAAGGATAAAGCGGGGATATAGAAGAAAATAGAGGAGGTGCCAAAAGCTTCATTGGATACAATACCAAATACTTAAAGTTAATTATTCTTATTCTCACATCATTTGTATAGGAAAAGAAAATACTATTTGATCTTATATAACAAGCCTGATGAATATCATGATTTATGCAGACTAGATTTGGTGATTATAGTGGATTTCTAACTTATATTGAGCACTTATGACTTTAAAATTTGCTCTTTACCATAACTTTGCTGATTTGATTTAGAAGAGAACTAGTTAAATCAACCATTGTATATTAATATTGCTAAAGCATGTGCTAAAAAGGCTTGGTGGCTGTAGCAAAAAATATCGGGGCTTAAAATGGGTCTACTGTTTAATAGTGCTAAATTGAAATAGTGTAACAGCCGAAGAGCGCTATGCACTACAACGGAATTTAGCGGGGCTTTAACTACATAGGTCCCAATAAAGATTTAAATTTTTATTGCATGTTTAATGGAGAGAAACAAATGGCTCTGCTTGATTTTCCTATTTTTCTTTCTTAACTTCGTAATCATTGTTTGGATAGGTCTAGAGATCCTAAGGAATCAAATTTACTAAACAGTATGGCTGGCACAACTCTTGCCACATCATAGAACCAATTGAGGTAAGTGTTATATCGTTATCGCAAAAAGGAAAATTAAAATGGTCTTAACCGAATATTTAAAAAACAAGAAAAAAGAGAAGGAAGGGAGAGGTTATTTAGATAGCTTGAATTTAATAGATTTTTTATTACTTGACCAAAATACTCCAAATTTAGTTATTCCAACTAAATTAAATGGAGGTATCTATAAAAAAGAAAGGATCGGCCATGACTATGACTACTCATGAAAAGATGGGATTGAAATGATCCAACAAAGAAAATATAATAAAAAAGGGCCTCCAATGCTTATAAATGGAAGCCGCGTTTCAAAATAGATATTTAGGTTAAGTAAAACACTAGATCATGCTACATCACTTATTCTACAGGATCATATGGAGCTAGTTTCATTCATGACACAACTCAAACATAGTCAAATAAAATTCTCCTTACGAAAACTAGAGAGAGCACAATACGATGAAAGTTGCAAACTATTGTAAAAACAATATGTTTCTATTCTATATTTTTTAGGATGGTTGGTAGTTATATGTATTTTACCAATATACATGCAGTGAGGAATTTTGACAGATAGAAAATATTCCTAGATGGAGGAAAAATCACATGAATCATGTGGCCAAAGAATTTTCAAGGTCGGACATTCTAATAGTCCATATAATTTAAAAATGCATGAAAACGACCATTTAGGGTGCAGTCTCAGATGTGGACATATTTTATAGCATCGGAATGAGAAAAATAAAACAAGTTGCATCGTCGGGGAATCATTGCAATTAGATGTTCCTACAAGCTATACTGCCATAAAACATGTATGGATATTTGAATTTAAAAAAATAAAATAATAATAAACCTTATCAAACTCACCTCTTTCTCTTCTTTTTGCTCACTAACCTAGCTCGTATAAGGCAAAATAAAGGACATATGTCTCGCCAGTTTTTCAAGAGGAACCCAAATATGCCTACAGCATGGCCTGAAATGGCCAGAGATGGCTGGAACATGGTAAACCCATCAAGAAGTAGGGTGATCTATGGTGCTGGAGTAATTAGAGGTAATACCTAAGAGTATGGATGTAACGACCCAGAATTTCAGATACTTCATATTTAAATATCTAAACTATTTAAATATTTGAATCTTGGATTTAGTGATTTAAAATGTGATTTTATAACCTTGTTAACCCTATATTAAATAATAAATAATGATAATAAATTCATTTTTGAAATTAAAAAAAATAGATTAAAGAAATATCGACAATGTGCTCGAAAAACATTTTATCGATAAAAAACTTCAAAATGCATGAAATTATCATCTTGGGGTATTGTCTCAGATTTTGACGAAGCTAGTATCATCAAGACCAAAATAATGAGGTGATGTGTGCGGACGAGTTATATCATATAGCGATCTGACAGTCCATGTGATCGTATGAGCTTGAAACATTTGTCGATTTTATTTAAGAAATTAAATATATTATTATAAATAACCCCTCCCACTCCTTTCTTTCTCTCACTTTTCGTTCTCTCCCTCCCTCCTCTTTTATCATAAGCAAGAAAACATGGCCGCCCCTCCCAATCAATTAAATCCGAAGCTTCAGGGATCACTAGAGGCTCAAGTAGGATCTATTGGACTCATATAGAAAGACTTCAAATCCATATAGGTTTGGGCATGTGCGGTGATACTTGATGACATACTTAGACTTCAAATGGATATTTTAAAGATAATAATAAGTATGGAATGGTTTTGGGTTTGTTGTGACAATGTGTTAATAACATTTGTCTTTAACCCTTTTTTATTATAATTAGGAATATAATTAGATCTTTGAAAAGAATGTTTTAAAAATAATTATAAGAGAAGTGGTTTTGGGTTGTTATGATAATGTTCAAGAAACATTTGTCTTAAACTCTATAAATAGATTTGTCAATATAATTAGACCTTTTAAATGGATATTTTAAAGGAGTTAACAAAGATGGAATCTTATAGGAAAAGATAGAAAAAAAAGTAAAGGTTTAAAGTAGTTAAATCTGGTTAATATTTTGCAAATATACTTATACCATTGAAATTAGTATATGAATACGTTTTAAACTATTGAAAAGAGTATGACTAAATTGTAAAAAGAGTATATCTTTTATGAAGAGAAACTAAATATATATACAAGTAAATAAAGGAAGTTTTAAATAATAAAGAAAGTTTTAATTAATAAAGGAGTATTAATTAATAAAGGAGTATTAATTAATAAAGGAAGTTTTAATTAATAAAGGAGTATTAATTAATAAAGAATGTTGTAATTAATAAAGGAGTATTAATTAGTAAAGGCGTATAAATTAATAAAAGAAGTTTTAATTAATAAAGGAGTATTAATTAATAAAGGACGTTTTAATTAATAAAGCAGTATTAATTAATAAAGAAGTTTAATTAATTAAGAGTTTAATCAATTAGAAGCTTTAACCAATTAGAAGTTTTGATCAACGAAAGAAGTTTTATTAGATAAAAGGAGTTTTACTAATAAAAGAGGTTTAATTAATAAAGGATTAATTAAAAAAGGGATCAGAAATCGTTTGTGTGACTTAATCGTATTTTGTATGACTTGATAATGCTTTGTGTGAATTAATCGTGCTTTGTGTGTTTACTTGTTTATGGAAAGTATTTAATCGTGTACTTAGCACTATAGCCGACAAACTAGACTTGTTTCTATCTGTGAGAATTAAGAATGATGATTCGAGTAGTGTGTAAAAGCAATTGTGCTCTAACCTACGAGGCTTCACTCTTGAACAAGGGATAGAAGAAGTTGTGAAGGTTAGAAACGTGATAACTATACTAGATTTAGTTTCCATATGCGAACACTCATTATTATCGAAATTGACCTAAAATTATCTTAGGAAATATCTAGAAGAAAAATGGGAATTATACACCATAGTTATTCAGTTGATGATGGTATAACCTACGTATAAACTCGGCTTGCTCTTCTAGAACAAATGATAAGAAAATCCATCCGAATAGGAGATGATCTCCACCCTTATGTATTGTATGTTTATTTTTGAAAGAACCGGGGTTGAGTTAACCGAAAACTCATCGATTGGTTTTAGAGCGCTTGGTAAGTAGGGGAGTGTGCCTATATGAGATGACTTGAAACTGTAAGCACTTCAAAAACATATACGTGATCTATTCTTTAGAAGAGGTTCGTGATCTGTTCAAGATGCTGGTATCTATGTTGAGATTCGTGGTCTATTTGAGATGCTCGAATCTATGTGGAGATTCATGATCTGTTCAAGAAACTTGAATCCATTCAGGGATTCGTGTTCTGTTCGAGTTGTGGCTTGTGTATTGAGATGTTGAATGTGACTTCACTATCAGTAATGATAGAAACCAAAGGTAGGATGCATAGCCAATGGGTTTAGATAATCCATAGGGTGCAGGCAACTCCATCTAGTGTTGCTTACGGATATGCATGCAAGAGTGATGCATTAAGTGCTACATGCTCGGGCGAGGACCTGCTATATATTTTCTATGGTACATTCCCTAGAGATGTACATTGCTCGAAAGTATAACTCTGATCCTTATGCAGTAGGATCGTTCTCGCTGAACCAAGGCACCTCCAAGGAATACCTACATAAGTATATGAATGTGCCTTAGCAATTTTTGATTGTATAACTATTATTGTTGTGATGTACACACAACACAGCTATTTTCTGATTTATATTCTACGCCGTAGACATTATCTATTATATCAACATATATACATATTAGATGTGTGGTTCTTTTAAGGAGATAATCGTTACAGCATTCCATGTAGTTCAAAAGTACTGTTATATGTTGATCGCATATTTCTTGAGCTTCTCATATCAAACTTAGGCCTGATATGTGGTTTTTGTTTTCCCTAAATTCCTCATGTGGTCTGTTGAGTATTCTCAAAAAGGTAGGTTTTAATTTGATGTTCATTGGAGCTCGTGGAGTTGAGCTTAATGTTTCACCTACATAATGTTCTTATTTTCGCTTCATTATTACTATGTATTTATCAGCATTTGTGAGTATAGGTTGTTATAACTGTCCAATTTGATGATAGTATGTAGAATTGTAACTCTAAAAATGCTTTGTATCCTAGAGTGATAGTTTTGTACCGTCTTTTGTTATTATATGTTATTGTTCCGCTATAAGATTCTAATATTGTGTTCCTTCCTTATTCTGTCTCCTTCTCATTTTATTTTACCCTAACAATCTATCTTTCCGCACTTGGGTGCTCGACACAAGAATACCAAGGATGTATTAGTGACATTCGGTGGTCAAAAAGGCGTTTTGTTACAGTTGGTATCAAATCTAAAGGTTAAGCGAGAACCTTAGCATTGTTTGGGTATAACTCATTAAGAGATTGGGTATGGATTGCCATAGCATGAGTTGAATGTATTATATATATGAGAGCATATATGTATTTTTTATATATTTGATAGTGTAGTTGATTAATATAGGGATTAATGATGTCCATTTATCCTTCATTGATTACCTTAGTTTTGCTCGGTCGGTTTATGAGCATTTACTATTGTTTGTTAATTTATAAGTAGTTTACCTTTTTACAACGTGGGCTGCCTAGATAGTAATTTATGAGAACATTGAAACAAACACTGTGTAAATTAAGTTTCACAGTTTGACTATAAGGTATTCGATGATAACATTGGGTTAAAAAGTTAACTTTAATAATGTGGGTTGCAAAATAATGGATCTTAAGGCTAATTTAACCTAGAGCGGGGTGAATACTGTTTTCTTACTTATGTGAATCCTTTAAAATTCTTTTAAGATTAACATCAATTCATAGATTAATAACACAAATTTATACTAATAAACAATCACGGATGCAATCACATAATAATATAAAAGTGATAAACTAAAGTAAGAGTTAGAGAGATGACACCAGGGATTTTATACTAGTTTGGATTTCTCCTACATCCAATCCCATACAGTTGCTTGTACAAATTTCTTTTCAAGCGCCAAATTTTAAACTAGGTAGAAGGAAAACCAGAATATAATCTCGATTTCAAGGTTACGAGACACACCCTCCTGCATCATAAGTCAGGAGCAAACTCTGATGATTTACTAGGCTACATAATCACCCACTAGATTTAAACGAAATACTAAGCACACCACTTGATTTGAATAGTCTACAAACCACACCACACAAATAGGAGTAGTGCTGCTGATTTTCTGAAGACAAGTAGTTGTACTTTAGATACAATGGATCTTATAGCTTCTTCGATAGCACTTCAATCTTAGAAATGAGAGAGATGCTTCCAAAATAGCAAGTAAGTGGTAGTGATTCTATACAATAGAGTTTGAATTGATTTTACATGATTTTGAAGAGAATAGAGTATATTTTTCAAGAAAGTAAGGAGTGAGAAGAAAGTAGGTTATTAGTTAATTAAAAATTCATTTGCATTCCCCTTTATATATAGAATAAACAGACGTATCCATTCATGAAGGGTTGCGTCCAAAATAAAATTCCATTCTAAATTTAAAAATTAATTTAACGGCCTATATATCGACATATTAAAATATGTATGTCGACATATGCTAGTTAAAATTGAAAAATATTTTCTCTTAGTTGGTTTTGAAAGTTCTATACTTTGTAAAATAATTTGAACATAGCTTTTAAATATTTTTGAACTCTTAAAAAACTTTTATTAAATTTTTGAAATTAAAATAATTTATTTTTATTTAAATTATCAAAGATTAGAAATTGCTATCAAGGACTTTAACAATATATCCTAATGACTCTAAAAACTAAATTATAATCTTGAGCTCTTCATATATTTATCTTTGAACCCATGAGTCTTCATATCTTTTATCTTGAGTCTTTATACTGTACAGTCTTCGATTCAATATCTTTGTAATATTCTCTACTATATACTATCTATAACTTAGCAAAACATTAGTATCTATATTTTATATGGTTGTTGTCATCAAAATCAAATATTAAGGTATTAACAATCTCCCCTTTTTGATGATGACAACCATTAAATATTCCTGTATATAAAATATGATATAACTCTCCCTGAGTTACATAACTCCCCTTAAATATATGCATGTATATATTTTTTATTTTTCTTCCCATTTATTATCAACAAAAATGGGTGGAAAAACTAAAACTCCCCTTAAATAATATAATTATAAACTATGGAATCATAATCAATATTTAGATATCAAGTTATATGTTATAATTGTGATTGGACTAAAATAATTAAAGTCTAAAATAAATGTGACATAAAAGTTGCAAAATGGGAGACATAAATGAAAAAATATTAGATATTTAATATGATATAATCATGGCACATACAATGATCAACTTAAAGTCAATAATAAATATTAGTGACAATAAATAAATAGGATAATGCAAACTTTATTTACAATACACACTATAATACAATCAAATCAAAACCAAACTTAATTATTTTACAATACGCAATATATAATCAAAGTAAATCAAACTAATCCAAGCCTTACTGTATCAATTATTCACATATTAATAAAATTGAAAATAAATATACACGTTTACAAATTAAAACAAGCATAAATCTATATATTCGTAGGGAGTTCAACTCAAACTTCAAGTCAAAAGATTGGATTTGCTGTGAAGGCATCCCAATCTTCATTGTCCTTAGTATTTGAGAATTCTAGTTTGTTGGTTTGATCATCTTTGATAAAGGAGGAAACCAACCAACAAAGAGCATCAAAATGCTTCTCTTGTCTTTAATCATTTGCATTTGGCTTAGTACCAATTGTCTCTGATTTCTTTGTATGAAGGAGAGAACATCTTTAAATAATTGGAGTGTCTGATCAAGGTTTTCACAAAGTTTTTGGTGTGGAGAAGACATTTTTATTAAGACAATGTTGAGAATGGAAGGGGATGGAAAGATGAATTAATGAGTGAAATTTTTTGAAAGAAATGGGCTTAAATAAGAGTGAAAAGTCGTTTGGAATAATTAAATTGAAGGCAATTATAATTATTTAAAATAATTTTTTTGCTAAATGGCTATTGTATGTCGACATATACAAATATGTATGTTGACATATGTACCTAAAATTGTTTTTTGAGTATTTGATATATTTTTAGTTTCTACTTAATACCATCATATTTCAATGATTTCCATAGACTAATAGAGCATATTTTCAAGAGAGTAAGGAGTGAGAATAAAGTAGGTTATTAGTTAATTAAAAATTCGTTTGCACTCCCC
Organism: Allium fistulosum; assembly: GCA_030737815.1. Classification (NCBI taxonomy): domain Eukaryota; kingdom Viridiplantae; phylum Streptophyta; class Magnoliopsida; order Asparagales; family Amaryllidaceae; genus Allium; species Allium fistulosum. The sequence goes on along the minus strand of CM060903.1, from coordinate 343,470,752 downwards.
TTTATATAGAGAATAAACAGATGTATCCATTAATAAAAGGTTGTGTCCAAAAGACACTTCCATTCAAATTTTTAAAAACATTTTACTGCTTATATGTCGACATATTTAAAATATATATGTCGACGTATGGTAGTTAAATTTAAAAATGTTTTCTTTTAAATGGTTTTGAAAATTCTATATTTTGAAAAATAATTTGAATACAGTTTTTAAATATTTTTTAACTTCTAAAAAGCTTTTATAAAATATTTAAAAATATATATATGAAACTAAAATAACTTATTTTTTGTTTAAAATATCAAAGATAAAAAACTGGAGTAAAGACCAGAAAATGCTATCAAGGATTTTAACAATATATTCTAATGACTCTAAACGTTGAATTTGAATCTTGAGCTCTTTATATATTTGTCTCTGAACTCATGAGTCTTCATATCGTTTGTCTTGAGTCTTTATAATGTGCAGTCTTCGATTCAACACCTGTGTAATATTCTGCATTATATACGATATATAACTTAGGAAAACATTAGTACCAATATTTTATACGGTTGTTATCATCAAAATCAATAATTGAGGTATTAATAGATAAAAGTTGTGTATTATAAAATAAAAGAAAGTTAAGATATTTTGGAATAAATATTTTTTGGAATGATTTTATTTAAGAAAGTGTTATTGTATAAAAATGATTTATAAAATATGGTTTATAAATAAAAAGGATTTAAACTGAAAATTTGAGAACTTAAATCCAGGTGTTTTGAAAATCGTTTTTCAAGGTTTTCGAGAAAATAATAATAGTATTATTTGAAAGTATTTATGAATAGAAATATTTTTAAATGGATTTTGAAGGATATAGGAAGTACTGAACTCACTACTATCGTTGGATAATAATTCCAGTGATGATTATAGCATCATCGACGTTCATTTTTGAGTTTCTAAGTAGGGGATGGTACTATAGAGTTTTTTGGTAAAACATATTTTGATTTAAGAACTTGAAATTATGATTTGATATACAAAATTTATAAGTTATTATTTCAAAATGATTTGGAATAAAACCCGGTGTTTAGTTCTAAAGTTCTCTTGTTAAGTTATTTTATGGATGCATGTATACTATTCATTAGGGTGGTTTGGTTTGTGCATCAAGTTATGATATGTTGTTTGGTAGATTTTATTGTTGGAATAAAAATGGAATTTTGGTGATTTTGGGCAGTCGTAAACTTCCGAATTGATACAGAAATTGAAGCTAAGTGTTTCTTGAAAATATATATAAAAAGATGGATTTTTGTAAATATTAAAGTAAGAAGATAGTAAAAATGTAAACTAGGTTTAAATTTGTGGAACTTCCTTTTTAAGTAAAATGAATTTGATGTTGTGCAAATACTCTTAGGATGTAGTAGAGTGTTATAAAAATATGAACTTAAGTTATGAAATGTTTTATAAATAAGGATGTCTTTATAAAATGTTTATAAAATAAAAGGTAATGTTTTATGAAATGTTACATAAATGATTTTTAAATGAGAAATGATTTATGTGTAAATGAATGTGATTTAAAAAAAAGAAATTGGTGTAATTAAGAAACCAATGGAATAGAGTACGTGAGTTGTACGTAAATCATTTTATTCGCATGACACTATTGATCTAGGATTCGAGTACATGGTTTCAAGGTGGTTTACACTGGTCCGAGCGAGGATTTTTCATTAGATTCTTAATGGCAAACACTTGGTATAGATTCTTGATATGATTTTGAAGTTTACCATCATAGTATATGGCTATATAAGGAAAACAAAGGTATCTAATCAAGGAAACGGATTAGAGTTTGCACTAGAGAGGTCAAGTGATATATACTAGTTTGGAAGTGAGATCTATATGATCGAGCAAGTGATCGGATTTGGTACTGCTTACGGATGGTCCATGTACGTTGCATAGGATTAAATATATTTGCTATGTTTTTTGGCTTGTGAAGAGTTTCATGGAATGACTCTTCGAATTGTTTAAGGTAGCACGAGTAATCGACTAAGAAATAACCTAAGGCTATTGAGTGAAAGGTACGTTTAGTAGTTTATTTATCATCCCTGTGCGATGAGAAGGTTTTGATCCTGGGCAAACTTTAAGCTATGTTTGCTAGTGATTGTAATACTGTTAAGTATTGATTGTGACTGTTTCTTTTATTGCTTGTGTTGGAATTTCGAGGATGAAATATTCTAAGTGGGGGGGAATGTAACGACCTAGAATTTCGGACAATTCATATTTAAATATCTGGATTATTTAAATATTTGAATCTTGGATTTAATGATATAAAATGTGATTTTATAACCTTATTAACCCCCCTTTTAAATAATAACTATCGATAAGAAATTTGTTTTTGAATTTTTTTAATAAATAGTTCGAAGAAATATCGATAATGTGACCAAAAATCGTTTTATTGATAAACAGCCTCAAAACACATGAAATTATCATCCTCTAGCATTGTCTCAGATTTTGACGAAACTAATGTCATCGGGACCAAAATAATGAGGTGATGTGCTGACGAGTTTCATAGCGATCCGACAACCTGTATGATCGTAAGAGCTCAAAACATCTATCGATTTTATTTAAGAAATTAAATATAATAAATATATTATTATAAATAACCCCTTCCACTCCTTTCTCTCTCTCACTTTTCACTCTCTCCCTCTCCTCTTCTTTACAGTAAGCACAAAAACATAGCCTCTCCCTTCCAATCAATTAAATCCGAAGGTTCGGGCATCAATAGAGGCTAAGATTAGATCCGTTGGACTCGTATAGAGGAGGGCTTCAAATTTGTATAAGTTTGGGCGTATTGTAGTGATACTTGATGGCATGGACATAAAGGAGCCACTGGCTAGGGTTAGCTTTGGTCGGAGTTAGAGGAGGATTTAGGCTAAGTGGAGGGCACCATTGAGTTTCTCTAGGTGGCTAACATATGTTGGCACTTTGGGGTTGAATTCCGGTTTCACTTAGTGGCTGCGATATCAGGATGTGTAGGAGGGGAAAGTAGGTCTCATTTGGGAAGAGGAGGTCGAGCTCGAAGTGTAGATGTCTGTTGTAGAGAGCTTGCAAAGTGTAACGCAATGGAGTTGTCGGTTCGTTGATCGTGGAGCGAGAAGGGAGAAATCGAGGAGGTATATAGGTTCATGTACGCATGCATGCATAGGAAATTAAAATTAGGGAAGATGATTAGAGAGTGGATTAAGGTATTAGTTAATTTATTTAGTTAATTAATTAATATTTTAAATTTGTATTCGTATTTAATTGTATCTTTTGCATACAAGGTCCAATCAAGGTGTCATCTTCACCGTTACACTCATAGTGAGATTACCTACGTCTTGGTTTGTTTTGGACTTTGCACCTTTGAATTGTGTATGTTGTGTATAAAATGTTTATTGTATTAAATATAAGTTAAAATAGATAACAATGTAAGTTATTACTTTTAAACCCCCCCTTGATTTATAAACGAAGTGACAATATTATATTTAGTATAATATCTGTTATAACCCTCTAAAACATGTGTCATGGCCAAGACTTGTTGTTTACATATTTGAAATGTTATATGTGAAGTTGAAGTGTGCTATGAATGGTTGATGCGAAATAGTCGTTATAAATGCACATTGAAATCCCTTGTATTTAATGTATGTTAAATTGGTTAAAATACAATTATATTGTGAAGATATATATTTGGTTGTTCTTTACACATGCTTTGGAGTGTTAGACATAAAGGAATTGGTTTAGAAAGTTATAGAAATTGTGAATGGAAGTTATGAAAGTTAGAAGTGAAAAGGTCGTTGTGGATGCACTTTAAAAATGCCTTGTGTTCAACGATTTTTAAAGTTAACTTTGAAAGACTTCCTAGGGGCTTCTTTGTATTTTTAATAAGTACTATAAGTATACTTATTACTAGAAAAATATTGAAGTTTAAATATATTATCAATAATTTTATGAATTTCCAAAGTAAAGGGTTTAAATTATAAAACATGCTTTTAATTGTTTTTAGTAAATTAAAAATTAGCTATTTTAAATAATATTTTACATAAATATTTAAACCCTATTTATAAGTATTCCATGAAGTATTTATATATATATATAAGTTTGGAAAAGTAAGTTAAATATTTTACCAAAGTATAAAAGAAGTTTTGGATTATAACACTTATGTTATAATAAATGGTTTTGTAGAGTTATTAAAGGTATATTACCTTGTTTAATAAATGTAGACATACTTAGATCTTCAAATGTATTTTTTATAAGCGACGTTGTTTTGGGTTGTTGTGACCATATTTAAGTAAAATTTGTCCTAAACTCTTTAGATAGATTTTTAAATGTAATTAGACCCTTTAAATAGATATTTTAAAGGAGATAACAAGGATGAAATCTTTTGGGAAAAGACAGAAAAAGTGAAGGTTTAAAGTAAGTAAATCTTGTTGATTTTTTGTGAATATACTTAGACTGTTCAGAAAGTATACAAATACCTTTTGAAGTATTGAAAAGAGTATAAATGAATACTAAAAAGAATATACATGTTTTTTAAAGAGAAATTAAATATAAATACAAGTAAATAATGGAAATTTTAACTAATAAAAGAGTATTAATTAATAAAGGAGTATTGATCAAAAAAGGAATTTTTATTTAATAAAGGAAGTTTTAATTAACAATGAAGTATTAGTTAATAAAGGATGTTTTAATTAGTAAAGTAGTTTAACTAATTAAGAGTTTAATTAATTATGATTTTAATTAGTTAGGAATTTAATCAGATAGAAGTTTTGATTAATAAAAGAAGTTTTATTAGATAAAAGGATTTTTATAATAAAGGAGGTTTAATTAATAAAGGATTAATTAAATAAAAAGGGATTAGAAGTCGTTTGTGTGACTTATTTGTGCTTTGTGTGACTTAATAGTACTTTGTGTAAATTAATCATGCTTTGTGTGTTTACTTGTTTATAGAAATTATTTAGTCATGTACTTAGCACTAAAGCCGACAAAGTAGACTTGTTTATATCTATGAGAGTTAAGAATGATGATTCGAGTAGGGTGTAGAAGCAATTGTGCTCTAACCTACCGAACTTCACTCTTGACATAGGGATAGCGGAAGTTGAGAAGGTTGGAAACATGATAAGTATACGAGACTTAGTTTCCATATGCGATCATTCTCATTGTTTTATAATTTGATCAAAAATTAACTTAGGAAATATCTAGAAGAAACACAGGAATTTCGTAGTACAGTTATTCACTCAGTGATTGTATAACCTACACATAAACTCGTCTTGCCCTTCTAGGACAAATGATAAGGAAAATTGTCTGAATAGAAGATAATCTCCACACTTATGTATTGTTTGTTTATTTCTAAAATAACCGGGGTTGAATTGACCGAAAATCTATCGATTGGTTTTGGAGCGCCGGATGAGTATATTTATATGAGATGACTCGAAATCGTAACTAATTCAAAAGCATATATATGATCTATTCTTTGGAAGAGGTTTGTGATCTGTTCGAGATGTTGGAATCTATGTTGAGATTCATTATCTGTTCGGGATATTCGAATCCATGTAGAGATTCATGATCTATTCGAGATGCTGGAAGCCATTTGGGGATTCATGTTCTATTCGAGTTATGGCTTGTATGTTAAGATGCTGAAGATAGAAACCAGAGGAAGGTTGCATAACCAAGAGGTTTGGCTAACCCATAAGGTGTAGGCGACTCCATCTTGTGTTGCTTATAGATATGCATGCAAGAGTGATGCATTCGGTGCCACCTGTTCGGGCATAAACCAGTAGTTATTTCCTATGGTACATTCCTTAGAGATGTACGGTAATCGGAAGGATAGCTGTGATGACTTCCCTACACCACAGACAATATACCTATATAGCGTTGTAGCGATGCTCGATCGATGCGGGGCGATCATCAATGGATGTATGGTAAATAAGCAATAAAGGACCTGTCACATATCTCACGGCACGTCGATTAAAATATAATAGTAAAACATCTCAGATATAAACAGGTGTGACAGTAGATAATTGAATGAACCACAGCATTGAAGAATACAGATCAAAACAGTAAACAACATAAGCGATAGAGTTATACATCAAATAATAACTCATAAAAACTATCTCTAAATAGTAAGGCACTAGCAAGCTTCATAGTACTATGCAGCGGAATTGCAAATTAGTACATATAATAATACGAGAATAGTCTCATGCTCGCCACATGTCCAACTCCACGTGCTCACCAGACGTGATATCCCTAATCTACTCGTTTAAGAGCACACAAAGTAATAGGAGGCAAAGCGTAAAACTCCAGGTCAGATAATAGTTTGGTATGAGCGATAGAAATCTCAAATATTTTAAAGGTAATAAAGTATGACAAATGGTATGGAAAATCATACCTGACATGTCCCTACATCCATAGAGTTAGCACATATAAAAGATATACACTATTCTATGATAGTCATCATGGGTGTGCTATATGTCAAAGTACCAAGTGTGTCTAGATATCTAGATCGGTAATTTCTACATCATGTGGCATCCCTAAAGTGATAAACAACCAAGAAAACATAGCATCCATCATTCATCCTCACATTCACTCACTCTACGCATTGGATATAAAATACTCGTATGACCAATCGCAATAGCAGGGACTACTCAACATCTCCAATTTCTCGACACTTGAATCCATGCCACTCAAAAGGCTAGGAACTAGACTACCATCGCACTTAGTCTAAGGTAAACAAATCGAAATATCGTGTGATTTGGGGAAACATCACAAACCCAAGTGAGCATCCTCATATACCCCTACTTTACCAGTACACATCGAAACACTACGAATATCAACGATCCCTTTGCACACCTTGTTCCTTACAGAGCTCATCCTAGAACTATTCTCACGACTCTCATCAGAAGTTGTTGTGGTTGGGAACTATTATAGATAGCCATCATGAATAATGGAATGTCATCATGTGTCCAGTAACCTTCCTCTAACAGTTCCTTCAATCTGGTTACTCTGCATCCCAAAGTATAGCTATCCACCATCAAATAACCATAAATCGAGCATGCAAACTCCAAACGATCTAAAACTCGAAGCGTAGTCTTATAGGGCCTTCCTTGTCACCCCATGTCGATCTCATCATGTTTGGAAGAAAAGCCTTGGATCCATACCAATCCAAGTTGTGATCCATACCGATCCCATACTTCACAAGTAAACTCCTACCCACCCCTCCAAAGCTACACCATAGGTCATATCATGATTGGGTAAATTCGATGGATCGGTACAGATCTGTGGGGAACGATCCAATACTTTGCCAAGTTCATACGAATTTGGCTCCACTTCGCCGATCCATGTTCTTGAGCTTCCACCGATCCAAGAATAAGGATCACTACTGGTCCAACTCTGAAGTTACTACCGATCCATACTTTAAGGCCTATATCTTGATCACTCCAACTCTAAATCATTTGAAACTTGGAATATAGCATCATGGGGCCCTATTTGCCACCCCACCTTGATTACACTTCCATTGGATGAAATATTATAGATTGGTACCGATCCATGATGCAGAACTCAAATTGTTTCCTAAAAACAATGGTGGCCATTCTATCAACGTTTTCAACCATTCAAGCATGACATAGGTAAGCGATCAATAAATGTAACACTCAGTAACAAACACATAGCCAAATCATCTCAAATTAAGACCTAAATCTAAGGTGAAAGTTAGGGATCCATAAGAACATATTTTTTCAAATTAAATATATCATTTGAAATTCATATATACGGTGTAATATGGTTAGAAAACATTTTTAGTATTTTGAATAATTTTTAAAACATCATTTAGGGTGTAAAATAGCCTAATTAGTAAATGAGAGATCTAATCACTCACCTTAGTCCAAAGCAAAACCTAAGTCTCCAAATGAATAGTAAAAGGCACGAATTCCAAGGCTCCTTCAACAACAAATCTCTAACCTCAAGTGCTAATCAAGCTAACCTCCTTTTAATGATGAAATTTGGCCAATTAAAGTATGTTTTAGGGTTACCTATTGGCTAATGGGAGTTAATGGCGGCTTCCAACAATTTTAGAATAGTGAAATGATGAGGATAAGGTCCTACCAGCTCCACATACTCCAATTCCTGAAATGGGTCATGGGCCTTGACACTAATGACCCTAATTACCCACTTAAGCTACTATAAATCAAAGAAAACTTTAAAAAGCACTAAATCATAAATGGTAAGTTTGTTTTCTTAATATGACCACTTTACGGAAAAGGAAACCATCATTCAGATCTAATGAAAGTGGTTTCATACCCTAACTCGGCTCCTATCAAAAGTTATAATTCATACAAGTTTTTATAGGGTCAAAACGGTCATAAAAAAATCCAACAAAAATTCTAAGGAAAAGAAATGACCCTAGTAGTCGTTTTCCAAAGTTATAGAATCATACGACCTCTTATGAAATAATATAAATATTCTACAATCCTCCAATATATAGAATACAGGTCATTATACTCTCCCCTTTTAGAAATTTCTCCCTTGAAATTCAATAATCAAGTCAATAGGGTCATCCCACATGCCTAACAATCATATACAAACATAGGCAACCATCACACATCAAATATGCAGGCACGGTGACAAAGGAAAAAGAAAATACCTAAGCCTATCATAGCATGCAGGATACTATGACATGGTACATTTCTTCATATCATAAGTGAGAGTAAAAATGAAAAATAAGAAACTCACCAAGTAAAGAGTTCTGGATATGCTGTTATCATGCTCTCCTTGGTCTTCCAAGTGCAATCGCCTTTACTATCACTCCACTGAACCTTTACTAATTTCATAGTCTTCCTCCTAAGCCGCTTCATATCACGTCCAACGATATGAATAGGTCTACGAGGTCTTGAAGCCTCTGGTTCAATCTCGATATCATTTAGCTGACCTGGTGCGATACTTACGCCTGTGGCGCATAATTTTCCGCAAATGAAAGACATGGAAGATATTGTGCACTCTCACCATTCTTTGGAGCAAGCCGACTCTATAAGCAAGGTTCCCAATCCTCTCTAGTATCGGAAAAGGACAAATAAATCTCAGTGCCAACTTCCTTTCACTACCAAACCGAATGACATTCTTCAATAGAGAGATCTTGACAAATACCTTATCATCGATAGAAATCTCTAAGTCTTGACATCTCTTATCAGCGTAGCTTTTCTGTCTACCTTGGGCTTCATCCCTCTTTCCGAATGATTTCAATCTTCTCCGATGTTTCTCTAACCATATATGGCCTAAGTATTAGTTTCTCGCCCACTACCCACCAACAAGAAGGAGCATTACATGATCGACCATATAATGCCTCAAATGGTGCTATATCGATGCTAGACTGATAACTGTTGTTGTGTGTGAATTCAATAAGATGTAAGTGATCATCCTATGAGCCTCTAAAGTCGAGTATGCAAGCACGTAAGAGATCTCCTAAGATATGATTCACTCTCTTAGTTTGGTCGTCAGTTTGAGGGTGATAAACTGTGCTAAGGTGCAGCTCTGTCCCTAATGCCTCCTATAAGCTCTTCTAAAACCCACTAGTGAACAATGGGTCTTAGTCACTCATATTGCTTTTCGACAAACCATGGAATCGTACTATCCACTTCACAAACAGTTCGGCCAGTTTTGGTTTCCATTCTACTTGACTTAACGACTATAAATCTGGCGCTCTTGGTCGATCAATTGACTATGACCCAAATACTGTCGTACGCTACTGGTTTCCCCGACAGTCCATCGATGAGATCCATCGATGCTTGTTTCCATTTCAACTCGATAACTTCTAGCGGTTGCATCAGACAACTAGGCTTCTTCTGCTCCACCTTAACAAACTAGACTGTTCATGCATTTTGAGATGAATGTCCCAACATCTTTCTTCATCCCATCCCAATAGTAGGTTTGCCTCATATCATGGTGCATCTTATTACCACCAGGATGAATCGTATATCTCGAATGATGGCACTTTCTGAGCACCTCATCCCTAAACCCATCGACATTGGGAACAAACAATCTCTCATCGTTATAGAACCAACCGTCTCGATCGAATCCATACTATCTCAAATCCATATTCTCTACTCCTACTTTAATCTTAGGAATGATCTCGGCTAATCTGGCATCACGCCTCTGACTAGTACCAATTTGTTCAATAAAAGAAGGTCTGATATTACCTCGTCAACATCTCTGGCTCTAGCTTGCATCTCGATTGGAAATCATAATCAGTAATATACTCTAACTGTGTCCACTCTAAGAACATAGCTCCCAAGCTAGCATGTCTCATACTCAAGGCATCGGCAACTGCATTACCTTTCCCAGGTGTATATGTAATATCAAAGTCATAGGAGGCCATGAACTCTAACCATCGTTGCCGTCGAAGGTTAAGATCCTCCTGCGAAAAGAGGTACTTCAATGATTTGTGATCGGTGAACAGCTCAAACCTCTCACCTAAAAGATAATGCCTCTAAATCTTCAATGCAAACATAATCACTACTAACTCTAAATCATGGGTCAGGTATTTCTTCTCATGTGGCTTCAGTTGTTGACTAGCATATGAAACAAACTTGCCTCTCTACATCAATACCACACCTAATCTTGTACCACAAGCATCATTGTATACTATTATTTCCTCGTTCCTACTCGGAATAGTCAATACTGATGCACTCATTAACTTTTCCTTCAGACTCACAAATTCCTATTCATATCTCGCATCCCAGGTAATAGTCTGATTCTTTTTCGTCAAGTGAGTCAACGGTGTTGCTACCTTAAAGAAGTCTTGGTTGAATTGTCTATAATATACAGCTAAGCTGAAGAAACTTCTTGCGTGCAAAGCATTTTTGGGTATAATCCAATCTTGGACTACTGCAACTTTTGCAGGATCAACGGCAATGCCCTGCTCAGAAAAAATGACCCAAGAATCGCACTTCTCTCCTCCAAAAGTGGCATTTAGAAAACTTTGCCTTCAGATGGTGTTTTCTCAACACCTCTAGCATAATCCTCAAATGCATCTTGTGTTATTTTTTCATCCGTGAATAGACAAGAATATCGTTGACGAACACAAGCATGAATTTATTCAGCTGGCCCCTAAAGATGTGGTTCATGAGATTAACAAAGTATATTGGTGCATTTTTTTAACCCGGACGACATAAACAACTACTCATAAAATTCAGATAGTGCATGAAATGTTGTAATCAACACACTTTCCTTCGCTACTCTAAGTTCGTGAAATCTCATCGCAACATCCAACCGAGATAATACCCTAGCACCATAAAGATGATTGAACAAGTCATCAATATGTAGGAGTGGATAGTTGTTCTTCTTCATTACCTTATTCATCTCATGGTAATCAACACATAATCGAAGGGAGTCGTCCGCCTTCGTTGCGAATACTACTGGCGCTCCCCACTTAAATATACTCCTACGAATGAAACCCTGTCGCCAAAGGTCATTCACTTGCACCTCAAGCTCTCTCTGCTCTCTAGGTTCCATCCTCCTCAATAGCATCATTATCAGTCTGGCATCTTTAGCTAAATCAATATGGAACTCGATCTCTCTATGTGGTGGATGTCTGGTCACCTCCTCAAATATGTCTGGATATTCCTAAGCAATCGGTACTATAGACAACTCATCGTGTGCAATATCGAGCAAATATAGAAAGTTGACCATCATCTCATCATCTGGTAGGCAGCCCAACACTACCTTCCACCCATCATCCATCCCTAGCATCATCAACGACCTCTCGCATACTCTTTATCTATGAAGCCAGTTCATTCCTAGAATGATACAAAACCCAAAACAAAACAATCACAATCAAAAGAGCATCCATGAATTAATAAGAATAAACCATAACAAACCATACACAGGCAAGTGGAGCCTCCAACAAGGTTCTTCACAATCAAAGGTCGGTAAACTATTTCGGGTTCCTATCATAATCTACCTACTAAGTCACCGGATATGAAGGAATATGAAGCCCGGGTATGAAATAAAAATCATGTAGGAACATTATAAATGGAAAGCATATCTTGAATAATGATGCCTTTCCCTTCTCTTTCGCCGATGGAGCATTCGACGAAGTTGGAATGGCATTGATAGCATATGCTTTCACCACCTACTTTTTCTTAGGCAACTTAGGATAGTCTTTCTTGAGGTGCTCAAACTTGTTGCAGATAAAACACTTCTTTCCCTCAACTTTGCATATTCTACTATAATGATCTTTCTCTTAGCAGTTATAGCAAATCGTCCAGCTTTTGATCTTCTTCTTCTGGTCATCCTTGTTCTGAAATTGCTTCCCGCTGTTATTCCATTTCTTCTTGCCTCTCTCGCCTGATTATGGCTTTAGCTCTTCTTTAGGAGTAATAGCTTTTGGTTTTGGATACAGACTTTCATTCCTGAGGTCCTTCTCGACTATCATCTCAAAAGTCTCATCAATATGGCTCATAAGTTTCTCCCCCATGTAGTTGTCTAAGCCAATGATAAATTTCTCATTCTTCTTTAATAGAGTGTCAATAAAGGTCATCCCATATTTTGATAGAGCGTTGAACTCAGTAACATACTCGGAGACAATCATATCCCTTAGATTAGATCCATGAACTTACGGAACAGAACTGACCTCTGAGTTGTAGGAATAAATTTATCCTCAAATATAGCTTTGAACTGGTCCTAAGTGAACTGATCCTCCAGATTAGCAGCCCTCGCCGCATTCCGCCTGTTCATGGCTCGCCTTTGAAGCTGTCAAGAAGCCAATCGTCTTTTCGTAGCATTATCCATCTCTAAAACATCGAATATCCTTTCGCATGTATCAAGCCAATCCTGCACTTTCATTGCTGACTCCATTCCTTGGAACATTTGCCACCAAGTCTAGCAAATTCCTTGTTCAGCTTAGCGAAATCGGCTTTGGACGCCTACACTAAAGCACCACCATCAGCAACATTCAGAGCGACTACTTGAGCATTTTCCAACATCTTCCTCATCATAGTTTTAAACATGGTCTGCAAATCGAAATTAGCAGCTCCTGGGCCAGTTCCCTCCTCGACTCCAAAGATGGAATTCCGAGTCGCGTTCCTTATTTTGCGACTCATCGTTTAATCTATAATAAGGACGACCAATGTCTCTTTAAGAAATTCTATTTAAGTAGTACTCGTGTGCGCAATGCGACTTATATACTATATATATACTACTTTATAGTTTTGAAAACCAAAATATATAACAACTATGCGCTCTCGTATATATACACACTCTCGATCTAGTCTAAGGTCGGAACTCCTATCCTATCTCTACTGGATCACAGTATCACTTAGGTTAAATAACGCAACCTAAGCTCTGATACCAAATGTGATGACCGCCCTACACCGTCAATACCCAATAAACCTATATAGTGCACTGTAGCGGTGCTCAGTCGATGCGAGGTGATCATCAATGGTTGTAAGGTAAATAAGCAATACAGAACCTGTCGTATATCTCACAGCACATCAAATAAAATATAATAGTAAAACCTCTTAGATATAAAACAGACGAGATAGTAAATAACTGAATGAACCACAACATCAGAGTCTACAGATCCAAATAGTAAACATAATAAGCGATAGAGTTATACATCAAATAATAACTCATAGAAACCGTCTCTAAATAATAAGGCACTAGTAAGCTCTATAGTGCCATGCACCAGAATAGCAAATGAGTATATATAATAATATGAGAATAGCCTCCTCGCCACCTATCCAGCTCCACGTGCTCACCAGACCTGATATCCCTAATTACTCATTTATGAGTACCTAGAGTAACAAGAAGCAAAGCATAAAACTCCAGGTCAAACAATAATCTTGTTTGAGCGATAGAAATCTCAAATACTATAAAGGTAATAAACTAGAAATGGTATGGAAAATCATACATGACATGTCCCTGCATCCACAGAATTAGCACATATAAAAGATATAAGCTACTCTATGGTAATATCATTGGAGTGTTATATGTCTAAGTACTAAGGGTGTCTAGATATCTGCATCAGTAATATCCACATCGTGTGACATCCCTAAGGTGATAAACAATTAAGCAAACATAGTTTCCGTCATCCATCCTCACATTCAGCCACTCAATGCATTAGATATATAATACTCGTATGACCCCATTGCAATAGTCAGGGACTACTCAACATCCATGTTTTCTCAATACTCGAATCCATGCCACTCAGAAGGCCTGGAACTAGACTACCATCACACTTGGTCCAGGGTAAACTGATCGAAACATCGTGTGATCCGGGGTTCCATTGCAAACCCAAATGAGCGTCCTTACATACCCCTACTTTACCAGTACACATCAAAACACTATGAATATCAACGATTTCTTTGCACACATCATCCCTAACTGAGCCCATTCTAGAACCGTTCTCACGACTGCCGTCTGAAGTTGTCGTTGTTGGGAACTATTCTAGATAGCTATCACTAGTCATAGGATGCCATCGTGCATCCTGTAAATTTCCTCCAACAGTTCCTTCAATCTGGCTACTCTACATCCCAAAGTATAACTATCTATCATCAAATACCATAACTCGAGCATACGAACTCAAAACGATCTAAAACTCAGAACGTAGTCTTATAGGGCCTTCCTTGTCATCCCATATCGATCTCATCATGTTTGGGAGAAAAGCCATGGATCCATACAGAACCAAGTCTTAGGTCCATACAGATCCAAGTTGTGGTCCATACCAATCCAAGTTTTGGACATATACCAATCCCGTACTTCACATGTAAACTCCTACCCACCTCCCTAAGCTACACCATAGGTCACATCATGATTTGGTCAATTCCTATGGTTCAGATTGATCCATGGGGATCGATCTAATACTTTTCCAAGTCATATGAATTTGGCTTCACTTTGTCGATCCATGTTCTTGAGCTTCCACTGGTCCATGCTCTTAAGCTTCTATCGATCCATTCCCTTAGAGCTACCACCGATCCATACCCTTGAAGCTACCACCGATTCATGAGTAGACGAACCATTACCGATCCATACTTGGAGCACTTAATTGATCCATGCTTTGAAGTCACCATTGATCCAAGAATAAGGATCACTACCGATCCAACTCTGAAGTTGCTACCAATCTATACTTTAAGGCCTATATCTTGATTACACTAACTCCAAATCATTTCAGACTTGGAATATAGCATCATGGAGCCCTACATGCTACCTCACCTGGATCGTGCCTCCATTAGGTGAAGTATCATGGATTGGTACCGATCCATGATGCAGAACCCAATTTTTTCCTAAAAAGTATGGTCGGTTGTTCGATCGGCATTTTTAACCATTCAAGCATGATAGAAATAAGCAATCAATACATGTAACACTCAATAACAAACTCATAGCCAAATCATCTCAACATAAGAACTAAATCTAAGGTGAAAGTTAAGGATCCATACAAACACATTTTATCAAATTAAATCTAAATCGTCTAAAATTCACATGTATGGTGTAATATGGTTAGAAAACATTTTTAGTTTTATTGAATAATTTTTAAAACATCATTTAGGGTGTAAAATAGCCTAATCAATAAGTGAGAGATCTAATCACTCGCCTTAATCCAAAATAAAACCTAAATCTTCAAATGAACAATAAAAGACACGAATTCCAAGGTTCCTTCAACAACAAATCTATAATCCCAAGTGCTAATCACGCTAACCTCCTCTTAGTGATGAAATTCAGCTAATTAAACTATGTTTCTAGGTTTCTTATTGGCTAACGGGTTAATAGGAATTAGTGGAGGTTTCCAACAATTTTGGGAACAATGAAATGATGAGGGTAAGGTCCCATCAGCCTCCACAAACTCCAATTCTCAAAATAGGTCATGGACCTTGACAATAATGACCCTAATATGTTGCTCAAAATCAAAGAAAACTTCACATAGCCCTAACTCGAATATGGTAAGCCTGTTTTCTTAATGTGACCATTCTACGAAAAGGAAAACCATCATGCGGATCTGATGGAAGTGCTTTTAGACTCTAACCTAGCTTCTATTAAAAGTTATAGTCCATACAAGATTTCATAGGGTTAAAACGATCATAGAAAAATATGAAAAAAATATAAGAAAAAGATATGATATTAGTAGTCATTTTCCAGAGTTATAGAATCATAGGACCTCATATGAAAATAATATAAATATTTTATGACCTTCCGATACGTAGAATACGGGTCGTTACAATAGATTTGATACTTATATGAGTGGATAGTTCTCGTTGTATCGAGGGCACTTCCACGAAAATACACAATTATGCGGACGCACCTTAGCGGTTTTTAATTGTATAACTATTATTGTTGTGGTGTACACACGGCATAGCTATTTTCTGATTTATATTCTATACCCTAGACATTATCTATTATATCAACATATGTACTCATTAGATGTGTGGTTCTTTTGAGGGGATAATCGTTACCGCATTCCGTGCGATCTCAAATGTACTATTATATGTTGATCGCGTATTTCTTGAGTTTATCACATTAAACTTAGGTCTGATACATGGTTTTTGTTTTCCCTAAATTCCTCATAGGCTCCTTCGAGTAGTCTGAGAAAGGCAAGTTTTATTTTGATGTTCACTAAAGCTTAAGGAGACGAGTTGGATGTTTCACCTACCATAGTGTTCTTATTTCCATTGCATTACTATTATGTGTATATCAGCATTTATAAGGACACGTTGTTATAACTATCCTGGTTGACGAAAGTATTTAGAATCGTAACTTTGAAAAGTTTTGTATCGTAGAGTAGCAGCTTTGTATTATGTTTTGATATTATATGTTATCGTTCCACTATGAGATTCTGATATAATGTTCCGTCTTTCTTATTCTGCTTCTTTTTGCTTTTATTTTACCCCAATAATTTGTCTTTCCAGCACCTAGGTGCTCGACACATGAATACCATAAATGCATTAGTGTCAACATTCAAGGGTCAAAAAGCTGGGTTGTTATAATGGATGCATTCACCTTTAGTAGTGGAGGCATGGGATGGTGGTGCCATGGCTATAATGGAGAGATCGTTGGTCAAAAAAGGGAGAACCTGAATTTGGCATCTAGTTTATGGTGGTGATGGAGGTGTATCAAAGTGGTTTCTAACAGAATGAAGCAAAGCGACTTGTCAAGGTGATTTAAAAGATGACGGTGGTGATGTAGTGTCCTCTAACAGGTGTGATATGCCGAAGTTGATGTGTTTGATATAGGAAAACAAGCATGGCATGATGGATGGCGAAAGTTTAAACCATGGATGGAGGATGGTCTGAGCAAGGGCGTGGCATGTTGGTTAGATGCGATTAGCACTTATGGTTCGGTTGTATGCATGAGCATGGATGATTAGTTGCACTATAGAAATCAATGTGAAAGTATTGCGGAGAAGAATAAAAAAATTCTTGAAACCCTCCACCAAAGGGTAGCCCAATGGATAAGGCTTCTATAGAGAAAGCGCTTGACATGGGTTTGAATCCCAATGGTGTAATCCCCTTTGATTAACCTAATGTCTGTATTGTGGGATTGACGTGTGCTTTCTTGGGATTTACATATGGTTCACCCAGTTGACATCTGGTTTACTCGAGTGTTCAAAAAAATGTTGAAAACCCCTTGGATCTAAACTATTTCCAGTAGCCATATAAAATTGTTTAATTTATTATTTATCATTGTGTAATTTATCTCCCGTATCTTTTATGACATGACATAGGTTTGGATGAATATTATTAAGGTGAGTGGGAAACTATTTCAAATGGTATTATGGTTTATATTTTTTTATATGCTTTATATGAATTTCACTTAGGGATATTGTTAGATCACACCATAAATGAATTATATATTAATATATGTTAGACCATAGTTACATATCAGGTAAACGTTATATGGATCATATAAATGTAGACTGTAGTGTAGTGTAAATTGAGATAAAGCCCTATATATGATTATACCCTACAAATGTGTAGTGTACTATATATTGAGATGTTAAGACTTAGGAAATACACATATGGACACCTAGGCTTAACATGAACACTAAATAGGATATGAATGTTTGGATGATAGTGTTATTGCTTGTAGTTTATCTTAGTTATTTTGATATGAGTATATGTTTGTTTGTATTTGATCACTCGTTTATATTAGATTAATGTTTTTTATTTGTGAGATAGTTATAATAAGGAACTAGAATCATAGGTCAAGCACATGTAAATGATATCCGCTAAAGTCGGTAGACTTTGTTAGAATTTGCTTACTTAACCATTAGATCAATATCAATTCATGGTGACAAAGTTAGATTAATTTTCATTAAGTGTATTGACCAGTGCCAGTTGATACAAATGGATTGATATTGATCGATGAGGATGTTGTCATGGTCGATATTAGATGAATTGAGATCATAGAAGATCGACGATGCAACTCTAGATAATGAGAATCAAGCATTGATGACTTTAAAATCTGACTTAGTTATGGATAGATACCAATCCATGATGGATCGGTACCGAGTAGTGGGACATCAATGCAAACTTAGCCAAGACTTGGGGAAAACAATAGTGAGGCTCGAGGTTTAGCTGGGATTAACCTATAGTAGACTTAGGAAAATCTAAGCAGTGCTAACCAATCTTTGAATTGGCGTATCTCCTCCATATAAAGTCCAATTCCAACAATACATCGAGCATAGTTCTCGGAATGATTCGATCTCTAACGTGAGAAGTTTGAAAAATCTAAGTACTTTGGTTTTTGATCCACTGTCGAAAGATCTTGTCTTAGGCAGCGAATTCCAAACTAATAGATGGATGATTGGTATAATAATGGGTCAATATGTATGAGTTTTGGATCTACATCCATGAGACATTGCACTAGTTACATAGTAACTATCAAATTGACAAGGAATGGGTGTAAAATTTCGTAATGCTATTAATATTATTATTATTATTCGCAAATGTGTCTCTCGGAGTTAAGGGCGCCAACTTGAGAGTGGATAGCCACCAAATGAGTCATGCTCATCTCCAGCAAGATAATGGGTTATAGTGCTTAGTAAGAAAAATTCATGTAATCTTTTAAGATGTTAATGGCGTGAAAGTATGACACCAAAAAGCTCTCGGATGATGTGTTGTTGACTTGGGCCAAACACTAGTAGTTAATGAACGAAGGAGAAGTGTGCATCTATGGAAGGACATTAAAGATGAACCATACTTGATGGTGTATTAATGGTGAAAATGACTATTGAAGGTAAACCATACCTAACTGCACCTTGATAGTGAAAACAAGATATGGATACATTATCTTATCATACTCTTTGGAATTTGAAAGCTCGGATTTCTTCAAATCAATAAAGCTCTGCAACCATGGCTGCCTACACAAATCTTCTTAATAATCCTATCTATAGCCTCGATCAGAATGATAGGTCTTCTAATTCTTCTCCATCTCACTCTCCTCCACCCCTACTAAATCCATTGCCGCAAGAACCACCTCAGTCAGAGAAGGCACCTGTTATTGATTCAGAAGGTTTTCAGATCGTTCAAGGCAGAAAATCTAAACAGATGAGAAAAGAATCTACTCTGCAATTTACAGATAATGGTTCTCATCAATTCAACCTGAAACAATTCCATAATCAGAATTACAGAAATGCAAATCAAGGCTTCTTCAATTCAAGAAATGCAGTAAATGGAGGAAATCTTCCAAGAAATAGGACAAGAACTAATCAGCATGTTCCAAACTCAGAAAATCAATTCAGAAATTCAAGAATCAATGCAAGAAACATTCAAAATAATGGAATTGCATCCCAATCTAATTCTAACCTGATCAAACCCTCTTCATGGGCAGAAATGATCAAAAAAGGTGGTTCAAATTCTGACTTTGACCTGAAATATGTGGCACCTTTATCCATCAATGAGAAGAAAATAGTGGTGGTGAGCGCGGAGGCCAGTAGAAGGGCTGAGAGTAAGTGGAGTTTCTCTGTTCTTGCCTATGTATTCGGCAATAGACCTGCTTATCATCATTTCAAGGCAGTTATTGTTAGATCATGTAACCCCACTGGAAATTTCGCCATCTTTACGCTCAATAATGGTTTCTTCCTAATTAGATTCTGATGCAGCGCAAGATAAGATAATCGATTTACCTTAAGTCGCGACCCTTAATTCGCGCGTCCCCAGGTCGCGAGGCGAAGAAACCCAAATCGCGAAGCCCTAGATTGCTCCATCAGCCTATGTCGCGATTCCTTTAGGTCGCTCTGCCAGTAAGTAGTGAAGCTACAGTAGGTCGCAAGATCTTTAATGTCGCAAACGACATATTCGCTCCTCCTTAAATCGCGAACGACCTAAAATCGCGAAGCTCCATCTTCTCTCCGACCTGTCGTAAGTCGCGAACTCCTGCCTATGTCGCGGATTACTTAAGTCAAACGAAGTCGTAAGTTACTCCAGCAGCCTTATGTAACGATCGAACATCTTCCTTAGGTCGTGAATTTCTCTTAGATCGCTGCCCTATCTCCAGTTGAGTCGCGAGAAGATAAGTCGCGAACGACCTACTTTAAGTCGAAGATTCCTTAGGTCGCTGGAAGCTTAAGTCGCTGAAGTTGCTTATATCGCTGCTGAAGTTGCCTAGATCGCTGACAGCCTTGTTTAGGTCGTTACTTGTTTAGGTTGAACTGTTGTTAAGTCGCTTTGTTTTGTAAGTCATTTGTTTGTATTTTTTTTTGTTAAGTCGTGTACTGTTGTAACTTTCTTATGTCGTATATATCTGTTTGTAAGTCGTTTGTGTTGTGTTGTAAACCCTATAAATAGGGATGTGATGTCATTGTAAAAGGTTGTTGAATTTGAAATAAAATTTGGTTTGTGCTTCTTGCCTCCATTAAAATTGGTAGTTGAGTGATATCTCCTATCTCCACCTTCGGCATTCGAGTGCGCTCGAATCAACGATTGTTGAAGCCAATTCACGGAATCAAGTGCGCTTGATCAACGTTCGAAGAATTGTAGATCTTCTCTCACGGCATCGTGCGCGATCAACGTGTCGAAGATAGCTAAAGTCCGGTATCTTCGTGATCAACGGATTTGTGCGTTTGGTATCATTAATTCATCGATTCATATTGCTTCATCTAATCGTTTCATCGATTAGTTGGACACGAAATCTTCATTTTGTTGTCATCCGTTATTTCCGCTGCGTCATTTGGTAACGGAGCTAGACTTAGCCAATCATAGCTAAGCCGAGTCTTGGAGCCAATTCTTATTGAAGTGTTTGAGCCGTGCATCATTTTGTAATTCAAGGCCGAAAGTTTGAAGTTGAAGTGTGAAGTTCAATTTGAAGTTTTGGAGTTCGAATTAAGTTGTTTTTTTATTTGGGGTGTTCGTGAGATTTCAAACAAGTGGGGGAGTTTGATTCGAAATTTTTGGATCAAAGTGAAGTTTGTGCTTAGATCTGTTGAAGATTTGATCATGCCTCCGAGATATGTTAACCGTCATCATAGTGTTGCAGATTTGTATGGGAGTGAAGATCCTGAACAGATGGAACAACGTATCGATGAAAGGTTCAATAAGGATTTCGAGAGAATGGAGAGAATGAAGTCCGACATGAATCGAAATCAAAGGAGAGTGTCGCCAGGTTATGATAGAGAAAGAAGAGAATCGTCTTTGACGATAAATCGAGATCGTGGAGTTCGAGATAATCATAATTATCGGAATGAAGAAAGAAGAGATTATCGTGGTTACGAGCATGAGCCATATGGTGATTATGAAAGAAGAAGTAGAGAGGACATGCATGGTCATAGAAGAATCAATGATCAGAATCGACATCGAAGCTCATCTGATTTTGAAGAAGATAATTATGGTAATAGTGTTCACTTTCGATATCCGGGTCAAGGGCAAAATCGATATAGGAATATTGAAGGGGATGGTCATACACGGAAATCAAGGAAGGATACGGAAATTCCAGAATTCCGAGGTGGTCTACAAGCAGAGGACTTATTGGATTGGTTATCAAAGGTTGAAAATATTCTTGAACTCAACAACGTACCTGAAGATCGTCAAGTTAAGTTAGTTGCTACAAGACTGAGAGGAAGAGCTATGGATTGGTAGCAACAAACTAAATCAACCAGAAAGAAAATGGGGAAATCCAAAGTTGTCACGTGGGATAAGATGAAAAGGATGATGAAGGCTAATTTCTTACCCTACAATTATCAAACTCGTGTGAACCAACAGTTGCAGAAGTTGAGACAAGGGAGTCAAGGAAAGGGTGTGGTTACAAACTCCAACAATCAGAATAAAGGCATTGATTGCAGTATAAATGTTTCTAAGAGAGTCAACAAACCAGTTAGACATGAAATCACGAAGACAAATGTTGATGACCGAATTAAGCGCTATCATTATCAGGAATCTGGCCATAGAAATATTGAATATACGGAGCCCAAGATGAAAGCATTAGTTGTCGAAGAATGTAAAAACGAGGATGTGGATGATTCTACCGAAAGCGAACCGGAAAAGGAAGAGGAACCGACTAGTCCATTATCTGTCAGTGAGAGTGTTGAAGAAGTAGAAGGTAGTGTTGAAGCGTTGGTTAGGTATGAGGCAAGTGAAGAGCTTAAAACTCCTGAGGAGGTTAAACCAATGTTAGAAGAGTTTGAGGAGGTCGGTCCTACAGAATCATTTGAAGAATTACCACCGAAATTTGACAACGATGAAGGAGTTTTGTCAGGAGATGAAGGATGTAACTTGTTGAGGAGGACTACTGAATTTGACTTTTATCAACCGCCGAAATTTGATGATGATGAAGAAATTGAGTCAAAGAATGTGGATGTAGAAGTTGAATATTCTTCACCGCCGAAGGTTGATGTCGATAGTATGGAAGAAGAAATTGTGTTCGGAGTTGAGGAAAATTACTTGATGATGGAGGATTCTTGTTTAACACCTGAGCTTATGGACGAGAGGCCGTTAAGTGTTAATTCCATAATCTCCGAGAAGCCCGAACAAAGTGAAAGTGAAACAGAAGAGAAGGCAGAATCAGAGAGTTTATTGTCTTTGAAAGAGCTCGTCAACAAAATGAAAGATAGTGATGAATTATCAACGTTGATTGAATCTGGAGAAAGTTCTGACTTTGAGAATTCCGAAGAGATTGAAATATTTGAGGAGTGTGAAGATGAGATTTCTGAGGAACTGCTTGAAGGGACTAATCTTGTATTTTTGGAAGAGTCTGTGAAAATTAGAAATGAATTGCTTGTGTGTTGACCGAGCAAGGAATGAGTAAAGATCTCGAGGTTTTTGAGGAAGTTGGGTCAGAATTCAATGAGTCTAAAGTCGAATATCCTGAGGAACTACTCGAAGAGTTACCACCACTATAGGACATTCAACCTCACACTGAACTGGTACCAGATACTATTCTACTACAGGGATCGTATGATCTTCAGAATCTGAAAGAACAAGAAGAGTTGAAAAGACAGGATGAAGAGAATGATTGTCAGTTGGAATTGCCTGATCATATCCGCACTGTTAACGTCATCAACGTCAGTTGCGTGGAATCGTTTCATGAGAATAAACATGTTGAAGGAGGAGCGAGAGGGAATTCATTTCAGTCAGGGAAAATTGATGCAGCACATTAAGGGAATATTCTAAATGATGACACACCTGAACGAGATCAGGAAAGACGAGAATCTGAGCATGAGTCCTCACACTTTTTCGGTCGTGATTTCCTAAGTCGTTCCGTGATTTTAAACTTTCTTATATCGTCACACATTTTCGACACGTTTTGGTTCTATATCACATCTTCCTATTGGCACAAGCAATATGGTATACGACACTATTCTTATGAAGTTCTGTGCTACATGAATTGGATCTGGCACCTAGTGCTTAGTACATTCCACACCCTTTCATATGTCATCTCCCTCAGATCACTTCCTTATGCCGCCTGCCTAATGCCACGTCTGTTTTACGCAATGCATTCCTTATGTCGAGCCACATCTTCAAAGTGTCAAGACAAAATCAATCTCAAGGGTGGTTATCACCAGAGCCACATCATACTAGATAATGAATGGAAGACAGCGTCTCGAAGAAGGAAAAAGTGTGAATTCGGGACGAATTCTTTTCAACCAGGGAAGGATGATGCAGCGCAAGATAAGATAATCGATTTACCTTAAGTCGCGACCCTTAATTCGCGCGTCCCCAGGTCGCGAGGCGAAGAAACCCAAATCGCGAAGCCCTAGATTGCTCCAACAGCCTATGTCGCGATTCCTTTAGGTCGCTCTGCCAGTAAGTAGTGAAGCTACAGTAGGTCGCAAGATCTTTAATGTCGCGAACGACATATTCGCTCCTCCTTAAATCGCGAACGACCTAAAATCGCGAAGCTCCATCTTTTCTCCGACCTGTCGTAAGTCGCGAACTCCTGCCTATGTCGCGGATTCCTTAAGTCGAACGAAGTCGTAAGTTACTCCAGCAGCCTTATGTCGCGATCGAACATCTTCCTTAGGTCGCGAATTTCTCTTAGGTCGCTGCCCTATCTCCTGTTGAGTCGCGAGAAGATAAGTCGCGAACAACCTACTTTAAGTCGAAGATTCCTTAGGTCGCTGGAAGCTTAAGTCGCTGAAGTTGCTTATATCGCTGCTGAAGTTGCCTAGATCGCTGACAGCCTTGTTTAGGTCGTTACTTGTTTAGGTCGAACTGTTGTTAAGTCGCTTTGTTTTGTAAGTCATTTGTTTGTATTTTTTTTTGTTAAGTCGTGTACTGTTGTAACTTTCTTATGTCGTATATATCTGTTTGTAAGTTGTTTGTGTTGTGTTGTAAACCCTATAAATAGGGATGTGATGTCATTGTAAAAGGTTGTTGAATTTGAAATAAAATTTGGTTTGTGCTTCTTGCCTCCATTAAAATTGGTAGTTGAGTGTTATCTCCTATCTCCACCTTCGGCATTCGAGTGCACTCGAATCAATGATTGTTGAAGCCAATTCACGGAATCAAGTGCGCTTGATCAACGTTCGAAGAATTGTAGATCTTCTCTCACGGCATCGTGCGCGATCAACGTGTCGAAGATAGCTAAAGTCCGGTATCATCGTGATCAACGGATTTGTGCGTTTGGTATCATTAATTCATCGATTCATATTGCTTCATCTAATCGTTTCATTGATTAGTTGGACACGAAATCTTCATTTCGTTGTCATCCGTTATTTCCGCTGCATCAGATTCTATAATGCTAAGACTGTAACAATGCAATTAATAGAGGTCCATTCTTCATCAATGGAAAGCTTATTATCATGAAAAAATGGAGCAGTAAAATCAATCTTGAAAGGGATATACTCTCTACCATGCCTGTATGGATTAAGTTGCCTGGATTAAATCTCAGATTGTGGGACAGTGAAATTTTAAGTGCTATTTCCAATGTGGTGGGTGCTCCTCTCAAATTGGATGAACACACTGCAAAAGAATCTAGACTTTATTTTTCAAGAATACTGGTTGAAATTAATGCAGACTCAGAGCTACCAAATGATGTTACTATTTCTTTGCACGACAGGGAAAATTTAGTTCAAAACATTGAGTATGAATGGGTTCCCCCCAGATGTAAAAAATGCTCTTGCTTTGGAAATACAATAGAAAGTTGTGAATTTAATCTGGTTTGGAAAGCAAAGCAAAGCAATCAAGTAAATAATAAAGTCAATTGCAGCACCTTTGCTATGGAGGGAAATGATACTGCTGGAAATTCATTAGCAGATCTTTACAACAAAAAGAATCCAAATTCTTATAATGTTAATTTAGGGGAAAATATAAATATTTAAGAATCTCTTATCATTCAAAAATTCCCCCTTGAAAATGATTCACAAGAAGGTTTTAAAGATCTATCAAATAAAGGAAAAGAAACTGAAATCATTTCTAAAGCATATGTAGGTCCAGAGAAAAGCATTGAAATTTCTCAAGTTAAGGTCACAAATTTACAAGCAAATGAGGTTTCAACTGCTACAGAGGTTATGAATTTGGATGATGGTCCTTACATTAATAGCATCTTAAATAAAGAACCATCTGATAACCCCAATATCAGTCACCTTTCCTCTCATCTTTCCCCAATTATCAAAAATTCAAATTTAGAAGGCAATATTCAAAAGGCAATTAGTCTGATTGCAAATTCTATCTCAGTCTCAAGGAAGAACAAAAAATACAACAAGGATAAGAAGAAAGGAAAAATGAAAAGTATTAAAGAAATAGTTGACAATGGAAACTCTGAAAACTCAGAAGACAATGAATTCAGAAAGAAATACATTACCAAAAATCTCAAATGGGAAGATCAGTTAAAAGCAATCTGCAAAACCACATACAAGAAGAAAGGGAAAAGGATAGAAACCTTTGAAGAAGAGAGCAGCCACAGTGCTTAGTTGTTGCTGCTTCATGTATCCTTTATGTATCCTTATACTTTATATTTTATTTTTTCCATTATGTCTATAATCTCTTGGAATATCAGAGGTCTCAATTCTTCTGAAAGAAGCTTGGACCTGTCTTATCTTCTTAAGACTGAAAACCCAAGTATAGTTGGTTTGCTTGAACATAAATTAGATGATAATAAGATAAAAGATTATCATATCAAAAGATTAAATAATTGGAATATTGTTAATAATAATCAGATGGGGGGGAATGGTAGAATCATGGTCATTTGGGATCCCAATATTTGGGATATCACCCAACACTTTGTTAATTTCCAATTTATACACTACAAATGTATTAATAAAGGTGGTTTTCAAATTGAGATTACCTTTGTATATGCATCAAATAGTGAGCTTGAAAGGTTAAATCTTTGGGAAAATCTTGATCAAATTAATTCTAATATGCATTCCCCATGGATTATTATGGGTGATTTTAATACTATTATGCATGCTCATGAAAAAAAGGGGGATCCCTTTTCCTTCTAAAAAACTGGATTTTTTTAAACAATTTCCTACTTAAAACTGGTCTTTATGAACCATTTATTTGTGGTAACAAATATACTTGGAAATCTGGAATATTCAGAAACATTCATTGCAAACTGGACAAAATTTTAGTTAATCTTAGCTTCACTAACTGTTTCAAAGACTTTAAATGTTACACTCTTCCTCAAGCCTCTAGTGACCACACCCCAATTCAAATTTTTCTCACTCAAAACAATTGTTCAAAGAAAAAATTCCCTTTCAGATTTATTAATGGGTGGGTATATGAAAACAATTACAAAGATATCATCAAAAACAGTTTGGCTTTTAAGGTACAGGGCACTACCCACAAATTTAGTAATTTCCTTCAAATTGCAAAAGGAAACTTGAAAAACTGGAACAAACTCAGAAATAAAAATGATGTATCTCATTTTAGAGAGGAATGTAAGTTAAGGCAGAATCTCTTGGATTGTGATTGCTCAGACATTGAAAATGTCAACAAATTTTTTGAAGCCCAAAAGAATTTAATCATGTCCCTTCAAGTGCAGTCTATAAATTTGAGGCAAAAAGCTAAAGCAGATTGGCTCACTCATGGTGATGAAGCCAGTAAATTTTTTTATGCCAGGATGTCTAGCAGAAAATTTAGAAATGATATTGGTAAAATTATAGATGTTAAAGGTAATGTTATTAATGAAGTATCTAGCATTGAGAAAGAAGCTATTAATTATTTTACTATCCTATACAATACTAATAGCTACTCTAAGAATTTTCCTATCATTGAATCTAAATATAATCTGAATTCTAATAGTCAAGACATTCTTCTTGCCCCTATTTGCTTAGAGGAAATTAAAAACATTATCTTTCAATCTAATAATGATAAAAGTCCTGGCCCTGATGGGTTTGGTGCAAAATTTTATAAAACTCATTGGGAAGATATAAAGTGTTTTTTATTTGATTCTATTTCTGAGTTTTTTAGAACTGGTAAGCTTTTAAAAAAATTCAATCATACTTTTATCACTTTAATTCCAAAAGTTCAAATTCCAAATAGCCTGGATGATTACAGACCTATTGCTTGTTGTAACTTTATTTATAAAATCATTGCTAATATTTTATGCAATAGAATAAAAATATTTTTAAAATTCTTAATTTCTGAAAATCAATGCGCTTTCATCCCTGGCAGACTTATTGTGGAAAATACTCTTCTTGCTCATGAGCTAATTAGAAACTTTAATGATAAAAATAGAAATCTTATGTGTGTAAAGATAGATTTACACAAAGCCTTTGATAAAATTAATAGGCACTTTATTATTTATATGTTGCAACAAATGGGTTTTGACAAAAAAATCTGCGCTCTTATACAAGATTGTATCAACAATGTCTCTTACTCAATTCTGGTTAATGGTTCTCCTAAGGGTTTTATTCATAGCAATAGAGGTATTAGACAAAGGGATCCACTCTCTCCCTATTTATTCACTATTGCTATGGAATATTTCTCTATTCTTATGGAAACTGATTCCATTAAGGGAAATATTAAACCCATTAACAGAATCAAACCAACTATTACTCATCTGCTATATGCAGATGACCTTCTTTTATTTTTACATGCTGACTCTAACAGTGCTAAAACTATCTCAAATTTTTTTATGAATTTGGAAGAACATGCTGGTCTGAAAGTTAATGATTTTAAAAGTAAAATCTATTTCAGTAAAGGATGTAGAAGAAAAACTGAAATTCTTAATATCCTTAAATTTAAAGAGGGCAAACTACCAGTAAAATATTTGGGCTTGCCTTTGAGTGTTAATCAAATAAATGATACAGACTGCACTAGACTTTTGGACATTATTCAAAATAAATTTGAAGGTTGGGCTTGTAAGCTTCTGTCCTTAGCTGGTAGGTTGGAATTAACACATACTGTCATCATAGCAATCATAATGTATTAGATTCAAGCCCACAATATCCCAGTTAAGGCTACTCATAAATTAGAAAAAGCCTGTGCTAATTTCATTTGGAAAGGAAAACAACATAAAATTGCATGGGATATGGTCTGCAAACCAAAGAAATCTGGTGTCCTAGGTCTTAGGAATGTAAATGATTTGAGAGAAGTCTGTAAGCTTAAACTTTTTTGGAAATTTGTCAATGGGAATTCATTATGGGCTAGATGGATGAAAGCAAAATACCTTAAAAATAAGAATTTTTGGACTGCAAAAGCTGAAAACCTTTACTCTTTCTCTTGGAAAAATATTTTGGGTTGTAGGGATATTGGTCTAAAACTTTTGGATAGGAAATTTAAGGATGGTAACCATACCAGCTTATGGTTTGACCCATGGATTCAAGGGAAATCTCTAGTTAGTCTTTTGGGTTGGGATAGTTTGCTCAGATTTGGTGGGACTTTTGATAAAGTTAGCACCATTATTCAAAATAATTCTTGGAATACATTTAGTCACCCAGCTACTTCCATTTTTAATGAAGCCATTAAAAAAATTACTATTAATCCAAATTTGCAAAATGACACATGGGATTGGAGGCTTACAAAAAAGGGAATTTTTCTTTTAAAAAACATGGAAATTTATTCGGGGTCCTGAAGTGAAGTAGAGTGGTACAATGTTATCTGGAATAAATCGAATTGCCCAAAAATGTCTCATTGTGCTTTCTTTGCTGTTATTAACAGATTACCTACTAGGGACAGGTGCTTGAAATGGAATAAAAATGGTGAAACAATCTGTCTACTTTGCAAACAGGAGGCTGAAAGCATAAATCATTTATTTTTTGATTGTGTCTTTTCAAAGCATATTTGGTTCATAGCCAAGTCAAAACTTAAAATAAATCAGCATCAGGCTGTTCAAAGCATCAGAGAAAGCATTAAACACATACAGGAAAATTTCAAAGAAAAATCAAAGGAATTCAGAAATGCTAGCATTATTCTTACAGCAACCATCTTTCACATTTGGAAAGAAAGAAATCGAAGACTCCATACTCGAAAGGAGACAGGAAGCATTCAATTATGGAAAACAATTGATATGGAGAGTCAAATTCTCCTCAAAAAATTCGAAAGTCGGAAAAAAATACTCTGATAATATCAATCAAAATCTCTGGAGTACAGAAAGCTATGAGGAAGAGTTAGAAACTTTCTTACAAAACGAGAAACATGATTCTGTCTTTCCTGGAGGCAAACCTCTTCACCATAGTGGCTTTCACTAGATGAAGAAATCTAGCAGCCTTAGTAGATCCAAATTGGAGCTTGCGCATATTGATGGCGGCCACCTCTACCATCAAACCAGTAACTCATCCTACAATAGTAAGGGAAAAGGAAGTAAATTTTATTACAATCATGATATTCACAATTATAATAATGTATATACTGATGGCTCTTCTAACTTACCTGGTAGGGGCGGAGGCTACCGCACACTCAAGCGCAAGGCAAATTCCGAGCATCTCCTGCATAAAGACAGGATTTTGCAACTGGATATGAATAATCAGAGAGTTTCGACTGATTTCTATAGAAGCAAAATCAATAACCATATCTATCACTTATTTGTTTGGAATAAAGGTGAATCCAGCAAGCATGATGAGCTTACTGCTAGAGATCCCCGAAACAACAGAGATCGGTTCTCATCCGAGCTACTCATCGAAAATAACAAGCATTCGAAGCAGAGAGCCTTAGCTTCGCCTTTTTTGCGAACAATAAATCGTGATTCACTCGTCATCAACGTTGAAGATAACAAGGGAAAGAGTTTTCCATGGAAGCCTCCATGATTTTGCTAATCTGTCTCAAAATCGCCAAATATCGCCATGAATCGTCATGGTTTGATCTAGCTTTGGTGTTTTATTTAGGGCTTCTTTTTTTCGTCTTTGCTGTAAGATAATTTGCGGCGAGGGTTTGTATGGGGTTGTTTCGGGTAGGGTTTTGTTTACCCTACCTGTTTATTTCTGGGCCTTGGGCTAAACTTTTTACCTGTTTCAAAAAAAAAGATATGGATACATTCGCTTTAAAGTATCAGGCTTTGCTATACTTGTTACGATTGGTAATCTGTGGGGATGATAAATGGGTGCATGGAATATGTGATTGTCGAGGTAGCAATCTTCACATATAGCACTCAATGCAGATAGATATAGGTGTAAATTTCCATTCACCCTGATTAGATGATGATCAGACTTTACTTAGTGACATAGTAGTAGAATTTGCATACTTTACTATGCCTTTGCAATTGGACATATTATTATTGTTACTATTTGTCGGATTCAGATAAGATATGGTTCCATGTACCCATGTGTCACTTACACAATATTTAATACATTTAGTTTATGTGCATTTATGTATTTGATATTTTTGAATAGTCCCCTCCTCACACCAGGTATTTCATATGTTTAATATATATGCGCATTATTGTACTTGATATCTTGGATAATTTCCTCCTCACATAATATTTCATGTCCGACCCACGTTATGTCTTTGTTTTTTTATAACTCTTAGGTACTCTAACAATTAAACTTAGAGCCACAGATAGAGGAATACTTCTAGCAGGTATTGGAGCAGCTGTTGGATCTTAGAGACATTATTAGCTATTATTTAGTTTAGACTATTATTTTATGTATTAATAAATAAAATGTATATATAAGATGAAATGACATATCTCCAATACTCTTATGTATCTCATATGTTACATCTGTCAGGTTGTATTGTACTATTTATTATTATACGATTTTCATTTCATTATGAGTTTGCAAATAAAATTGTCGTGGATAGTTTTAGTTTTTATCACTTGAAAGAATGTCGTGTTCTTATATTTTTGAATTAAATTGGTGAGCAAGGTTAAATTCAAAGTGTTGGTAGTGGTGGGTCTTTATAGCTATGTTCGACGGAGTTACTGCCTAACATTGGCCTCAATGGTATAATTACTTGGGATGGCCTAAGAGGATTATCCTATAGTAAATATCAATAGTTCGAGTCTACTTAACTATAGCTAGTGCACTTAGCTTATACTATGATAACGTCTAATTTTTTCAATTTGGCAGTTCGATCTATGATTTTTCTTTCATCGACGTTGATAAGATCCTTCCATTTAGTAGCACTATAGGATGATATAGCCTTAAATTAATGGAGAGGGTCAAACAAAGAAAATCTTATGGTGGATACCTTACTAAGGTTTAAAAAATAAATGCCCAATAGTGCTTAGCCAAGAGTAAACTAACTAGTCTCGTGAAGCTAGTAACCATCTAGCATAGAATTTGCAAAAATAAATATGTATTCATACTAATTATTCTAGAGGTAATTACTATGATGCTTGGGTGAAGTAAGTGCAACACTCAAATTTTGACAAATAATTAATTATTAACCAATTGAGAAGACATGGGTTTTGGATAAGGTAAATAATTAAAGGACATTTACTTACCTGTGCCATTAGTTATCTTAAATAAATAATGGCTTATTTATAATAAGTATTTGGACATACATTTACTTATCTTGGTATAAGTTTACATGGCTTGAGAATGAATTAAGAAAAGGAATGGGTCCATAAGGCCAACAACCCAACTTTTTATGGGGAGGGGGATATAATACAACAAAGTAACCCTCATCTTTCATGTGTCCTCATTTTACTTCATTAAAAATAAAAGTAGGTACTTATTAATGGCGCCCTAAGAAAGGAAAAAAAAGATGAAAAACTATAGAACTTAAGGAAACTAAAGAACAAGCAAATCTAAGGACTTAGGTCAGTATTACAATTTTTTTCCATTTTCATTATAGTTTGAATTTGATTTTGACTATGTACAATAGAGTTCATATGTCTAAGTCATTTATATGAGATAAACGATGGTTTTATTGGGTGTTTTGGGGGTAAATTAGTTATACTAGGCATGTTTAGTTATACTTCCCTACACTAGTGATTGAAATGTTATGGGGATTTAATATGACATTCTAAGCATGATTTTTGAAATGGATTTAAGTTGGAGGATGATCCCGCATCAAAATATTTAATTATGAATTTTTGGTGGAATTGTGAGGTAAACAAATAAAGAAAAGTGGTTTAAAAATAAAAATAGGTTAAAATATGCTAAAGGAATCATTTACAACATCTTGGAAATTCATAAATATTTTCTTGACCATAAATAGTCATTTCCAAATGCCAAATATAAAGGTCGAAACCGAATAATAATGTAAACGAGACCTATTTATGCATGCAAACTATATGACTAAGTAATAAGGGGACAAGATCCCACCAAATTGCTGCAAAAATAATACTAATGACATTGTTTCTAACTAAAAGTATATGATGAATGAATATAGAGTCAATAAGTGCAAAGGTGAGTGCCAAACGCATTCAGATGTTAGGCATTACTACTTGTAGTAGAGCTGAATGGGAAGACGAGAGTACGGTTATGGAAGGATTAGACCCGAACCAAAAGCTAAAATGAGCTAATTAATGACTATGTAAACGTTAAAGCATAATAAACTAGACATTGGAAAGGAAGAGAGCCGAAAGTGAGTGCTGAAGGTGTAGGCTATAATCGAAAGCCAATAAGAAAACAACATGCGAGATATGGAGTTGCCAAAATATGAAAGGGTATACCGGTACCTAGAGTCGTGCCGAGACGAGGTGTAGGAACGAGCCCATGAACAAGCCATGCTTCCCTTGATGAGACTATGGGTAGTGTGGCCGAGCCTTATTGACTTATGAACGAGAGTCAATATCGAGAGGAAGTTTTTGGTGTAAGGCCATAGATGGCAATCAAAACCCTATTTAAAACATTAAATGAACGAAATGGTACATGGCCTACATAGCAATCAAAAGCCTATTCATGGCATTAGATAAAAGTGATGCGTAAGGTATATATAGAAGCCCAATGAATGACATTGCATTCGATATGAGGCATAAGCATATGTGGCAACCAAATTTTCAAAAATGAATTGCATTTGGTAACAAAATGTAAGGACTATGTGGCAACCTACTATCTACAATTGACATTGCATTCGATAAGGAGGTGTAAGGTCTATGTGGCAATCCAATGTCCAAAATGGCATTGCATTCAGTAACGAAATGCATAAGGCCTTATTAACTGCCCAATGTCCAAAAATGACATTGCATTCAGCAGCATGGTGCAAGGCCTATGTGGTAGCCAAGTGCCTAATGACTACTGTAACATCCCGTAAAATCAACCATGGGTAAATAAATAAAATAAAATAAGATAAGGATAAAAATGAATATTTTTCAAAAGTTGGAATTTGACCACGAAAGTTATGCCGCTATGTTCATGGTGAAATTCTATTCAATTTCCATATATAATATGCTGAAAACGGAGGTCTAACAAAGAAATTATGAGCGATTGAAGTTTTTAGGTTTAAAATAATATTCAAATTCAAATAAATAATTAATTCTCAAATTTGAAATTTGAAAATTAACTATGATTAGACTTGGAGGTTAAGTAAATGTTAAAGTTAACATGAACATTACAATATAATTAAAGAATAAAATAAATTCAGCAATGATAATAAATAAATGCTCCAAAATAAAGGGGAGCGCTCGACCATGCGTTCCAACCGGTGAACTGCTAGTTGTCGAACAGTGCACATAGGGCGGTCAACTGCTACCTAGAGTGACAGCTAGGAATTTTTGAAGGGATGAACATTCCAAATTTATCCATTTTAACCTATTTTCATGCTACGGTTGTGGTGCGTTTCAACCCATATAAATAAGACCCTAGACCCCTCACTTTTATTCATAAATATTTTAGGAACATCAGCAAAGCACTATCAGTTCATCTCTTCTTAGATTTAGAAACTTCATTAGGGTTTCAGGTAAGAAATCATATATACCTATCTTTGTTAATTATTTAACTTCTAAACCTCTTCTCCTCCAAACTATTTGAATCTAATATAGATACAAATCCCTTGTTGTATATATAAAAAAGAAGAAATCCGAAGGAGACTATAATGGGCATTTCAAACCCAAAGCGAAGCAAAGCTAAGGATCAACTATAAGTGGAAATCTTAGTTTTTCTATTTTAGTAGTTGAATAGTATAGTTTGGATTTGATATATGCCTTGGGGAGTTTTAGATTACAAAAACATCATATTAAAAATATCCAAAATTCCCACAACGCAAAATGTCAATTCTTCGATTGGAATCTTAATCGTTTTGTATTAAAATAATGGAATTTGTGTGGATTTTGTAGTTTATGTATTCTACCTTCTATTCTACTTCTTATTCTTTTTTCTTCAAACCTAATTATAGGAATCTCACTAAGAAATGGCGTGTAAAGCACTAACATCGCCTATCTATATAAAATTTAATAGAATTTTCCTTGTTTAAATTCATGTAATAGAAGTTGAATAGTGCATGGAATTGATTAAATTACATGTTTCCATTTTTGGTTTAATCCATTGTTATAATGTCAAATTAGTTGGATTTAGATTCTATATACAAGTCTATTTATTGTAATTTTGGATATGAGTATTGAATCCTTGTTATGGATATTAGAATCCCTTGTTATGGATTTTGGAATTTTGAAATCATTAATAATATGGAAGAAAAGACTTGTATTATTATAGTTAAAGGGAATTGATATTAAATGTTAGTTATGGCATAATCCTCGCACACATAGAAAATAATAAGTGCATACTCATATATATATATATATATATATATATATATTACCGTAAATAGCGTACAATTATCACTTATTAACTTCATAGTTAATTAGGTAATAATTATCCTTAAATCCCCCTTAGGAAAGTAATTGATTATTAAGGCAAAATAAGAAAGAATTATATAGCCTAACTAAGTCATAGTGATGCGAGGTCAGTCAAGAGACGAACAGAAGTCTGCCAAGCTAATATGGCTACTAGAAGTATCACTAAGGGGCTAATGTTAGACACCACCTTTGATAAGTAATTACGATAACGTGAGGTTAGTCCCAATTCTGTAAGGTAAATCCGTCCAGTCAATCTGTTTACCAATACCTACGAATAGTTGGGCTTATGAGACATCACTAAGAGTACAGGTCATAAGATGAAGGACCTACTTTAGGGTATTGGAGGTATTAAGTGGTTGTTTGAGGGCTTACCTCCTTTTCCTAAATGAAGTATTAAATGGTCGGGATTGAGTTTAGGCGCGGTTAAGGATATCTCGAAAAGGTCCTCTTCAATATGAAGTATTAAGCATCCGAAGAGATTTTCATGCAATGTCAGCTAGATAGATACCTATGTGCGGTCCGCCTTGGGAATAGATAGTAAATGATAGGGACCTTCCTTAATTAAGGTCTTAAATGGTCAGAGTCTGCCTATTTTTCATTAGAAGGTATTAAGTGGCTTGGGTTATATCTCTCGCATTGTTAGGTATTAAGTGGTTGTTTGAGGGCCTGCCCACTTTCCTTATATGAAGTATTAAATGGTTTCAAAATACGTAAGATATATTCTTATTTTGAAATATACTTCCCAAGTACTGAAATAGCAAGGCTCGATGTTTTTATTCACTAGACACTTGTTGCTCTAACTCCCTCCTCATTACAACACGGGTCAGAGAAGGAATTGATGATGCTTGAAGATGGAAAGAGTGAAGCATATGGCAGTCATTATCTATCTTTTCATGTTATTTTATATTGTACCCATAAATGTGCTTTTGAACAAATTGATGTAACGGTTATTGTTAACATTATGATATGTTTTATGACATTTGCAATAGTTTGAAATAAATAGGTACTATTATATTTTGTTCCTTCCATTGTGAGCTCTGAAAGAATAGATATATAGCTTTATATATTTTTTCCTTTTATCAACCAACAGCCAGCTTTAGAATGAGTCTAAAGTTCGATGAGCCTTTTCTGAGTTGGAATTTAGGCCTGTTTCGGAGCGGGTTGTTACAATTAGTATCAGAGCTAGGTTACCCGATCAATGGGGAAAAGTATATGTATGAGTGGCGAATTTGTTATTTTTGAAAATACTTTTCAAAAACTCTACTATATATATATATCCTTATTTTGAATACGCCTAACTCTATAGAAGTAGTTGTGACCATATTCCTAAAGGGTGGGCGATGCAACTTTGAGTTAGAAAAATAAATAGAGTAAAATTTACACTCCTAATCTGATTACCCACGGAGCACAGATCATATCATAAGGAGTGGACTAAGAAGAACATGACCACGACATATGGAAGCACCCCAGAAGCCGAGTAGAATTTGACTCCTTTGTTGGACTTAGACTTCGTTATAATTGTAGACCCTATAAGCGTAATAAATAATAGAGATAGGAAATGTAGATGGAAAGGTTGTAACTCAAAATTTTAATAGACCAAGAATATGCAATAATTGAGGAGTTACAAGAAATTAAATAGAGTAATGAGACCATTAAGGTAAAGTCTGAATACGTAAATAAATGTCTTTAGGAAATGTTCGTTAAGATAATACGAACAATGTGACATTTATGGAGGTAATGAATAAAATTGTTAGGTATTAATTAAATATTATAAGGCAAAATATTTGTATACATCCGGAAGTAAGATGTAAAGGTGGAATGGAATAAGCTTGCGTAAGAAAGTGTATATTAATCACCACAAGAAGATAACCATATATTTTTAGAGGATTGAGTAGGGAAGCTCAAAGGAAAGAACAATTAAAGCTAATTTTTAAATCCTACCCAATAGAAAAAAAACTTGATAAAAAGGTTTTTGAAAACTCCATGAATGTATTGAAAGTGCTTTTTAAAAGATAATTAAATGAAGATCTTGTGTATTATAAGTTGGACTTTTAGAAAGAAAGTGATTTTAGTCGGCTTTGGAGATTAGCTACCAATTGTTTTGTGAAAATTTGGAAAAAGAATGTTATTTTCAAAAAAAAAATGGAAAATGATTTTTATGAAAGAAATTTGTAAATCTAACGACTTGAAGAGTTAAAAAAAGAGATAATGTTTTTGTTTGTTAACTTCTCGATTTACAATTTGTGGAATTGAAAAGTTTTCAACTTTTGGATTCTTTGTTTTAGCACTCTTCTAATTTCTATATGACTTTTCCTACATTATAAATTTGGAAGTTCTTTTCTTTAAAATTCTTTTTAAAGGGTGTATAAATGGAAATGACACACGATTCAAATATGAAAACAAAAATAGAAGGATAAGAATATCCTATAAGGTACGTAAGAAGAACATTCTCGTATAAGTAAATATGAAAAATAATAGTTGAAACTTAGGTAGTAATAGCATTTGGAACTTTAAATCTAGTAATAAATAATATAGGAGAAGAGTAAAAGGAATAAGATAGAAGTTATCTTTGTCTACTCTATTTTCCCATCGTTTAATGTTATACAAGGTTTGTTTTGACGATTGAATGGAATTAAATGACGGTAATTAATGAATGATGGATATTTTTGTATACAAGGAATAGCATATGAATATTATACTTACATTTTCCAATTTTGGTTTAGAACTTGTTTGAATAAGAATATTATTTGATTTTTAATGGCAATTGAATAAACAGGAAATTATTGTCAAGGACAAAATTTCTTAGCATTTTAGCCTCAAGGACAGACCTTCAGTATTTTAGCCTAAAGGATAACTTTCTTTAGGTATCAGTTTTTAGGTATCAGTTTGTAGTTATCAGTAGCAGTTTTTAGGTATCAGTTTTTAGTTTGGTAGCAGTTTTGGAAAAAATGTTTGTCCTTATGAATAATTTTGAAAGAATGTTTGTCCTTATGAATAATTTTTAGGAGAATGTTTGTCCTTGTGGTTAAAATATGGAGATCGTGTCCTTGAGGCTAAAAATATACAAATTTTTGTCCTTTACATTAGTTCGCCCTTGAATAAATTGGATTTGATAAACAAAAGGATAAAGAATTTTTTTGGAAGTTTTAGACAAAGTTATAAAAAGTAGTTGGTTAAATGACATTATATTTTGAGTAATAAAGCTATAGATGTTGATGTATATTTTAAAATAATATAATTGCCTTGTAATTAGAGAAATCTTTGAAATACTAAATATCTAACCTATTATTTTGGAATGATAGTTGAGTTTTTGATGTTTTGGGTTAAAAACCCTATTTTTGAAAGAAGTCTTTATTATATTAAGTCATTAAAAAGGGAAGTTTTTCATAGTTCCTTTTTTTGAAAACTAAGCAATTTTGAATTCTTGATAAAGGTGTCTAAGTTTATATCTTCAATAAGGGGATACTTTGAATTTGGTACTTCATGTTTGTTAAATTTTAAGTTACAATTAATGGGGTAATAAATGATGATTTTGAATTTAATATATAAGTTTATTTGTGTGAGAACAGTTTATTTAAAATTATATTATATGCTGCTGAAATTCTAGTCCTACAAAGAATAGTGAAAACCAAATTTTTATGGAGTAGATAAGGACCACTACCTAAATAGGACAGATTAAAGTTTTTAGGATATAAATAAAATAGGAATAGAATGTAAACATGATCTGGAAATTTGAAACCAGTCCCAAACCTCTATTGGTAGAAGTTGATAAAGTTGTAAAGATATTCCAGTTCTATAATGGGTTGTAAATTAGGTTTCCCTAGATAGCTTAGAATGTAACTTTCCATGTTTAATTCATTTGGAGCAGTTTCTAAGTAATTTCCATAAACTACAATATTTCAAAATAAGTATAAAAGCGCTTGTTTGAATTAACAAAGAATGCACCAAAAAAGGAAAGATATGTGCAGGATATGAATACCCTTTCCGTTATTTACACTGTCTCTTAAAACAAAAGAAAAGTAATAATTCTTTATAAACTTAAACAAAGCACGAATTTCATTTATGGGAGATTATAACCATAGTCCTTTTTAAGGATGGATGTAATAAATTAAAAATGAGGAAATAAGTGTTGTAGTTTAAAAATTAATACACATATAACCACGCCTAACAACTAAAAATAAGAATATATATAAATAGCATAAATTATGACTACTTGCAT
Organism: Allium fistulosum; assembly: GCA_030737815.1. Lineage (NCBI taxonomy): Eukaryota > Viridiplantae > Streptophyta > Magnoliopsida > Asparagales > Amaryllidaceae > Allium > Allium fistulosum. The sequence continues at coordinate 343,431,001 of CM060903.1, read as the reverse complement.
ATTAATTAGTAATTAATGGATTAGGATTTATGGACATCAATTACAAATTTAACGGGCAATAAAGTTGTAATTATTAAAAGGAAAAAGGAATTAAATGGGGACTGATTAGGAAAACTCAATTTTGAGTAATGGATGAAATTTGGAATTTGAAAAGGTTGAAGGGATTAAATAAGGATTAATAAGCGATGGTCCAAATTTTGACAAGGACAATTGACTATTATGGATATATTAAACATTTATTAGAAACCAAAAAGGAAAATCAAGGAATGACATAATAGAAATACCTATCTTAATTTAGTAAGAAGTGTTAGAACCGTGACAACATTTATATCAGTTACTGATAAATGGTAGCTTCCAGCAAAATTTTCTTTTAGAAATTTAGGTTGTAATCTGTTATTGGAAAAGTGAATAATGTGGTGTAAGATATATCCCTATTTTATTGCTATGTTGATTTTATGAATGAGATTAAACAACTTGATAAATATATACATATTGAGAAGCAATGTAAGTTAGGAAATTTAATGGGGACACTTAAATAGCAATAAACCATAAGTAAGACTGGAAGTTAATGAGGAATTAGGTTAGCAACCTGAAGTAAATGAATGTTTCAATCCCAAAACTTTAGAATTTTGGGGAAAAAAATTTAGCTCACAGAATGTCACCTTTAAGAAAAAGAAAAAATATTAAGACATGTGAAGAGAAATTTCTATTAAATAAGAATAAAGAAAAAAGCAGCTAAATTTGCCACTAGGTGTTAGAAAAGGAAAAAAGCTTTTACAGTAAATAGTCTCACCAAGAAGGGAGATTCATTAGTGAATGGGTATTAGGACTGCAGCGTCCCTAGCACATATTCACATTAGAGAGGTTGTTCGACTTCATGGAATTTCGGTTAGTATCATTAGTAATAGAGACTCCTTATTTGCTAGCAAACTTTGAAGGAGTTTGCTGGCAGCTTTAGGAACTTTGTGAAATCTTAGCAACACTTACCACACGTAGATCAATGGACAAACTAAAAGAATGAATTGGAACTTGGAGAATTTGTTGAGAGCTTGCACTGTGGACTTTGAAGGACATCAGGAGCATCACTTACTGTTAGTAGAATTCGCATATAATAGTAGTCACCAATAGATGATTTGTATGGCCTTCTTGAAGCACTTTATGGGAGGCCATACAAATCGCAAATTGATTAGGTAGCGTGTGAAGGTCGTGGTTTGGAAAGGAAAAGTTGGCATCAAGATAAATTGAGCCTTTCCCAGTATTGGAAAAAATAAGAAAACCTATAAGTTGGCTGGAGTCCATGACGTTTTTCACAGTATTTGAGGAAATAACTTCATAGCATAATAATTATGGTAGAGCCTAATCAATTAGAGGATATTGAGATGGAGCCAATAGCGTCTCATGCCACTACATGCATTGTAGAGCACGGAACTAGGAAGCTCGATAATAAAAAAATTAGATTGGTCTGAGTACAATAAGGAGAAAGTCTGGTAGAAGGCATGAGGACTTCTCGTTCTAATATTTTCTCTGGTAAACTTTTCTCTCCAAAATTAGGATTTTTGTTCCATTGTGGTTGCTAAATTGGATTGTAGGAGATTGTTGCTACACTTTTTCACAGTCACTTTACACTCATGTAGAAGTTTGATGCATGTTTAAGGTATTTGCATACATATTTGCATGACACAATCACACACTCATGCTAGGGTTGAATTCATTTATAGCATGTCTGCAATACATAATCATATTGCATTTTGGTTGAGTAGATGGTTATGTAGATAACTTGATTGTATAACATGGATGTTATTGCGCATTATGTTGCTCTCCCCTTGAAAAGATTTCGGGATGAAATCCTTTTAAGGGGGAGAATGTAACATCTCATAAAATTTACCATAAGGAAATAACTAAACAAGTAAATAAAGTGAATAATTTAGATTAAATAAGGTAGGCATTAGAATGGAAATTTCTTAAAAGTTGGAATTTGTCTATGAAGGTTTTACCGTTGCGTTCATGGCAAAACTCTGATCAAGTTCTAATATAATATGCTGAAAATAGAGCTCGAACGAAAAAGTTATGAGCGTTTCAAGTTTTCGGGTTTAAAATAATTTAATTCAAATTCAAATTTAAATAAAAAATAAATTTGAAATTTGAAATTCAAAAATAACTATTATTAGATGTGGTGGTTAAGTAAACGTTAAAGTTAACATAGACGAAATATAATTTGGAATAAAATTAATTAAGCAACGGAAATAAAAAAACGTTCCTGGATAAAGGGAGATTGGTTGACCTATAGACCCAATCGGTCGACCCCTAATGGTCGATTGGTGTATATAGGGCGGTCAACTGCTACTTTTGGTGGCGGCTAGGGTTTTTGAGAGATTGATCCATTTTTGGCCTATTTTCATCCTATGGCTCTGGTGCTTTTCAACCTTTATAAATAAGACCCTTGACCCCTCACTTTTATTCACAAATATTTTGGAAACGTCAGCGAAGCTCTGTCAATTCACCTCTTCTTAGATTCAAAAAACTCCATTAGGGTTTCAAGTAAGAAATCCTATATGACTATCTTTATTTGTTATTTAATTTCTAAACATTTTCTCCTCTAACCTTTCTGAATTTAATATATATACAAATCCCATGTTGTATATATCAATAAGAAGAGATTTGAAGGAGATCATAATGGGCGTTTCAAATCCAAAGAGAAGTAAAGCTAAGGACCAACCCTGAGTGGATATCTTAGCATTTTTATTTCAGTGATTTATTAGTATACAATGGATTTGAGTATACATTAGGGGTTTTGGGATTGCGAAAACAAAACACTGTAAACCCCCTTAAACTCCTTTCATTCGAAGTGTCAATTCTTGTTGGAATTCTTAGTTTTTACATTGAATTGTTGGAGTTATATAGCTTTTGCAGTTTTTGGTGATTTCAAAGTCTATTCCACTCCTTCTTATTCCTTGATTTGATTATGAAATTTTAATAATAAAATAAGGGTGTAAACTATGAATCTTATTCGTAGTTTGCACCACTTATTCCACAAAAACAAAATAGAAATTCCTTTATTTATTACTTTGTAAAAGAGGAGTTGAACAGAAAATTAAATTAGAATTGCAATTTCTATTATTAAGGCTATCTATTGGTTTGATGTAATATATTGAGTTTATAAGTCTATTTATTGCAATTTTGGATATAAATATTGAATCCTTGTTATGGATATTGGAAATTTGGCATCATTGATAATATAGAAAAAGGACTTGTATTATTGTTGTTAAAAAGGAATTGACATTTAACATAAGTTAGGACTTAATCTCAGCACGCATAGAAAATAATAAGTGCATATTTATTTATATATTAATTACCGTAAATAGCTTACAATTACAATCTTTCAATTGCGTAGTTAATTAGGTAATAATTGTCATTAATTCCCCTTTAGGAAAGTAATTGATTGTTAAGGAAAAATAAGAAAGAATTCTTATATAGCCTAAACAATGAAGACGATGAGATGTGATAATATATATCATGAGTGTTGTAAATATGACTTAGTCATAGGGACATCACCTTTGATAAGTAACTATGATGACACGAGGTTAATCCCAATTATGTAGGATAAACCTGCCTAGCTAATCCGGTTACTAGAACCTATGAATAATCAAACTAATGTGAGATGTCATCATGGGGGTACGGATCATAAGGCGAAGGACCTTCTTCGGGGTCTTGGAGGTATTAAGTGGTTGTTTGAGACCATCTCTTTTCCCTAAATGAAGTATTAAAGGGCTAATTATTTAGGCACGGTAAATGGTATCTTATAAAGGGTCCGCTTTGGGATTAGGTATTAAGTGGATGTTTAAGGGCCTACCTTCCTATAAAGAAATATTAAGTGGCACGAAGAGATTCCGTGCAATGTCAACTAAATAGGCACCTATGGGGAGTTAGCCTTAGGAATAGGTATTAAATGACAGGGGCCTACATCAGTTGAGGTCTTAAATGGTCAGAGTTTGCCTATTTCCAGTAAAGGATATTAAGTGGCTTGGGTACCATCTCTCGCATTGTTAGACATTTATGACGTTGGTTATAGGTTATGCGATTGAGAAACCTGCTTCGGGAATGGAAGGTATTAAGTGGTTATTTGAGGGCCTGCCTCCTTCCCTTATATGAAGAATTAAATGGTTTCAAAATACGTAAGACATAATCTTATTTTAAAACATATTTCCTAAGTACTGAAATAGTAAGGCTCGAGGTTTTTATTCACCAAACACTTGTTGTTCTAACTACCTCCACATTACAACACATGTTAGAGAAGGAATTGATGATGCTTGGAGGTGGCGAGAGTAAAGATTGTGGCAGTCATTATCTATCTTTTCATGTTATCTTCTATTGTACTCATAAAATGTACTTTTGAATAAATTGATGTAATGGTTTTTGTTAACATTATGATATTAGGAAGGATTTGATAGTTTTGTGTATTGATTCAATATTACATTCTTACTATTTTGGAATCATCTCTCTCTCAAATCAAAGATCAAAGTGTTGTCTATAGGATGCAATGTATCCAAAGTTCAAGAATTGTCTTTGAAAACACTATCAAACTGTATTTGAATTTGCTTGGGTGTGACTGTAGCTCGTTCAAACCAATTGGGTGTGCTTGGTAGCCCGAAAATGCCAGTGGGTGTGCTTGTAGCCCATCTAAATCAAGTGGGTGTACCTTGAGCTTGGAAAATCAAAAAGGTGTGTCTCGTAGCTTTGGAATCAAGATTGTAATTGGGTTTGCCCTTCTGCCCGTTTAAAGATTGGCATTTGAAATGAAATATGTACAAGCAATTGTATGGGACTGGATGTAGGAGAAATCCCTACCAATATAAAATCCCTGATGTCAACTCTTTAACTCTCTACTTTACCTTACTACTTTTATTTTATCTGTGATTGCATATGTGATTGATTGTTGATATAATTCTAGGTTGAGAATCTATGGTTCAGTATTAAACTTGAAAGAGTTTAAAAAGATTTACAAAAGTTAGAAAACACTACTCACCCGACCTGTAGTGTTTAATTAGCTTTAGGATCCATAATTCTGCAACCCACACTTGGCATTAAAGCACTAGGTTTTCAAAAAAAATTTAATTTGATTTTTGAAGAAATTTTAATGGCTAACAAGACTGTTGGTATATTTGTTAACACTTTTATCGAAGGACAATCTATTGCTAGACCACCACTCTTTAATGGCAGTAACTATGCTTATTGGTCATGTAGAATGATAATATACTTGTAATCTAATAGCTTAGATATTTGGAATGTCACACAAAATGAGTACACTATACCTGAGACTAATTTTGCATAATGGACCGTTGATCATAAGGCACTTGCATAAAAGAATTCTAAAAACATGAATTTTTTTTTATTCACTAGATAAAAATGAATTGGATAGAGTCTCTATTTATAAGTCTGCATATGAAATTTGGAGAACACTGCAAATTACACATGAGGGCACTAGTAAAGTAAAACAGACTAAAATTTTCATGCTGATAATTGTTTAAAATGAATCCAAATGAATCTGTTTCTGACATGTACTGTAGATTTCAGGATATAGTGTATTCATTACTTGCATTAGGTAAAAAAATTCGAAAGAAGACCAAATTAGAAAAATCCTCAATTCACTCTCTTTAGAGTGGGATCAAAAGATACTAACGATAGAAGAGACTAATGGTATTAGTGTTCTGAAAACTGAAGAGTTGCTAAGCAATTTAATGTCTTATGAAGCAAAATTGCAGGGAAGAAGGGAAAGCACGTCAATAGAAAAGAAATCCATCGCTTTTAATGTACTAAATGACGATCAAGATTCTAACGATGACAACAATGAAGAAATTACCTTTATGACCAAAAATTTCAGAAAATTCCCAAAGTATAGGAAAATAAACAATTTTTGAAAACCTAAAAACAAGACCTCTAGAACTGGAACTACGATTAGATGCTTCAACTGTGATGAACACGATCATTTTCAGAGAGATTGCCCGCATCAAAGTAAATCAAAGGTCTCGCTAGTTAATGATTCATCTAGAAAAAGAAAAAGGATTTATACAAGAACTTTGGATGATTCAGACACTCCCTCCAGTGATAATGAACCAGATACTGAAAATGTGAATATGTGTTTCACGGAAATAACTGACAAGTCAGAATCGATTAACAAAAGGACGGCAAAAACAGTACCTTTTATCTAATAATTTTTATTTCATTTTTTTGGTTGCTTGTGGTTTTTATGAATAACATATATATTAAGTACAGTATTGGATGAATATAAGTATATAAATGTGTGTGTATAGGAATATATTAGCTTAGTTTTATTTTTGAAAATTTCAGGCTATATATCAATATATCCACAAGCCATATGTCGATATACATGCCAAAAAACTGAAAATTGAAATTTCAATTCAAATTTCCCTCTCTTTTGCTCTTACTCTCACGTTCTGAAAAGGAACCTTTTGGACCAAAGAACATGACTCTTCACTCTCTATTAATTAAATTTATCTATATCCATTCATTCACTCACTTTATTTCAAATTCAAATATCTCTTAATTATCTTCTCTCTTTTAAAAATCAAAAATGGCTTACTCTAGTCCAAATCCTAAAACCACAAGGCTCTCTAAGAGAACTAAAAGCTTTCTCTTCAATGAGAAAGATGCCATTGAAGCCTACATGGAGTATACTACTTTCGAAAAAGTTTCTCCCGAAAGATTTGCTAAATTTGAAGATTTTTCCTCTTATGGTTTACAAGATCTTTCTTTTGAAAATGAAATTCTTGGTTTAATTAACTTTGCTTAAAATGATTTTGTTTGTTATCCAAATTTGGTTAAAATGTTTTATGTAAATTTAAATGGAAAACATTTTAAGGAGAAGGGGGTTAAATTTAGAGTAGTGTTAATGGTACTCATATTATTTTAAATTATTTACTGTTGGGTAATATTCTTGGTTGCAAATCTAGTGGACGTGACCTCTCCACTTTTCAAATTGATGAACAAAATCATGAAGTTTTTCATATTTTCGAAAGTGATGAAGAATTTGATTTTAAACACAAGAATCTTCGACCAAAATTGAGGCTCATGAGTCTCATTTTACAACGAAGTATCACTTCAATGATAGGTAATTGCAATAACCCTACTCAAAAAGTTTTTAAAGCTCTTTTCGTCATTTATGGCCATTACAACATCAATTGGGCACAAGTCATTTTGGATGACTTTATTCAAAAGAAAATTTCTAGACACGAGAACACATTCTACCATTGTGTATATCTTCCTAGAATTTTCATATGTTTTTGTGTTGATATAAGAGGAGAAAAATGTATTCTTCGCAAAGTTTTCGACAAGGCCAACATCTCCCTTATGCACATTCCACCCTTTTTTGAACCATAGAAGACACTTCCCTAAAAAGAACAAAGGTTGGTATATGAAGAAGAACAAGAGATCCAACAACAAGAAGAAGAAGTCAATGAGATGGAAGTGGAAGAAGAAGAAGAGGATGAGGAAGAAGTGGATACTTCCTTAGAAAGTTTTGATAAACCATCCCACCCCTCCAAAAAAGAGATCCTAAGGAATCAAGTAAAACTTCTTATGATGCCAGCTCGGAAATACTAGAGAGGGGTTCGCCTTGGGTCTAAGTATTAAATGATGGGGATCTACCTAGGGTCTAGGTATTAAATTTTCAGATTCTACCTATTTCCCATTAAAAAGGTCTTAAATGACTTAGGTACTTTCTCTTGCATTGTTAGGATATGATTGACAGAGATAGGTCATTGGACCCAATAAATATTCCATAGTTGCATTACACCCATTTATAGTTAAACTGAAAAGGGCCATGGCCTATAGTTGGAGATAAGTTATAAAGTCGAACTAGAAGATCCATTTGCTTATAGTTAGAGGTATACTCGAAAAGGTATGGTTTGAAATTGCGTAAGACATAATACTCATCTAAATGATTCATCCCAAATACTATTATGGTAAGACTTGAGAATTTCACCCAGAAGACATTGTTGTTCTGACTCCCTCCTCATTACAACCCATAGGTTATGGAGAAACGATGATGATAGTGAACTATGAAGGAGGCAACAAAGACAATTGAAAGGATAGCTATTTATTAATTTTAATGGTTTATTTTGATGTACCCAGATTATAGACTTGTTGATGTTCTATTTCAAGACCTTGTGAATATTTGGAATAATTATATTTCTGAGATTTGGAAATTTTGAATGTGTACTTAGTTTATAATTATATTCTATTCCTTCGGTTGTGATGTTCTGAAAGCATAGATAGATAGCTCTGTATATTGTCCATCTAATAAATTTTACTGACCAACATCTAGCTTTGGAATGAAGCAAAGGTTCAATTAGGCTTTTATTGGGTCGAAAATTAGGCTCATTCCAGAAAGGATTGTTACACCTTCCAAACGCTTCGATAATATTGGTAGTTTCCTGAGATTCCCAATAAATTCTAAGAAAAAGCTTCGCATTCACTCATTCATCAAAAATTGCACTTTTCCTTCTTGAGGTCATCAAGGAATGGTAAGCACTTATCGATCGCCTTTAAGTGAACCTACTCAAAGTGGTGACTGTATAATTTAAACTATGCACTTCCCTCCTTGATCGTGGGGTGGTAACCTTCTCTAAATCTTCAATATGATCCGGATTGGCTTCAATTCCCCTGAGTTCACAAAGTACCATAAGAATTTTCCTGATGTGACCCTGGAAGAACACTTCAATGGAATTGGCTTCATTTCATACTTCCAAAGCATGTAAAAAATTGATGAAAGATCACCTATGTGGTATGTTGATTTTCATGACTTTACCAGCATATTATCCACATAGACTTAATCATGTCCAGTCTATTCTACAAACATCTTGTTAACCAAACACTAGTAAGTAGCTCTAGCATTCTATAGACTGAACTACATCACTTTTTAGAAAAATAATCCTAAGTCCATGATAAAAATCATTTGCTCTTAATCAAGGACATACATTCCAATTTGATTGTAGATGGAGTATGCATCCACAAACAATAGCCGTTTCATCCACCATTTGGTCGATCCTCGATAGTAGAAGCAGTCCTTCGGGCATGCCTTGTTCGATTCAGAATAGTCTATACTTATTTTCCACTTACCGTTAGCCTTCATGAACATTAATGGATTTGATACCAATACTAGGTATAATACATAGTGGATAAATCTATTTGCCTTTCACTTATCCACTTCTTCCTTCGACGCAGCGAATTACTCCTGTTCATGCTGCATCATTTTTGTTTTACTTATGGAAAGATTGGGTTCACATTTAGTGCATGATATGATAGCTTAGATGAAATCCCACACATATCGGAATGTGTCCAAGCGAATATGACCTTGCTTGCCTGGAGAAACCATATCAATTCTTTTTTCATCCTTAAGTCGAGTTGAGATCCAATTTTAATCATCTTTATCGAATTTTCTTAATCCACTTGAATCTCATCCATTAGTCCTACTCTTTCTTATTCCGACTCTTTCTATGGGTCCAGAGCCATGTGCTGATCGCTAGTGGATCACTAAGGCTCAGGCAGTAATTTTGGTACATCCGAGGATTTGATGTAGAGAGCCTTCTATGTAGTCTTTCATTTTCCTTATGTTGTGCTTCTTAAGCTCTACGACGTAGCACTTTTGACCTATGCTTTGGTCTCCGTGAATTGCCCCAACTCTATTATTCATAGGAAATTCATCATCAAATACCATGGAGTGAGTGCAATTCTAAAATTAGCTAATGTCGGTTGGCCTAGGAAGGCATTGTAGGCAGAGAATCCATAAACCACAATAAAGTTTTGAACCTATATCGCATTACAGGAATCATCTACAAGTTGCATAGGCAATTTGATGCAACCAATCAGATCCTTTGCCTCTTCGATAAATCCTTATGTATGGTGCTTGCAAGGAAGCCGATCCTTTTCATTCAATTACATCTTATCGAAAGTTTACTTGAAAAGAAAGTTGATCGAGCTTTCGTTATCCACTAGCACTTGATGAACAGTTGTTGGCCTGATAATGGCTGTTATCACCATTGGGTCAAGTGTTCGTGCCTCGACCTCATTTGCATTCCTATTACAGAAGATGATGCTGACATCAATCCACTGTTGATGTTTGGAAGGAGCCCTTTCTCAATCGCATAACACATTTCCTTAGGAGAATGCATCAATGAGCTCCTATGTATTTTAATTTCGTTCAGGTTTTCTACATAGGATGCGGATCTCTCGAAATTGTATTTATCACCAAGTTCCTACTTGGTGGCCTCGGAACCACCCTACTAGGCCCTTCTCCTTTGCCTCAAGGCAATTGCTTTAGAAGCTAAGCATTCCCTTGCCCACCTTTCTATGGGTTTCTAATGTACTATTAGAGACAATTCTTCTTAATTAGCTCCTCAATCACATCTCCTAAATTTCTGCACTCACTCGTGTTGTGTCTGTGGGTCTCATAGAAATGATATTACTTTCCAAAGGGATACTCTTCTTAAGTAGCCTACCTCAAGCAGGCTTCTTATATCTTTCATTACCTTATGTCCTAAGGTAAATATTCTCCACGAAGTACATCAACTTCATATACCTGTTATTATCAGGCATTTTAACCCGGCTATATTAAACCGATTACAGAAGTCAGATTCCACTTCCATCGAGGCCGATGACTCCAAAATGATGATTGTGGGGCCCAGAAGTCGAGTATAGAAGGTAGCATGAAGTCAATGTTGAACTAATTTGATGGATATGCAAAGTAGAGTGTTCTAAATATGAAATATGGTTCAACACCTAGAGGGATCGGCATAAATTAGTTCCAACAATAGGGATTAGCATGTTTTAGGGTGTGAGAGCATTCCTATATAAAACAATTAATATCTCAAGATCCACAAGTCCAATTCATGTGAAATTTTGTGAGCAAGACAAGAGGATCCTAGGGAGTCTACCCTATGGATCGCACCTTAAGGGCATGAAGTTGGAGGGATCGATATACTTTCCTAAGAAGGGATCGGAAGAAGGCAACATGCAAACCATATTGAAGCAAAGAACAACCAATAACTCAAGCTCCACTCATCCAATTGGCCATAGTGATTGTATGGGCCCATATGATTTTGAGGGTCTTTCAGTCGAGTTTTCAAAGAGATATTTGGCCACCTTCATTTATAAATGTCGGCTTGGTTGTTCATTTTGGGGACTTTACACTTCTAGTTGCTTTACACTCTTTTGTAACTAAGGATTTTGATCATATGCCTCTTGTACTCATATTATAAAGTAATTAATAAAGCAATCTATTCAAAGTGGATGTAGGCAAACAACGCCAAACAACTATAAATCGTTGTATGCGTGTTTTTCTTTCAATTAATTGATGTTTCTTTGTTATTATCCACTATTTCCATTTTATTCTTCACTTAATTCTCCTCAAAAAGTTTTTGTTGGGTGTTTGTACCAATTTTTGGTGCAATCATTTTGGTGCTTTCACTGAGAAACTTGATTTTCAGCATATTAGATTCCCTTTATTGCTATTGGATTGCATAAATCCCCCGAAGGAAATCCATAGTTATCTTTAGGAATTTTGATCGTTCTACTCAAATTTGCAAAAATCTAAGCGAAGCTATCAATGGTGGTGAGGAACACTAGATCTAATTCTCAGAACATGGAAGGAAACGAGAACACTAGTATCCAACAAGGAGGCCTGAGCAGTCAACCAATGGACGTGAATGTTGAACCAGTTGAAGTCCAGAATCCCACTGATTCTATTTACAAGAGCCGAATTCTAGAATCTAACGAGAGAGCTAATGGATAGTCATCGATAACTAAATCAACAGATTCAAACCAATATTAACTTAATGAACCAACTCAATCAGCAACAACGAGGAAAATCTGGGAGGGACTCAACCCCTTACTCGACATTAGAGAGTTCTAGCTCATCAGATGAATATCATAGGCATAGGCATTACAGAACAGATGGATATCATGTAGAAACTTTGGGGTGTCAACAGGCAGACCATCATGGTCTACTAGGAGTTAGGACTGATGGTGCCAATCCCTCCATAGGGATCAGTAATGATCCCTCCTCCAGAGGAGGGAATTTACCTATGCATACCAGGAATCAAGCTAGAGCTGCCGTGATCAATTTAGATGATGGAGTTCAGTTAAATGTTGACAAAATGCTTCCCCAGAATGACGATGAAGTGAATTTACGAGATATACATCGGGAAGATAGTGAGCTAAGAAGGCATGGAATGGCCCGTAGACATCAACTGTACAATTGCCATGAGGTGGAGCATGACCACGCTTGGAACCAACTATCCAAACGCCGAACTTATCGAGTATGGTCAGACAGTTAGTAAGAGAGAGCCAGGGCTTAACCAACGATGACTATGGAATCTCGTGAAGCCATACCTCGTTCACTGATGATGTTTATATGTGGAGTATCTAAGGCAGTTCAACATGCCATCGATGACTGCCTACAAGGAAAAACAGACCTCGGGTAGCACATCATGAGATATGAATGGTTGATGGATTCCACATGAGCATATAATGCAACCAAGTGTAGATGTTTTCCTATAACTCTCTTTGGAATAGAAATGGTGTGATTCATAAGGTTACTCCCATGATCGATCTCCAGATTCGATGATTTGGCAACAAGGTTTGTGGAGCACTTCCATATGCACGCAACTCGCCCCAAAGATGTGATGTCCATGTCCAGTGTGATTCAAGCTCCGGGAGAATCATTGAAAGATTATTTAGAGAGGTTCCATATTGCTGTTACAGAAATTATTAATCCAAATGACCATGCAATATTGATGGTCGTAACAAGAGGGATTGATCTAGAATCTGATTTTGGTGATTGATTAGTTGGCAAGCCACCCGCAACGTTGGAATGCTTTTACGCAAAGGCGTCTCAGTATTTAAGAAAGGAAGAAGACAGATCCTACAAGAAGAAGAATGTTATGGGACCGAGTGGAGAGGGAGTACAGTGTAATATTGCAGTAAAGCAGTATAACGATAGCTTTGGAAAAATTCAAGTGAATGTCCAGAACAAACCGAATCAACAAAAGAAAGACAGAGATAGAAGCCGAGAACGAAAGAGGGATTTTGGAAGTAGGAAGCCTAGGATCCTGATGTATGATACTTACACGCCACTGAATACATCCCTGGAGAATATCCATTTGTCTACCTACAATACCATGCAATACAGGAAGCCGCCTCCAAAAGAATCAATAGAGAAGCAGAAAAAAACCAGAAGATATTGTTAGTTTCACGAATCTATGGGCATAACACAAATGAATGCAGGTATCTCCAGTATATTATCGAAAAGCTGATTTGAGAAATGAAGTTACAACAATTTGTAAAAACCCTGTAGGATGGTGGGCAGAGGACATCCAACCCTAACCGAGGACAAGCATCACACAGGATTGAGGAGCCTGTGCGGACCGGTGGAAGATTAATAATCAATATAATAGTCGGGGGACCACATCCAGCTGGTAAAAGTTGGCATGAGATAGAGCGCTATGCTAGCGTGATTAAGCATGTGGATTTTGAGTGCTGTTCAAATACAGAAGATGGAGCTCAAGAAAAATAGCAGCATACAATGGTGGATGATATTGTATTTAGAAATAGAGATACAGACAAGGTAGAGGCTTCAACGATCGACCTAATGGTCATTTTGGCCATGATCAGCCCCGCTCTTCTAAGAAGGATATTGGTTGACTATTGAAGTTCTGTAAATATAATTTTCAAAAAAGGTTATGATCAGATGAGGATGGAAGCCAAGGACTTGAAACCATCCAAAGCCCGAATTCAGGGCTTTAATGGTGCTGCAACTGAACATGTTGGATGTGTTGAATTACCTGTAGAGTTGGGCGAAGGTGACCGTATGAGAGTGCAGATTCTACCTTTTATTGTTTTAGATGTTGACTCTCCATACAATGCTTTTCTAAGCCAACTGGCCCTACCTGAGTTCCGGGCAGCTCTTGCCTAATTGTGTTTGACTTTGAAGTTCTCGACAGATAATAGTGTTGGGGTTGTTCTTGGTGATCAGGCGACTAGACATGCCTGTTATGTAGCTAAGTTGAGGGATGATCAATGGAAGGAGAAAGGTAAGGGTGTGGACAAGTCGATTTGCATCCAAGCCACTGAAGATTGACAACTAGTGCCTGAGCCTTGGCTTGGGCACCACCATCGGTTCTATAGAGATATAGATCCGAGAGATGATGAAGAGGAGCCCAAAGAGAGCAAGGCTGCACCGGCCGAGCTGACGATTGACATCATAGTTAGCCACGACTACCCGGCACGGGTCCTAAAGATCGGATCACAGCTCGGCCCCCTGATGATGAAAGAACTTGCTTGGATTTCTCTGAGAAAATCTCGATGTGTTCGCTTGGAACCACTTTGATATGTATAGGATCTCGCCTGCCATTGCAAGCCATGTATTGAATATCGACCCGAGGCATGTCCCGGTGAAACAAAAAAGACGTGGCATGGATCCGGAGAGATCTGCCTCTCTTAAAGAGGAGGTGGATAAACTCGAAGACAATGGGTTTATTTACGATGCCCTCTACCCTAAGTGGGTATCTAATCCTGTACATATGAGAAAGGCAAATGGGAAATGGTGGATATGCATTGATTATTCGGACCCAAGGCATGCCCAAAAGACAGTTTTCCCCTTCCAAGAATCGATCAGCTGGTAAACTCGACCACGGGACACGAGTTGCTATCTTTCATGGACGCGTACTTAGGATATAATCAAATCCTGATGCATATCCCCGATCAAGAGCACACCAGCTTCATTACCGACGTTGGATTGAATTGCTATGTGGTGATGCCGTTTCGACTAAAGAATGTAGGAGCGACTTACCATCGCTTAGTCAACATGATGTTTATAGATCAGATTGGAAAAACGACGGAGGTATATGTAGATGATATGCTCTTAAAGTCACGACGGTCAAGCGACCACATTAGAGACCTAGCAGAAATGTTCGACATCCTCCAACATCACAAAATGAAAATTAATCCTTTGAAGTATTCTTTTGGCGTAGCATCGGGGAAGTTCTTAGGTTTTATTATGAATGCCCATGGAATTGAAGCTAATCCCAAGAATATTTAAGCTATCCACGATATCCAAGCGCCAAAGACTATCAAACAAGTACATAGCCTAAATGGGAAAGTGGCTAATTAAGCCAATCAATTTCTATAGCTACTGATAAATGCATTCCTTTCTTTGAGTTGATTAGGAGAGGAAAAAGGAACTTTGAATGGACACATGATTGTAAAGACACATTCCAAGCTTTTGTGAACCATTTAAAGAGACCTCTCGCCTTATCGAAGCTAGTGGATCATAAAGATTTATATATCTACTTAACCGTATTATTACACGCTATGAGTGCCACATTGCTTCACAAAGAGAATCGGATCTAGAGACCGGTCTATTACGTCAGCAAGTGATTAATGGGAGCTGAAAGGAACTATCTGAAGATAGAGAAACTAGCATACTGCTTGCTGATTGCATCACGAAAGCTCCACCCATACTTCCAGGCACACTCGATCAATGTTTATACTAACTAACCGTTATGACAGATCCTGCAGCGACCTAAGACGTCTGGAAGATTACTCATATGGAATATCAAGCTTAGTCAATTCAATATCACTTATCTCCCTTAGAGGGCTATCCAGGGTTAGGCACTGGCAGATTTTATAGCAGAATTTACTACGCAGGATGATTTCCGGAGAGCAGCGAAAACCCTACCATACGGTGGAAATTGTATACTGATGGAGCATCCAATGATCGTTGTTCTGGAGTTGGGACACTCCCGAAAATCGATCGATTTGCTATGCTTTAAAGCTTGATTTCCCTGCAACAAATAACGAAGCCGAGTATGTAGCTCTGATTACTGGACTTAAACTCGCCAGAGAACCGGGAATAAAGTCTCTTGAAATCTTTTGTGACTCACAATTGGTAGTATACCACGTCAGGGGAGATTTCCAAACTATAGGACAACAGCTCGCTCCATACCTTACCCAAGCCCAAGAGTTGTTGACTGGTTTTGAGTACTCTGACATTACGCACATTCCTCAGGACCAAAATAGAGAGGCTAATTCACTGACAAAGTTTACTAGCAATGGGGATGTATAACAGATGGGCTTGGTTCCAGTCGAATTATTAAATGCCCCAGGTATGAACATGATGGAAATCGACTGGGCACTAGACACGGAGCCTGAGAGGAAATTGTGGATGACTCTGATTAAAAACTATTTGCTACAGGGAGTCCTACCTGAACAAAGAATAAAAGGCAACAAGTCCTTCGTAAAGCTTCATGATATATCATACGGGAAGGAGTTATGTACAGAAAGGTTTTTTCCATTCCCCCACTCTGGTTTATCACTCATGATGAGATAAAATGAGTCTTAAAGGAAGTTCATAAAGAAGAATATGGTGATCACACTGGGGGGCAAACTCTTGCAAAGAAAATACTCCGTTATAGGTATTATTGGCCAACTATCAATCGAGATGCAGCTGATTATGCAAGGCGATGTGACAAGTGCCAGGTATATGAAAAAGTCCCAAGAGCTCCACCGATGGAGATTACACAAATGGTGAGTCTATGGTTGTTTGCCATATAGGGCATAGATATTATTGGTTCTTTACAGATCTCTAAAGGTGGCTCGAAGAATGCCATCGTCGTAGTTGATTACTTTACCAAATGGGTCGAAGTGGAATAATCACAACGAAGAAAGTAATCAACTTCATTATCTGGAACATCATCTGTCGTTTTAGTCTCCCCCAAACTATTGTAACAAATAATGGAACTCAATTCGACGATGCTGAATTCAAAGACTTCTGCCGTCGGCATCATATTGAAAAGAGATTTGCAACAGTCGCTCACCCTCAAGCAAATGGGCAAGTTGAAAGTGTGAACAAAATCATAAAATCCATTTTGAAGAAGCGTTTGCAAAAGGCTAGAGGCAAGTGGGTGGATGAACACCCGACAGCACTATGGGCTTATAGGACCACCCACAAATCCATGATTGGCCATGCTCCATTCACCCTTGCTTATGGTTCCGAAGTCGTTACTCCTGTTGAGCTCAAAGTTCCTTCTCATCGAGTGACATACTATGATCCCAGAATGAATAAAGATCTTCTCTTGGAATCTCTAGACTTGTGGATGAGAAGCGCAAAGAAGCTGATTTGTGGGCAGCTGCGCACCGGCACCGAGTTGCTTGATACTACAACACCAAAGACCGACCTAGAACCTTTGAAATCGGCAATCTCATCTTGAAATGGGTTTTTTACTGCCCCGTCGCATATGAATCCTACTTGGGAAGGACCATACGTCATTAAACATAGACTTGGAGAGGGAAATTTCAAGCTAGCGACTTTTGATGGCATCACACTCCCAAGGGCATGGAATAGCGAGCATTTACGATGCTATTTCACTTAGTTTATTTATTTTTCATTCAGTTGTATATACTTTCAGAATTTGCTTTAGTATTTGATTTTCCGGATATGTAATAAGACAAATTATTTCATTTTCTTTTGTTTAGCAAATAAAGTGTTGAACTTCCTTTATATTAATGTTTGATGTAGCATTACGTGTTAGTTACATTACGAAACTGACTAATGTCGATATGTCCGAATAGGTTCCTAGAGTTTGGAACTAATCAATTACGCTAGTTCTCGACTAAACTAAATAGGATGACTGTGGTCCGACCGTTCATTTGATAGCTCTCATTCATAACTTGATGGATGGGATACATAACGAGGAATAGATGTGATTCGACCATCCGATGATCGAATATGATGGGATTGAAATAATTAAGAGCGATCATGACACAATCGATTGCAGCTAAATCAAACCCCGGACCATGGGAGCAAATCAATCGATTAAGTAAAGTACGATCCGACTATTTTTTTGAAATAACTTTAAGGCCCAAGAGTGTGGGATTGGAGTATAAACATAAATCGGGTGTGCATCGACCACTCGTGAACTAACTTTAAGTCCCTAGGGTGCGGACTGGAGTATAAGCATAAATCAGGTATGAATTGACCACCCGTTAACCAACTATTATCCCTAGAGTGTGGATATGTGTATAATCAAATAGAAGAGTGTGGTTTGACCACTCGCTATTCCATGAACTCCGGCTTGAAACTAACAGGAGGAGTGTAAACTCGCAAAGGATGGAGTTCGACCATCCACCGGCTAACTCCACTAACCCAAGACTGGGGTCAGGGGTATAATCACTCAAACCACTAAATTCGACAGCGTAACACTTAGGCTCGAGCCCAATGTTTGGTGCGACTAAAGGCCATGACCACACGGAGGACTTGGGATTGAATTAACGGATTATCATCCAAATCGACGAGCAATGAATTATAAGTACATTGAATGGAAAGGTAATAGCTCAACCACTTAAATAACAGTTCACATGAGAGTTCAACAAAAAACAAAAAACTTTTATTTTCATAATAAACTTTAAATTTTTTATACAAGTTTATTCCAAAAAGAGGGACTGCACATGCACAATCGTGGCCAACAAAAAGGAAAAAGCCATACAAGTTGTGCACAAACAGAGATAAAGTGGCGGCTATTTCTTTTGCCTTCTCTCCTTTTTGGATTTCTCGGGAGTGGCACCACTCGAGCTTCCGTCTGTCTGCTTCCTAGATCCTTTACCGCTTTTTGTAGGAGAGCCTTCAAAAGTTGGGGGGTTTTCTTGGGAATTGGCCCAAGATTGGAATAACTTGTAATGGTACAATATGTGGATCATCAAACATCCATGTCGACAGGCAGCCTTAGCTTTTTCTTCAACGACTCCTCCTTCTCAATACGCTCTTTTAAGCTGAGCTCGTCAGTATGCTCAGTGGCGCTAGTAATCGCAACTTTATCAAATTTATCCAACAGCAGCAAATCCTTAGCTTTATAATCATCGAATGCTCCAAAGACTTGAACGTCGGTCCCTAGAGCATCGGTGGTCGCCGGAATTTCCGTTGATGTCAATTGTTGCTCCATGGCGGCATCACTTTAGGAGTTTGACCGGGACCTGGAACACTTGCGAATTCACTAAAACAAGGAGATAAGCCTAAGACTATTGGTCACGAAGAATGAAACCTCTCGAAAAGTGGAGAATAAAGTGGAATACCTGCGTCCGCTGACTCCTTGTTGTCATCGGAGTGCCCCTTTCTAAAGTAGGGGTCAGTGCCTTAGATTGGTAACTGGGTTTATCCGGATCATAGCTCAAATCTTGCCGCAGACCGAAAGAAACTGACGCTCCAGCTACTTAGAAAGAAGAGGGGCCCTTGGGATCAGACTTCGAGGATTTAACAATATTTTTTCCTTTACTGGAAGGCGCTAGAATGTCGAAATATCGAAGCCTCGCGGTGGCAAGGTCTAGGGGTTCATTTTTGCGAAGGATCTCCCACACTAATTTCTCTTCATCTGATTTGGCTTCACCAAACTCCCTCTTTTTTGTTTCGATAATATACTCCCAAGATCGATGAGCGACTCAAGATAACCTTCACCAAGAAAGCTCAAGTCACGGGGGATAAGGACTTTAGCATTGTATTCGATGATCAAGGAATCAAACATGTCCTTAGTTTCATTCCGACCGAAATCTTTGGCATCCCCACCCGGACTTCAATCTGTTCTATCATCTCTTTATGACCTGCTTCTCTTGCCTCTTCTTTGAGGGCTTTAATTTTAGCAAGTTGCTCATCAAGTTTGATTTTCAAACTCCTGACTTCAATAGCCTCTTCGTAATATCTTTGTGCCTTGAGATTCGATTTTCTCTTCCTTCTCTTTTAAGAAGCTCTTCAAGCTCCTCAATGTTGTGGGATAAGGTATCTTTCTCCTTTTGCAAGGAATCATTTTCCAGGGCGAGTGTACCGCTGCAGCTGAGAGCAGCATCAGGTTCCTTTTTATGGGTAGCTTCCAAACGACTCACTACCTTAGATGTTTCCTTGCCACTCTTTTCTGCCTCAGTTAGTTTTGTCATCAACTCCGAGATCTCATTATCTTGGTGCTTAATTATATGTTTACCGTGGATCGCCTCTAGCTTTAGATGATCTATCTCATGTTGTTGCTCGATAGACACCTTTGAGATCTTTTCTGCTAAGTGGTGGAATGAATCATGCTACATGAAAACATTGTTAAAGCATGTGAGAGAGCTTGCTTTGGCATTCCCTGGGATCGTATGAATTGAGGGAAGGAACTTAAGCCCGTCAAAACAAATTTTTGGGAAAGTAGCCTTATGTTCGGCCAATTTCTCTGTTATGGAAGTGTCAGGAGCAGCGGTTGGCAAAGATGGATTGGAAGTGGCGATTGGACGCTTGCTCGATCTACAGTCGTAGGATTGCATAAAACAAGAGTACTGCTCATGTGGTACGACAATTTGAGGCCCCTGGAAGGAAGTCCGTTCTCCATAATGAACATGAAGATTGGGCTTACCTTCCTAGTGGGATGACTGAGACTGGGACTTACGCTTAGAAGAAGAAGATTCCCTCGAGCGACGACCTTTTTCTTGGCTATCGTCTCTTTCTCTACGCATGCCCAATTCCAAGTCACGGCTAGATCCATAGTGCGTCAAGGAGCCCCTTAGGCGATCAAAAGCTTGAGATTGAGACATCGAACCTGCAAAAAACCAAATACCAGATTATAAGTAACCATTGCACAAAAGATAGAAATATATATGAAAATCATGTGGTGAAGTGCACGTGATTGTAAGTGCCTTAGTGTCCCCCCCAACAGACCGGTTGCTACAGCCTTGCTCATGGGAGTTTTCTCCCCTTTGCTAGTAGGAAGAATGCCATCACCGCTTCTGGTAGGAGAATTGAGCCTATCAATGTTGATGTTAGGGAAGTAATAATGTCATCAGGAATTTGGATATTTGAAAACCCTTTCATCGAACTTCCTAAATGTTAGGAAGATGACTCTTCATCGATAGAAGTGATAACGAACTCCGGATCTTCAGCAGTTTTTCTCCTGCGATGCTTATATGCAAACTTATTTTTTCTTTTAAGGGTTGCGTAGGGTTGCGCGCCTTGTAATAGTTTGATCACAGGCGCCTTGCCTGGACCTGCATCAGCGTCGCCAGGCTTATTGATCTGGATACTCCTAATTTCGCTTTCTTCGGCATCATCCTGAGTCCCCTTGACTGGGGACATGACACGGTTATTGATATCCCTTCCTGTTCAACAGCACTTCTTGGTAATGCAACACTTCTAAGAAGCCCAATGCAGTGGTCTTCTTCCAATAGCCCAAATAGAGATAACAATTCATCGGTTACGAGAAGTCTGATGTCCCTGTCTTCAACAAGGGTAGCATAAATTACAGAGATCACTCTTGAAAAAATATCGCCCTCTAGACGTGGGCGGACACCTGTGGATATTCAAAATGTTAGTAGATCCAGAATATGACTCGGATTAGAGAATTTGAAAATAAAGCAAAGATAACACTTATGTCCTTCCAACCATCGCCTTGCAAAGCCAGGCGGACATCGAACGTAGAACCATTTGTGTTTGAAAAGGGTAATTTTATTCCAAGCACTAGTTAAGACTTCGCAGTTGGGTGAAGGCTCGAGAAAAAAATAGGAGGGACTTCCTGATTGTCATTTAAAGTTATAAACGAACCTTATGTCCTCACTAGTTGGCGGGCAAAATAGAACGCTTATGAATAGTAAAAAAGTTCCATGGAGAAAGGCGTAACTGTTCAGGCGAAGTTGAGTAGGTGCTATTTCAAGATATCTTAACATTTCCCAAATAAAAGAATTGAAGGGCAGCACACATCCGGCCTAGCACATGAATTTGTTGCTTGCTATGTACCCTTCTAGGGGCAAGTGAGCCCTGTCATTTATTGAAGGAGTTAGGACGTCTTCAAATGGAATTCCATGTTTGGAACATAGTCTGCGAAGGGAGACATCACCAATTCTGGAGGCTTGAGAATCTTTCAGGTTATCCAAGAGTATGGCGCATTCTACAGCATCGGACGTAGGACTTACATCTTCTACCGGGAGGATGGGAATATAAGAAAAAAGTTTGGCTGACAGGCTAGAAACTTTCGTTTACTCAGTTTGATGACCAGGGGAAAGCCCTCCAAATAAGATTGTGAAACTCGACTAAGCTTTAGGATTGCTAATGTGCAAGGCTGGTCCAGAAGGAATTGCAGCTAGACGCTCTGAACGCCTGAAGTCCATGTCAACTATACTCAGTAGATAATCGAGATTAGAAAAGTTTATATGTCCTCTCGTGCTAAGTGTGAACTAGTGTGGTTCAATGTGGTGTAGTGTAGTGTATTATAGAAATAAGTATCTTAAAATAAGAAATCAAAGTCAAAAGACGAGAGTTTAGATTAAGACTAGAGTGACCATCATCGCTGATTGTCTCAATTGGCAATGAGATTGATGGTTGTATAAGCTTTGGGATCGACTATCGGCATATCAGAGTGTGAGATCTATTATTTATGTCCATAGCTAAGTTCTATTTTATGTTCAAAGTCCCTAGGATTTAGTCATTCAGTTTTCAAGTACAATAATGGATATACAAGTCCTATTGTTCATCGTCGTCATATGTTCAAGTTCGTTGAAATGAGGTTGGTTGTAATTGCTCAAACAAGTGATTATGGATTAGGTATCGTGTTCAATTCAAAGCCTAAGGATTAGCCAAGTACATAAATGTCGATCCTTATATGCCGACCCCTATATACCGACCCCTCTGCGTC
This sequence comes from Allium fistulosum, assembly GCA_030737815.1. Taxonomy (NCBI): domain Eukaryota; kingdom Viridiplantae; phylum Streptophyta; class Magnoliopsida; order Asparagales; family Amaryllidaceae; genus Allium; species Allium fistulosum. Next base: position 343,408,289 of record CM060903.1, on the reverse strand, counting down.
GAACCCTTTATGTCGATCCCTACCCCAAAGCAATTGTACCGATTCCTCTCTTCAGACAAATGATGTCGATCCCTCTCCTTTAGCAAAATTTGTCGTCACCTTCACATTATTCAACTCCATCGAACTCCTACTTACCTGATCCTACCGATCGCTCTACTTCGTTATTTAGCTAATTAAAGAAAGGAAAGGAAGGAAGGATGGTTTGGTTTCAATAGAAGAACGAGACGGTTCGGTAACATGAAGGATGGTAGGAAAATGAAGCAAGTAAGAATGAAGAGAAGGGGAATGCTAGTTTACATAAAGGGACTAGGGGATCGGCCTATATCTTCAGCATGAAACGTGGACAGAAGGGATCAGCATGAATGATACCGATCCCTATAAGCACGTGAATAAGAAACAAAAAAGGGAGAGGGGATCGGCATGAAAGATACCGATCCCTATGAGCACGATAAATGGACTAGAGGGATCGACTGAGCATGTGCCAATCCCTACAAAAATAAAAAAATAAAATAAAATGAATGATAAATGAGGGATCGGCTATGAGCATGTATGCAAACCAGTATGAGCATGAGAATTATTAAAAGCACGTATATACAAAATGCAATTAAAATTGGTGATGACCCATGAACGTACGAACACGCCCGGGAGCCAACAACAAAGAACATGTATATGAACGTGCACATGCATGACCCAAAAAGTTCATTTTTTAAAATCGAAAGAAATTGAAATCAAACCCGAAGCCTTCGATTTCGAGGCTAAACTAGATAACTAAGTTTGTTAGTCTTACGGAACCAAACTTATATATATCAACTGATGGAGTATAACTCTGGATTTATACTATTGGAAACGACCAAGCATTATGATGACCAATGAGAAGTACATCACCTGGGAAAAATAATTCGACAAATGGATAGCAACTACTCAAGAAACTAGATGAATTTCTTTTCGACGACTCTAACTTGCTTTGATTCAAAGCACGTCATATTCATCACAAGACGTACTTTGGAGGGGCAAGTGTTATCCAGCATTTTAACTCGGCTATATTGAACTGATTACACAAGTCAGATTCGACAGCCATCGAAGTAGATGACTCTAGGACGATGATAGTGGGGCCCAAAAGTCTAGTATAGAAGGTAGCATGAAGTCAATGTTGAAGAAATTTGATGGATATGCAGGGAAGAGTGTTTGAAATATGAAATATGGTTTAACACTTAGAAGGATTGACATAAATTAGTTCCAACAATAGGGATCGATATGTTTTAGGGTGTGAGAGCATTCTTATATAAAACGATTAATATCTCAAGATCCACAAAGTTCAATGCATATGAAATTTTGTGAGCAAAACATGGGGACCCTAAAGAGTCTACCCTAGGGATCACACCTCAAGGGGATGAAGTTGGAGGGATCGGTATAATTCCCTAGGAAGGGATCAGTAGAAGGCAACATGAAAACTATATTGAAGCAAAGATCAAGCAATAACTCGAGCTACACTGATCAAATTGGCATGAAATTTGGAGGTTAAACATATTTTTGCATGAGGGAGCCACCATAGGGATCGCACCCCAAAACTTAACCAAAGAAGGGATCAATATCGATCCCTCTTCTTTGGGAATTGGGCCATGCGACCTCTCTTATGGGCCCATATGATTTTGAGGGTCTTTCAGCCGTGTTTTCAGAGAGATATTTAGCCACCTTCATCTATAAATACTGGCTTGGTTGTTCATTTTCGGGACTTTACGCTGCTAATTGCTTTACACTCTAACTAAGGAATTTTATCATATCCCTCTTATACTCAGATTATAAAGTAATTAATAAAGAAATCTATTCAAAGTGGACGTAGGCAAACAACGCTGAACCACTATAAATCGTTGTTGCGTGTTTTTCTTTCAATTTATTATTGTTTCTTTGTTATTATCCATTGTTACCAGTTTATTCTTCAATTAATTCTCCTCAAAAAGTTTCTATTGGGTGTTTGTACCAATTTTTGGAGCAAACACCTATCATTGCGGTTGAATCAGAAATGCTTTTCCGAGTCTTGTTTCTTTTCACCAACACTGTTTTTCTTCTGCTTATATCCATTCCTAGCATTATTTTCACCGTTAACATTTTGCTTGATAACGACATCAATTTACACGATGTTACTCATTCCAGGCTGAACATTAGTGCCCATATTTTCTTCCTTATCTGCTTCTTCCAAGCGCATAAATCAATTTGTCTTTCTATAGAAATCTTTCTAGGCAGTAGGATTCCTCGTCTTTTTCCATCTACCAACGTCTGTAGTTTTGTTCACAACACTGACCAAATCCATTAATACTATGTCATCATGTCGGTTCTTCACCTCCATTACGGCGGCATTGAACCATTTCAAAAATTCTTTAAGGTCTTACCGGACCTTTGATGCAAGTTAGAAAACGATATCACATCCTTTGGCTAAATCAAGTGTACTTGGAACTGGTCTAAGAATCTATTTGCCAACTCATCGTAAGACGATATAGACCCAGGCTCCAGCCTCAAGAATCACATTGTGGCTAATCCCTCAATGAAGAGAATAAAATATCTTCTTTAACATCATCAATAACTCTGGCACAGTGCATAAGCCAGTCATACTTCATCAGGTGTCGCATCGGGTCAGTCAACCCATTATATCTTAGCAGTATCGATGTGAAATTTTTTTTTGGTATCAAGCTACCATAATATCTTCGATACAGGCATTACAACTAATGTTGACCTCCTAGTTATCGTCTTGCTACTGGTTCTGTTGCAATAACCTTCTGATCATTTTTGTGATGAATTCGTCATTGCCTCCATTTCATTATAAACATTAGACATTGTATATGTCATCATGTGTTCATCTTAACAAAAGGTCGCGGTTAGCGTGATAGGGAGTAGGTTTTCCTGTCTTTATCGAGTCTATTCGCTAAGTTCTCCAATGATCTTGATGTGGAGTGCGTCTTCTTTAAGCGTTTCTAGCTATATCTCCTCCAACTGCTCCAGAATGAGGACCAGCACCTTGTTCATCATCTTCAGAGTCTCCCATAAGTTCCAGTTGGGCTCCAAGTCGATCAGTGCCAACCCATGGTCAGTCCGTACCGATCGAGTTTCAAGCCAGAGCTTCTACTATAGTTTGTTTCCTTTGACTCCTTACCGCTCCTTCACCCCCTTCCCGCTTTATTGAGAGCAAATTTTGAGAGCTTGGTTGGGATGGCTATAATGAATTCAATTGGAAAGGAAAAACCTATAAGGATAAAAGGGAAGCATGTTCAACTAAATAAAATAAAAGGTGGAGTGGGAGCTCAAGGAGGAATAAAGAAACCAATGTTTAGGTGTAAGAGGTGTGGTTTGAAGGGAAATTTGGAAAGGGATTGCAAAGTGGAATGTTGTAAGGATCAAATGCCATCACTACAACCAACTTGGTAATAATCCACCGGGCTTCTTCTACTCTGCCTTTATTTTCTAACATGTTTAACACTTTGAAACAAGTCTCGTTATATGTCTCTTGATACTCGACCAGTAAAACATCCTCTTCATATCTCGATGCATTTTATCACCACTGGTATGAATAGTATCTTAGAATAAAGGGACTCATATGAAACAAAGGCGATCAATTCTTTAATAAGAGGAACATATAACCTACCATCTCTTCACAGCCATCTTAAAGAATCGATGGAATAACGATCCAAATGACCAATATGCACACCTTTGTCCAACTTCTCAAAAATACCTAATAACTCTACGTCTTGCTTTTAACTCGAACTGATACAGTCCA